>CM035135.1:137573833-138238833 GCA_020205605.1 Panax ginseng | reverse complement strand
TTAATCAAATCCACCCTTACTATTTCAAAATAATAAATAAAGGAAATTCCTTTTTATTTAAAAAAATTTCGGTCTTACAACCTCCCTCCTTATGAAATTTCGTCCTCGAAATTCGACGTGACGCATTCGGTGTTTTGAAAAGATGAAAATACCTCGCTTTCATTTTCGCTTCCAACTCCCAAAGTTATTTCCTCAATAGCATGGTTTCTCCACAAAACTTTAACTTGTGGTATAACCCTCAGACATAGGACATGTTCTTTCCTATCCAAGATCTTGACAGTACCTCCTCGCACGTTAAGTCTTCTGGCTATCTTGTTTGCTTCTAACTCAATGACGTGGTTCGGGTCGTCCACATATTTACGTAACATCGACACGTGAAAAGCGTTATGAAACACGCGTCATACTTGGCGGTAAAACGCAGTCTATAGGCCACAGTTCCTATTCGATCGAGAATTTCAAATGGATTAATAAATCGAAGGTTTGAGTTTTCCTCACCTCACCGATTCTCGCTTTTGAAATAACAACTTCGCACCTCCTTCTTCAAATTCATCACCGTGTGTAGCTTGAACAACTTTAACTTTATCGATTAAAGTCGATTATACTCAGTATATCATCACGTGGGTACCTAGAGTTTTCAACTCCATCTCTATTATTTGTAAATTATATCGAAATTAGTTTTTGACAATATCGTACTCAGATTTGATATCGATCTTCTACTCAACACGTCGCCTACCACGTTAGCTTTTCCAGATGGCATAGTGTAACACGTGTCTTTGAAATGAGTCTCCTCTTGAGTTCTTCAAGCTCTTCCCACATTCTTTGCTCCATTCGAATTTTGTATCTCTACGAGTCAGCTGCGTTAATGGAATAGCGATTCGAGAATATCCTTCAACGAATCTCCGATAATAACCAACTAAGCCTAGAAAGCTACATATTTCGATTACCGACTTAGGTTATTTTCAACTGTGACTCACATCCCAATCTTGGATAGCACGTTACAATGACACCTATCAGTTTACTATCACACGAATATGGCGTCCCCTACGGAGAGTCTGGCTTCGGTGCATTCCACAAAGGAAGTCACCAGATAGAGGCTCGGGTATCAACTTCTACAGTTGGGTTTTTAACTCCTGAAGTTCAATAGGAGATGAGATTTTAGAAATGGGTTTTGTACCAGATTTAAAGTCGATACAAATTCAATATCACGCTCTGGGAGTAGGCCAAGAAATTCTTCAGGAAATGCGTCAGGAAAAATCAATAACAACAGGAATATTATTCAAATCTGACGTGTCTTTATTCAAATCCATAACATGGACTAAGAAAGCTTGACATTCGCTTTTTCAATAAACAAATGGCTTTATAATTTAATATGAAAGAGTTTGACTTCAATGGTTTGGTTGCTTGAATTGAATAACAGTTGCTTAAGAATATGAAAACTAACAACCTTACGTAAAGTAATCAATTTTGGCATGATGAGTAGTTAACCTTAAAATCGCATCAAAAACAAATATCTCTATAGAAATAAGGTTACTGTGTAATGTGATAGTGCCAACCTGAATCAAGCAAGATTTCTAAACAATGGATGTAATAAAAGTTTCACTTAACTGAGTCTCCACAGAAAGTCAAAGTCTAATTTCTCCGTAGTCAAATTCAAACGTTGAACGCAAAGAAGAGAGACAAAAGAATGGGTAGAACCCAGATTCAGTAAGGTATAAACTTCGCAAGAATTTATAATTAACTAACCCGTGCTAACTTCGCTCAGTTATTCGCTTTTGAGAAGTCACGAAAAACGCCTTCCAAAGAATCGTTGACTTTGACTTTTTTCAGATCCGCCTCGTGCCAACGTCCCAACTGGACTTGATTTCGCTTATAGACAAAATCGAACTATGTGACCATCTTTTCCACAACTAAAACATACCTTAGAAGGCTTTGAACAGTTTGACCTTATATGTCCCTCATTTCCGCATCTCAGTAAGATCTAACCGGCGATTATTCTCTTCCCTAGAATTGTTCTTTGGTTGGTGTCGATGTCACGCCACGACGCCTTCCCGTCATCGTTAAATCTTATCTTTTTAGATTCGACATCTCTTTCCATAATATCAACGCGTCAAGCGGCTTTTTACCCACGCATCACTCATTCTCACTCGCTCGCTTATTTCTTCTTTCATTTCGATTCCACTTTATCATCTTATACTCGCCAAAGAGTGCTTCGCTCAAGATCACATATCGGGTAACACAAGCTTGAATCGTTGCATCCTTTTTGCTCCACGATCGCCTCGCAATTCTTCAAACCGCTTCTTCTTCTAACTCATAAATACGATTTTACAATTCTACATTTTGATCATAAAATACCTCTAATAAACTCTCCTCAGGTACCTCTTCTTCCTCTTCTTCCTCACTCTCAGCTGTTACCTCTGCGACTATCTCGGGTGCAACTATCAATTCTTCACTTTCCACATGGATATCTCTAATTCCTTCTTCGCCTGACATCACATTATCCTGGTTGGCGATTAGAGGTGTCTCCACGATCTCATTCACTCCATTGTTAACGTTCTCAGCAGCCATTCTTAAAAACTATCATAAAACAAGGGTTAATTAAGGAAATCAATATATCACATAATATCTCTATATACTGACCAACTAACAAATAAGCTTAGGTAGGACACACTAGCGAAGGATTTACTCGTCTCTCCCCTCCTAGCTCTATTCCTCGATCTCCGCCAGAGATCATATCCCTAAGCTCTGATACCAACTGTGACGCCCCCAAAATAGGTCCATTCCTCCAAACCCATTCTGAGTCGCCAAATACATGGTACAGAAATAACTACAACTTCAATAATACACATGTCGTGTGAAATACGACAATACATACTGTGAGTTTAAATACAGATATTGCCGTCTAGACAATATCCACACGCAAATAAATCTTCATCATAATTATTGATACATTATTTTACAACAATGGTGAGGACTACTAAACAACTCTCCCTAGAACTTTCATTCCATACCCCGACTCGTACTCGCTATATTCTCGCCTCCTGAGAAGAAAAATGGAACAAAAAGGAAAAGGGTGAGCTCGACTAGCCCAAAGAAAAAAATATTATGACTAAGATAATATACAACAAATTATCGTTCGTCTTCAACAGGAAAAATATAATAGAATACAATAGACAACAAGTTTTAAATCAATATTCGCAATGAAATAATAATTCATTAGAAGAGTTAAGTAGAGAATGCAAACTACTATCTTCTATGTATGAATTTTAAAGTTCATCGCTCTATTTTTATCCCCAGTAACATCAATCAATATATATCCGATCAAATATTCATCCTCGTGACTATGTGCCAAGGACATTCACCGATTGGGTCATGTTCATCTAAACACATGTTCATCTTTGCACTACGGCCAAAGATATTCATCGAAATCATTCATCTTTGCACTACAAAGCCAAAGATATTCATCGAAATCATTCATCTTTGCACTACAGCCAAAGATATTCCATAATATCATCATTTAAGATCGAGGATGATGAAAAATATTTTTTAAAGAAACGAATCCAAAGAATAATGACAAGGATTAAGGATTAAGGATTCGTACTTTTGTTTTATCCACATCGAAAAATACCTCAAAAATAATCATAGTGGTGTAAAATTCAAGAATGATCAAAACATGGATACAATCAAAGCTAGTATCCGTAATAGATATTTTAGACGAAAAGAAGAAATTTCATTTTTCGATGAATAAGCATCAGATTCGGGGAATAGTGTCGACACGTGAACAAAGAATCAGACACCAAAAGATAGAAATTTCACAAAAAACATCTTCACGCTTCGTGAATAAGATTTCATGAATAAGAACTCGTGAATAAGAACTCATGAATAAGAACTCGTGAATAAGAACTCATGAATAAGAACCCCTATACATGAAAAAGTTCCAAATTTGATAAAAAGTTTCAACCAATATTTTGGCATAATGATATTGAAGAAATAATATCATTTTTAAAAAATAATATCTCTTACCTCGAAAAGACAAGATTTCTTAATAAACACCAGGATATAGGCTATGACTTGAACTTGCACCGTAGCAATACTCAAAGTATACTCAAAATACTCACAAGAATACGCTCAATAATATAGAGAGAAAACTTGGGTTTACGGTGTGATTTTCAATTCTAACCCAAGACCTATTTATAGAAATTACTTAGTAACACCAAAAGCGTAAAATTTAATATAATATTAATATATATATATATAAAATCTTAATCTCAGCAATTCACACATGCCAACCTTCTAGAAAAAAAATAAAAAAACGTTTTTCTAATTTAAAATAATTTAAACTTCCAAAAATCAATTATTTTGAGACTTCGTAACTTCAATAATTCACAATAAATAGCTCTTTTGCCAGAAAATTCAAATCTCATGAGTTTTTATAGGAAATTCAATTCTCTACAACTTTACGTAAGAAAGTTTTTCCAAATTACAAACAAAAATTAACCGAAATCCATAAATGGGCGATTTTACAGGCTATAATCAAATTTCAGTCAATAAATGGGGTCCACCGACATGTTTAACATGTTTTAAACATTTTTGGTAACAAAAATACTCCTCCTCCACATATACTCATATATCCCACATTCATCGTAAAAATATCATCGTTAATATATTATTAAAATAATATATTTAAATGAATTATTTTATCAAAAAAATATTAATTTTCAACAATTGTCACCATAAAAATTTTCTCCATCTATATCCACATAAAATCAATATTTTTCTCATCATATGAATCAATAATTAATTATTCACAAATAATATTACAGAATCACAATATTGACAAACTGCATGGTTCCTCAGAAAGAGGGCTTTCCAATAAGAATTTCTCCTTCTTGCGCACAATTAATTAGGTGACCAAACCTCTCCTTAGATGTAACTTTCTAGACATTGCCAATAATGTTATCTAATAATATTATTCAGATAATATGAATTATTTGTTCGATAATGAAAAATACCGTGTAATGACAATTATTGAAACAACAAAGAATATAAAATATCAACAAAGAATTATTGAATCAATAAAATAAAATATCGAGCAAGAATTATCGTAACCATTATTGAGTAGTGCCTTCTTACGTAAGAATCAATAATTGGTGCAATCTACCGTATCTTCTTTGTGCAATAACGCCAGACATCGTGTTTTAACCAACCGGGTATTCCAACAACAGTAATTCTGTGAATAACTACGTAGTTATTTTTAAACAACTTATTTTTGTCGTTTTTCTTCCTCCAATCGCTTCAAGTTATGGGGCCCACACATGGTCAACGTGCCGCATTTAATATTCCCGACAAAGCATTTAATATTCCACTTGCACCAAACGAATATTCCCAACAATAATGAATATTATATCACCACTGCTTATTTAAAATATTTCGCATTTTACCCATAACTAACCACATTAATCAAATCCACCCTTACTATTTCAAAATAATAAATAAAGGAAATTCCTTTTATTTAAAAAATTTTGGTCTTACAACCTCCCTCCTTATGAAATTTCGTCCTCGAAATTGACGACGACGATTCACAGTGTTTCAAAAGATGAAAATACCTCGCTTTCATTTTCGCTTTCCAACTCCCAAAGTTATTTCCTCAATAGCATGGTTTCTCCACAAAACTTTAACTTGTGGTATAACCTCAGAGACATAGGACATGTTCTTTCCTATCCAAGATCTTGGCAAGTACCTCCTCGTGACGTTAAGTCTTTATTTATCTTGTTTTGATTTCTAACTCAACGACGTGGTTCGGGTCGTCCACATATTTACGTAACATCGACACGTGAAAAGCGTTATGAACACGCGCGTCATACTTGGCGGTAAAAACGAGTCTATAGGCCACAGTTCCTATTCGATCGAGAATTTCAAATGGATTAATAAATCGAAGGTTTGAGTTTTCCTCACCTCACCGATTCTCGCTTTTGAAATAACAACTTTGCACCTCCTTCTTCAAATTCATCACCTCGGTGTGTAGCTTGAACAACTTTAACTTTATCGATTAAAAGTCGATTATACTCGTATATCATCACGTGGGTACCTAGAGTTTTCAACTCCATCTCTATTATTTGTAAATTATATGAAATTAGTTTTTGACAATATCGTACTCGATCAGATACGATCTTCTACTCAACACGTCACTACCACGTTAGCTTTTCCAGGATGGCATAGTCGAACATGTCTTTGAAATGAGTCTCCTCTTGAGTTCTTGAAGCTCTTCCCACATTCTTTGCTCCATTCAATTTTGTATCTCTACGAAGTCAATTTGCGTTAATGGAATAGCGATTCGAGAATATCCTTCAACGAATCTCCGATAATAACCAACTAAGCTTCAGAAAGCTACATATTTCGATTAATGACTTAGGTTATTTTCAATCGTGACTCACATCCCAATCTTGGATAAGACGTTACAATGACACCTATCGGTTTACTATCACACGAATATGGCGCCCCCACGGAGAGTCTCGGGTGCATTCCACAAAGGAAGTCACCAGATAGAGGCTCTGTATCAACTTCTCTACAGTTGGGTTTTTAACTCCTGAAGTTCAATAGGAGATGAGATTTTAGAAATGGGTTTTGTACCAGATTTAAAGTCGATACAAATTCAATATCACGCCTGGGAGTAGGCCAAGAAATTCTTCAGAAATGCGTCAGAAAAATCAATAACAACAGAATATTATTCAAATCGACGTGTCTTTATTCAAATCCATAACATGGACTAAGAAAGCTTGACATTCGCTTTTCAATAAACAAATGGCTTTATAATTTAATATGAAAGAGTTTGACTTCAATGGTTTGGTTGCTTGAATTCAATAAAACAGTTGCTTAAGAATATGAAAACTAACAACCTTACGAAAGTAATCAATTTTGGCATGATGAGTAGTTAACCTTAAAATCGCATCAAAAACAAATATCTCTATAGAAATAAGGTTAACGGTGTAATGTGATAGTGCCAACCTGAATCAAGCAAGATTTCTAAACAATGGATGTAATAAAGTTTCACTTAACTGAGTCTCCACAGATAGGTCAAAGTCTAATTTCTCCGTAGTCAAATTCAAACGTTGAGAAAGCAAAGCAAAGAGACAAAAGAATGGGTAGAAATCCCAGATTCAGTAAGGTATAAACTTCGCAAGAATTTATAATTAACTAACCCGTGCTAACTTCGTTCAAAGTTATTCGCTTTTGAGAAGTCACGAAAAACGCTTCTTCCAAAGAATCGTTGACTTTGACTTTTCTCAGATCCGCTTTCTGGTGCCAACGTCCCAACCGGACTTGATTTTATTTATAGGACAAAATCGAACTATGTGACCATCTTTTCCACAACTAAAACATACCTTAGAAGGCTTTGAGCAGTTTGACCTTATATGTCCCTCATTTCCGCAGATCCGTAGCATCTGGCTGGCGATTATTCTCTTCCCTAGAATTTGTTCTTTGGTCCGATCTTTGCGCCGACGCCTTCCGCCATCGTTAAATCTTATCTTTTTAGATTGGACATCTCTTTCCATAATATCAACGTCGTCATGCGGCTTTTACCCATGCATCACTCATTCTCACTGTTCGATTATTTCTTCTTTCAAATTTCAGATTCGACTTTATCATCTTATACTCGCCAAAGAGTGCTTACATGCTCAAGCATCACATATCGGGTAACACAAGCTTGAATCGTTGCATCCTTTTTGCTCCATTTTCGCTCGCAATTCTTGATTTGCTTCTTTCTAACTCATAAATCACGATTTTACAATTCTACATTTTGATCATAAAATACCTCTAATAAACTCTCCTCGTGTAATTCTTCTTCCTCTTCTTCCTCACTCTCATTTGTTACCTCTGCATGACTATCTCAAAAGTGCAACTATCAATTCTTCACTTTCCACATGGATATCTCTAATTCCTTCTTCACCGACATCACATTATCACGGTTGGCGATTAGAGGTGTCTCCACGATCTCATTCACTCCATTGTTAACGTTCAAAGCAGCCCATTCTTAAAAACTATCATAAAACAAGGGTTAATTAAGGAAATCAATATATCACATAATATCTCTATATATCGACTAACTAACAAATAAGCTTAGGTAGACACACTAGCGAAGGATTTACTCGTCTCTCCTCCTAGTTTCTATTCCTCGATCTCCGCCAGAGATCATATCCCTAAGCTCGATATTCAACCGCGACGCCCCCAAAATAGGTCCATTCCTCCAAACCCATTCTCGAAGTCGCCAAATACATGGTACGTAAATAACTACAACTTCAATAATACACATGTCGTGTGAAATACGACAATACATATCTGTGAGTTTAAATACGATATTATTGCCTGCAGATAATATCCACACGCAAATAAATCTTCATCATAATTATTGATACATTATTTTTACAACAATGGTGAGGACTACTAAACAACTCTCCCTAGAACTTTCATTCCATACCCGACTCGTCTTCATTATATTCTCGCCTCCTGAGAAGAAAAATGGAACAAAAAGGAAAAGGGTGAGCTCGACTAGCCCAGTAAAAAATATTATGACTAAGATAATATACAACAAATTATCGTTCGTCTTCAACAGGGAAAAATATAATAGAATACAATAGACAACAAGTTTTAAATCAATATTCGCAGCGGAAATAATAATTCATTAGAAGAGTTAAGTAGAGAATGCAAACTACTATCTTCTATGTATGAATTTTAAAGTTCATCGCTCTATTTTATCCCCAGTAACATCAATCAATATATATCCGGGATCAAATATTCATCCTCGCAGACTATGTGCCAAGGACATTCACCATTGGTCATGTTCATCTAAACACTGCTCATCTTTTGCACTACTGGCCAAAGATATTCATCGAAATCATTCATCTTTGCACTACAGCCAAAGATATTCATCGAAATCATTCATCTTTGCACTACGAGCCAAAGATATTCCATAATATCATCATTTAAGACCGAGGATGATGAAAAAATATTTTTAAAAAAACGAATCCAAATGAATAATGACAAGGATTAAGGATTAAGGATTCGTACTTTGTTTTATCCACATCGAAAAATACCTCAAAAATAATCATAGTGGTGTAAAATTCAAGAATGATCAAAACATGGATACAATCAAAGTTTAGTATCCGTATAGATATTTTGACTTAAAAGAAGAAATTTCATTTTCGATGAATAAGATCAGATTCGGGAATAGTGTCGTATCACGTGAACAAAGAAACTCGACACCAAAAGATAGAAATTTCACAAAAAAAACATCTTCACGCTTCGTGAATAAGACTCGTGAATAAGAACTCGTGAATAGTAACTCATGAATAAGAACTCGTGAATAAGAACTCATGAATAGTAACCCCGACATGAAAAAGTTCCAAATTTGATAAAAAGTTTCAACCAATATTTTGGCATAATGATATTGAAGAAATAATATCATTTTTAAAAATAATATCTCTTACCTCGAAAGACAAGATTTTAAATAAACACCAGGATATAAAGCTATGACTTGAACTTGCACAGATATAGCAATACTCAAAGTATACTCAAAATACTCACAAGAATACGCTCAATAATATAGAGAGAGAAAACTTCAGTTTCTGGTGTGATTTTCAATTCTAACCTAAGCACCTATTTATAGGAAATTACTTAGAACACCAAAGCAGAAAATTTAATATAATATTAATATATATATATAAAAATCTTAATCTCAGCAATTCACACATGCCAACCTTCTAGAAAAAAATAAAAAAAACGTTTTTCTAATTTAAAATAATTTAAACTTCCAAAAATCAATTATTTCGGAGCTTCAGAACTTCAATAATTCACAATAAATAGCTCTTTTGCCAGAAAATTCAAATCTCGCGAGTTTTTATAGGAAATTCAATTCTCTACAACTTTACAGAAGAAAGTTTTTCCAAATTACAAACAAAAATTAACCGAAATCCATAAATGGGCGATTTTACAGGCTATAATCAAATTTCAGTCAATAAATGGGGTCCACCGACATGTTTAACATGTTTTAAACATTTTTGGTAACAAAAATACTCCTCCTCCACATATACTCATATATCCCACATTCATCGTAAAAATATCATCGTTAATATATTATTAAAATAATATATTTAAATGAATTATTTTATCAAAAAATATTAATTTTCAACAATTGTCACCATAAAAATTTTCTCCATCTATATC
Source organism: Panax ginseng (assembly GCA_020205605.1). Classification (NCBI taxonomy): domain Eukaryota; kingdom Viridiplantae; phylum Streptophyta; class Magnoliopsida; order Apiales; family Araliaceae; genus Panax; species Panax ginseng. The sequence continues at coordinate 138,228,615 of CM035135.1, read as the reverse complement.
CACATAAAATCAATATTTTTCTCATCATATGAATCAATAATTAATTATTCACAAATAATATTACAGAATCACAATATTGACAACCTGACAGTTCCAGGAAGCAGGGCTTTCCAATAAGAATTTCTCCACTACTAGCCTTAATTAGGTGACCAAACCTCTCCTTAGATGTAACTTTCTAGACATTGCCAATAATGTTATCTAATAATATTATTAGGATAATATGAATTATTTGTTCGATAATGAAAATATACGTGTAATGACAATTATTGAAACAACAAAGAATATAAAATATCAACACAAAGAATTATTGAATCAATAAAATAAAATAATTGAACAAGAATTACGTAACCATTATTGAGTAAGGCTTCTTACGTAAGAATCAATAATTGGTGCAATACTGCAGTGTCATCTTTTGTGCGATACTTGGCATTAGACATCGTGTTTTAACCACCGGGTATTCCAACGATTAAGTAAACCAGAATAACTACGCTAGTTATTTTTAAACAACTTATTTTTGTCGTTTTCTTCCTCCAATCGCTTTCAGTTATGGGGCCATACACATGGTCGCTACTGGTCGCATTTAATATTCCCCAAAGATTTGAATATTCCACGACCAAACGAATATTCCCAACAATAATGAATATTATATCACCACTGCTTATTTAAAATATTTCGCATTTTACCCATAACTAACCACATTAATAAAATCCACCCTTACTATTTCAAAATAATAAATAAAGGAAATTCCTTTTTATTTAAAAAATTTCGGTCTTACAAAGTAGTAGTCATAATAATAATAATAGTACTAATAATAATAATAGTCATAATAATAATAATAATAATAATAATAATAATAATAATAATAATAATAATAACAATAACAATAATAAAGTAATAAATAAATATTCATATCTAAATTTTAGATGAAATATTTATAAATTTATAAATAAATATTTGTTTATAAATTTTAAAGATAAATTTATATGAATATTTAGAGATAAATTTATAAATATTTATATGAATATTTGTTTATAAATATATATACATATATATATATATATATTAAAATATTTGTAGTTACGTTATATAAATATTCATAGTTACTTTATATATATTTAGTTTAATGTGGAGATTTAATATGGGTATATATATATAGATGGAAATAGAATTTATCTAATACACAAAAAATATAACATAAGAAGCAAAAATATTATAGCTAGGTTTTGAACCTAAGACCTATGGGTTATTGGTCCATTAAGTTACCAATGAGCCATTCTAATTTATTAGTTAATTAAACTACCGCCATAACTTGAAGCGATAAACAGTATAGCACATAAAAGCTAGTAGGACTAACAAATGGGTTCAAAGCCAAAATGGCTCAATTTTTTCGAAATTTGAAAATATAGGCCAGTGGGTCTGTTTGATCAGGTCGGGCCAAATTTCATGGATATATATATATATATATATTTTAACAAAACAATGCTCCTTTTGAGAGTCAAACTCTAAACCTCCCCACTACTTAAACAAATGCTCAAACCAACTAAGCTACAAGACTTTTTTTTATTATAAAGTACAATAATATTACAATTTAATATTACCAAATTAAACTTTTCGTTTAGAGAAAGTTTAAACTGGATAAACAAGTATTGTTAGGATGACAAAAAATGACTTATAAAATGATGTAGCTAAATGGTAATTGACTGATGATCTATCATACATAAGTGGAGCTAATGATAATCAACCACATTATTTTATATTTATATTTTGTAACCATTTGTTGATCACTATAATATTATTACAACAAAATCTATTTTTTCCACGCACGGAAAAGATATTTAATAAAATTTAATAGAGTAATATTAGGAACACTAAATATATACAAAAAATTGTGCACACGTAATATAAAAGAAAAAAAATAGGGAGCAAGACATATAATTAAATGTTTTATCTATTTTGATTGGTGAAGAATATATGAGTTAAATTAGTGCATAACTTTTTGCGTACAATTAGTGTACAGAATATTATACAATTTAATATTACCTTAGCTAATACCCAAACTCTTTTTTAGCTAAGGTAAGAAAACATGAGTTTTGCAAATTAATTTCATATAATAAGTATACAAGGTTGAAAAATACTCATTTATCTAGACTTATTATTTCTAGAGATGCCTCTACATATAAAAAAATATATATGAAATTCTTTGTAGATAATCTATCTATATTGAGTTGTAATAATTTATAGTTAATGGAGATAAAAACTTTTTTTTCTTAATTTTTAATTTTTCTTATATTTTAAAATATAGGAGTAAAAGATTACTTAGTAAGACTTAACTGATATATATATATATATATATATATATATATATAAGTTATCAAGTTAGGGGAAATTAAATTTAATGCACTCTTTGATAAATCTCATATAAAATTTAAAAATTAGTCAAATAGGGATTTAAAATAAACCATCACATAATCTCTTATTTGTTTATATAATAAACAAATATAAACCATCACATAATCTCATATTCACTTACCCTTAATCCAGGTTGTTAAAGGGTACTATTCCAAAGAACTATATATATATATATATATATATATATATATATATATATATATATATTAATAACTTATATTCAATAATTAATAAGTCACATATATATATATAAATTAATATATATATATATATATATATATATATATATATATATATATATATATATATATATATATATATATATAGGTATTAGTTTGTTACAAATTTTGTACTTTCAAAATTTACTTGTGATAACATGAGGCAATAAGAATGGATAATATAATTTTATTATTAAAATGTGTTAGGTTCAATTAATTTAGAATTAATGAACTATACTTTAAAATTCACTATTTTTTTCTTATTCTATTTATAATTGTAATTAGAGCATTCATTTTAAAATTAAAATTTAGAATTTCAAAAATGATGAAAAGTTATTTGAATTGTAATTTAGATTATTGATTATTGTATTTATTAAAAATAAATAAATTAACATTCATTCATTAATACTATACTTTAAAATTCAATTTTTTTTTTCTTATTCTAGCTATAGTTGTCATTAAAGTATTCATTTTAAAATTTAATATTTCAAAAATAATACAAACTAACTCAAATTATAATTTAAATTATTAATCATTATATTTATTAAAAATAATAAAATTAACATTCATTTATTAATAAATTTTATTTTAAAATTTATTAGTGTTTTTATTGTACATAACTTTTATAAATTTGCTATAAACCGAAAAGATATCTAGATGTAGATCTAGATCTTCTTAATGTTTGCTGAAGAGACGGAGGAGGATCGTGGATTGGAGATGGAAAATGGTGGCTAGAGGTCGGAGAGTTGGACTGTTTTGGAGCGGATCTGGCAATTGGGATCGGAGATCTCGAGCATATGTTCTTCGCAGCCATTTAACGTTACTTCTGGTTTTCGGCTAATCATACACTAGGCACCACCTCTCTGTCCTCTTATTATCTCCATTGTTGGCGCCCGGCCGGCAGACCCTTTCCTCTTCTCGGTTAGTTCTGGCTCTCTTTTTGTCTCCGTGCAAGCTTTAGAATTAGGACTATAATATATTTGTATCTAAATTTCAAAAGATAGTTTCTTATTCGTGTCATCTACAGTTTTTTGTTGGCATTTACTGTACTGTATTCTTCGGATTCTGAAATTTATGTGGGTAATTGTAATTCTACACCTTGGTGATTGTCTGATTGCATAGCTCTTTCATCTTTACATCGTCTTCAGTTGACGGAATCCAATACACACACCATGTGTTTGATAATAGGTCTCATAAAGATGGCACTTTTCTTTGCAGCATCACATTCTTCATACTGGGGCACTTTATTCTACTTTATTTTGTTTTAATCTGAACGGCCAGCTTGAATTCAATTTTTTTAGAAGATATATAAACAAGGTACTTAGGATGATGGATTGATAATAGAAAGTTTTCATAAAGAACAGTGTAGTTTCTTTATTTAATAAAAGCTGCTTTGGTTGTTTGATTTGTATATGCAATCTATCTGGAAATGATTTCTTATTTAATCTGCTAGTTCTTACAATTTTTGAATTTGTCTTTCAGATTGGATAGTTTTTAATTTATACTAAGGAAATTGTGATCAGGATAAAAACTTGAAGGCAAATATTGAAGTTAAACTCTTAACTCCACTATACCTATGACTCCGATAAAAACTTGAAGGCAAATATAAATATTCTCGAAATCGATGACGACCAGAAACTGTGAGTTTTTTTTATGAACTCTGTTTACTTTGATTCCTTATTGTGTTGGACAATTTTTTTCATTTTCCTGTTTGTTTACCTGTTAACTGTAGTGTATTTATTGTAATTTAATTTGTATAAAAGCTGGAGATTCATGATTAATGTTATTAGGCTAGTAGCTCTCTAGTAATTGCTGTTGTATGCCTCTATATAGTTATAAATTCAGAATTTTCTCCTTAAAAAGCCTAATATATGGGGGGAAAAACCTAATTCAGCATTATAAAATATTACATTCTTGAAGTTTAGGTATACTCAGTTTAGCAGACATGTTTATACGTTTGTGCAAGGATTTCTTAAACAAGAAATAATTATTTCGAATTGGTCTGTAGAAAGTAACAATTTTTTAAATGATTGGGCATAATTACAAAAACATATCCTTAATAGTAGTGCTCGCTATGTCTTCAGCAAACATTTGTATTCTGTTCTATTTTTTAACAAAATTTAAATACTGTATAAGGGCTCACCTGCCTCCACTAAGGGCTCTATTTCCCCCCCATTTCAATCAAATTGTGAATACAGGAAAGGAGAATCACTGATTTCTGTTCCTGGGAATGACCTCAAGTCCTATTGGCATTTGCTCCTTCCTTTTTCCTATGCTATTGTTTCAGGTGCTGTTGGATCATGCTCAGTGTTATTTGCAAAATCTCTGTAAGTAGCTGCTTTTATTGCTCTCTTGGTTCCTAAATTGAATGGATCATTTTATCTAATGCAAGTTTTTCTGTTCATTGGAGCTCAAACCTGCTAAGATATTATCAATGTCTAGTGACTATGAGTTGCATAGTTGGTTCACATACTCCATGCTTCTATTATTTCTAAGTACTACTGGATTTTGGGTAACTTTAACCATATATTAACGTTTTTCTATTTGATTGTTTGCAAAAGTTGCCAAGGCTACAAGTCCTCGTGAAGTTCTGCTAACATCTGGTTTTGTTCTCAAATTATTATGATTACAGATGGCAAGGTTAAATGAAGGATTATCACTGTTCGATGCTATACTTATCGTCCCTATGTTTCAAATTGCTTGGACTTTTTTCTCCATTTGTACAGGAAAGGGCTACTGCTCAGAGGCAGCAGCGGTTATCGACTGTCCGTTGAGAGCTTGGTTTGCAAATGTAATTTAATGGCTGCGATTGTGGGTTAACTTAGAAGGTGGGTATAACATCTACAAATTCTGAGAATAAATCGTAAATAAGCTACCTGATAGGAAGCCAGAAATGCCGTGATATAAATAGCACAGCTGTATCTAGCCATGTTCCTCAGGTCTTTGATTAACTGGTTTGTTATATTTAATTGGTTTAGACTTAACTGTTAATATCAGTATCTAATAGCCATAATGAATTGAGACTTTTTTAGCTGTTGATTGAGTAGGTTCAAGTAGTGGTATTGGGTATACATTTTGGTGCTTTGGCTTGTGAAGTATTTTCTACTAGTATTTATGTGAAATTTCCTGTGTTTCAGAAACTTCGAGTTTGGTGTCAGATACAGTCAACTTCAGCAGAAACAGCGTCTGTTTTGCTAGAGAATGGAAATGTCAGTTTATTTCCGCCAAATTCTTAGAGCTTGTATTTTACCTGAACCAAATGTGTGCGCACTTGTACTCTTTGTCTGTGTAGGTGGTGACAGTGTCTACAGGAGATCTGTTACCTGCAAATCCGGATATAATCTGTAAGAATCTTTTTGGTAGGAATCCATAAAGTGCTACTTAATGAAACAGATAGATTGAAGCTCTTGATTCATAATCTTGATCTCTCGTACCGGCTAGAATGGGTTGGTGATAGAAAAATACTACTTTCTAGACATGGTCAAAATTTAGGCACTTTCCAGTTATAAGCTATTGTTGTCATGGGGATTCTAGTTCAGAGGAAGATTTTCTTTTCATTTTATTTGAAGAGTTCCAGTTGAGAATTCCGTCACACGGTATCACTCCTGCTCCTTCAGCAAGAAATGTAAATTTCTAAACATTTACTTCACTTGGCAAAAGATCTCCTCATACCTTCAGCTGCTGCTTACATTTATAGCTCGTCTACAGTCCTTGTTCCTATTGAGGTATAATTTTGTTTCAGTGCAGCAGGGCAGCCCAAACTTCCTTTATAGGTTTTTGGTGGAAGCAGATAATAATGTAAGCCAGATATTTGCTGAGTCGACTGCGCCCTCCATATTTGCTGACTTTGGTTGGTTACTGTTCTGAGAGTAATCACAAACTGTTGGTGTATGAGTTTATGGCAAATGGTGGTCTGCAGGAGCACTTGTATCCCATAAGTGGTAAGTGGATTTTATGTTGCTCAGACAATTTGCTTTTTGATTAGTCGTTAAATAGCACTTAAGCCTAAAGTATTGGTCACTTTTATTAAAATCCCATGTCGATTTGAAAACTAAGACATTAAAATGTTGTGGGGCTGGATTTCCAAAAACAATGTCAAGAGAAGAGAACTACACTGGTAAGAACGGCTTTGTTTATAGCTAGGCTTATGCAGAATCTGAACTACCTTACTATACACATGGATTGAGGTTATTACAACATGCTTGGCCTCTATATACCTGATCCAAGCTAATCTAACAAAAAACAGAAAACTATTTCTACATACCAGGGTGGCCGTGCTGGTTTTGGCTTAAGAAGTGGCCGTGCCACTTCGGGACATGTTCTATTTTGATTTTTCAACTGCAGAACCCAGAATTTAAATCATCAAGTTTTCAAATTTTATTTCTTAGCTGCTGTATTTAAAGTCTGTATGACTTTAGACAGGTTCCCAACATTTCTTAATACCACGTACTTGACTTAATTTCTCTAATTTCTTAAATTTTCAAGAAATTCTCACTTGAACATTATATCATACAACTTATAAGCATGATCTCAAAGTTTCTATTTCATAAAATTCTAAATGTGCTCTAACCCAGATTTCACCTAGGAATCTTATATGATCATACCCACTACAGCAATTCCCAACCAACGCAGTCAATAATTTTGAAATATATCAATTACTACTTAGCTTTTATAAATAACGAGAGATAGAATTTTACATCTTGCTTGAAGAATTTTTTTCAAGTTCTTCTGCTAATCAAAGCTTTTGCTGGGATTTTCCTTCAACTTTCTCTTCGAACACTAATATCTCCTTATGTAATTTCAGAATTCAAAGCTTTGGTTTGCTATGAGGTATAAGAAGAGTGCTTGGAATGAACAAAAAAAAACATAGAGAGGGTGGACTGTTATATATGTAAGGATTCATAGCCTTGATAGTCACGTACAATCCTTGATCATTATGTTATAACTGTGCTGAGTTTTAAGGCCTAGCTTTGCGCCTTTGCCAGCTCCAACTTAATTATAATGACTTAGCTTGAAGGTTTAAAAACTCTTTTTGGTTTTAACGTGACTCAGCCTTATTTTCCTACAGCTCATACAACTCATTTAGTTAGTTAACATGCACCTCATGCTTATATTAATGTAATACATATATTACATATTCCTTATATATATTAATACATAATGCATCACACATTAAATATTATTATGTGCTATACCAAAAATCTTTCCCATAAATAGAGTTTACATATTAATAAAATATTATATTTAATGTGTTAAATTTCAAGCAGCTTTTTTCTATGTCTGATTTGTAGAAATCAGAAGGCTGAACTTTTATATGTACATTGTTTTTAGGTTCCACTTGTTCTCTCTTCTACTAATAAAAAGTTCTTTCTCCATTCGAAAGTTTTTTAATCCCTCCCTCCGAATTCAAATGACACTATTAAAATACATATTTTTTAAGACCATTTTTTTATTTTAATTAGACTTTGTTAAAAATGTAACATTACCAATTTTGTCCTTCTCGAGGGTGCAATAATTTTCTGGAATCCATTTGGTGATTACTATACAATTTTTTGATTCGGTTTTATTGATTTTTTTAACTCATCGTAAATAAGGTGCAAACTATGGAAGAACAAGTTAGAGTTAAATTGAGCATAAACTTGGAGTTCTTAATCGAGCATTCTTGTTGGCTTCTTTGACAATAACACAAGGTAATGTTATATAACTTGATTTTGTTATATTTTCCCAACTGTTGCAGAGCTTGTACTAAATAGATTCTGCTATATTCTCACAGTGCAGAAGACTGAAGAGAATATTTGGAATCCCTTCTGCGAGTGTGACACCCCCAAATTCGGGTACTTCCATTTTCGCAGGATTTGGTGTTCACTAAACAAATATCATCTATCTATCTACCCATAAATAAAGCAAACCATGCAATAGATAAAATAAAATAAATAAATCTCCCCTTATGGGTTACATCATCTGCATAAAAATACAATCCTGTGTCACTCTAACCTTAAACATCTCGTGCGTAATCATAAACAAATAACAAGTCTTTAAATAACATCAAGTCTAAATATCATTACATAACCACATAAATAACCAGCCTTCATTATTTGCTAATCTTGCCCTCGCTTTTTACTAGTGGAAGGCTCAAATGCGATCTTTCGTTCTTAATCGCAATGTTATTATTACGCTAAGAGTGAACACGATTGCCCACAAGTATAGCAATATAACAAATGAATAATAACATGCGAATAAATCAAAGACTTACAAATAGAAACTCAAACTTTTGAATCAAGAATGAATAAAGAAGAGACAAAAGAACTTCTGAGGGTCATAAGACCTTGAACTATGTCTTAGGTTGTCAAGTGTTTATACTTGAAACCTTTAAAAGTCATAAGACTATGGACTCTTCTTCTGGTACTTAGGGGGATCAGCCTTTAGTACCATACTGTGCACAATATCTTAACGTTAACACATAAGTAATCTCCTATATAGGATTGTTCATCTCAGTTTGACATTAGAGTCCGCACCAAAGGAAGTTTGGTTTGGATAATTCATCAAGGGTTCTGAAATTTAGAACGCTCATCAACTATGGACTAGTCGAATCATTAAGGGTTCACTAGTCTAACAAAGTTCAACAATAACTGATAATTTAAAATTGAATAACAATCGATACAATAGAATAATTATTGTATAATAGAATCATACTTTGAAAGATTAATACATTTTAATATAATAAAATGGACTTGATCAATAATAACGAGAGTTTGCTCGATGTAAAGAGACAACTTATAAACTCATATAAAGATAACGAGTAGGGTTAGAAAACTTGCCTCGTGTGTAGATTACACGTTAATTAAACTCGTTCCTTGATTTAAATCCTACATATCATTTACGTTCACAATACCAGTCAATTATAATGTACTAGTCATCACAAGTTCATTCTTTTGTCTAACTCGAATTCATGGGCTATACTTAGTCAAATTATTACACTCATTGTCACAATTAACACTTCATGAACAATAAACTAACTATGCATTCAATCATTCAATTCACACATAAATGTGTTATTGACATGTTAAGAATTTATTTTAACACCTCATTATATGTCTAACATGTTTTTATGCTCATTAGATTAAGTTACCAACACCTTGATAGACTTGAATATTTAAAAACTCATTTCTTGATTATTTTTTAAGTGTGAATGCTACGCCCAACCGTTAGGTTTCAGTTTAGGCCTTGCAAAGCCAAATTGAGACTTAGTCATGTACATGAGACTTTAGTTCGAGTTGGCATCATGCATGAGACTCAGGTTCAGATTCGCATTCGCGAAAATTGCAGAATATGGTCGAAAACCTCCAATTAACTTATTTTTACACGAATTTAGACATACCCAAACATTGTAATACACAATTAACTAATACTCAACCCTTCTAGTATGATTTTAATAAGTTAAAACACATAATCACATAATTAAAACATGTAATTTTCACTGTTCTTGATGTTCTTGAAGGTTTTGGACATAAAACATAAAATTTAACACCACGGATTCGATATACGACCAAATCTGTTCATTTGAAGTTTGTATCATTCGTATTTACATACATAATATATACAAGCATAAAAATTTAGGAGATAATATATGATCAATGTATTAAATTTGTGCGTAAGGGCCATATGACCATAATTCAACACTGTAATTTTGAAGCAATTATATACGACATATTTTATGAAATTGATAATATGGAATCATACAATATATATAGTAAAACATGCTACCGTGACATAAGATCACGTATAAATTCACTTAGTCAAAACAATCTCCAACTACAGAGATTTTACAAAAATTTGAGAGCCATATTTTATAAAAATTTTAATAACGTAATAATAATGGGTTGAAGAATTTACCCAAAGCGTAAAGTGTAGATTAGTAGGAGATGAATTCCTTCTCAACTCTTCTTCAATCACACACTCACAATCTCCTCAAAATTATTAATTTTTCTCTCTATAATGCTATACCAGACTTAGAAAAATGAAGAAGAAGACGTATATACTACAAGAAAGGAACTGACGCGTTGTGGTCAGTTATCCAATCATGGGTAACTGCTATTAACTCCCTTTAGGGCCTTGTTTGGTTGGCAATAATAGGTTTTCAAAACCCTTTAATTTAATTAAACTTTTATCATATAGTTTAACACATGTCACGTCCAATTAGATAATAAATCAAACGTCTTATTTAAATAACATATGATAATTTCTCATTAATTCATATAGTCACATAATTAAATGTCTCATTTATTAATAATGTCAAATTATTAAATCTCTAATTAATTATTAATTTAATTAAAATAACACTAGGCTCATTAAATATTTCTTTTAATTCAATAAGCTCACATAAATACATGCTTCGAATAATGAAAATTTTTCACATTAATTTAATAAATATAACACATATAATTAAATTAATCTACCACAATTTCATTAATTAATTATTTAATCTAATAATTAATTCATTGAAAAATATTTATTCAATTCAATAAATATTAAAATTAAATTACAAAAATCTCGGTTATCACATCTTTCCCCTCTTAAAAGGATTCTGTCCTCAGAATCACAACTCAAACAATTCATCCCGTTACATTCTCCTCGCATAAAGATTCTCGGAGTAATCGCTTATACTAATCTAAATAAATAAATGAGGATAATTTTTTATCATATTCTCTTCGAGTTCCCACGTATTTCTTTCACGTTGTTGTTCCTCCAAATTACCTTAATGTAAGGTATTACTTTATTCCTTAGAACTTGCTCTTTTTTGGCCGATTAATCGAACAAGAATTTCTTCATAAGATAAGTCTTTGTCGAAATGTAGGGTTCATATTCAATCACGTGCTTGTAATCGGGTTTGTAGGGTCGTAGGATCGAGACATGGAAAACGCTGTGGACATTCTCTCAGAGAATGGAGTAAGGCTACCTCATAAGCAACTTCTCAGGACCCTTGCAGAACTTCAAAGGGCCCAATGAATCTTGGGCTTAATTTTCCCTTTTTTCCTAACTCGATCTTTTCCTTCTACAGGAAAGACCTTTAAAAAACACATAACTACCCTTGTTCAACTCAACATTTTTACGGTGTGGATCGGCGTATTTCTTTCATTTATCCTGAGAGTCTTTGTCAATCTTGTTCGGATCACTTTGACTATTTCTCTTGTTTGTTGTGTACCAATTTCGGGCCTAGTAATTGTCTTTCACCAACTTCATCCCAAAGATAGCGAGTTTTGCACTTTCTCGCCAGTATAACGCTTCATACGGGTGGCATGCCAATACTAAGCGTGGTAATTGTTGTTGTAGCCGAACTCACGAAGCGGTAGATGGTCATCCCAATTTTCTTTAAAGTCCATTATACAAGCTCTTAACATGTCTTCTAATGTCCGAATTATTCTTTCACTTTGTCCATCCGTCTCGAGGGTGATATGTTTGTCTTTCATTCGCAATCGTGTACCCATGCATTCTTGTAGACGTTTTGAAGTTTCGCGTGAAAGCGCAGATCTCTATCGAAACAATGGACATTTAACTGTGCCTTCAAAACAATCTCTTTCACATATAACCTTGCCAACTGATCTAAGTTGAATCTGATTTTGATCGGAAGGAAGTGTGCGGATTTCGTCAACCGGTTAACAATAATTCATACTGCGTCGTAGCCTTTCTGAGTTGTTAGTAGGCCAACCACAAAATTCATCGTAATATGTTTCCATTTCCATTCTGGAATCTCTAAAGGTTGTAGTAACCCACTCGGCCTCTGATGTTCTGCTTTCACTTTCTGACATGTCAGGCACTTGGCAACACATTGTAAGACCCCAACTTATTATAAATAAAATCAAATTTCCTCTATTTATTATTTTGAAATAGTAAGAGTTGATTTGATTAATGTGGTTAGTTATGGGTAAAATGCGCAAATAGTTCAAATATGCAAGTGGTTATAAAATATTCATTTTTATCGGAGAATATTCGTTTGGTCGTGGAATATTCTTACCGCTTCGGGAATATTAATGACGACGACCTTGAATTTTGTGTGGCCCCATAACGGAAAGCGATTGGATGAAAAAAACGATAAGTATAAGTTGTTTATAAATAACGGCGTAGTTGTTACCGTTAATACGGTTGGAATACCCGGTGGTTAAAACACAGTAGCACACAGTATTGCACCAATTATTGATTCTTACGTAGGAAGACATTACTCAATAATTGTTACAGTAACTATTCAATATTTTATTGATTCAATAATTGCTACATTAATATTTTATATTATTGTTGTTTCAATAATTATCACTACACAGTATTTTCATTATCAGATCAATAATTCATATTATTTGAATAATATTATTAGATAACATTATTGACAATGTCTAGAAAGTTCGCATCAAGGAGAGGTTTGGTCACCTAATCATGCGGCGTCGATGAGAGAAATCCTTATTGGAAAGCCCTATCTTTCCGAGAAGCATTTCGATCAAGATTGTGATTCTGTAATATTATTTGTGAATAATTAATTATTGATTTATATGATAAGGAAAATATTCATTTTACGTGGATATAGATGGAGAAAATTTTTAATGTGACAATTGTTGAAAAATTGTTATTTTATCTTTTTTGATAAATAATTTATTTAAATATATTATTATATTTTAATATTATAATAATGGTGATATTTTTACAATGAATGTGAGATATATGAGTATATGAGGAGTATTTTTGTTACAATTAATGTTTAAAACATGTTAAACATGTCGGTGGACCCCATTTCTTGACTGAAATTGGTTTATAGCCCGTAAAATTTTTCGTTTGTGGATTTCGGTCAACTTCTGCTTGGAATTTGAAAAAAACTTAAAACTTACAAAGTTGTAGAGAATGGAATTTCCTATGGAAAGGACATTTGGTTCAAATTTTTCTGACAAAAGGGCTATTTATTATGAATTATTGAAGTTCCGAAGTTTCGGAATAATTAATTTTTGAAGTTTTAAAATATTTTATTTAAGAAAAACGTTTTTCTTACTTTAATTGAGTGGGTGGCTGATGTTTGGCTCAATTAGTGTGCGTAGGAAGTTGTGAAAAAATAATATTAATATTTATTAAATTTTCTGCTTTGGTGTTCTAAGCATTTTTTTATAAATAGGGTGCTTAGGTTAGAATTAAAAATTACACCAGAAACTGAAATTTTCTCTTCCTTTCTCTCTCTATATTATCGAGCGTATTCTTGTGGGTATTTTGATACTTTGAGTGTTCTTTATCTGATGCAAGTTCCTTTCAAAGACTATATCCCATTATTTCAATTTAGAAATCTGTCTTTTCAAGGTAAGAGATATTTTTTTTTTAAAATGATATTAATTCTTTCAATATCATTATGTCAGAATATTGGTAAGATTTTTCTTGTGAAATTCTTGTCTTTCAGTGTCGGGGTTACTATTCACGTATACGACATTATTCACAGAAAAATTAAAATTTTATTTTGTCCAAGATATCTATGATGGATACTATTTTTGATTGTATCCATGTTTTGATCATTCTTGAATTTTACTTCACTATGATTATTTATGAAGTATTTTTGAACTCGGATTGTTTAAAGTACGAATCCTTAATATTTGTTCTTTTGTTTCACTGGATTCAGTTTCTTTAAAATATTTTTCATCATCCTCAGTCCTAAATGATGATATTACTGAATATCTTTGGCCTGTAGTGCAAAGATGGTTGATTTTCTTATTAATATCTTTGGCCTGTAGTGCAAAGATGTACAGTGTTGAGATGAATACATTAACCGGTGATGAATATCTTTGGCCTGTAGTGCAAAGATGAATATTTGATTCAAGATAAATATTGATTGATGTTACAGGGATAAAATATTGATGATGGACTTTTAAATTCATAGATTATAGTAGATTTCATTCTCTACATATCTCATCTATGAAATTATTATTTTCGCTGCGAATATTGATCTGAAACTTGTTGTCTATTGTATTTTATCAGATTTTTTCTTGTTGAAGACTAACGATAATTTGTTTTATATTATCTTAGTCATAATATTCTTTACTGGGCTAGTTGAGCTCACCCTTTTTCTTTTTGTTCCATTTTTCTTCTCAGGAGGCGAGAATGTAGCAAGTACTAGTCGGAGTATGGAATGGAGGTCCTAAGAAGTTATTTTAGTAGTCCTCACTATTTTTGTAAAATAATCAATAATTGTTATGAGGACTTATTTGGGGGTGAATATTGTCTAGACGGCAATATTTGTATTTAAACTCACAGTTTTCATGTTGTATTAATAAAGTTGTAGTTGTTTCTGTACCATGTTATTGACAATTCAAAATGAATGATGTATACCTATTTTGGGGGTGTCACACACATTCTGCAATCTCTCGTTTCAAATTCGGCCACCAAAAGTGTTATCGAAGATCTTGGTACATCTTGGTACTACTAGGGTGAATCGAATATCGTGAGTTGTGAGCCTCGCTCAAAATTTCTTCCTTAATCTCTGGTACTGGCGGTACCCAAATTCTACTCTCAAATCTCAGTATTCCTTTATTATCCATCTTGAATCTAGATTCGGTTCCTTCGGATATTTTCTTTTTCACCGCTTAACATTCGTCATCCTGAAGTTGAGTCTCCTTAACCTTATCAAGTAGAGTTGTACCAGATTGCATCTGAAATAGCTTCTCATCAATCTTCATAGGACACTTTACTTCCAATTCCAGCTTTTTCATTGCTAAAATTAACTCCTCCTGTTCGGTCAACATCATCAGTTTCTCTCGACCCTTTCTACTTAAGGCGTCGACAACCACATTTGTCTTACCCGGATGGTATAGAATCTCACAATCGTAGTCCTTAATTAACTCCAACCACCTTTTTTGGCTCATATTCAAGTCTTTCTGTGTAAAAATATATTTCAGACTCTTGTGGTTTGTATATATTTCACACTTCTCCCCATAGAGATAGTGCCTCCAGATTTTCAAAGCAAAAACCACAGCCTAACTCCAAGTCATGGGTCTGATACCCTTCTCATAATCTTTTTGGGTTGTGCGACGCCAGACGCGAATGACTCTGTCGTTTTGCATAAGCACACAGCCAAGTCCTTTATGCGACGCATCACTATATACCACAAAATTTCCTGTATCATCTGGAAGAGATAACACAGGTGCTGAACTTAACATCTTCTTTAATTCTTGAAAGCTTTCCTCACACTTCTCCGTCTAAACAAATTTCACCGATTTCCTAGTCAAATTTGTTAACGGAGTTGCGATCTTGGAAAAATCTTGAATGAATCTTCTGTAATAACTTGCCAATTCGAGAAAACTTCTTACTTCCGATAGCATCTTTAGCTGATCCCAATTAATCACAGCTTCGACTTTGGAGGGATCTACCGAAATTCCGTCTCTATCAATCACATGTCCTAGAAATTGTACTCTTTCAATCCAAAATTCACATTTCGAAAACTTGACATACAACTTCTCCTTTCTCAATGTCTCTAATGTCACCCTCAAATGCTCTTCATGTTCTTCCTTGGTTTTCGAATATACCAAAGTGTCATCTATAAATACCACTACGAATTTGTCTAAAAATGGCTTGAACACTCCATTTATTAAGCCCATAAATGCTGCAAGATCATTTGTTAGACCAAATGACATTACCAAAAATTCATAGTGACCATATCGTGTTCTAAACGCTGTCTTCGGTACATCCTCTGGTCTCACCTTCAGTTGATGATAACCACTCCTCAAGTCTATCTTTGAAAAGTTTCTTGCTCCCTTTAACTGATCGAACAAGTCGTCGATTCGCGGTAATGGATACCTATTCTTAATCGTGGCCTTATTTAGTTATCTATAGTCGATGCAGAGCCGCATTGTCCCATCCTTCTTCTTCACAAATAAAACCGGCGCTCCCCACGGTGATACGCTTGGTTGGATATACTTATTGTCCAGTAATTCTTATAGTTGGACCATCAGTTCTTTCATTTCTACCGGTGCCATTCGGTACGGTGCCTTCGATATTAGAGCCGTTCCTAGAGCCAAATCGATCTCGAATTCAACTGCTTTATTTGGAGGAAGTCTTGGCAAATCATCCGAAAATACGTCTGCGAAATCTCTCACTAGTGGTATCCCATCTATTTTCGGATTCTCTTTACGACTATCGACTATGTAAGTTTAGATATCCTACATAGCCTTCGCTTTAACAACCTCCCCGCTCGCATCATCGTCGACAACTCGCTTGTTTCAGCGATTACTACTATAAAACACAACCTTCGATTTGAGTCATAAGGTTAATACGCTTCTTCCGCAATCAATTACCGCCCCATAATTGGATAACCGGTCCATACCCAAAATAACATAGAATTCTCCAAGTCAAATAGGATAAGATCTACATTCATGATATTACCCTTAATATCCACTCTACGGTTCTTATGCACGCATTTTACTGTGGGATTATTTCTCTATTCGCAGCTTTAAGTTCATGGGGTATTCTAACTCATCCTTAAGCAATTCTAAGTTCTTAAAGAAAGTCACCGGATATAAATGAACAAGTAACATCCGAATAATAATACATAAGCATTAACTTTATTGATCGGAATGATACGACACCACATCGCGAGCGAGATCAACACGCATCCTCATCTTGTCGTGTTGAAATGTTACGGCGATTCGATCGGTTGGTTGCGATTGGTCCGGTGATAGTCACAATGCTTCTACCATTGTTTCCTTTATTCCTCCCGATCTCGTCCCTCCGGATCCCTCTTAGACAATCCCTCGCAAGATGATCCTTTTGAGCCACAAGTGAAGCGAGCACCTTTCTTTGGGTTAGGGCAGTTAGGTGCTATGTGGCCTTTTCGACCACAATTGTAGACACTCGCTTTTCCTTTCATGCAAACTCCCGGATGAGTTTTCCGCGAGTTCAGCACGCTCGATCTTCTTTTTACGCCTCCTTGTTGACTTCCGGTGACGAGTTATCGGACCACTTCTTCTTACGATTATGGCTACCCCCCGTCTACTCCCACAAGTCTTGCTAATTCCTTCATTCTCACTCTTTTTTCTTCTTCCGATCTCGATTATATTTAATTACTCAAGATCGCTTCCACCCTCAAATGAGTATGGCCTTCTCTAACACTCCAGCAAAAGTGTTCAATTGGAACCTTGACACCTTACTATACAAACAGGGCTTCAGTCCCTGCTCAAAACATCTTGCCTTTCTCTCATTAGTATGCACTTGGTATGTGGCGAACCTAGCCAACTCGTTGAACCTTGCCGCATAATCTGCTACGGACATACTCCCCTATTTCAACTCCAGAAACTGAACCTCCATCTGGTTCTGCGAGCTGGTCGGAAAATACATCTCGAAAAACATTTCCTTAAATCTATCCCATGTTATTACACCTTCTCCTCCTCGTACTTTGTTTGCCTGCCACCAATAACTGGCCTCAGACTTCACATGAGATAATTGCGTCACGCGATCTTACAGTCTTCCCTTACTCTAGCGACATCGAACACCTTCTCCATCTCCATAACCCATGTTTGAGCTTCGATTGGGTTTATGGAGCCCTTAAATTCTGGCGGTCCTACCGCCTTGAAATCCTTGAACGAGGTGTTTGGTGGAGCTTGTGGTTGATTGTTAATTGCTCCGGCTAATAGGTTCACCATCTTTGAACAGAGGTTAGCATTGACGCGTCGATGTTGTTATTCATTAGTTCTTCTCGAAGCTTGATGGTTTTTTTGTCTTCTTAGGCGATATATTTCGCATTAAGAATATACGCTTTATTAGGTCTTTATTCAATCTCTTAAACATTTAAGGCTTAATTAGAACATTTAATCATAATTCACTTAACACATCAATTCAAATAAACTCTGACATTTTCATTCAAACTCAAAAGTTTTAACATCATATGATAGCATCACTGCTATTTACATCAACTATCCCGAGATAAAGAATCTACAGGATTTAAAACATTAAAATATTCCTTTGTTTATAAACACATCGGAATTTACATCTTTAACTACCAGATAATTTTCACATAATTAAACTAATCTTATCACTGCCTATTAAGGCGCTGAATAGCCTTGCCACGTTCCTCTTCCATGATGCGGAACATCGTCCTGCGATTTAGCATATATGATGGTAGTCCTTCAAACTGGATTGGGTATCTCATAACTCGATCCTGGGCCTCATCCATTGCATTTTGAAGTGTAGAATACGTTTCCCCAAGCTTAGCCTTCTTTGCACGACAATCCTCTTCTACAAGATCAGCACGACGTGACTCTCTTACCCAGCTTTCCTCTGCTATGACCAGCCTTTCTGAGCTCTCTTTCAGCTCCTTTAACTTTTCTATTTCTTCGGACTTCTCGGTTTGACCCTTCTCGTGAACCAAATCCCACTTCATGTTTCCTAAACGTGTGTGAAGAGTCACAATTTTCCCATCCTTCTGCTCGATGGTAATCTGTTGGATAACAGTCCTCTCCTTCAGCTCCTGAACAGTGTCTTGCAACTCTATGTTACGATCATAAAGTACATCATACATCTCAACATCGATGGAGTTCGGTGGGAACTCCTCTTCCACCTCTTCTTCATCAGAATCCTCCTCTGGATCAGTCTCAGGCTCATGCTCCCGACCAACAACAGTGATCAACGGAGATGACTCTCTATGTACCAACTGTTCCCTGACGACATGAATGTCTCGGGGCTCCTCCTCCGTAGGTACTCGGGGTTCCTCCTCCCCAGCTCGACTAGCTCCTCTAACATACGACATCCTGACAACAAAATTTTAAATTTTAGTTACTAATCCGTGCTAGCAAACACATAATTTAACACATAAGCACATAAAGCCTTTTATTATCTTCAATGAATTTAGAAATTCATTTCTTACAACTTGATAAGAGTTTACCACCACTATGTTCTCGATCTCCTACAAGGCTACTACCTAAGGTTGTTCCCCCACCTAAGGTTCATAACCTACAGCTTTGATACCAACCTGTGACACCCCCAAATCCGGGTACTTTCATTTTCGCAGGATTTGGTGTTCACTAAACAAATATCATCTATCTATCTACCCATAAATAAAGCAAACCATGCAATAGATAAAATAAAATAAATAAATCTCCCCTTATTGGTTACATCATCTGCATAAAAATACAATCCCAGGTCACTCTAACCTTAAACATCTGTGCGGAATCATAAATAAATAACAAGTCTTTAAATAACATCAAGTCTAAATATCATTACATAATCACATAAATAACCAGTCTTCATTACTTGCTAATCTTGCTCTTGCCTTTACTAGTGGAAAGCTCGTCTGATCTTTCGTTCTTAACTGCAATGTTATTATTACGCAAGAGTGAGTACGATTGCCCACAAATATAACAATGTAACAAATGAATAATAACATGCGAATAAATCAAAGACTTCTGAAATAGAAACTCAACTTTTGAATCAAGAATGAATAGCAAGAAGAGACAAAAAAGAAGCTTCCGAGGGTCATAAGACCTTGAACTATGTCCTAGGTTATCAAGTGTTTATACTTGAAACTTTTTATGATCATAAGACTATGGACTCTTCTTACGGTACTTAGGGGATCGACGGCCTTTAGTCTTATATCGTGCACAATATCTTAACGCTTAACGTATAAGTAATCCCTATCTGAGGTTGTTCATCTCGGTTTGACATTAGAGTCGCACTCAAAGGAAGTTTGGTTTGGATAATTCATCAAGGTTCTAAAATTTTACGCGTTCATCAACTATGGACTAGTCGAATCATTAAGGGTTCACTAGTCTAACAAAGTTCAACAATAACGGTAATTTAAAATTGAATAGCAATCTCAAAAGGTATACAATAGAATAATTATTGTATAACATAATCATACTTTGAAAGATTAATACATTTTAATATAAAAAAATGAACTTGATCAATAATAACGAAAGTTTGCTCGATGTAAAGAGACAACTTATAAGCTCATATAAAGATAACGAGTAGGGTTACGAAACTTGTCTTGTGCGTAGATTACACGTTAATTAAACTTGTTCCTTGATTTAAATCCTACATATCATTTACGTTCACAATACCAGTCAGTTATAATGTACTAGTCATCACAGGTTCATTCTTTTGTCTAACTCGAATTCATGGCTATACTTAGTCAAATTACTACACTCATTGTCACAATTAACACTTCATGAACAATAAACTAACTATGCATTCAATCATTCAATTCACACATAAATGTGTTATTGACATGTTAAGAATTTATTTTAACACCTCATTATATGTCGAACATGTTTTTATGCTCATTAGATTAAGTTAGCAACACCTTGATAGACTTGAACATTTAAAAACTCATTTCTGGACCATTCTGCATTATACTGTTAAGTGTATTGCGACTTGAGACTTGTGCCATATGGTGGGACTTTAGTTACGAGAGTTGGCGCATGATGCGAGACTCGATTTAAGTTCTGCAATTTGTGAAAATTGCAAAACATGGCCGAAAACCTCAAATTAACTTATTTTTACACGAATTTAGACATACTCAAACATTGTAATACACAATTAACTAATACTCAATCCTTCTAGCATGATTTTAACAAGTTAAAACACACAATCACAGAATTAAAACATATAATTTTCATTGTTCTTGATGTTCTTGAAAGTTTTGGACATAAAACATAAAATTTAACACCACGGATTCGATATACGATCAAATCTGTTCATTTGAAGTTTGTTTTCTTCGTATTTACATACATAATATATACAAGCATAAAAATTTAGGAGATAATATATGATCAACGCATTAAATTTGTGCATAAGGGCCATATGGCCATAATTCAACACTCTGTAATTTTGAAGCAATTATATACGACATATTTTATGAAACTGATAATATGAAATCATACAATATATATAGTAAAACATGCTACCGTGACATAAGATCACGTATAAATTTACATAGTCAAAACAATCTCCAACTACAGAGATTTTACAGAAATTTGAGAGCCATATTTTATAAAAATTTTAACAACGTAGTAATAATGGGTTGAAGAATTTACCCAAAGCGTAAAGTGTAGATTAGTAGGAAATGAATTCCTTCTCAACTCTTCTTCCTTCTCAACTCTTCTTCAATCACACACTCACAATCTCCTCAAAATTATCAATTTTTCTCTCTATAATGCTATAGCAGACTTAGTAAAATGAAGAAGAAGAAGACGTATATACTACAAGAAAGGAACTGACACGTTGTGGTCTGTTGCCCAATCATGGGTAACTCCCTTTAGGGCCTTGTTTGGTTGGCAATAATAGGTTTTCAAAACCCTTTGATTTAATTAAACTTTTATCATATAGTTTAACTCATGTCACATCCAATTAGATAATAAATCAAACGTCTTATTTAAATAACATATAATAATTTCTCATTAATTTACATAGTCACATAATTAAATGTCTCATTTATTAATAATGTTAAATTATTAAATCTCTAATTAATTATTAATTTAATTAAAATAACAGTAGGCTCATTAAATATTCTTTTTAATTCAATAAGCTCACATAAATACATGCTTCGAATAATGAAAATTCTTCACATTAATTTAATAAATATAACACATATAATTAAATTAATCTACCACAATTTCATTAATTAATTATTTAATCTAATAATTAATTCATCGAAAAATATTTATTCAATTCAATAAATATTAAAATTAAATTACAAAAATCTCGGTTATCACAGCGAGAGTCTAAGAAAGAGGAAGTTGCACCTGTTTTACATGACAATGCTTTAAATGATCTCATGCTTGGCGTGTATATGGTTTTTTAGTATCATAATCTGCTTTGCCTTATTTATTTTGTTTCAGATTGTTCTTATGTGTTATTCAGAGAAGCCTTTGTCTAATTTCTGTTGCATTTACTTTTGAACTGTTTGTGTGATTGAGAAATGAGAATGAGTACACAATAGGTGCAACATGGCCAATTAAGATTTCAATTTTTTCTTGTAACAGAGCAACATATAGTTGCACTGAAGGTTCTTTTTCTATTTGGATTTGTAGCAAATAATATTGTAATTGCCTATGTCTTTTTCTCGCTTATGAGCAATACGATTGTACATTAGTATTAATGTAAGCAACTCTATTGTCTTTGTGTATTGATTTTGGCACTAAGTGCCTCTGGTGACCTATTTGCTTCATTTTCCTGACTTGCTATTATTTTTAAATATGTGTAAGAAGACTGCTTCTACGACCTGTCTTACAATACTGGGTATCAAATTTTCGTGCTACGTTTACGGAAGATAAGGGACGAAATTATGAAGTGTACTCTCTCTATATATGTAGATATATATTTTGATTGAAGAACTGTGGTAGCTTTAGATGGTTAATTGTAAAGATAATGAATGATTATGTAGTGGATGATTTTATTAAGTTAATAATATTTTAGTTTTTTATATTTTTGTCATTATTTGCTATGGAGACATTAAGCAAACCAAGTACACAAAAAGAATGTAAAATTTTGATTTGACAACAATATAATTCGTTACCAAAGCATTGAACAAGTTTTAATATAGCAACAATTTTTTATACATTTAGCAATAAATTTTTGTTGCTAATGGCATTAAAAATATAATATTTGGCAACGAAAAATTTACCTAATAACAACGAATAGGATATTGTTGCTAATACTAAAATAAAAGGCAACATTTTTTATCGTTGCAAATTATATCAACTTTCGTTGCACATATAAAGAAACGGTAACATATAATGTCGTTGCTAATCGGCGACTTTCGTTCTTTATTGAAAAATAACCGATAATAAAGATTTTCGTTGTTGATTCAAAGATAATGTCGTTACAAATAATATAATCAAAGAACGAAAATCGTTGTTAAAAAGTTTACATTCCATAACGAAAAAGAAGTTTAGGCAACAATTTTCATAATTTACTATAATGAAAAATGTTGTTGCAAAATGGTGTCAATTGCAACGAAAATGCATGGTCGTTGCAAAAAAAAAAGAGTTCATTTCGTTGTCAATTAGAAGGCTTTTTAACAACGAAAGTTTAATTATTCTGTAACAATACATTTTGTTGCTAAAGGATCGATGTCTCTGTACGAAAGCCAAATTTCGTTACAAAATGTATTACTTTTGGCAACGAAAAAAATACGTTCGATTCTATGAACAATTAGCAATGCTCATTATTCTTGATGCGAAAAGACTTAACGACAAAGAAAGTCGTTGCAACAAAATTTGGCACCTTTAGTAATGAAAATTGGTTGTTGCTGAAGCCCCATTTTTTTATAGTGAGTTGTTTAAACCATCATGATTAATTCGTTTGCCATGCTTAAACAGTTATTTTATTGCAAGCTTTAGAGTTTCGGAACTGAAACCATGTGTTTTGAAGTTCTATTCATAACACAATCTCTACTACCATGTAACATAGTCTGATAACTCTGGTCTACTCTTACAGTTGAAAATTTATCCTTCAATAGAATTCCACTGAAGCAGGGGTGGAAATGGCCCCTCTCTAACCGCCCCACCACCAATTAGAAGCCACACCCATAATTCTATAAGCAACCACTTTAATACGTTCATCTATACCCTCTTTCCATCCTGACAAACACCTCCACTTCAATAATTTACAGAATCACCCAGCATGACCAAAGATATAGACCAAGTTACACAATTCACCACTGTAAATTTGATTTTGGTTCACAGGACAATATATAAAATTAAACCTTACATCTGCAAAAGAAAAATATATTATTGCAAGTTCTTTTCTCCATATTTGGCTAGTTTTATACAAGCTCAAGAAGATCAAGCTTTTCCTCATGCCATATTCAATTTTTGTTTCTTGAAAGGATTTAGTGATACTTTCTTTTAATACTTAAGTAAAATTTCCTATTGGAAAATATTACAATAATGATAAATTCATGGAATAATCAGTTATATAACTATAAAGGTGGTATTGAACAAAAATCAATTATTATCAAAGGAGGTATAATTATGCTCAAGTCGTCCGAATTTGGTGTTTTCTATATTGGTTGCTGCTTTGTGCTTAGCTAAAGTCCCCAACAAAAAGCATCACCGATCACAACAATTGGGTCTAATGGTTAGTTGAGACGTGTATGCTGAAGAAAACTATAAATATGGTATTTTTTCTATAAAAGAACTTTATAGATAGAAGAGAAAAGAACAATAAATGTGTCTTTCATATTATCCACTGTGTTGTATACTGCATGTGCTCCTGGGTTCGCTCCATTCTGGTGCTTATAGTGAATTTACTCATTCACATATCAAGAAAAAAAGAGAGAAACGAACAATAAGTGGACAAGAACTCCTCATGAAAAGGAGGAAAGACACATAACAACAAATGAATTAGACTCAAATTTCCCATTAGGTCTGTGCTCCCTCCTAAACAGTTCCTTGGTAAACAGTTCCTTGATAAATAGTTCCTTGGATAACTGATTTATTTATTTTTTGGGTTGCAAGATCTCTCGCTAGATTGTAAAATTATTAATTGCAATGTTTTTGATATTTTGTTCTATTCATTTTAGTATCTTATCTCTTTCACTTTCAATGTACAGTTGCTCCGATCTGCTATGCTCACTTGGCAGCCACTCAGATGGGCCAATTTATGAAGTTTGAGGACATGTCAGAAACATCCTCAAGTCATAGTGGGTTGACATCTGCTGGGGCTGTTCCCGTCCCCCAGTTGCCACGGTTGCAGGATAAAGTGTGCAATTTAATGTTCTTTTGTTGAAGGCTTGCGGCCGTTTCCTTCTGGTTTGTTAGAATGATATGCTTGACATTAGTTTGTATATATTATTCCCATCTCGCTTTTGTTGTGACCCTTCTCTAGTAATGAATCATATCCTAAATCTTTGGATTCTGTAATTATGTATCCGTTGTTGGCACTTGACACTTGACCCTTTGCTCTTTTAGACCTTGGCTGTTGCCTTTTTTGTAGCCTTTTGCATATATTGCTGATTTGCAAATTTTGCTAGTGAGTTGCAATGAATTTTGATTATTTATCAATTAATTTTTTATTTATAAATTTATAATTTGTGAATGATTTTACTTGAGAAATTGACATTAATGAAGAATTATTTTCCTCACTAAAATATTTTTTAGTTAATTAGTTAGTCATCAATGAAGGATTATTTCCCTCACTAATTTGAAGATACATTCTCAATTTATAATTAGTGAAGGAAAATTTTCTCTCGTTAAATAAATTTTGTTCTTCATAATATATTATTTGTGAGGGAATAAAGTTATTCACTAATTTTAAATAGTCCTTTTTAAAATATTATTTGTGAAGGAAATCAATCTTTCACTAAATAACAATATTCCATTACCAAATACAATTTGTGAATAAAAAAGTTATTCACAATATATTCTTCATAAAAAACATTTAGTTACTACTTAGTGAAGGATACCCAATTGCGAGGAGGTCTAATGCGAGCAATCGTGTGAAGAAAATATTTCTTCGCAATAAATCACTTGTGAGTGATATAGTATGTCTTGTGAAGGATTTGTCCTTCATTAGAGGCCATATAATTGTGAGATAACATAGTTGTTTTAATTGTTTACCTAGCCTATATAAACAAATTCTAATTAAGGTTTCAACATTCCTTTTGTTCCTTTTGCTGAGGTTAACTTCCCGAACATAATTCAACATAAAATTTAAAGAGCAACAGAAGTATATGAAACCCATAAAATTAAAGTTCAATTACTAGGAAAATTGATTCCGTAAATCAAAACAAATTCACCATTCCCAAAACATCACCCAACAAATTTTTGATGAAATACAATCATAGTAACACACAAATAATTGATTCAAAAGCATATATGAATGATTGAATTTGTATATTGAGTTATCATCAAAATTTTAATTTTCTTAAAATTTTAACTACAAAAAATAGAAGAAGTAAACTGTAGAGCTCCTTGAAACTAAGGCCCTTTGGCGTTATGATTTTAAATCTCGTGAATCGCATGCTCCATCTTCCAAGTCTTCTCTGCGTGCCGGATCCACCATTTACGACCGATGCTTAAAAGCCACAATTTAAAAATTCCTCTTCTTTTAAGCACTCATCCTCTTAAATCCCGATAATCCCGAATCAAAACTCCTCCTTTTCCTGAATTACAATTCAAGGTTCGAAATGGTCAAATCTTGCGACCCTCTTTCGAGATTAGGGTTTGAAATTTTACAATCATGAATATGTCGTCAAAATTAGACATTACAAATGATTCATAAAATAGGGATTGAGATTAATGGAGGAAAATTTATGAACCAGCAGAAATGTAAAAACAACAAAAGAAGTGAAGAGAAAAGGCTTCGGGGGTAATTGAAACTTGGAAGTCTTTTTGTTGTTTTATTTTTTTCAATTTCTTTTTAGGAACAATATACGTTTATTTATCAAATTGGGGATTAAAGTAAAATTTTTAGCCTAAAGTTATTTCATTGACCTCGTCTAAATTTATTTCACTATTCAAATTTAAATCGGTGATTATATTTTTAGAAGTTGTGAATTAATTATTATAATTTTTATTATCAATTTATAATATTTTAAAATTTAAATTATTATAACTTAATATTTTAATTAATAAAATATTTAATATTATAAATCACTTAAAAATATTATTAAGAATAAAAATTTAAGGTATTTATATTCACCACAATTAATTCAAAAAAAAGTATTTAGAACTTTAGCGACCAATTTTATCCCTCGCAAAAAACTTCTGAATAATGATATATAGTGAGTAATAATTCCTTCACTAAATAGATTTTTTCCTCGTAAATTTTCATCATAAATTGACTCCAAAAATCTTTATATCGCCTCAATTTTGTGAGGAAAAAAATATAAATTATGAAAGATGTTTCTTTCGCTAATAACTATATTGTCACTATACTTTTTTCCTTCACTGTTCCTTCGCTAAACAACTCATGATCATGTGAAGGAATAAATTCCTTCACAAAATTTCCTTCGCTAGAGGCCATTTTTGGTGTAGTGGCTCAGCAAGTTTAAGTACAATAAAGATATATCATGATTGAAAGAAAGAATAAGCTTTCAACAATATAATGATTGTGAAAGAACATGAATCAAATTTTAATACATAGATGATTGAATTAATAACGTTGAGTGGTAAATAATAACCATGAACAATTACTTTGGTAATGAAGGTGATCAGCCTTTCATACTTGATAAACATATGTAATGTGCACTAAATGCGAATCAATAATCATAGATGTGGAATAATTATCAATAATTAAACCACTAGCATTATTGAAAATTATTAACTTGAGTTTGAGTTAGAAAACTTGCCTGTACCGCTTATTACCGCTAAACAATCTATTTTAATCTCTTATGAAAAACTTATTATTAATAAGATCTATCTTCCAATTAACATAATACACTTTATATCACAATACTATTACTCGAATAATAAATTAGCTAATATTTAGCCACATAATCAAACATTGAATAATTCTTTAACTCATTAGTAATATTAGTATCCCTTAATAATATTACTATCACTTAACCATTATCTTAAACTCTTGTCTAATATTATTAATTCTTTAATAATATTTTAATCACTTAATAATATTTAATCACTTCTTAACATTATTAATCATTTAATAGAATATTAATCATTCACAAATATTATTAATCATTTAATAATATTTTAATCATTTACCAATATTAATAACCCGTTAATAATATTCGAATCAAACACTAATATTATTAATCCTTTAATAATATTTTAATCCATAACTAATATTATTAATTATTTAATAATATTTTAATTAATCATTAATATTATTAATCATTTAATAATATTTTAATCTTATCTAATATTATTAACTATTTAATAATATTTCAATTATTATCTAATATTAGTAATTATTTAATAATATTTAAATCATTACTACTAATATTATTAATCATTTAATAATATTTTAATCATTATCTAGTATTATTAATCATGTAATAATATTTTACTTGTTTCATAAATAATAAAGGTCTCACACATTTTAAGATATAAATATCTAACATCTTGAAGCTTAAACCATTTAAATTTTATTTCAGAAATATCTTTTACCTTTACTCACAAATTTAGGGTTTAAACAACTAATACATAGCTTTTATAGTAAAACTCAACTTACTATATTATTTCTTTAATTTAAATAATTTTTACATCAGTTTGTCCGTTCATAAGTCAACACTGATTGTTGCCTCATACATAAATATTTTATCTCACTAGTACATTTGCTTTATTTTCCATTTTACGATTATTCTCATTTTCACTATATATATATATATGTATATATATATATTCCGTTACCTAAATCTCAGCTCAAAAACTATATTTTGAGCATCGAAAATATCAAAATATCATTTTTATGATTAATACATTTTTTCAAAGGTTTTACATTCGTTGCACCACAAAATAATTTTATAGGCAATTGTAGTTTTTATTTCACTTAAATATATAATTTATATTTATTACATATTTTTATTGCTTTATTTATGCCTGAAAAGAAGTTTCTCGGCATAAAATATCATTTAGAGTCAAATCTCGCCCCATAGGACTTAATTTATTAGATTTATTAATACTTATTATTTAGCCGGAACGTGATTTGAAACGTCGAACGTCAAAATTGCTCGACGCGCCGACGCTCGGCGTTCGCTCATTTACAAGTTCTAACATGCTCATTTGCTCATTTTTAACTTTCAAACCATACGTCTTATAACAGTAACTTTTTGGGCATGTTATAGATCTTATGTCATAGTATTTTAGAAAAATTTATAACCGCGAAAACCAATTACAGAAATCAATCAAAACATTGAGCAAAAAGCATGTCAGTAATTTGTCAAAATAGTAGCGACATCAAGACGATAAATAACACATACCTTCTTTGCCCGGTTTATTCTTACATTATTGCTACATTGCTTTCGCATTTTCGAACTAGTTAATTCGCGAATTTTTTACGCAGTGCTCGTAACTCCGATTAATTTGATTTTTAGATATGTTATACATAGCATACCAAAGTATTTTTAAAAATATCAGGGCTGGGTTCCAGGTATGATAGGCTACCCAAACAGAGCGCCAAAAGTGTGCGTTCATCACAGCTTTTCAACTTTTTGCCAGATTTACCCTCTCTCGCTAAAACATTCATAATTTTTTTGTTTCAAAACATTTTTGAGCGATTCTTAAACCCACGCGAAGCTAACTTCTGGGACTACAACTTTTATTCCTTGACCATTTCCAAATTCTAAACACAGAATTCCAGAAATTCCGTGTAAAATGGTTGACCCGAGTGGGTTTTCTAGTTTTTACTTGGCTACTTTAAAATAGTATAACTATTTGCTAAGAAGTCGAAATTAGTCTGTTCCAGAGTCTATAGAAAGCTTATTCAGCGTACTATAACATACCAAAAGCCCAGAATTTTTAGGGCATTCTAGCTAACCCCAAATTCTCTGTTTAGGGGCAGCAGTCACCAAATTTTTTTTAGTTAAAAACTATTTTGGTTCTTCTTCTTTGTTCAAGCTCATCAACCCTAAAAAAATGGCAAGATCTAACCATAAATATCATATATTATGTAGATCTACCCTCATATGATTCAAAATCATAAGTTCAACACTTGATCTAAAACAACTATAACAAAACACGTTAAACTAGCTAGAGTTTTGAGTTTAGGAAATTTTATACCTTTAGTGTTCGATCTTTGTAAGACCTCGAATTTTATGAAATGAAAGTATTCAATTTTCTTATAATTATTATGTTATTTAGTATATGGTTAAATTGATAAAGGTTAAAGTTAAGGGTGATATTTGAAAATTTTGCAAAGTAAGCAAGTTGATATAAAATATTCTTTTTGTCAGAGAATATCTGTACGACGGCACAATCATTGGTGGACCCCACAAATGAAGTATTGTCATAATTAGAAAATGACAAAAATATCTTTTTATAAAAATAACGGCAAAAGTTTTACCGTTAAAACTGTTGAACTACCCGGTAGTAAAAGTACAGTAATACGTGTGGTTGCATAGTAACACACGGTATTGATTATTGATGCTTACGTAAGAAGTCACTCAGTTATACTCCATTATTGCTATAGTAATTGCTGCATCATATCTCTCATATTATTGATTCGATTATTGTCAAAGTATCATCTGTATAATATATTATATTATTAAATCAATAATTGAGACGACAAAGTTATTCATATTATTATTTGCAATATTGACAATGTCTAGAAGTTTTGTCAAGGAGAGGTTTGGTCACCTAATTACGCGCCAATAAGGAGAAATCCTTATCAAAAAGCCCCCTCTTTCCTGGGAACGACCTGGTTGTTAAATATTGTGAATTATAATATTAATGATGAATAAGTTCGTGTTGATTAAAGATGAAATTGATAGTTCCATTGTGTTAGAATTATTAGTGTTAGTGAAAATCGATAGTTATTTCGATAACAATTGATGTCTGAAGGTTTTATTGACCAATCGGGTAATTAACCGGATAAATGAGCAATTAATTGCTATTAATTCACATGCTTATAACTATGTGATCACATGTGTGTACTATTGATTCCCATGATTTACTATTAGGGAAGTTGGTGCAAGATTGATAATACTTGCATCACTAAGTTAAAAATGGAGGTATAGATGGAGGTACTATACTGTAATTCGTATTTTCATATGATTATAACTATTGATTCACATTATTTACTATTAGGGGAGGTGGTGCAAGTTTGGTAATACTTGCAGGACTAAATTAAAAATGAAAGAAAAGTTAGAGGTATTGTACTGTAATATTTCAAGCCCCAAAACGTGCAATTATCGAAACTATATTTTTCTATAAATAGAAGCTCATTCTTCCTTCATTTCTCACTAATTCACTAAAGTTATAGAGCAATTATTATAGAGAGAAATTATAGAGAGAGAGAAGAAGAGAAGTCTACTACCTCTATTCCAAAGATTCAACTTTATTCTAAGGTAAGGGTATTATTTCTTTTGTATTCATGAAGAGAGCTTACATTATTCCATTCTTTATTAATATGTTGAAATAACTCGCCTATCAAGAACCGCATACATGGTGAAATTTTTTCGTTATTCTATTCTTTATTATTCGTTGGAATATCACATGCTGCAAGGATTACGCTTAGACTGGTTCCATTCTTTATTATTCGTTAGAATAACCTCATCTCTGTCTTGATTCTATCGCATGCATGGTGAATTTTTGTTATTCCATTCTTTATTATTACATTTGGAATATCACATGCATGCGGTTTACTCATGACTGGTTTCATTTTTATTATTAGTTGGAATATATCGTCATGCATCTTGGTTTTATGCATTTGACACGGTTTCATTCTTTATTATTCTATTGAGAATAACTCGTGCATGCGGTCTATACATGCATGATTGAATTTTTTCATTATTCCATTCTTTATTATTCTGTTGAAATAACCTATCTATGTGGATTACCGCATGCATGGTGAATGATCCTTTGTATTCATATGAATAATATTTTCATTCAAAAGGGGTTTCTGCCAGGGGCAATTTTGTAATTTTTCTGACCCTCAAAAATTCTGGAAAAATTTGAAATGATAATTTGATGAGTTTTCTAGATTGTGTCCAAAAATGGCGATTTTTGGATGTATAGATTAAGAGTTATGGATTTTATGGGAAAAGACTATTTTTAAAGTAAACCCTTATAACTCTTTGTGGTTAACTCCAAAATTGGTGAAATTTTTATTGGAATTACATGTATATAACAGGAGTATACCTTGTAAATTTCGGAATTTTTGGACAAAAGTACAATTTATGATAAATGTCTAAATATTCGACAGTTTTGGCCATATGAAAAATAGTAAATAAATATTAAAAATTCTGAAAAAAATATATGTTCAATATGGGACTATATTCTGCTAAATCCCAAAAAAGAAATATTTTTGGGACTGATTTGGTATTTTCATAAAAATGAACTAGTTATGAGTAAATGAATTAGATATGTTATGTGAAGTAACAAAATTGGAAAATAGGATTTTATGGATTGGGAATCCTATATAGGGTATATGCTGATTTTTGATGAGGGGTTTGATCATTGGTGATGAAATCTTATGAGTATGGCATTTTTGAATGATTAAATGCATTATTTGGTAAAGTGTAAACAATCGAAATAAATTAATTATAAGTTTAAGAAATGATTAAAATATTGTTATAATATTAATAATATTAGATGATGAGTTTATTAAGTGAATGATAATATTTGGATAAATTTAAAGTATTTAATATTTATCCTTGTTTTTGTTTGATTAATGCTTATATCATTGTCATCATCCTCATGCTTATATTGTGATGAAAATCATCTTTGGCTTACGTGCATAGATGGACTTGGTATGATTATGACCAGGGATCATTCGGTATAATCATGACCGTAATATAACAAATGATGTGGTAAAAGTCCTCATTGGCCGGTAGTGCATTGATGGACAGTTTTTGGTATGATTATGACCAGGGATTATTCGGTATAGTCATGACCATTGATGATTTAATAAATATCATTGACCCGTAGTGCAGGGATGATTTAATGATGTGATTTATTTATTAAGCTGAGTCTCAGTGATAAAAATTGATGAAAATATTTTAAATCATAGAAGATAGTAGATATCATGCTCTACTTGACTCTTCTAATGGATTGCTTATTCCGCTGCAGTTAAACTTGATGTCTATTGTATTTTATCAGTTTAGCATTGTTGAAGACTAATGATAATTTATTCTGCATTATCTTAGTCATAATATTTTTTACTGGGCTAGTTGAGCTCACCCTTTCTTTCATTGTTCTCTTCAAAAAATGAGAATATAGTTGGGACGAGTCGGGGAACGGAGTGACGGTCCAGATGATAGCATTAGTAGTCCTCACTATTCTGTTAAATAGTGTGAGAGCTTATGTTATTCCATTCTTTATTATTATGTTGGAATAACCTGTCTATGCGAAGTACCGCATATATGGTGAAATTCTTCTGTTATTCCATTCTATATTATTTTGTTGGAATATTCTGTCTGTGCGAATTACGCTAGACCTGGTTCCATTCTTTATTATTCTGTTGGAATAACTTGTCTGTGCGGTCTATCGCATGCATGGTGAATTCTTTGTTATTCCATTCTTTATTATTCTGTTGGAATATATCACATGCAATGCGGTTTACTCATCATGACTGGTTTCATTTTTTATTATTCCGTTGGAATATCCATCATGCGGTTTTACGCATTTGACACGGTTTCATTCTTTATTATTCTATTGAGAATAACACATGCATGCGGTCTATCGCATGCATGGTGAATTTTTCTGTTAATCCATTCTTTATTATTCTGTTGGAATAACCTGTCTATGTGGATTACCGCATGCATGGTGAATGATCCTTTGTATTCATATGAATAGTATTTTCATTCAAAAGGGGTTTCTGCCAGGGGCAATTTTATAATTTTTCTGACCCTCAAAAATTCTGGAAAAATTTGAAATGATAATTTGATGAGTTTTCTAGATTGTGTCCAAAATGGCGATTTTTGGATGTATAGATTAAGAGTTATGGATTTTATGGGAAAAGACTATTTTTAAAGTAAACCCTTATAACTCTTTGTGGTTAACTCCAAAATTGGTGAAATTTTTATTGGAATTACATGTATATAACAGGAGTATACCCTGTAAATTTTGGAATTTTTGGACAAAAGTACAATTTATGATAAATGTCTAAATATTCGACAGTTTTGGCCATATGAAAAATAGTAAATGAATTTTTAAAATTTCGAGAAAAATATATGTTCAATATGGGACTATATTCTGCTAAATTCCAGAAAAGAAATATTTTTGGGACTGATTTGGTATTTTCATAAAAATGAACTAGTTATGAGTAAATGAATTAGATATGTTATGCGAAGTAACAAAATTGGAAAATAGGATTTTATGGCTTGGGAATCCTATATAGGGTATATCTTGATTTTTGATGAGAGATTTGATCATTGGTGATGAAATTTTATGAGTATGGCATTTTGAATGATTAAATGCATTATTTGGTAAAGTGTAAACAATTGAAATAAATTATTTATAAGTTTAAGAAATAATTAAAATATTGTTATAATATTAATAATATTAGATGATGAGTTTATTAAGTGAATGATAATATTTGGATAAATTTAAAGTATTTAATATTTATCCTTGTTTTCGTTTGATTAATGCTTATATCATTGTCATCATCCTCATGCTTATATTGTGATGAAAATCATCTTTGGCTTACGTGCATAGATGGACTTGGTATGATTATGACCGAGGATCATTCTAAGTATAATCATGACCGTAATATAACAAATGATGTGGTAAAAGTCCTCATCGGCTTCAGAAGTGCATTGATGGACGACTTTTTTGGTATGATTATGACCGTGGATTATTCTAAGATAGTCATGACCATTGATGATTTAATAAATATCATTGACCCAGAAAGTGCGAGGATGATTCGATGATGTGGTTTATTTATGAAGTCGAGTCTCAATGATAAAAAATTGATGAAAATATTTTAAATCATGTAAGATAGTAGATATCATGCTCTACTTGACTCTTCTAATGGATTGCTTATTCAAATTGCAGCTTAAACTTGATGTCTATTGTATTTTATCGTTTAACATTGTTGAAGACTAATGATAATTTATTTCGCATTATCTTAGTCATAATATTTTTTATCGGGCTAGTTGAGCTCACCCTTTCTTTCATTGTTCTCTTCAAAAATGAGGATATAGTTGGGACTAGTCTGGGAGCGGAGTGACGGTCAAATGATAACATTAGTAGTCCTCACTATTCTGTTAAATAGTGTGATAATAAATGTAATGAGGACTCCATTGAGTGTGGATATTGTCTAGATGACAATATTCTTATTAAAACTCTTAGATTATGTTTTGTCGTATTTTACACGACTGTTGTATAATTAAGTTGTATTTGAATTTTGTACCATGTATTTGGCGACTCAAGATGGGTGATGTATACCTATTTTGGGGGCATCACAGTTGGTATTAAAGCTTAGGGATATGATCCTTGGCTGAGATGTGAGATAAGAACTAGGAGGGGAGAGACGGGGAATTCCTTCGCTAGTATGACCTACCTAAGTTTATTTGGTATTTAATTGGTTGGTAAGAGTATAGAGATAATATGTGGAATGTCAATTAACCCTTATTTTGAAACTATATTCTAGAATGATATTTGAAATACAGGAGATGAGAAATGGGAAAATCCTGATAGAGAGGAAATAACAAGGGAAGGTACAATTCGAAAAGAAAGCAAGGTATTCTCATCTTCTTGGATACAAATACGTGCACGTAAATTTCGAGGGCTTAAATTTCATAAGGAGGGAGATTGTAAGACCCCAAATTTTATGAAAAGAAAGTATTCAAATTTTTTATAATTATTATGTTATTTAGTAAATGGTTAAATTGATAAAGGTTAAAGTTGAGGTGATATTTGAAAATTTTGCAAAGTAAGCAAGTTGATATAAAATATTCTTTTTGTTGGAGATATATCGATGACTGGGAATACAATCATTGGTGGACCCCACAATCATAATGTATTGTCGTAATTAAAAACAATGTAGAAAATATAAATATCTTTTATAAAAAAATAACTACGAAAGATTTACCGTTAAAACTGTTGAACTACCCTTAGTAAAAGTACGAAGAATACGCGTGGTTGCATAGTAGCATACCAGATTGATTATTGATGCTTATGTAAGAAGTCACTCGGTTATACTCCATTATTTGCTACAAGAATTGTCAGATCATATCTCTTATATTATTGATTCGATTATTTGTCATAATATTATAATCAGATAATATGTTATATTATTAAATAAATAATTGAGATGGCAAAGTTATTCATATTATTATTTGCAATATTGACAATGTCTAGTAAGTTCACAAGGAGAGGTTTGGTCACCTAATTGCACGCCAATAAGGAGAAATCCTTATCGGAAAGCCCCCTATTTCCTAGGAACGACCTGGTTGTTAAATATTGTGAATTATAATATTAATGATGAATAAGTTCGTGTTGATTAAAGATGAAATTAATAGTTCTATTGTGTTGAAATTATTAGTGTTAGTAAAAATCGACATTTATTTCGATAATAATTGATGTCTGGAGGTTATATTGACCAATCGGATAGTTAACCTGATAAATGAGCAATTAATTGCTATTAATTCATATGCTTATAACTATGTGATCACATGTGTGTACTATTGATTCACATGATTTACTATTAGAGAAGTTGGTGCAAGATTAATAATACTTGCATGACTAAGTTAAAAATGGAGGTATAGATGGAGGTACTATACTGTAATTCGTATTTTTACATGATTATAACTATTGATTCACGTGATAGAACTATTGATTCACATTATTTACTATTAGGGGAGGTGGTGCAAGTTTGATAATACTTGCAGGACTAAATTAAAAATGAAAGAAAAGTTGGAGGTATTAGATCAGTAATATTTGAGCCCCAAAACGTGCAATTATCGAAACTGTATTTTTCTATAAATAGAAGCTCATTTTTCCTTCATTTCTCACCAATTCACTAAAGCTATAGAGCAATTATTATAGAGATAAATTATAGAGAGAAAGAAGAAGAGAAGTCTGCTACCTCTCTATTCCAGTATCCAGCTTTATTCTAAGGTAAGGGGTATTATTTCTTTTGTATTCATGAAGAGAGCTTATGTTATTCCATTCTTTATTATTATGTTGGAATAACCTGTCTATGCGAAGTACCGCATATATGGTGAACTTCTTCTGTTATTCCATTCTATATTATTTTGTTGGAATATTCTGTCTCTGCGAATTACGCTAGACCTGGTTCCATTCTTTATTATTCTGTTGGAATAACTTGTCTGTGCGGTCTATCGCATGCATGGTGAATTCTTTGTTATTCCATTCTTTATTATTCTGTTGGAATATCCTGTCTGTGCGGTTTACTCATGACCTGGTTTCATTTTTTATTATTCCGTTGGAATATCCTGTCTGTGCGGTTTACGCATGACCTGGTTTCATTCTTTATTATTCTATTGAGAATAAACTCGTATGCATGGTCTATCGCATGCATGGTGAATTTTTCGTTAATCCATTCTTTATTATTTCGTTGGAATAACTTGGCTTATGTGGATTACCGCATGCATGGTGAATGATCCTTTGTATTCATATGAATAGTATTTTCATTCAAAAGGGGTTTCTGCCAGGGGCAATTTTATAATTTTTCTGACCCTCAAAAATTCTGGAAAAATTTGAAATGATAATTTGATGAGTTTTCTAGATTGTGTCCAAAAATGGCGATTTTTGGATGTATAGATTAAGAGTTATGGATTTTATGGGAAAAGACTATTTTTAAAGTAAACCCTTATAACTCTTTGTGGTTAACTCCAAAATTGGTGAAATTTTTATTGGAATTACATGTATATAACAGGAGTATACCCTGTAAATTTTGGAATTTTTGGACAAAAGTACAATTTATGATAAATGTCTAAATATTCAAAGCTTTTTGCTATATGAAAATAGTAAATGAATTTTTTAAAATTTCGAGAAAAATATATGTTCAATATGGGACTATATTCTCGCTAAATTCGTAAAAGAAATATTTTTGGGACTGATTTGGTATTTTCATAAAAATGAACTAGTTATGAGTAAATGAATTAGATATGTTATGTGAAGTAACAAAATTGGAAAATAGGATTTTATGGCTTGGGAATCCTATATAGGGTATATCTTGATTTTTGATGAGAGATTTGATCATTGGTGATGAAATTTTATGAGTATGGCATTTTTGAATGATTAAATGCATTATTTGGTAAAGTGTAAACAATTGAAATAAATTATTTATAAGTTTAAGAAATAATTAAAATATTGTTATAATATTAATAATATTAGATGATGAGTTTATTAAGTGAATGATAATATTTGGATAAATTTAAAGTATTTAATATTTATCCTTGTTTTCGTTTGATTAATGCTTATATCATTGTCATCATCCTCATGCTTATATTGTGATGAAAATCATCTTTGGCTTACGTGCATAGATGGACTTGGTATGATTATGACCAGGGATCATTCGGTATAATCATGACCGTAATATAACAAATGATGTGGTAAAAGTCCTCATCGTTTGGTAGAAGGTATTGATGGACGATTTTTGGTATGATTATGACCAGGATTATTCTAAGATAGTCATGACCATTGATGATTTAATAAATATCATTGACCCGTAAGTGGGGATGATTCGATGATGTGGTTTATTTATAAGTCGAGTCTCAAATGATAAAAATTGATGAAAATATTTTAAATCATGAAGATAGTAGATATCATGCTCTACTTGACTCTTCTAATGGATTGTTTATTCAAATTGCAGATTAAACTTGATGTCTATTGTATTTTATCGGTTTAACATTGTTGAAGACTAATGATAATTTATTTCGCATTATCTTAGTCATAATATTTTTTATCGGGCTAGTTGAGCTCACCCTTTCTTTCATTGTTCTCTTCTTGAAAAAATGAGGATATAGTTGGGACGAGTCTGGGAGCGGAGTGACTCGGTCCGGATGATAACATTAGTAGTCCTCACTATTACGTTAAATAGTGTGATAATAAATGTAATGAGGACTCTATTGAGTGTGGATATTGTCTAGATGACAATATTCTTATTAAAACTCTTAGATTATGTTTTGTCGTATTTTTTTACTACATTGTTGTATAATTAAGTTGTATTTGAATTTTGTACCATGTATTTGGCGACTCAAGATGGGTGATGTATACTATTTTGGGGGCATCACAGTTGGTATTAAAGCTAGGGATATGATCCCGGTCGAGATGTGAGATAAGAACTAGGAGGGGAGAGACGGGAATTTCTCTTCGCTAGTATGACCTACCTAAGTTTATTTGGTATTTAATTGGTTGGTAAGAGTATAGAGATAATATGTGGAATGTCAATTAACCCTTATTTTGAAACTATATTCTAGAATGATATTTGAAATACGAGGAGATGAGAAATGGGAAAATCTTGATAGAGAGGAAATAACAAGGAAGGTACAATTCGAAAAGAAAGAAAGCAAGGTATTCTCATCTCTTCTAAGATACTAAAACGCACGTAAATTTTGAGGGCTAAATTTCATAAGGAGGGAGATTGTAAGACCCCAAATTTTATGAAAAGAAAGTATTCAAATTTTTTATAATTATTATGTTATTTAGTAAATGGTTAAATTGATAAAGGTTAAAGTTAAGGGTGATATTTGAAAATTTTGCAAAGTAAAAAAAGTTGATATAAAATATTCTTTTTTGTTGGAGAATATCCAGATGACGACAAGACAATCATTGGTGGACCCCACAAAAGAATGTATTGTCGTAATTAAAAAACAATGTAAATATCTTTTTATAAAAATAACTACGAAAGATTTACCGTTAAAATTGTTGAACTACCCTAGTAGTAAAAGTACGAAGAATACGCTGGTGGTTGTATAAGTAAAGCATCACAGTATTGATTATTGATGCTTATGTAAGAAGTCACCGGCTTATACTCCATTATTGCTATGAAGAATTGTCGATCATATCTCTTATATTATTGATTCGATTATTGTCATAATATTAATGATAATATGTTATATTATTAAATAAATAATTGAGATGGCAGAGTTATTCATATTATTATTTGCAATATTGACAATGTCTAGAAGTTCTGTCAAGGAGAGGTTTGGTCACCTAATTGCACGCCAATAAGGAGAAATCCTTATCGGAAAGCCCCCTATTTCCTAGGAACGACCTGGTTGTTAAATATTGTGAATTATAAT
The DNA here is from genome assembly GCA_020205605.1 of Panax ginseng. Lineage (NCBI taxonomy): Eukaryota > Viridiplantae > Streptophyta > Magnoliopsida > Apiales > Araliaceae > Panax > Panax ginseng. Next base: position 138,188,145 of record CM035135.1, on the reverse strand, counting down.
ATTAATGATGAATAAGTTCGTGTTGATTAAAGATGAAATTAATAGTTCTATTGTGTTGAAATTATTAGTGTTAGTAAAAATCGACATTTATTTCGATAATAATTAATGTCTGGAGGTTATATTGACCAATCGGATAGTTAACCTGATAAATGAGAAATTAATTGCTTTTAATTCATATGCTTATAACTATGTGATCACATGTGTGTACTATTGATTCACATGATTTACTATTAGAGAAGTTGGTGCAAGATTAATAATACTTGCATGACTAAGTTAAAAATGGAGGTATAGATGGAGGTACTATACTGTAATTCGTATTTTTACATGATTATAACTATTGATTCACGTGATAGAACTATTGATTCACATTATTTACTATTAGGGGAGGTGGTGCAAGTTTGATAATACTTGCAGGACTAAATTAAAAATGAAAGAAAAGTTGGAGGTATTGTACTGTAATATTTCGAGCCCCAAAACGTGCAATTATCGAAACTGTATTTTTCTATAAATAGAAGCTCATTTTTCCTTCATTTCTCACCAATTCACTAAAGCTATAGAGCAATTATTATAGAGATAAATTATAGAGAAAGAAGAAAGAAGTCTGCTACCTCACTATTCCAAAGATCCGACTTTATTCTAAGGTAAAGGGTATTATTTCTTTTGTATTCATGAAGAGAGCTTATGTTATTCCATTCTTTATTATTATGTTGAATAACTGCCTATCTGCAAGCATCGCATATATGGTGAACTTACACGTTATTCCATTCTATATTATTTTGTTGGAATATTCCATTCTGCGAATTACGCTTAGACTGGTTCCATTCTTTATTATTACATTGGAATAACTTGTCATGCATTATCTATCGCATGCATGGTGAATTCTTTGTTATTCCATTCTTTATTATTCGTTGGAATATCATGCATGCAGCTTTACTCATGACCTGGTTTCATTTTTTATTATTCCGTTGGAATATCCTGTCTGTGCGGTTTACGCATGACCTGGTTTCATTCTTTATTATTCTATTGAGAATAACCTGTCTGTGCGGTCTATCGCATGCATGGTGAATTTTTCTGTTAATCCATTCTTTATTATTCTGTTGGAATAACCTGTCTATGTGGATTACCGCATGCATGGTGAATGATCCTTTGTATTCATATGAATAGTATTTTCATTCAAAAGGGGTTTCTGCCAGGGGCAATTTTATAATTTTTCTGACCCTCAAAAATTCTGGAAAAATTTGAAATGATAATTTGATGAGTTTTCTAGATTGTGTCCAAAAATGGCGATTTTTGGATGTATAGATTAAGAGTTATGGATTTTATGGGAAAAGACTATTTTTAAAGTAAACCCTTATAACTCTTTGTGGTTAACTCCAAAATTGGTGAAATTTTTATTGAATTACATGTATATAACAGGAGTATACCCTGTAAATTTTGGAATTTTTGGACAAAAGTACAATTTATGATAAATGTCTAAATATTCGACAGTTTTGGCCATATGAAAAATAGTAAATGAATTTTTAAAATTTCGAGAAAAATATATGTTCAATATGGGACTATATTCTGCTAAATTCCAGAAAAGAAATATTTTTGGGACTGATTTGGTATTTTCATAAAAATGAACTAGTTATGAGTAAATGAATTAGATATGTTATGCGAAGTAACAAAATTGGAAAATAGGATTTTATGGCTTGGGAATCCTATATAGGGTATATGCTGATTTTTGATGAGAGATTTGATCATTGGTGATGAAATTTTATGAGTATGGCATTTTTGAATGATTAAATGCATTATTTGGTAAAGTGTAAACAATTGAAATAAATTATTTATAAGTTTAAGAAATAATTAAAATATTGTTATAATATTAATAATATTAGATGATGAGTTTATTAAGTGAATGATAATATTTGGATAAATTTAAAGTATTTAATATTTATCCTTGTTTTCGCTTTGATTAATCTTATTATATCATTGTCATCATCCTCATGCTTATATTGTGATGAAAATCATCTTTGGCTTACGTGCATAGATGGACTTGGTATGATTATGACCAGGATCATTCTAAGTATAATCATGACCGTAATATAACAAATGATGTGGTAAAAGTCCTCATCGCCCAGAAGGTATTGATGGACAGTTTTTGGTATGATTATGACTGTGGATTATTCGGTATAGTCATGACCATTGATGATTTAATAAATATCATTGCCCCAGAAGTGCGGGGATGATTCGATGATGGTTTATTTATTATTGTCGAGTCTCGCCGATAAAAATTGATGAAAATATTTTAAATCATGAAGATAGTAGATATCACGCTCTACTTGACTCTTCTAATGGATTGCTTATTCAAATTGCAGCTTAAACTTGATGTCTATTGTATTTTATCGGTTTAACATTGTTGAAGACTAATGATAATTTATTTCGCATTATCTTAGTCATAATATTTTTTATCGGGCTAGTTGAGCTCACCCTTTCTTTCATTGTTCTCTTCAAAAAATGAGGATATAGTTGGGACGAAGTCTGGGAACTGAGTGATGATCGGTCAGATGATAACATTAGTAGTCCTCACTATTCTCGTTAAATAGTGTGATAATAAATGTAATGAGGACTCCATTGAGTGTGGATATTGTCTAGATGACAATATTCTTATTAAAACTCTTAGATTATGTTTTGTCGTATTTTATACTACATCGTTGTATAATTAAGTTGTATTTGAATTTTGTACCATGTATTTGGCACTCAAGATGGGTGATGTATACCTATTTTGGGGGCATCATAGTTGGTATTAAAGCTTAGGGATATGATCCCCGGTCGAGATGTGAGATAAGAACTAGGAGGGAGAGACGGGAATTCTTCGCTAGTATGACCTACCTAAGTTTATTTGGTATTTAATTGGTTGGTAAGAGTATAGAGATAATATGTGGAATGTCAATTAACCCTTATTTTGAAACTATATTCTAGAATGATATTTGAAATACAGGAGATGAGAAATGGGAAAATCGATGAGAGAGGAAATAACCGGAAGGTACAATTCGAAAAGAAAGCAAGGTATTCTCATCTCTTCGGCATACCAAGTACGTACGTAAATTTCGAGGGCGAAATTTCATAAGGAGGGGAGATTGTAAGACCCCAAATTTTATGAAAAGAAAGTATTCAAATTTTTTATAATTATTATGTTATTTAGTAAATGGTTAAATTGATAAAGGTTAAAGTTAAGGGTGATATTTGAAAATTTTGCAAAGTAAGCAAGTTGATATAAAATATTCTTTTGTTGGAATAATATTGGTCTGGGAATATTCATTTTAACAATATTGGTGGACCCCACAATCATTGGTGGACCCCTAATAACGAATGTATTGTCGTAATTAAAAAACAATGTAAATATCTTTTATAAAAATAACTACGAAAGATTTACCGTTAAAATTGTTGAACTACCCTAGAAGTAAAAGTACGAAGAATACGCTGCGGTTGCATAGTAGCATACCAGTATTGATTATTGATGCTTATGTAAGAAGTCACTCGCTTATACTCCATTATTATTGCTACAAGAATTGTCAGATCATATCTCTTATATTATTGATTCGATTATTGTCATAGTATTAGCTGTATAATATGTTATATTATTAAATAAATAATTGAGATGGCAGAGTTATTCATATTATTATTTGCAATATTGACAATGTCTAGAAGTTCTGTCAAGGAGAGGTTTGGTCACCTAATTGCACGCCAATAAGGAGAAATCCTTATCGGAAAACCCCCTATTTCCTAGGAACGACCTGGTTGTTAAATATTGTGAATTATAATATTAATGATGAATAAGTTCGTGTTGATTAAAGATGAAATTAATAGTTCTATTGTGTTGAAATTATTAGTGTTAGTAAAAATCGACATTTATTTCGATAATAATTAATGTCTGGAGGTTATATTGACCAATCGGATAGTTAACCTGATAAATGAGAAATTAATTGCTTTTAATTCATATGCTTATAACTATGTGATCACATGTGTGTACTATTGATTCACATGATTTACTATTAGAGAAGTTGGTGCAAGATTAATAATACTTGCATGACTAAGTTAAAAATGGAGGTATAGATGGAGGTACTATACTGTAATTAATATTTTTACATGATTATAACTATTGATTCACATGATAGAACTATTGATTCACATTATTTACTATTAGGGGAGGTGGTGCAAGTTTGATAATACTTGCAGGACTAAATTAAAAATGAAAGAAAAGTTGGAGGTATTGTACTGTAATATTTCGAGCCCTAAAACGTGCAATTATCGAAACTGTATTTTTCTATAAATAGAAGCTCATTTTTCCTTCATTTCTCACCAATTCACTAAAGCTATAGAGCAATTATTATAGAGATAAATTATAGAGAGAAAGAAGAAGAGAAGTCTGCTACCTCTCTATTCCAAAGATCGACTTTTATTCTAAGGTAAGGGGTATTATTTCTTTTGTATTCATGAAGAGAGCTTATGTTATTCCATTCTTTATTATTATGTTGGAATAACCTGTCTATGCGAAGTACCGCATATATGGTGAACTTCTTCTGTTATTCCATTCTATATTATTTTGTTGGAATATTCTGTCTGCGTAATTACGCTAGAATTCGGTTCCATTCTTTATTATTCATTGAATATACTCATGCGTGCGGTCTATCGCATGCATGATGTGAATTGAATTTTTGTTATTCCATTCTTTATTATTTCGTTGGAATATCACGTCTGCATGCGCTTTACTCATGACTGGTTTCATTTTTTATTATTAGTTGGAATATCACATGCTGTATCGGTTTCTGCATGAATTTGGTTTCATTCTTTATTATTCTATTGAGAATAACCTGTCTGTGCGGTCTATCGCATGCATGGTGAATTTTTCTGTTAATCCATTCTTTATTATTCTATTGGAATAACCTGTCTATGTGGATTACCGCATGCATGGTGAATGATCCTTTGTATTCATATGAATAGTATTTTCATTCAAAAGGGGTTTCGCCAAGGGCAATTTTATAATTTTTTCTGACCTCAAAAATTCTGGAAAAATTTGAAATGATAATTTGATGAGTTTTCTAGATTGTGTCCAAAAATGGCGATTTTGGATGTATAGATTAAGAGTTATGGATTTTATGGGAAAAGACTATTTTTAAAGTAAACCCTTATAACTCTTTGTGGTTAACTCAAAATTGGTGAAATTTTTATTGAATTACATGTATATAACAGAGTATACCTGTAAATTTTGGAATTTTTGGACAAAAGTACAATTTATGATAAATGTCTAAATATTCGACAGTTTTGGCCATATGAAAAATAGTAAATGAATTTTTAAAATTTCGAGAAAAATATATGTTCAATATGGGACTATATTCTGCTAAATTCCAGAAAAGAAATATTTTTGGGACTGATTTGGTATTTTCATAAAAATGAACTAGTTATGAGTAAATGAATTAGATATGTTATGCGAAGTAACAAAATTGGAAAATAGGATTTTATGGCTTGGGAATCCTATATAGGGTATATGCTGATTTTTGATGAGAGATTTGATCATTGGTGATGAAATTTTATGAGTATGGCATTTTTGAATGATTAAATGCATTATTTGGTAAAGTGTAAACAATTGAAATAAATTATTTATAAGTTTAAGAAATAATTAAAATATTGTTATAATATTAATAATATTAGATGATGAGTTTATTAAGTGAATGATAATATTTGGATAAATTTAAAGTATTTAATATTTATCCTTGTTTTCGTTTGATTAATGCTTATATCATTGTCATCATCCTCATGCTTATATTGTGATGAAAATCATCTTTGGCTTACGTGCATAGATGGACTTGGTATGATTATGACCGAGGATCATTCTAAGATAATCATGACCGTAATATAACAAATGATGTGGTAAAAGTCCTCATTGGCCAGGTAGTGCATTGATGGACGCTTTTGGTATGATATGATTATGACCAGGATTATTCTTAAGATAGTCATGACCATTGATGATTTAATAAATATCATTGCCCAGAAAGTGCGTGGGGATGATTCGATGATGTGGTTTATTTATGAAGTCGAGTCTCAAATGATAAAAATTGATGAAAATATTTTAAATCATGTAAGATAGTAGATATCATGCCTACTTGACTCTTCTAATGGATTGTTTATTCAAATTGCAGATTAAACTTGATGTCTATTGTATTTTATCAGTTTAACATTGTTGAAGACTAATGATAATTTATTCTGCATTATCTTAGTCATAATATTTTTTACTGGGCTAGTTGAGCTCACCCTTTCTTTCATTGTTCTCTTCAAAAAATGAGGATATAGTTGGGACGAGTCGGGGAACGGAGTGACGGTCCAGATGATAACATTAGTAGTCCTCACTATTCTGTTAAATAGTGTGATAATAAATGTAATGAGGACTCCATTGAGTGTGGATATTGTCTAGATGACAATATTCTTATTAAAACTCTTAGATTATGTTTTGTCGTATTTTACACTTAATCGTTGTATAATTAAGTTGTATTTGAATTTTGTACCATGTATTTGGCGACTCAAGATGGGTGATGTATACCTATTTTGGGGGCATCACAGTTGGTATTAAAGCTTAGGGATATGATCCTTGGCTGAGATGTGAGATAAGAACTAGGAGGGGAGAGACGGGGAATTCCTTCGCTAGTATGACCTACCTAAGTTTATTTGGTATTTAATTGGTTGGTAAGAGTATAGAGATAATATGTGGAATGTCAATTAACCCTTATTTTGAAACTATATTCTAGAATGATATTTGAAATACAGGAGATGAGAAATGGGAAAATCTTGATAGAGAGGAAATAACCGGGAAGGTACAATTCGAAAAGAAAGCAAGGTATTCTCATCTCTTCGGCATACCAAGTACGTACGTAAATTTCGAGGGCGAAATTTCATAAGGAGGGGAGATTGTAAGACCCCAAATTTTATGAAAAGAAAGTATTCAAATTTTTTATAATTATTATGTTATTTAGTAAATGGTTAAATTGATAAAGGTTAAAGTTAAGGGTGATATTTGAAAATTTTGCAAAGTAAGCAAGTTGATATAAAATATTCTTTTTGTTGGAGAATATCCGTACGACGGCACAATCATTGGTGGACCCCACAACGAATGTATTGTCGTAATTAAAAAACAACAGAAATATCTTTTTATAAAAATAACGGCGAAAGATTTACCGTTAAAACTGTTGAACTACCCAGTAGTAAAAGTACAGTAATACGCGTGGTTGCATAGTAGCATACGGTATTGATTATTGATGCTTATGTAAGAAGTCACTCAGTTATACTCCATTATTGCTACAGTAATTGCTGTATCATATCTCTTATATTATTGATTCGATTATTGTCATAGTATTAGCTGTATAATATGTTATATTATTAAATAAATAATTGAGATGGCAGAGTTATTCATATTATTATTTGCAATATTGACAATGTCTAGAAGTTCTGTCAAGGAGAGGTTTGGTCACCTAATTGCACGCCAATAAGGAGAAATCCTTATCGGAAAGCCCCCTATTTCCTAGGAACGACCTGGTTGTTAAATATTGTGAATTATAATATTAATGATGAATAAGTTCGTGTTGATTAAAGATGAAATTAATAGTTCTATTGTGTTGAAATTATTAGTGTTAGTAAAAATCGACATTTATTTCGATAATAATTAATGTCTGGAGGTTATATCAGAAATAAAGTTATACCTTCTGTTAAGATATTGTTAAATGAGAAAAATTCGAGTATGACATGTTAAATGATTAAATGTATTATTTGGTAAAGTGTAAACAACTGAAATAAATTGTTTATAAGTTTAAGAAGTGATTAAAATATTGTTATGATATTAACAATATTAGATTATGAATTTATTATGTGATTGATAATATTTGGATAAAGTTAATGTCTTTAATATTTATCCTTGTTTTAGTTTGAGTAATGCTTATATCATTGTCATCATCCTCATGTTTATATATATGGTGATGAAAGTTATCTTTGGCTTACGTGCAGAGATGGACTTGGTATGATTATGACCAGGGATTATTCGGTATAGTCATGGCCATTGATGATTTAATGAATATCCTTGGCCCGTAGTGCAGGGATGATTCGATGATGTGATTTATTTATTAAGCTGAGTCTTAGCGATAAAAATTGATGAAAACCTTTTAAAACATAGAAGATAGTAGATTTTATTCTCTATTTGACTCTTCTAATGGATTGTTTGTTCCGCTGCAGTTAAACTTGATGTCCATTGTATCTTATCAGTTTAACATTGTTGAAGACTATTGATAATTTATTCTGCATTATCTTAGTCATAATATTTCTTACTGGGCTAATTGAGCTCACCCTTTCTTTCTTTGTTCTCTTCAGAAATGAGAATATAAATTTGGGACGTAGTCGGGGAAAGGAGTTACGGTCGAGATGATAGCATTAGTAGTCCTCACTATTTCATTAAATAGTGTGATAATAAATGTAACGAGGACCTGAATTTGAGTCAGATATCGTTTGTCATGAGGACTCCATTGAGAATGGATATTGTCTAGAAGGTAGTTTTCTTGTTTAAACTCTCAGTTTATGTTTTGTCGTATTTAACACGACAGCTGTATAGTTAAGTTTGTATTTGTATTTTGTACCATGTATTTGGCGACTCAAGATGGGTGATGTATACCTAATTTTGGGGGCGTCACACAATATTTTTCTTTTGTTCCAAAAAAAATAAAATAGACTTCTATTAAATAGAACTAAGGAAAAATAGTTTTTATCAAACAATTTTGCACCTTATTAAATCTCTCACTATAGACACTAATCAAATGATTACTACACAAATCAAATAAAATTCTCTTTTATTCTCCACGTTGAGGACATTAATTTACACCTTTTATACTTATTTAAATTATGTTCACAGATGAGTTTTATCAAACTCAAATATAACATATTATAAGTCACAAAAGTATAAAATAAGGTGCAATATATAACAATCCCCCACTTGTTTGGAAAAACTATTTTTTATCCAAATAATTTCCTATCAAACAACTCTAAAGCATGTGTGCATAAAAGAGGGTGTGACGAACATTGAACCTTCCCTTAGTGTAAACAACTCAAAGTCACATCGAAGTTGAAGGTGTCCGTAAATTGAACCTCTACTTCTATATGATATGACCTGAATTGTCACACATAAACAAAATTCTCCTACCACGGTGAGTATTCTCAATTGCTTTGCGCTAATATGGTCATGCGCAATACCCTGTTTAATGAACCTCTAATAGAGTAAACCACAACCCTCTATAAGAAGCGGCTCCACTTCTAGTTCATATAGGCAAAGTGTTTCACATGTATTTCTGTTGCTAAGAACACAACAACTTTGTTAAGAGTATAACTCAACCTCGGTCGTGAAACAGACGCTACTACCTTAAACTACATATGGAACCACATTGATAGTAACACAGTCAACAATTCTGACTTGTTTTTCCCATTGAACCTATAAACTAGGGGTAACCTAGGAATAGGTTGGGTTCCCATCACCCCTGACTCAAAGTGGTTTAAGTTCCATATCATAAGTAGTTAAACTTACTAAGATCTCGTCAAAGTCTTAGTAAAAAGATAAGTCAAGTCGTCACTTGACTTTCTCGTAGATAAATATTATAATACCTTCTTGTATCAATTATCTAACAAAAATTATGTCTATGACCAACATGTCAAGACTTACCATTAAAGGTAATCTCATATGCTCTATACAAAACAATTTCATTATCACATCATAATGAATTAAGTAATGGAAGTGGCCACAATTTGATGTTTTAACAACAAATTTCGATTCTATTTGCTTTCTCCATCATATAAAGAAATAGTATTACTTGCTACTCCAAGTAACTTATTCCCCCACTAAGGGTAATAATATATCCACCTACTTGTAAAAATATAATTATATATATTCACCTACTTATGAATATTTTCTAACTTATTCAAGATCACAACCAGCTATGAATCCAAGATTAATAATTTGTACTACATAAAAAAAATTCACTAACACAATATCGTGAAATAGGAGGCTTTAGACTAGGCTACAATCAATGTTTTAACAAACACCTAATCCATTAAACTTCTCTCATAAAATAATAACATTAAATTCATATTGTGAAATGAGAAATACTCATTTGTTTCTTACTCATCTAAGAAACAAAACCCAAGATTGAGTGAAAATTCACCTACTTGTAAATTTATAATTTTCCTCACTAAATTATGACACTTATGTGATCTATTAAAACATTGAGAGATCTAACAAAAACCAATGTAAATCATTAGTATACTAAGTTTAAAACTGTATGTAATATCTGATCTCGTGCATTGTATATCAAGCACAAGGCTCCCACTAGCGAATGTGTACTTCAGATTTACAATAGCTATATTAGAATTAACTTTCAGTGTACCGCTACTATTAAAGAATTATTAAATTCTTCAATCTCAAGGTATATCAAACTTAGTTTAGTATAGCCTCTCAATACAATTTAATTGGTTTAGTTGGAATCCTCACTATGTTTTCATGTGATATAAGATAACATCTATTTTGCAAGTCTTTCAACATAAAACAAAAATAGATATTTCTTAAACTCTTTTACGTTAACAATACTATGTAAAATGATCAACATATCATTAATATACACAAAAACTATCACATTATAATTTATACAATTATATTGTTAGTGTAAACATATAAATAATTCTATATCCGATAGAATCCCAAGGTAAATATGCACATATTAGCACCTAATATGTATCCACTTTAATATTTATAACTTAGTTTCAAACTCACTATTGAACTAAATCACTATAAATATTTTGGATCATATTTAGGCTAATAAAATAGGTATTTTATTTACCAAATTATTATATTAATTTCCTTCACCAAATCAATATTGTTCTTTCTAGGTTCGGGTTTATAACTTTGTTGAACCTTAGATAATTAATTAAGTGAAATAAGTTCACACTTCAATATTATTCAAAAGTTTGTGTTTCAAAGACTTTCATTTCATGAATGTTCCTATAATATTACTTCTACATGAGAATATTAAGGAATGCTTCTCAAAATAAAAATAAGTTCTTGACATTTTATGTAGTAGTTATTCATATATAGATTGCTTCAACATAAATAACTAAGAACAACTTTATTAAATAAAACAAATAAAAATTATTTAACATGAGAACTTAAAAATACAAATTTTAAGTATACTAATCTACGACAATATTCACACCCAAATAAGTCCTCATTACAATTATTATACATTATTTTAAATACAAAATGGTGCACAATAGGACTACTAAAACAATTTTCTGAGAACCATCATTCCAGGACCTTTATTCCATACCCCGACTAAGATTTGCTACATTCTCGCCTCCCGAGAAGAAAAATGGAACAAAAAAGAAAAGGGTGAGCTCAACTAGCCCAAGAAAGAATATTATGACTAAGATAATATGTAACAAATTATCGTTAGTCTTCAACAGAAAAATCTCGATAAAATACAATAGACAACAAGTTTTAAATCAATATTCGTAAATGAAATAATAATTCATGATGAGTTATGTAGAGAATGAAATCTACTATAATCTATGAATTTAAAAGTCCATCATCAATATTTTATCCTCGTAACATCAATCAATATTTATCTTGAATCAAATATTCATCTTTGCACTATGTGCCAAAGATATTCATCATTGGTCATGTTCATCTCAACACACTGTACATCTTTGCACTACGTGCCAAAGATATTCATAAGAAAATCAACCATCTTTGCACTATGTGCCAAAGATATTCAAGAATATCATCATTTAGGACTCGAGGATGATGAAAAATATTTTAAAGAAAACGAATCCAAAGGAAACAAAAGAACAAATATTAAGGATTCAGATTTTAAACAATCCAAGTTCAAAAATACTTCATAAATAATCATAGTGAAGTAAAATTCAAGAATGATCAAAACATGGATACAATCAAAGCTAGTATCCATAATAGATATTTTGGACAAAAAAATAAAAATTTAATTTTTTATGAATAAGGTCGATTCGTGAATAAGGTCAGATACGTGAATAAGGTCGATACGTGAATAGTAATCCCTATTAACTAAAAGACAAGAATTTCACAAGAAAAATCTTACCAATATTCGCATAATGATATTGAAAGAAATAATATCATTTTAAAAAAATAATAATATCCCTTACTCAAAAAAAGACAGATTTTTAATCGAATATCGGATATAGTGTCAAGGAACTTGCACCATATAACAACACTCAAAGTATCAAAATACTCACAAGAATACGCCGATAATATAGAGAGAGAGAGAGAGAGAAAACTTCAGCTTTCGTGTGATTTTCAATTCTAACCTAAACACCCTATTTATATAAAAAATGCTTGTAACACCAAAAGTAAAATTTAATAAATATTATATATTATTTTAAAACAACTTTCACCTTACACCAATTGAATTCAAACATCACACATCCACTCAATTAAATTAATAAAAAAACGTTTTTCTTAAAAAAAATATTTTAAACTTCAAAATTAATTATTTTAACTCGTAACTTCAATAATTCATAATAAATAGCCCTTTTATCGTAAAAATTCAAACCACATGTCTTTTCCATAGGAAATTCCATTCTCTACAACTTTGTAAGTTTAAGTTTTTCCAAATTCCAAATGTAAATTGATCAAATCCACAAACCAACGATTTTACAAAGCTATAATCAAATTTTCCAAGAAATGGGGTCCACAAACATGTTTAACATGTTTTAAACATTAATTGTAAAAAAATACTCTTCCTCCTCATATATTCATATATCCCACATTCATTGTAAAAATATCACCATTATTATATTATTAAAATATAATAATATATTTAAATGAATTATTTTATCGTAAAAGATAAAATATCAATTTTCAACAATTGTCACATTAAAAATTTTCTCCATCTATATCACATAAAATGAATATTTTCCTTATCATATAAATCAATAATTAATTATTCACAAATAATATTATAAAATCACAATATCGACAACCAGCAGCTCCTCAGAAAGAGGGCTTTCCAATAAGGATTTCTCCTCATCTGCGCGCAATTAGGTGACCAAACCTCTCCTTAGAGAGTAACTTTCTAGACATTGCCAATAATGTTATCTAATAATATTATTCAAATAATATGAATTATTGATCCGATAATGAAAATATATGCAGAAGTGACAATTATGAAACAACAATAATATAAAATATCAACGTAGCAATTATTGAATCAATAAAATAAAATATTGAATAAGAATTACCGTAATAATTATCGAGTAATGCCTTCACGTAAGAATCAATAATTGGTGCAATACCGTGTGTACACCGTGTTTTAACCAATTTAGTATTCCAACAAGATAATCTGTGAATAACTACGCCTGCTATTTATAAACAACTTATTTTGTCGCTTTCTTCATCCAATCGCTTTTCATTATGGGGCCCACACAAGGTCAAGCTACATTGCATTTAATATTCCCCGACAAAGAAGAATATTCCACTACATCAAACTAATATTCTCCCGACAAAAATGAATATTTTATAACCACTGCTTATTTGAAATATTTTAGCATTTTACCCATAACTAACCACATTAATCAAATCAACCCTTACTATTTCAAAATAATAAATAGAGGAAATTTAATTTTATTTATAATAAGTTGGGGTCTTACAACCTCCCTCCTTATGAAATTTCATCCTCTAAATTGACGACGCATTCGGTGTGTTTCAAAAGGTGAGGATACCTCGCTTTCATTTTCGCTTTCCAACTCCCTGTGTCATTTCCTCAATAGCATGGTTCCTCCACAAAACTTTAACTTGTGGTATGACCTTTTCAGACGTAAGACATGCTCCTTCCTATCCAAGATCTTGACAGTACCTCCTCAGACGTTAAGTCTTCGCTATCTCATCCGGTTCTAACTCAATAACGTGGTTCGGTCTTTCACATATTTACGAAGAATATGATATATGAAAAACATTATGAACACGAGACATACTTGAGGTAACGCAAGTCTATAGGCTACATTTCCTACTCATCAAGAATCAAATGGACCAATAAATCGTGGATCGAGCTTTTCTCTCTTCCCAAATCTTGTAACTCCCTTCCCATGGAGCAACACGCAACAATACATGATCCCCAATACTAAATTCCACGCCCTTTCGATGAAGATCCGTGATAACTCTTTTGTCGATCTTGTGCCGCTTTGTATACGCTTGTCGAATCATTTGGATCTTTTTCGTAGTCATACGCATTCAACTCGGGTCCCAACAATGTTGCTTCACCCACCTCATCCCAACATATCGAGAGTGACACTTTTTCTTCCATACAATGCTTCAATGGAGCCACACCTATACTTGCTCGATAAATCGTTTGTTGTAGGAGAATTCCACCAATGGTAAATACTTATCCCAACTCCCTTTGAAGTCTAGGACACAGTAGTCTTAATAGATCTTCAAGAGTTTGAATAGTCCTCTCGATTTTCGTCGTCTGCTTGAGGATGGTATGTCAATCAATCGAAACTGCGCTCATAGCTTTTTTTGCAAGCTAACCCAAAATCGTGAAGTGAATCTTGGGTCACGATCCCAAACTATGGATACCGGCATGCCATGCAATCTCACAATCTCATTTACATATATACGAGCAAGACGTTCAAGGAATAAGTCTCCTCCAGACGGCAAGAAATGAGCAGACTTGGTTAATCTATCAACAATAACCCAAATAAGCATTTACGCCTTTGAGAAACCGTGGGAAGACCCGTAACTAAATCCATGGTAATGTGTTCCCACTTCCATTTCGTAATCTCAAGTGGTTGCAATGGACCCTTAGGGCACTTGATGCTCCGCCTTTACACGCTGACAAGTTAAACACCTCGAGATAAACTTTGCAATCTCTCTCTTCATATTGTTCCACCAAAATGTATGTCAAGATCACGATACATTTTGGTACTTCCAGATGGATTGCAAACGGTATTATGTGCTCCATCATGATCTTGTATTTCAAATCGTAGTCGTTAGAACACAAAGTCCGGAGTGGACTCAAGTATTCCTTCTTCATCGATTCTCGCTTCGAATAGCACCTTCTTGTACTTTCTTCTTCATACGCATCGCCCGGGTCTGCGGGCTCGAGCAACTTTAACTTCATCGATTAAAGTTGGTTCTACGCAGATACTTGACATCATCGCACTCGCTCATGATATGATCTTCTACTCAACGCGTCACTACCACGCTTTGCTTTTCCAGATGGTATTGAATGGTGTGGTCATAATCTTTAACAACCGAGCCAACGTCGTTGTCGCATGATGTCGAGTTCCTTTTGGGTGAAGAAATATTTGAGGCTTTTTATGGTCTCAATATATCTCCACTTTCTCTCCATATAGATAAGTGCCTCCAGATCTTTAAGCGAAAACGACGGGCCGCTAACTCTAGATCATGAGTAGGATAATTCCTCTCATATCTTTAAGTTGTCGCGAGGCATAGGCTATGACTTTCCCATGTTGCATGAGAACACATCCTAACCCTTTGCCTCAAGCATCATCAGAGATAACAAATCCATCCGAACCAGATGGTATTGTCGTAACAAAAATAAATGAGTCTCCTCTTAAGCTCTTGGAAACTCTTCTCGCATTCCTCGCTTCCATACTTAATTTTGTATCTTCCGAGTCAATTGAGTTAATCGGAGTAGCGATTCGAGAAAATCCTTCCATTTAATCTCCGATAATAACCAATTTAAGCCCAAAAAGCTACGACTTTGGCCACCGACTTTTGCTGTCTCCTAACTTTGTATTGCTTCAATCTTCGCTTCGTCAACAGATACTCCATGTTTTGACACCACGCGCCCAAGGAATGCTACTTCCTCAAGCCGTCTTAACTCGATTTCTTCAACTTGGCATATAGCTTGTTTTCACGAAGGTTTTGGAGTACCAAATTTTCAAATGGTGCTCATGATCTTCACGCTTTTTGAATATATGAGGATGTCATCAATAAAGACAACAACGAATCGATCCAAATATCCTTGAATACTTGGTTCATCATATCCATGAAAGCCACAAGAGCATTAGTCAATCCAAAAGACATGACTAAGAATTCATAATGCCCGCATCGAAGTTCTCAAGGCGCCTTTGAATATCCTCGCCTAATCTTCACCGATGATATCCGTAATGAAGATCGATCTTCAAAAAAAGAATGTGCTCCTTGCAATCGGGTCAAACAGTCATCAATCAACGAGGTAATCTGGATACCTATTCTCGATGGTGACATGGTTCAATTCTCGATAGTCAATACAAAGTCGATACCCCGCCTCTTTCTTCTTTACAAATAAAATAGAGCACCCCAAGGAGATGTACTAGATCTAATGAAACCGATGTCCAACAACTCCTCGTAGTTGGACTTTAACTCCTCAAGTTCAATAGAGCCATTCGATATGGGGTTTTAGAAATGGGCTTTGTACCAAAGTTCAAGATCAATAAAGAATTCAACTTCACGCTCGGGGTAGACCGAAGTTCTTCAGAAATACGCCAGAAATTTACTAACAACAGAATATTATTCAAATCGACGTGTCTTTATTCAAATCCATAACATGGGCTAAGAAAGCTTGACATCCGCTTTTCAATAAACTAATAGCTTTTTATGACTAGATATGACAATGATTGATTTTAATGGTTTAGTTGCTTGAATTCATACAACAAAGTTGGTTAGAATATGAAAACTAACAACCTTATTTAAAACAATCAATTTTGGTATGATGAGTAGTTAACCAATCAATCCCTAAAATCACATCAAAAGCAAGTATCTTTAAAGAGATAAGGTCAATGTGTAATGTGATGGTGCCAACTCGATCAAACAAGATTTATAAAAAATGGATGTGATGAAAGTTTCTCCTAACTGAGTCTCCACAGATAAATCAAAGTCTAATTTCTCCTGAGTTAAGTTTAAACGCTGAGCACAAGCTAGAGAGAGATAAATGAATGGGTAGCACCCCAGATCAAGTAAGGTATAAACTTCGCAAGAATTTATGATTAGCTTACCCGTGATCACCTCATTTGGGTTCCTCGATTTTGACCACCACGACAAACGCTTCTTCCAGAACCGCTGACTTTGACTTTTTCGGGACAAAATTTTTGAGTCACCATCCCCACTGGACTTGGTTTCGCCATCGCATAATCTCGAGCGATATGTCCTTCCTTTCCACAATTATAACATACCTTGAACTGCTAGGGAAGTTCAATGATATATGTCCTCTTTCCACATTTATAAGATACGACCGGTGGTCGTTTCTCCTCCCTGAAACCAGCTTGTCAGCCGGTGTCGACGCCTTCACATGGTCATTGTTGAATCTCTCTTTTAAAATCTCCTCCCGACTCGCTTCTTCTATTCTCATGGCTATGATTACCACCAGAGTGGTTACCGCTTTTTGTCCGTATTTTTTCTTTCTCACCGGTTATCATTGTTTCGATGATCGTATCACCAAGATGATCCTCGTCATGGTCCTCCATTGAACGTACTCGTTATCTCGCTTCTAATAATTGAGCCATGTTGACAACATCCGAATAGAGAGAAAATTTATGAGAAATGAGATATCGACGACGCCGGGTTTCAAACCTCTCGTAAACATCCGCGCCATATGCTCCTCATTCTCCACCAAATGAGGTGCAAAACCGATAACTCGCAAACTTTGCCTCAGATCGGGACACCGCCATGTTATTTTGTTCCAATCTAATAAACTCCACTTCCTTCATATGATTTAATACTTTCGTGAAAGTACTTGTCATTGAAAAGTTTTTCAAACGCCTCCCAAGACATGCCGAAAAGTACCGGATGGGTACGCTTCATAGATTCCCACCAAGAATCGGGCTCATTACTTTAACATAAAGGTGCGAAATGGAACCTTCGTTCTCTCCGCATCCCAAGACATCGAATATCTTGGTAATTTGTTTGACCCACGCTTTCGCTTTAATCGGATCCGCTTTTCCTGCACTCGTGGTCCCAACTCTTCGAATCGCTGGGTGTGACAAACCGTGCGTTGTTATCATTTCCACTTGTATTTTGTACACGAAGTCTCCTCGTCTCGATTTTGCATGAATCGCAAAAAGCTTCTAAACATCCCATCGCTCATCATCTCGCTCAATGGTGTTGTTTCACAGGAGGAACATTGCCCACCTATCAGACGTTTCTCCTCGCTGGTGAAAGTAAAGGTGTCTCCACTGGCCTCATTTACTCCATCGTTAACATTCTCAAATCGACATTCTCAACATCGCCATAAAACAAGGGTTAATTAAAGAAATCAACATATCACATAATATCCCTATATACCGACCAACCAACAAATAAGTTTTAGTAGACACACTAACAAGGATTTACTCTGCTCTCCCTCCTAGTTCTATTCCCCGATCTCCGCCAGAGATCATATCCCTAAGCTCGATATTAATCGTGACGCCCCCAAAATAGGTATACATCACCCATTTTGAGTCGTCAATAACATGGTACGTAAACAACTACAACTTTATTAATACAACATAAAATCGTGAGTTTAAATACAAATATTGTCATCTAGATAATATTCACACCCAAATAAGTCCTCATTACAATTATTGATACATTATTTTACAAAATGGTGAGGACTACTAAAACAACTTTCTAGAACCATCATTCCATACCCCGACTAAGACTCGCTACATTCTCGCCTCCCGAGAAGAAAAAAATGGAACAAAAAGGAAAAGGGTGAGCTCAACTAGCCCAAAGAAAGAATATTATGACTAAGATAATATGTAACAAATTATCGTTAGTCTTCAACAGGAAAAATCTGATAAAATACAATAGACAACAAGTTTCAGATCAATATTCGCAATGAAAATAATAATTCATGTATGAGAGTTACGTAGAGAATGAAATCTACTATAATCTATGAATTTAAAAGTCCATCATCAATATTTTATCCTCGTAACATCAATCAATATTCATCTTGAATCAAATATTCATCTTTGCACTACATGTGCCAAAGATATTCATCGCTTGGTCATGTTCATCTCAACACTGTACATCTTTGCACTACAAAGCCAAAGATATTCATAAGAAAATCAACCATCTTTGCACTACATGTGCCAAAGATATTCAAGAATATCATCATTTAGACCGAGGATGATGAAAAATATTTTAAAGAAAACGAATCCAAAGGAAACAAAAGAACAAATATTAAGGATTCAGACTTTTAAACAATCCAAGTTCAAAAATACTTCATAAATAATCATAGTGAAGTAAAATTCAAGAATGATCAAAACATGGATACAATCAAAGCTAGTATCCATAATAGATATTTTGGAAAAAATGAAAATTTAATTTTTTCGTGAATAAGGTCAGATTCGTGAATAAGGTCAGTATACGTGAATAATGTCGATACGTGAATAAGAACTCCCGATAATTAAAAAGACAAGAATTTCACAAGAAAAATCTTACCAATATTCCCTGCATAATGATATTTGAGAAGAAATAATATCATTTAAAAAAAAAAATATCCCTTACCTCGAAAAAGATTATATTTTAAATCGAATATCGATATAAGTGTCAAGGGAACTTGCATCAGATATATAGCAACACTCAAAGTATCAAAATACTCACAAGAATACGCTCGATAATATATAGAGAGAAAGAGAGAGAAAACTTCAGCTCGTGTGATTTTCAATTCTAACCCAAGACCCTATTTATAGAAAATGCTTGTAACACCAAAGGTAAAATTTAATAAAATAATATTAATATTATTTTTCCACAATTCACCTATGCACACTAATTGAATTCATTTCAAACATCACATACCCACTCAACAAATGTAAAAAAAAACGTTTTTCTTAAATAAAATATTTTAAACTTCAAAAATTAATTATTCTAACTTCTAACTTCAATAATTCATAATAAATAGCCTTTTATCAAAAAATTCAAACCTTATGTCCTTTCCATAGGAAATTCCATTTCTACAACTTTGTAAGAAAGTTTTTCCAAATTCCAAATGTAAATTGACCAAATCCACAAACGAGAGCGATTTTACTGTGCTATAATCAAATTTCAACCAAGAAATGGGGTCCACAAACATGTTTAACATGTTTTAAACATTTTTGTAAAAAAAATACTTCCTCCTCCTCATATATTCATATATCCCACATTCATTGTAAAAATATCACCATTATTATATTATTAAAATATAATAATATATTTAAATGAATTATTTTATCAAAAAGATAAAATATCAAATTTTCAACAATTGTCACATTAAAAATTTTCTCCATCTATATCCACATAAAATGAATATTTTTCTTATCATATAAATCAATAATTAATTATTCATAAATAATATTACGTAATCACAATATCGACAACTGTGCGCTCTCAGAAGAAAGAGGGGCTTTCCAATAAGGATTTCTCCTTATCATGCAAGCAATTAGGTGACCAAACCTCTCCTTAGATGTAACTTTCTAGACATTGCCAATAATGTTATCTAATAATATTATTCAAATAATATGAATTATTGATCCGATAATAAAAATATCGTAGTAAAGTGACAATTATCAAAAACAACAATAATATAAAATATCAACGTAGCAATTATTGAATCAATAAAATAAAATATGAATAAGAATTATCGTAATAATTATTGAGTAATGCCTTCACGTAAGAATCAATAATTGGTGCAATACCGCGTGTACATCGTGTTTTAACCACCCAGTATTCCAACAAGATTAATCAGAATAACTACGCCTGCTATTTATAAACAACTTATATTTGTCGCTTTTCTTCATCCAATCGCTTTCACATGGGGCCCACATAAGGTCGCTACCATTGCATTTAATATTCCCCGACAAAGAAGAATATTCCACCACCAAACTAATATTCTCCCGACAAAAATGAATATTTTATAACCACTTGCTTATTTGAAATATTTTTCATGATTTTACCCATAACTAACCACATTAATCAAATCAACCCTTACTATTTCAAAATAATAAATAGAGGAAATTTAATTTTATTTATAATAAGTTACATATACTTTCAAGTATATACACACTAAATGATACACAATTATCATTTATAAAAATAAAGGCTAATGTTAAAAACACACCTTTTGGAATTAAATCAAGAATCGACATAATCTCTTCAGAAAGATTTCTAAGCATCAACATTTGGTGTTTTTCCATGATGATCACTCTTCATCTTCTCCGCATCAATTTACAAACATGTAAATTGTAATCTTTTTTACTTTCATTTTTCTCCACAATCCATCTTCTAACAGGAATTATCAATAAAAATAATTAGTTTAATATCTCAATATATTACTAATTATCATAAAAATTCCATTGATAAAATAGATACAAGAAAAATGGCAGTTATCTTTGAAAACCGTGTTGTCTTCCATCTCACCAAAATCATGATTAACAAATACAATAAAGACCTTAAGATTGTTAGAATCATAGTTTAGTAGAGTCAAAATTGTTGTTGAAGACATGACACGGGTGATCCTTGTCCTTAAGGTCTTTATCGCCCCCACCACGATCAGTTTGCTAAGGGTTACAGACGATATACTTCCAGGATATATGTCAAGCCTTGGTGAATTATCTGTGATAGCAATTCACATAAAATTCCAATAGAACACTACTTTGTAGTAGTTATTTGTTTGTAAGAAGAATTGGAGAAGATCAAAAAGAGAGAAAAAACATGTGCAAAATCATATATGTAAATTTATATCTTACATATGCATATATCTAATCTTATGCATATATATCAACATATATATATATATATATATATATATATATATATATATATAAGTTATATAATATACTATTTAATTCTATATTTAACCATACTTATTAATACTAAATATGTAAGTTACATACTAGTTAGTATTAATGTAGTGGTTAATTAGAATTTAAATAGCACTAATCAAATGATTTCTACACAAATCAAATAAAATTCTCTTTTATTCTCCACGTTGAGGACATTAATTTACACCTTTTATACTTACTTAAATTATGTCTACAGATGAGTTTTATCAAACTCAAATATGACATATTATAAGTCACAAAAGTATAAAATAAGGTGCAATATATAACAATTTAAATAAATAATGGTACTAAATTTTTAATCACAATTTATTATTATACAATTATTACTAAACTAATATCTTATTATTTTTAAAGATAAATACTAAATAAAAATACATTTTTTTGAACTTTGTGGGTATTGAAAATATTAATATATGGAAATGATATATATGTCGACAAATATTTGACGAAGTAAGATTGTGATCAACGACGTGAAAGTATGTGCGAAAAGATAGAATAAATTAAAGTCAAACATTCTTAATTCATATCTATTACATATATGCACATACGTCGCAATCATAATTCGACTGATCAATTTGGTAAAAAAGGGATATATTCTTAACAATACAACAACAAGAGAGATAAAAGGAGATGAAATATATATATATATATATATATATATATATATATATATATATATATATATATTGTTTTGAACTTTTTGGTGAAAAATAATTTAATTAAGGATATGGAGGATAACGAATTGCATTTAATTAATATTATACAACATAAAGATGGTGTTAGATATTTTTGGTTTTCTATTTTTAAAAGAATTGTGATGCAAATTTTTGTGGCCCAATCTAAATGTTTTGAATTTGTCACTGGCTGATAATAATAAAATTTCCTTTGTTGATTGTGGGTCCAAGTGTAATTTAGGGTTCACATGTGACCTAAAAGAATTGAATGACAAATGGAAAGGGCGGAAATAAATGTGCGAGACCTAAGAGAAGTCTCCACGTGTCTCGAGGCAGAAGACTCGTGGAGGCGACTCATTTTGAGAATTGATTGAGAGATTGTATTGGTAACTTGAAGGGCAGAACGATCTGGGCATTACTCTGATAACTAAGGGTAAATTTAGAATTTTCCCAAAAGACATGTGCCTAGCACATGACCACTCTCCAAAAAACCCTATAAATACCCCTTCCACTGCATTGGGAAGGGGACCTCACTTTGAACTCTTGAATCTTTTGGAAGACTAAGAGACTTGTAGATTTTCTCTCAATCCGAAGCCCTCAAGAAGGCTCTCTAAATCCTTGTTACCCTAACAAGGAGTTTTGCCACGTGTCGTTGGAGTAATCGCTCACCTGTTCTTCTCTCCTTTCCAATCGATCAATTAATTCCATACTCTTCGTAGATTCTCTTCTCCTCAGCCAATACAAAACTCTAACCCTAACAAAGTACGATTTTCTTGCCCACACTAATCAATTTTTTTTTACTGATTTGCGGGAGGGTAGGATCATTTCATTATAATTTGTATGTAAATAGATAAACATATGGTAATCCCATTACTTACAAATTAGGTGTACTTGAAAGCTAACAGGTAGTATTTGTCTTTTACAAGGAATTAATTATATACGTCGAGTCACCAGACGTTTTGCCAAATATCATTTTTATCTTCATCATTGGCGTGTATGACGAAAATATCATTTTTGTCTTCTATGATTGTTAAAAAACAATTGGCGTGTATGTCAAAAATCTTAAGACATATATGTCGAAAATATTATTATTTCTAATTATTATTAATAAAAATGAAACATGAATAAATATTTTTGACACATATGCTAGAGGCACCCAAAAAAAATAAAGATCTTTGCATGGCTAATGTAGTATATATAGCATTAAATTCAAAATTCAACCTAAACCTAAATTAAACTAGTTATTTGTTGGTTAATATTTATGTTAATTATATATCACTTCCTAGCGCCTCTCTCTCTCTCTCTCTCTCTCTCTCTCTCAATATATATATATATATATATATATATATATATATATATATATATATATATATATATATATATATATATATATATCCGGTCGCTTGATTTTTCACTTAGCTGGGCAAAGTTGGGCCAAAGTTTATTACAAAACGGAAACCAACCATGTATGGATGGACCAAGCTTGAAGAAGCTGTGTCCTTTTCTATGTTTGCTTCTCTGATTAGACCTAGCTTGTGTTCGTCAGTAAGTGATGAAGTAAAGGAAATGGACAAGAAAGAAATTAAAATTTATTTTTATTTTTATTTAAAGGATATGATGAGAAGAATGAAAAAGTTTTGATGAAGCAATATATTTCCATTTTTGAGAGTATGAAGTCTTGGAAAGATAATTAAAGTGAGCTATTTTCTCTCTATTTTCATTCTTTAAAAATTAAAAAAAAAACTCACAAATAATTAAGGAATTTGGGTGATTTTT
The DNA here is from genome assembly GCA_020205605.1 of Panax ginseng. Classification (NCBI taxonomy): domain Eukaryota; kingdom Viridiplantae; phylum Streptophyta; class Magnoliopsida; order Apiales; family Araliaceae; genus Panax; species Panax ginseng. The sequence goes on along the minus strand of CM035135.1, from coordinate 138,163,804 downwards.
TGTTCCTTCTTATTATAATCATCTCATTTTCTTTCTTTTCTCTCCTTTGTAAAAGTTACATGGTGTTAAATATCTCTAAGTAGTCATACATCGATTGACCTCCTAAGTACTGTGTCTACCCAAGTAAAATAATTAGTATATTATGGTTCTGCAAAATAATTAAGTCTGTTAAAATATATATATATATATATATATATATATATATATATATATATATATATATATAGTATTATGGTTCAATAAGAAATGTTTAATACTAAGATTTTAGATTTTCTTAATTTTCCCTCTCTCACAATTAAGCTTTTCATGTTTCAAACACACCCATGATATGATGCAATATAAATGTGGATTAACTCATAATTACTAATGCTTAAAGTCAAAAGCTAAAGGATTTTTTTCACATGGGGGTGTCGATCATTTGTTTCTGCCCATTAATTGAACTGGTGGAGGATAGATATGTAGTAGATATCTCTAGTTAGCGGGACTATGATTCCTTTATTTTAAATAAAATAGAGAGTTTTCATTCCAGTACATTCACAATCTAATCAGTAGATATTATATGAATTCGATTACTATAAAATTATTTTTATAATAATTTGGTCAATTAATCAATACAGTGTTGATATACAGAGAAATCACCCCTCACCCCTCGGCTCGCATGTTGATACTGTATTAATTAATTAATCACTCTCATATTCTTTATATATATATATATATATATATATATATATATATATAAAAAGATTAAGAGCATTCCCCTTATCTAGTATTCCTCTTTACAAGCTGTTTGAATGTTATTGTGACTAATTGAGATGTTGTTGCGTTCCACCACAATTAATTATATATAGATTCGAAATCAAGCAATGAAAGTGGAACAGAATATTGGTGTATATATATATAGAGAGAGAGAGATTCCAAACTGTATATACATTGAAAAGTTGTGACGAAATTAATTCCAAAAAAGAAATTAATAAAAACGCAAATCTAATTAAGACCATATCTTGACAAGAAAAAGTACAATAAAAAGTAACTCCTCGATCGATCACCACAGCTTCAAATTAGCATGCATAATCGATCATAAGTAATTAAGATAATATATATGTAGAATTAATTAAATTGCGCGAGTACTGGTAATTGGTACACCTCGCTTGATGCTATCCATATGAGTAGTCTCATAAACCGGAAGACCGCTAAAATCATAATTTGGCAATTCAAACAGATCAGAGCTTGAATCACTATCTGCGCCATCATCATCAATATTATCCACCTCATTTATGAACTTTATATATTGATCTCTCTCCTCTAATGCAGTATTGTGATCCAAAAGCCCATTACCAAAAGTTTTGAATTTCTCTGACGATGAAGAAAATCCATTAGTACTAGTAGTGAACTTGACATGACCGTTATTTTTGGACAAATTGGTCGACATCACTACTGGCTTGTGATCAGAATAGCTTCTTAAATCTTTATAGCTGCTGTTCTTTTTTGGAGCAGTACTGTTTGAATAAGGAGGAGGAGTTCTAAATCCAGAACTCGAAGATGAATAAATGGATGACTTTGAATCTGAAGAATTAGAATTCATCGTGCTTACGCTTGGAAAATGACTAATGCTGCTCCTTCTTTTCCTCCTCCCACTTGGGCTCTCATCTTCAGCCTTGACGGATTGTGTGGAGCTGGAGGATTTTGATGATTTTTTCTTCTTGGAAGAAATTTGGCTGCTGAAGAGAGAATTTAAGAAGCTAGCAAGCCTACCACCCGGAGAGTTAGGCTGCTTGTATTTCTTCTTAGTATTATTATTCTCTTTTGTTGCCTTTTCCAACTCATGAAGATGATGACGATGATGAGGAGTTTGTGCTGGAATTGAACTTCTACTAGTACTACTACTCATCATTGGAATGTCTAGGCTAATTCTTCCACCTGATCTCATTATTTTCTGCTGTGTGAAATTTGAGCCAGATATTTCGCTTGCGCCGGAGAAATAGCGGGATGCCTCAAAGACGTCGAGCTCTCCTGAGTCGTTGTGCCTGATCTGGTGAAGCGATTTCTTGTAATTTTTTTCTTGTACTTGTGGCACTAGTTCTGCTGTGATGGACATAGCTTTAATGTTGCTCAAAGTTTAAGCCAAGTTTTGTTAATGTATATGCAATAATTTTGTTCAAAGTGCAAGGCTTGAAGTGGTATATTGATAATACTTATAGCAAGAGGAGTGTATAGGAAGCATAAAAAAGGATTGGAGGAGTTTGTTGCGGAGAGTAAGTAGCTAGCAAGATAGGGATTTCTTGAAATGATTGAGAGTAGTGGTAGGGAGTGTCACTTTTTTAGTGTTAATCCATTGCACTCTCTATAATATCTTATTGTATCGGTTTACCTAGCTAATATATTTTGTGTACACTCTCATTCTTAAAATCAGGGTTCACTTAAAAAAGTCAAATTATTCGAGGTAGTAATTTAATTATTAAAGCAAAAAGAGAAATTTATTTTCATTTTGTTCCATATTGATATAAAAATGAAATTTATTTTAATTAGCAAAAGAAAAATTAATAACTTTGGATTGATATGGAGGGAGGGGAGGATGGTTCTAGTATAGGGCTGCTAGATAATTAGTCATCACTTAGTGGGGTAGGATGTAAAGAAGCTTTATTAATGTCTGAGGCGATGCAGTGAAATCCAGAGGTTCGTGTTTTTGTGTTGTGGCCCTTGTGGGGGCAAAGGTGTATCTTAATTTCCTTGGATTCTAGATCAGCTTCTATTGTTAGTGGAGAGTATTTTGCTTTCTTTCTAGTAGTGCTGGCCATGCTATAATTAATTGTACGACCGATGATCTAAGCCCTTCCCTAAAATAATATAAATGATATACATATCCATAAATATTTGATCAAATTAGATAACGATTAACGTCCACGTGTTTATGAAAGTGTATGCGATAAGATATAATAAATTAAAATAAAACACTTCTGAATTTCTATATATCTCATGTACATGTACATGTGCAATCATAATTCGACCGCAAACTTTTGTAATATATAGCAGATCTCTTAAAATAAAAATCCTTATTACGCATTTTTAATTTAATATGGGTAATTAATCATATTACAACCGACTTGGAAGTTAATCTTAATTAATTTTACTAGACTGAGAGATTTTCCATGTCAGAAAATCTTGATTTTGCATAAATTGGTAGATAACAGTTAAGAAACCATTTCCAATGAATACAGAGAGAATATGATTATAAAAAGGAAAAAAATCTCAAAATTAAATGGGGAGAACTTAAGTGATAAAAAAAAAATCTTGTTTTAATGTCTTTGCTGAAAATATTTTATATTATTCGTATTAGTAACAGTAAAAAATAACTGGCCAAAATTGTCCTCTGATGTATCCATCATGAAAGTAGATCAGAAAATTCAATGGTGGTGATCACTGCCTGGAACTCTCGAGTAAAAATGGAAAGCCCTTTTTCTAAAAAATAAATAAATTGTAAGAATGTTTATTTAAATTGTAAAAAGCAATTAGTTAGTTAGTCGACAAATAATGAACGGCTATGGCCTACTTAAAGTTGAATCCCCTTCACTCAGTGTGGAGGTTAAGTTTATGAATATATACAATAGGGTTAATTACAAAAGTACTCTCCGTCAAAGTTTCACAAAATTTTATTTTGAGTTTTGAAGTTCCAATTTTCTTAATAATCAAATTTAAAAGTTTTAAAAAATTGTTTCCTTTTAACATATTAGTGAATGAAACTGATATTTTTACATATATTTTTGATATTTTTATATAATTCTCTTTCACATTAATATACAGTGAATTCTACCTTAATATAAAAAAAAATTATATTAAAATATCAAAAATACATAAAAATAACCTTAATTTAATTGGTCAGTATCTGTGTGATATGATATGACCACACGTGCATTGGTGTGAAACTACATATATTAATTACATATGGCTTTATGCCCACATTTTTTATGTATCCACTCCAAACACTTCTTAATTTGTTAGCAGCTACTTGTATTTATGATAATGACAAAACTACTGAGTTTGTTGAATTGTCAATTCTAAAATTTAATCTTTATTGTCATATTAACATTGCAAAGTCATTCTCAACTTCCCAAACCTTCTCCATGAGACTCCATCTAGCGGGCTTTAGATGGCTACGAACACACAGTCGTTCCTCAGATTTTAGTGGCTCAAGACAAAAAATAAAAACAAGATTTTTTTAAAAATATTGTTATCATCTAAAAATAAAAATATAAATAAATAAAAAATATAAGTTATATTTAAAAAAAATGTATTTTCAAAACTTAAAACATAATAATTCGACTACAACAAAATATATGATAACTTTGACTACAACAAAATATATGTGGAGTTCGACTATAACAAAATATATGAGAATACATTTATTGAAAGATACTTCTTTTATACTCTGTTTATGAGTTTTAAAATCGACAGAAAAGAAAAGAAATGGACGAAAAATTTAAGTTTTCTTTCTCATTCCTATGTTTCTGAGTTTTTTAATAAACGGAAAAGAAAAGAAATTGATTAGAAAATCTGACCACTTTTCCTGCCAAAGTTTTTCGTTCAAAATTGGTCTGATTTGGACGGAAAAGAAATTAGAATAAGTAATATTTTTTTAATTCTCATATTATCCCCAACTTTTAATGTAATAAATTTTAAATTACAACTCATGTCTTTAATTTATTTTTATCTACTAAACTTAATGTACAATACTGACAAGAAAGGAAAACTATTTTTTTGTTCGATCACGGATATTATATGGTCTCATATTTATTTATGGCCTCCAATTCCATCATTCTCCATTGATACAGAAATAGACAAGTAAAATAAGTTCAATATTTGTTTCTGAACTAAAGTTATTTTTATTTTATTTTAAATATATCTAGAAAAGAAAGAGATTACATTTTTACAGAAACACATTAAACTTTTATAAGCTTGTATAAATAGAATAAAGTGTGATAAAAGAAAAGAATCGTAGAAGAATATATCGCAAATTCAATTAAAAGTTTTATTAAAAAATTATGTAAAAAGGAGAGGAAATGTATTTGAATATTTGTATTTGAATATGAATTTTTTCTTTGATTAAATTTATCTTGTATATATTTTATTCATGGTTTAATGGTTATAATTAATATAAGGGTAAATTTATAAATGTAATATTTTTCTTTTCTTTTCATTGGAACTCAAAAATGCAAGAAAAGAAAATTTTAAATTTTCTATTCTTTTCTATTAAAAACTCAGAAACAACACAAAAAGAAAATTTTAAATTTTTTATTCTTTTATTTTCTGTTCTAATTTAAGTTTTCTATTATTATTTTTTCTGTTCAAAATTCAGGAACAGAGTTAGAGTATTCTTAGTCAAAATCTTCAATCAAATATTCAAAATTCTATATATATAAAAAAATTTGAAGTCTCTCTGATCAGGGGCACACGACAATTGACCATCCCATCGGTGCTCAGAAACAGCTCTGCCAATACATGATGATGTCTCAACTCTCAACCAGCACTGAAGTCAAAATTTCAAATTTAAGTGAATAAACTTTTTGAAATATTAAAGTACTTAATTAGGAGCACTATAAAATTTAATTTAATGAAGTGTGTGTATATATATCCTGTTCGATCAAATAAAAAATAGTAGTTTTTAAGATTGAATATTGTATAATGTCTTATATATCTCAAATGAGAGGTATATATGGATCGAAGCCCACATAAAGTCTCTCTCTCTCTCCTTGTTTGGCAGCATACATTGTTGCTATCTTTTCCTGTGCACCATGCAATTAAAAGTCGCAATGCGAGGCCATTATCTTCTTATGAGTCCGATCCCATAATATGTGTTGTCCTAAGTTTCAGGTCTAGTACGCAAATTAAATCTAATTAATTAATTCTAAGAAAAGTACAAAGAAAAGAGGTTGGGTGTGATGTGAATTGTGGATTAGGATTCTTTTCATTTCAAATAAAATGAAAAGTCTTTATTCTTTGTATATTTTTATCATTTTCTCTCTATCTTATCATCATGACATTATATTCTAACACATTTTAAATTTAGACGGGAGAGAATCCTAATTCGTGGACTGTGGAGTCGTAGTTCATTGATCAAGATTTGTAAACCAAGAGAGAGAGTCCCAAATCAGATTCATGTGGTAGTCTTTAATACTTTTAATTATTTTAAATACCGTTACATAATATATATATATATATATATATATATATATATATATATATATATATATATATTTATAGTATGTTATACATAATGTGTTGCACTATTGCATGCACAACACAAACCTTCCATATATATTAGGGTGTGCATATATTATCACATTTCATTATGTCTCAAAAAATGAGCCTGGTGATAGTATAAAATAATTTAATATCTTAAAGTATACCATCAAATTTTGATTATTTTGTAATTATAACTGAACTAAACATTCGTAAATGTAAGGGCAATTATAGAATAAAAATATATTTTTAACTTTAACTTGTAAATTATACTCTATTTTTTGTGTACGTAAGGGAGTATAATGTATTATGTAATTTGGAACCATTTTAAATTTTGTGCTATATACATAAAAAATTATGACATTTATTTTGGAATGGGATGGAGGGACTAATAATTAAGTTTTATATATTCAGGTTATTGTCCAAGACAGAGACCGTCACCAGATCCCAACATTGCTTGTGGCTGCACTGTTTATTTGATAATGTAGAGGGGGTCAGATAAGGGTGTACGGGGTCCAATTGTGTCTGGTGCATGGTGAGACAATATATATATGGTACTGCTACATCAACCCCTAAACTGTCTCCTTATCTCTCCCTCCACCATAAAGTCCACAAACCCTACCTACTTGATCAGATATATTTTCTTACGATCTCTCTCTCTCTCTCTATATATATATATATTAATTTCTTGCTGCATGGATTTGCTAGGGCTTACATCTAATGATCCACTTAAAATCTCATATATATAGAGAGAGAGGATTGGGAGATGTTAGGAATGTGGAACATATGTGAACGGGGTGCAACTCACAAGTGGCAGGGGCAGGGGCAGGGGCAGGGGCAGGTAGACATAAAAAAGGCTTGAGTTTATTGAGATAAGCTTTGTGAATAAAGTTGTACGTAGAGAAGTAGATATATACGGCAAATGTGCAAAAATATTTCTAGCGTTTATTCTGATGTTCAAACGTGTTCTCTATATATTTTTTTAATTTAAAAATATCTTTAATGTTATATTTTTTAGGTCAATTGTGTTCCTGTCGATTAAAAAAAATTTAATTAGACAAACGGATGTGCTAGGCAATTGACACGTAGCAAAAATAAAATTTAATAATTAATTTTTATTTTTTTCTCATTCTTCTCTCTCTTTTCTCTCCCTCCCATCTCCGATCTTCTATCCTCTCCCTCTTTGAAATGGTGGAGCTAGATATAGACTTCTAGATCTGTTTATGGTCAGAAAACACAAATAGATGTGATCTTCAAGCTCTTCTAACTACTCCAACAAGCATGTCTAGACAGATCTCTTCCATCCGAAACTCCCTCACAACCTCCCTCAACACCTCAGCCTTTCCATTCCTACATGTGACTTTAGTTTTGCGGAACTCAAGAGGGCTAATACTTGATAAAGGGTTCTTCTTCAATGCGAAGTAAGTAAGGTGTTTAAACATGACAGTGCATTGATCATCCGTACAAAAATGAAAAATGTGCTATGTAATTGAAGAGAAGAAATCTACCAAAAGGGAAGAAAAAAAAACCCTAACGGTGGCAATTACTCCACTCACAAGCACAATTAAAATGAATCAAATGGGTTCAAGATATACAAATTCAAACCCTCACTTTTATCTTCCCCATCAATTTCGCCTGAAAATCCTTCGACCGCTCCGGATCTGTGGATCAGGAGGAGAGGGTGTTTAGGGAGGATGATGTTAGGGTCGAGTTTGGGATCCTAGAAGTGGATGGTGGTTTGGGATGGGAGGAGAGGTCGGCGGAGGAGAGTGAATAACTGAGGAATTTGTCGTATATGAAGACGAAACTCAGGCAAGAGGTCATCATTTTTTTAGTTATTTGAATGTAATACGCCATTGAAAATGGAGGAAGGAAATGGGACAGAGAGAAAAGAGTAAGAAGAAAGAAAAATGATTAATTTTAAAAAAATTAATCAAAATACAACTTATTTTATTTAATTAGTTATTTTGATTAATTAACAAAATAATTTGAATTTTAGTATTTTTTGTTTTGATTAGATGATATATATTGCTTTATTTAGAATATATTTTATATTTAAGTCTTAATTAATTTATGTATTACTTAATTTCAGTAAATCTTCCATGTATCAGTCACGTCATAGAGGTTGTAACCCCGTTTGTCTAGGTGGATTTTTTTTATAGACAGAGGCACAATTGACTTAAAAATTGTAACATTAAAAATACTTTTAAATTAAAAAAAAGGTTAAGTTCAGATGACCACCTGGGGTTTAAGCGCTTTCCCACTTAACCACCTGTAGTCAGTAAAGCTACATTTAAACTCCCGATTTTTGAGTTAAAGTGAAAATGTTACATTTTCCATCCAACTTAACTGTGCGTGTACGTCAGATGCTAAAAACGTGTGAAAAGAGGCTGTAAATGTCAAAAAAATTGGTAAATGTCTTAAATACCCCCTTTCTTCTTCCAACGGATGAAATTAACTTCTGAACTCCTCCTCCATTATTTATCAAAACATTAAATACCCAAACTGATTAGAAAATACACAAAAAATCTCTCATTAGAACATATATCCTCCTCCCATTCAAATCTTCAAAGTGTTTTCAGATTTGTGTTTTCATATTTAGGGGAATATATATCCTTTTTTTCTACAAAAGGGAATTCCGGTGATTAGCTTTTAGATCTCCCTTTCCTTATCGATTTCGTGTTCGAATCGAAAAGTTTAATCAATCAAATGATCTCTTAATAAAATTCCCCTTTTTTCTAAACTATATATATACCGATACCATTCCCAAACCCTTTCATTCTTTTTCTTGATTTTGACAGATTGAGAATTTCTCATCTTTGATCAAACTCAATTCACCAATTCGATCTATTCATTTTCTGGTATGCTAGAAAGGACCTTTCAAATTCTCCTCACCTTCTGCTAAAAACCCAACTTGGGCTCGAATTTCTGCCGAGAAAAACCCAGTCTACGAAGCGCGTGATTGTTTGTCTAATCGAGAAGGGAATCGAATTCGAGACTGTTTCGATAAACATCTTGACCGGCGAGAACAAATCCCTTGAATTTCTCAAATTACTGAGTTACTTATTTTCTGCTTTTTTCCTATTCTTTTTAGATGTTTAGCCCTAATTGAAAGGAGTAATTTCACGAGAATGAGCATAATGTTTTTCGTGACAATTTGTGTTTTGTTTAGCTCATCTTCGCTACATCATATTTTACATTTTTTTGTTCTCATTGAATGTAGCCTTTCGGGGTTGTTCCTGTGATTCAAGATGGAGATTTCACTTTGTCTGGTATATACTTCTTATTACATTTGTATCTCAAAGCAGAAACCCAATAGAGTAACTATAGTGAGATTTATTCACTATTTTATTCACTATTTTGTATCTCTTTACTCTAGTTTGTTACATTTTAAAATTTGGATCTGTGTATATTACTGATGTATTTGTGCATCTGTGTATGCTTCTTAAGTTCTTATGATTTCTGGGTACATGCACAATTCATTTGAGTGGGAAGCCATGAAACTGTTTTCAGAGATGGGAAAATTGGGTTTATTTTGTTTTTATTTTTAATATTCTTAAATGTTTAATTGAGGAATTTTTTTTTTTGTTGAGATTAAAGCAGAGCAGATCTTGATCGTATTACTGCATAGAAGATTCTGTATTGGATTAATTTTTTTTGGTTGAGATTAAAGCAGAGCAGAGCAAAGCAAAGCTTTGTATTCTCTGCTCCCTTGCCTGTAAACATGGAGGATAATTAAGTATTTAGCCAAATCAAGTAACGGAGTTCAGACAGAAAGTATTTTTTTATTTCAACTCAAAAAGTCGAGAGTTTAAATGTAATTTTGGTAATTAAATGGGAAAGCCTTAAACTCCAGGTGGTCATCTGAACTTAACCCTTAAAAAAATTATAAAACTCGTGTTAGATATTAAAATAAACTTCAGGGGCATTTTTATACCTTTGTCCTATATATAAAACGTGGAAATACAAGCATCACACATAGTGATGCTTGTATAAACAGGTCAGCCTGGCCTGGTCCGGCCTAAGCCTGTCAGGCCTTAGCCGTTAACCAAGCCAAGTCAGGCCTTAACTTTTTAATTGCAGGTCAAGCCAGATTAGGTTTTGATCAAAAAAATGTGACCTATTAAGGCCTACGGGCCAGGCTGAGCCAGGCCTGGCCTCATTAATCCCACTAAAAATTTTAACTCGGCTTTAGCCAGCCAAGGCTTAGCCAAACCTCCATTTATAGAAAGACAGGCACAAAAAACTTTTTATTAGACTAAGTGAGACAATGCTATGCTTAGCCAAACCCAAAAAGCTCATGTGCATTGTAATTAAAAATTTTGTACTTGACCTCTCCTCTATTTATAGAAGACAAGTAGGGACAAGAGATGTTAACTAGACTATGTGGGACTTTGAAACAAATGCAATTGAACTAAATGCCTCTCATTCTTATAGTTTACTATTAAACTTTGTGGGACTTTTTACTAATCTTTACATCCTTGCTTTGAGTTACACTTCATCAATGCAGCCTTGCATAATTGTTCATAAGTCTTGTGCTCAATTTTCATTTCCATCAAAACCTAAACATTTGTGCAAAGCCAGTAGTCTTGTCATATGCCTGCCAGCACAAAACATAAACATTTGTGCAAAGCTTGGGTTGCCTTGGTACCAAAATTTTCATTCACTTACCATTGTAACTTTAGACCAAGTGATCCGCTAGTTCATACTGCCAATTTTTTTACTACATCTATCATTTGATAGATAAACCAAAACCCAAGTTGTCTGATTAACAAGCTATCATCATCTCAAAAATTCGTACATCCACAACACAATTTAAGAAATGAAATTTCTGCAAAAAGGCCAAGTGTAATATATATATTCTTCCATTATCATCATCTTTGTTCTCAAGCCATCCTAGTATTGGGATACACAAAATAGTACAACTGGTAAATATTATCACTCTATAATAACAATCCTAATAGAAGAGCTAGCCCCAATGTGCAGTTTAACTTTAAAAAAAAGAAGAAAATCACGGATCAATGACCAACGAAAGTGATATTAACTAACAGATGGCATGTACTGTGTATAATTTGAGCAAGACAATCCAAGCTAGCTACAAAAATTTGAGCAAGACAATCCAAGCAAGTCCATGTTTTAACATTTGCCAAAAAGATGAACTTCATTAAAAATCAAATAACCAACTAAACCAAGTAATAATGGCTTTTGAAAAGTCCCAAATCACCTACCCACCAAATTTATGCTAGGCCTTGACAGTATAAATAAGACATGCATATTCTTTTTGACAAAAATTTTCTTGTTTGGGCTTTGATTAAGCAGGTCAGACTTGTCACATCTGGCTAGTCCGAGTTCAGGCCGGACTATAGCTGCCAGGTCGGGCTTTTGGCTGGGCCAGGTCAGTCCAGATTTTGTCCATAAATTGAAGGCCGTTTTACAGCCTATCAGGCCAGGCCTGTCCGGCCCAGATTTTAACTAGACTTACATTTGATCAGATCGGGTCTAGGCCGGATCAAGCCGGACTGCATGCCTCGGACCGTTTGTACATGCCTAGTAGTAACTAGCTAGCTGTTATGTTTAAATTAATTTCGAGCTCCAAGTTCCAAGAATCGTATAGCTAGAGCTCAGCTTGGGCAACACATATCACTATATATATATATATATATATATATATATATATATATATATATATATATATATATATATATATATCTTGTCTCCAAAAGACATGGTATACTACTATTAAAAAAATAGAGTAAAAGTATGTAAATATTGATTTCTAACCCGCAAGACAATCAGATATCTAGAAAATCTTTACAAAGCAAAAGGATTATATATCTAGTTGTTGTTTTTTTGGTATAAAGAAGGCCTCACGGTCACGGATGTTGATTAATATAATACTCGCTCCCTCCCATAATAAAAATTCTTATTATTATTTTGAATAATTTCAAATTAAATGTTCATTTTTTTTTAATAACCAAATTTTTACATATTTTTTTCTATTATACCTATAACATTAAATATCTCATACTTTTCTTATTCTAATTCTTTCTCCATATTTAATAACTATGGAGAGAGAATATTTTGAAGAGAACTGTTAAATCCACAACAAAAAATGTTATTTTCACAACAAAGTGTCGCTATAGATTCTATAGCTACAATTTTTACCGTCGCCATACATCTACAGCGACACTTTTGTTGTGCAAATAATAAAAAGTGTTGTGGATTTAATAATTCCCTATTTTGAATTGAATAGCTAGAAATTCACTCTCTCACCTACATTGAAAATAATTAATAACATATTATTATAGACAATTTTATCATTTTATTCCTCTTCTTAATATACGTGAAAAATCCACCAGGACTTTTATCATGGGACGGAGGGAGTAAAATTTTATTACAATCGATCAAAGTTAGGATATTAATAAGAGGATACTTGTAAGACCCCGAATTTTATGAAATGAAAGTATTCAATTTTCTTTTAATTATTATTTCATTTAGTAAATGATTAAATTCATAAAAGGATTAAAGTTAAGGGTGATATGTGAAAATTTTGCGAAGTAAAGCAAGTTGTTATAAAATATTCGTTTATTGGGAGAATATTCTTTTTGTTGGGAATATTCATAATACGATGAAACAATCATTCAGTGACCCCACAATGTAATTATTGCCGGAGTTTAGAAAACAACAAAATTATCTTTTTATTAAATAACGGCGACTAATTTTTACCGTTAACTCGTTAGAATACCAAATTGGTTAAAATATAGTAATCATCGTTGTTACAAGAGAAGACTTTACCGGTATTGCGCGATATTTTGAATTATTGATTCTTACGTAAGAAGGCACTACCTAATAATTGTTATAATAATTATTGTTTAATATTTTATTTTATTGATTCAATAATTGATGCATTGATATTTTATATTATTATTGTTTCAATAATTGTCACTGCACAGTATTTCTCATTATCAGATCAATAATTCATATTATTTGAATAATATTATTAGATAGCATTATTGGCAATGTCTAGAAAGTTCTGTACTAGTCGTGGCACTATCGAAGTGAATAAGGATGACTAATACCGGTTTCTCCCATAAAGGTGTAAGACCCCGAATTTTATGAAATGAAAGTATTCAATTTTCTTATAATTATTATGTTATTTAGTAAATGGTTAAATTGAGAAACGGTTAAAGTTAAGGGTGATATTTGAAAATTTTACAAAGTAAGCAAGTTGTTATTCGTTGTGTCAGAGAATATTTGATTGGTCGGGGAATATTCATTTTCACAGAGAATATTCGTTCGACGGCATAATCATTGGTAGACCCCTAACGAAAGTATTGTCGTATTTAAAAATGATGATTTATCTTTTATTAAAAATAATTCTACGAAAGTGTTACCGTTAAAACCGTTGAACTACCCGGTAGTAAAAAGTAATCATGAATACGCGTGGTTGCATAGTAGAAGACACGGTATTGATTATTGATGCTTATGTAAGAAGTCACTCGGTTATACTCAATTATTGCTACGATGATGATCACGATCATATCTCTCATATTATTGATTCAATTATTGTCACAAAGATCATCCGCATAATATGTTATATTATTAAATCAATAATTGAGATGGCAAAGTTATTCATATTATTATTTGCAATATTGACAATGTCTAGAAGTTCATCAATGAGAGGTTTGGTCACCTAATCGCGCCAATAAGGAGAAATCCTTATCTGAAAGCCCCCTCTTTCCTGGGAATGACCTGGTTGTTAAATATTGTGAGTTATAATATTAATGATGAATAAGTTCGTGTTGATTAAAGATAAAATTGATAGTTTCATTGTGTTGGGATTACTGGTGTTAGTGAAAAATTGACATTTATTTCGATAATAATTGATGTCTGGAGGTTATATTAATAAATCGGGTAATTAATTGGATAAATGAGAAATTAATTGCTATTAATTCACATGATTATAACTATTTATTCACATGTGTGTACTATTGATTCACATTCTTGTACTATTAGGGGAGGTGGTGCAAGATTGATAATACTTGCATGACCAAGTTAAAAATGGAGGTATAGATGGAGGTACTATACTGTAATTCGTATTTTCACATGTCTAGAACTATTGATTCACATGATTTACTATTAGGGGATGTGGTGCAAGTTTGATAATACTTGCAGGACTAAATTAAAAATAAAGGAAAAGATGAAGGTATTATAATGTAATATTTCGAGCCCCAAAACGTGCAATTATCGAAACTATATTTTCCTATAAATAGAAGTTCATTCCTTCATTATTTTTCATAAATTTACTAAAGCTATAGAGCAATTATTATAGAGAAAAATTATAGAGAGAAAGAAGAAGAGAAGTCTGCTACTTCACTATTCCAGTACTCGTAAGGGTTGTTATTTCATTCTTTATTATTATGTTGAAATATCTATCTATGCGAAGTACCGCATACATGGTAAAATTCTTCTTTTATTCCATTCTTTATTATTCTATTGGAATAACCTGTCTGTGCGGTCTATCGCATGCCTGGTGAATTCTGTTGTTATTTCATTCTTTATTATTCTGTTGGAATATCCTCAGATGTGCGGATTACGCATGACACGGTTCCATTCTTTATTATTCGTTGGAATATCCACATGCAGACGGATTACGCATGACCTGGTTCCATCCTTTATTATTCTGTTGGGAATAACATGTCTGTGTGGTCTATCGCATGCATGGTGAATTCTTCTATTATTCCATTCTTTATTAATTTGTTGGAATAACCTGTCTATGTGGATTACCGCATGCATGGTGAATGATCATTTGTATTCATTCTTTATTAAATTGTGAAAATGATCTGTCTACGTGGATTACCGCATGGCGCGTGAAAATCCATTTGTAATTTTGTATATTATATTATATTCATCAGGGATATCATTTCTTTTGTACTCGTCATGAAATATCATTTTCTTTGGTATTTTTCTATTACGAGTTACTATTCACTTGGTTATTATTCACCCTACATTATACACTCTAGTATTATTCACTCGGGTATTCGGCACTTTTCGTTGCTCGAAAGATTATTCATGAGTTACTATTCACCCGATTACTATTCACTCTAGTATCATTCACTCAAGTATTTGGGGTATTTTTTATGCCGGGGTACTATTTATGAGGTACTATTCCCGAAATACTATTCACAAGGTACTATTTACGGGGTACTATTTACCCGAAAAATATATTTATTTTCTGTCCAAATTATTTTTGGTACATGAATATTATTCTTGAATTTTACTCCACAAAGCAGTATCATGTTGACAATTTGGATATTTTTAAACTCTCGATAAATTTAAAGTCTTTAATATTTATCCTTGATTTTGTTTGATTAATGCTTATATCATTGTCATCATTCTCATGCTTATATTATGATGAAAGTCATCTTTGGCTTACTACGCAAAGATAGATCGTTGATTATTTATTTTGATTGTATATATATTCGCTTACGCAAAGATGGTATTGATTATTGATTTTATAGTTGTATATCTTTAGCTTACGTGCAAAGATGGATCATTAATTATTGGTGTTACAATTTGTATATCTTTGGCTTACGTGCAAAGATGAACTATTGATTGATGAGTATCTTTCGCTTATGTGCATGAGATGAACTGCTTATTGGTATAATTATAACCGAGGATCATTCGGTATAATCATAACCCGTAATATTATAGATGATGTGGTAAAAGTCCTCATCGCCCGTAGAAGGTATGATGGGACGAGCTTATTGGTATGATTATAACTAGGAATTATTCTAAGATAATCATGACCATTGATGATTACATGAATATCCTCGACCGTAGTGTAGGGATGATTCGATGATGTGGATTATTTATTGTCGAGTCTCAATGACAAAATATTGATTATACACTTTTAATTCAGTAAAAGATAGTATATATCATGCTCTACTTGACTCTTCTAAAATACGGTTGTATGTCTTTGGCCTATAGTGCAAAGATGAATTGTTAATGAATATCTTTGGCCGTAGTGCAAAGATGAATTTATTAGTATGATTATGAGTAGGAATTTTGATTTAGTATAACCATAATTTTTGATATTTCAGGTGAAGATAGGTGATGAAAATTATCTTCGTCCTGGGTGCGAAGAGGAATTTAAAATCATAATTATGATTATAAGTTATTCATATGATTGTGAATGTAAATTGTTGATTGATGTTACAGGATAAAACATTATTGGTGGACTTTTAACATGGAGAAGATAATAGACACGATGGTCTATTTGACTCTTCTAATGGATTGTTCGTCTATGCAACTATGGTTGAAAAGTTTTATCATCTACCATATGTTCTAAATCGACGATTTATTATCGATGAAGGCTATTGATGATGTAAATTATCTTTAGTCATGACATTCTTTATGGGCTAGTTGTGTTTCACCCTTTTTGCTTCACAATTCCTTTCGTAATAAGAGTGTAATTGGGTCGAAATGGGTAATATAAGAAGAATAACGATGGTCTATATAGTTGTTGAGGTTCTCCTTAAATAGTATGGAAATAATTTTATTGAGAACTTTAGATAAGTGTGTGTTGGTTGATTTCACAATCAATGAATTTGTGCAAGTGTACACAGTCAACAAAGTAATAAAGTGATAAGATAGAGTGTTGATCCCACAGAGAATTCTAATCAATAAATTCTAACTACTAGCACTATAGCAATCTAATTTTATTTAAACAACCATAAAGTGTTATTTTTCAAAATAAGAAAACTAAAGTAAACAATTAAAAGAGATTATTCTAAAATAAATCAAATAAATAAAACTAAGATTTTAACGAATGACTTCAGATAAATAAAGATTAAGACTCCAATATCCCCAATTATGAACTATAAATCAATTATCCCAATTATTATGCCTGCTGAATTGTTAACAGGAATTCTCAAGTGTCAAAAGCCCTTTTCCAAGTGATCAATTAACTTCTATTTAATCCAATTAATCTTGCTATATTCGTATGCAAAACAATTAAATTAAACTTTTTCAATCCCAATTCCTAACTTGTTACATGCAGTGAACAGATATTTTCATTCAATTTACAACCCTAATTATTCATCATGCAAATAATTAAGCATACATGTTTGTGGCGCCTCCAAAAAAGGTATACATCACCCATTTTGAGTTGTCAATAACATGGTACAGAAATAACTACAACTTTATTAATACAACATAAAAACTGTGAGTTTAAATATAAATATTGCCATCTAGACAATATTCACACCCAAATAAGTTCTCATTACAATTATTGATATATTATTTTATAAAAATGGTGAGGACTACTAAAACAACTCTCTAGAACCATCATTCCACACCCCGACTAGAACTCGCTACATCCTCGCCTCTTGAGAAGAAAAATAGAACAAAAAGGAAAATGGTGATCTCAACTAGCCCAGTAAAGAATATTATGACTAAGATAATATAGAACAAATTATCGTTAGTCTTTAACAGGAAAAAATTTGATAAAATACAATAGACAACAAATTTCGAGATCAATATTCATAATGAAATAATAATTCATAGATGAGTTACGTAGAGAATGAAATCTACTATTATCTATGAATTTAAAAGTCCATCATCAATATTTTATCCTCAGAACATCAATCAATATTCATCTTGAATCAAATATTCATATTTGCACTACAGGCCAAAGATATTCATCGGTTGGTCATGTTCATCTCAACACCTGTTCATCTTTACACTACGGCCAAAGATATTCATCAAAAAATCATTAATCTTTGCACTACAGGCCAAAGATATTCAAGAATATCATCATTTAGGACCGAGGATGATGAAAAATATTTTAAAGAAAAACGAATCCAAATTGAAACAAAAGAACAAATATTAAGGAATCGTATTTTTAAACAATCCGAGTTCAAAAATACTTCATAAATAATCATAGTGAAGTAAAATTCAAGAATGATCAAAACATGGATACAATCAAAGCTAGTATCCATAATAGATATTTTGGACAAAAAACGAAAATATAATTTTTCTGTGAATAGTGTCATATTCGTGAATAGTGCCGTATACGTGAATAGTAACCCCGACACTAAAAGACATGAATTTTACAAGAAAAATCTTACCAATATTCTGGAATAATGATATTAGAAGAAATAATATCATTAAAAAAAATATCCTTTACCTCGAAAAGAATAGTACTTCTGGCTGGATTATCAGATATAACACTGAAGGAACTTGCACCGTATAACAACACTTAAAGTATCAAAATACTCACAAGAATACGCTCGATAATATAGAGAGAAAAAACTTTAATTTCTGGTGTGATTTTTAATTTTAACCTAAACACCCTATTTATAGGAAAATGCTTAGAACACCAAAGCAGAAAATTTAATAAAATAATAATATATTTATATAAATTTCCTACGCACACCAAGAAATCTGAATTCAGCAACTTAACACATGTTTAATGAGGCTCACAAAATGTAAAAAATGTTTTTATTTAAAAAAATAATTAAAACTTTCAAAAATCAATTATTTCGGAACTTCAGAACTTCAATAATTCATAATAAATAGCCCTTTATCAGAAAAATTCGAACCTTATGTCTTTTTCATAGGAAATTCTATTATCTACAACTTTACAGAAGAAAGTTTTTCCAAATTCCAAACAGAAATTGATCGAAATCCACAAACGGGCAATTTTACAAGCTATAATCAAATTTCAGTCAAGAAATGGGGTCCACAAACATGAAAAATATGTTTTTAACATTTATTGCAACAAAAAATACTCTTCCTCCTCATTTACTCATATATCCCACATTCATTGTAAAAATATCACCATTATTATATTATTATAATATAATAATATATTTAAATGAATTATTTATCAAAAAAGATAAAATATCAATTTTTCAACAATTGTCACTTTAAAATTTTCTCCATCTATATCCACATAAAATGAATATTTTCCTTATCATATAAATCAATAATTAATTATTCACAAATAATATTACGTAATCACAATATCGACAAACGGTAGCCGCTTCTCAGAAAGAGGGCTTTCCAATAAGGATTTCTCCTTACTGCCAAGCAATTAGGTGACCAAACCTCTCCTTGATGTAACTTTCTAGACATTGCCAATAATGCTATATAATAATATTATTCAAATAATATGAATTATTAATCGATAAAGGAAAATATCGTAATGACAATTATTGAAACAACAATAATATAAAATATCAACGTAGCAATTATTGAATCAATAAAATAAAATATTAAACAATAATTCATGTAACAATTATTGAGTAGTGCCTTTACGTAAGAATCAATAATTGGTGCAATACCGTACCACTTGTGTTTTAACCACCGGGTATTCCAACAAAGATAATTCAGAATAACTACGTCGTTATTTATAAACAACTTATATTTGTCATTTTCTTCATCTAATCGCTCAAGTTATGGAACTCACATATAAATCAAGGTCATCGCATACGAATATTCCCCGACAGTAAGAATATTCCACGACCAAACCAATATTCCCTAACAACAATGAATATTTTATAACCACTTGCTTATTTGAAATATTTGCACATTTTACCCATAACTAACCCCATTAATCAATCAACCCTTACTATTTTAAAATAATAAATAGAGGAAATTCAATTTCATTAATAATAAGTTGGGGTCTTACAATGTTATCAAGTCCAGTTCTAACCCTAGATTTCATCTTCCGAATCCTTCTAGAGTAACAAGGTAATTATTGGCCAAATAATTAATCAATAAGCATAAGACAAGATAAATAATTCACTTTGACATAAATAATTGGAATAAATCAAATAATTAATTTATAAACATAAAAGGTTCAATTGCAATCTTAATAAAAGAAATTTAGTTCATTATTAATGAATTAAAACCAAGAATCCACAATTGAATAGACATTAAAAGATAATAGTACGATTAAAGAAGAGAATAAATCTGTTGTGAGCAAATCTCCATCTTCCTCAAGCTCCTGCTCTTTTTCTTCAATGGTCTCCAAGTTGTTTCAATCTCCAAAACTAATAAGAACTAGGGTTTATGTTCTAATCTAATGGAGTGTATCTCTAATCTAATCTATGTAATATCTCTTTATTTTATGCCTTACATCATGTATTTATAGGTTACAAGTCCAATTTTTAGCTTAGGAACAAACCCAATCCAATTTGGAGTCAAAAAAGTGTCAAAATTCGCCCCAAAACGCATCCAAGATTGACCAAACTCTTCCCCACCGCCCCGGCACTGGGAAGCTGTTCCCTAGTGCCCCGGCGCTACAAATGAGCTTGAAATGCGGCGCTGGAACATTTTCTGACATTTTCCACTCTGACATCCTTTGGAAAAATGGCCATAACTTCTTCGTCCAAACTTCGATTTTGATGATTCAAGATGTTCCAAAAAGAGGAGACGTAGATCTACAACTTTTATTCTTTGGGTTTTTCGAAATAAGGTCCGGAGCAATACTCAAATTGGCTCTGAAGTGACTGTTTTGTAAATGGCAAGCCGAAAACGCGAATCTAGCCACCCCGAATGTCGATCCAAGTAAATTTTGTCCCAAATCCTACAAAATAACATAAAACATGCATGAATAGACACAAACACTCAAAATCAACCAAAAGATTAAGCTCAAATGCACTCAATTATAAGTATAAAACTCACTCATCAAATATCCCTAAACTTAAACATTTGCATGTCCTCAAGTAAAAATACAAAAGAACTAAAAATAAACAACCGAACTGAACTACATGAATGCATATGCATGATCTACTTCCTAATATACCTACAAACCCAGTAATAAATCAGTATGATATATAGCAACAGGCCTCAAAGATACCATTAATACTCAAACAATATATCCAATCAAGTCAAAATCCATAACTCTAACCAATTAGTCATTCCAAACCAGTCATCACCCATGTTGTGTGTGTGTGCTTGTTAACCATTCTAACCAACCATAGTTCAAGATAATCACATAACAAACTTTTGAGAAGTAAAATTTTAGTTCCAATTCAATTACTTTTGTGAACATGACAACTCCAATTAAAACAAATTAAAACAGTTAAACTTTAAGTGTTAACCGGTTACATAAGTTTAAGACAGGCTCAGGTTATCATCGTGATTAAAATTAGAGCTCATCATCAATTATCAACACTGTTCAAGTTAACATGCCAAACCAATCTTATCATAGGCCGAGCTAAGACCACACCAACCGATCACACAGATTCATGCAAAAATAAAAAAAAATGCAATTACATTACATGAACACATACTAATGCAACACATATATGAATATGCAAATAACTACTATGTATTATATGCAACCTAAAAAAAACACAATGCTAACACATAAAAAAATGAACTACCATGCAGATAACTAACTATATGCAATATGACACTAAAGTGCCCCCAAACTTAAACTAGACATTGTCCTCAATGGCTGAAATAGAAAAAAGTACAGCAAAGGACTTCCCTGAAAATATAACAATCTTCTTTCTTGTCCACTAAGTTTGGAGTCTAGGCTAAGCACATGGAACAAATTGGACACCACACTTGAATTTGACTTGAATAACCTATAAACCATGATAGAAACAATTTTATTAAATTCTAAATAAATGCAAATCAAAACTACTAATATAAAACCTAATAAAAACTAAAAATAAAAATTAAACTTGGGTTGCCTCCCAATAAGCGCTTGTTTTATAGTCTCAGCCTGACTTCTTCAATTCTTTATCCAATTTCCCTTCGAAAATTGAGGAACCCTCCATCCATCAGTAACAATGTCTCTTTTGGGAGGCTCCCATTAGTAATGACCCTTGAATGAAAGTCACCTAGCAAGCTCTTTGTATATATGTTCCCCATTAAGAACGTCCAAAAACTAGGTGTTTCCTCCATTATATCGATGATCAGATTAGGGCATTGAAGCTTAATAAACATAATGGAATCTTCCTCTATCTTCTCCTTTTCATTCCACTATGAAGTCCATTAACCGTATTTAGCTCTTATGTCATAAAGAGCTTTCATTGATTTACATGATCGCCAATTAGGCATGGTTTTGCAAAACTGCTCGGATTATTGAACTTTGGTGGAGGAGGCACATGGGATACTAATGAAATCGGTTCATCTTCGTTGAATCTTACAGTTAAATCTTCGTTGATCTCCTTTTCTTGGTTCCCAATTGTTTTCTCTCTTTCAACATCTAGTTGCAGATTTTGTTTAGGCTCTCCATCAGTCTCAGAATCCATGTC
Organism: Panax ginseng; assembly: GCA_020205605.1. NCBI lineage: Eukaryota > Viridiplantae > Streptophyta > Magnoliopsida > Apiales > Araliaceae > Panax > Panax ginseng. The sequence continues at coordinate 138,141,290 of CM035135.1, read as the reverse complement.
ATAGGGCCAAGTGTATTGAGGACAAATGTTCGAGACATTTCTTAGTTGTTCCATTTGGTTCGTAAAATTTTGACTCAATATCTCTCGATTAATCCTCCACTCCTCACCTGAAGCTATGAACTTAGACAAAGCTTCCTCCCAATTTGAATGTTCTTCCTGTTGTAGTGGAGGTGGACACGAGAAATTCAGTGGGTATATTGAATTTGGAGCATAAAATTGATCTTGATGAGTATGGCTCCATGAAAAATTCGAGTGATACCCCCAATCTTGATAATAGTTGTTGGGATAGACATAATTGTTGGGGTAATCACCACCATACTGTATCGGGTCGAAACTGATGGTGCATTGATGACTCATATGATTTCCAGCATAATAATCACAAGTAACCGCCACACTTTGACGACATTGTGCTTCAAAAGCGTCTAACCTCCTCGAAAGTGTCTCAATCTGTGCTGACAATGCAGAAAGTGTCGTGAGTTTGTCAATCTCTGTTTCCATTGGTTGAGTCATGTTTGCCATCCTTCGCCTCTGTTGGGCTGCGATAACCACCAACGTCTTCGAATTTGCCTCCATTTGTATTGGCTCTACAGAAAATGTATTAAGTCCATCAATCCCTGTTTCCCTTGGTTGAGTCATGTTCGTGTATGACCATTGATACGCAAAGTCATCCATGGTACCTGAAAAGAGAGAAATATAGGAAGATAATCAAAAATAAAAATAAAAATAAAAATGTTTAAATTAAGACTAATTTGATTGAAATTAATATTGGTAAAAAAATATTAAACTAATTCCCTGGCAACGGCGCCAAAAACTTGTTGGTTGATTTCACAATCAATGAATTTGTGCAAGTGTACACAGTCAACAAGTAATAAAGTGATAAGATAGAATGTCGATCCCACAGAGAATTCTAATCAATAAATTTCAACTACTAGCACTATATCAATCCAATTTTATTTAAACAACCATAAAGTGTTATTTTTCAAAATAAGAAAACTAAAGTAAGCAATTAAAAGAGATTATTCTAAAATAAATCAAATAAATAAAACTTAGATTTTAACGAATGACTTCAGATAAATAAAGATTAAGACTCCAATATCCCCAATTATGAACTATAAATTAATTATCCAATTATCCCAATTATTATGCCTACTGAATTGTTCACAGAAATTCTCAAGTGTCAAAAGCCCTTTTCCAAGTAATCAATTAACTTCTATTTAATCCAATTAATCTTGCTATATTCGTATGCAAAACAATTAAATTAAACTCTTTCAATCTCAATTCCTAACTTGTTACATGCAGTGAACAAATATTTCCATTCAATTCACAATCCTAATTATTCATTATGCAAATAATTAATCATACATGTTATCAAGTCCAGTTCTAACCCTAGATTTCATCTTCCGAATCCTTCTAGAGTAACAAGGTAATTATTGGCCAAATAATTAATCAATAAGCACAAGACAAAATAAACAATTCACTTTAACATAAATAATTAGAATAAATCAAATAATTAATTTATAGACATAAAAGGTTCAATTGAAATCTTAATAAAAGAAATTTAGTTCATTATTAATGAATTAAAACCAAGAATCCACAATTGAATAGACATTAAAAGATAATAGTAAGATTAGAGAAGAGAATAAATCTGTTGTCAGCAAATCTCCATCTTCCTCAAGCTACTGCTATTTTTCTTCAATGGTCTTTAAGTTGCTTCAATCACTAAAACTAATAAGAACTAGGGTTTATGTTCTAATCTAATGGAGTGTATCTCTAATCTAATCTATGTAATCTCTCTTTATTTTATGCCTTACTTCATGTATTTATAGGTTACAAGTCCAATTTTTAGCTTAGGAACCAACCCAATCCAATTTGGAGTAAAAAAAAGTGTCAAAATTCGCCCTAAAATGCGTCCAAGCTTGACCAAACTCTTCCTCAAGGTTCTTGTTTGAGCACATGTACTGGGAAGTTATCCTCAGCGCCCGGTGCCGCAAATGAGCTTGAAATGGGCGCCCCGGCGCTGGAACATTTTCTGACATTTTCTACTCTGACGTCCTTTGGGAAAATGATCATAACTTCTTCGTTCGAACTCCGATTTTGATGATTCAAGATATTCCGGAAAGAGGAGACGTATATCTACAACTTTCTTTCTTTGGGTTTTTAAAAATAAGGTCCAGAGAAATACTCAAATTGGCTCTGAAGTGACTGTTGTGTAAATGGCAAGCCAAAAACGCGAATCTAGCCACCCCGAACGTCGATCCAAGTACCTTTTGTCCCAATTCCTATAAAACAACATAAAACATGCATGAATAGACACAAACACTAAAAATCAACCAAAAGATTAAGCTCAAACGCGATCAATTATGAGAATAAAACTCACTCATCAGTGTGTCGTATTGTATACGTCATTTGATATTTAATTTTGGTGAACCGAATAGGGTGAGGTGACCCAACTTTAGAAGGGAGTTTTTGCCACTATCATACAAGATGTCTAATGACATACAACCTCGTGTTATCATAAGACAGAGTTGTGCACATCCACTTGCTGAGAATATCTACGAGCACTACCTATATGATCTTGGAGTTTGGTTGAAATATAATTTTCAATTGCAGACAGTGGAGATAGTTATATGTCAAGAGAAGACTCAGCATTGGAAAGAAGATGATAACAATCTTCTTGTTTTTTCTTTGGGAACTATTGGGTCAACCAAGGATAATTCTGTGGACATATGATATCTATCATAACCTAGACGCATGGCCTCCCATGTACGAAGGTTTCCTTGAGTATTTTCCAAAGATTTTAATTTCTAAAATAGTTTTTGACTGTACCTTTATGTAAGGTACCATTGTAAGGTATTGTGGTCGAGGAACCACGAGAGTTACATACATTTGTATTAAAACTCACAGCTTAATCGTGTGGTCGATTCTCATATAATGATTCAACAAAGTTGTATAAATGAAGTTTGTAAATGATTTTTATAGTGTGATATTTGGCAACTCAGAATGGGTCGTGTGGACCTATTTTGGGGGCGTCACAAAAGGGGTATCTGATAACAAATTTCTCAACCAATCTGCTTCCTCACTAGCAGTAGCTAGTGCTATCATTTCTAAACTCCATTGTGGATCGGGCCAAAATAGTCTGTTTATTAGACTTTCGTGATATTGCACCTCCAGCGATAGTAAAAATGTATCCACTAGTAGCCTTAGAATCATCAAAAAGAGTATTCCAATCAGCATCGATGTAACGTTTAAGTACATCGGGAAACTTTCCATAATGTAATTTGAGGTTCATTGTTCTCTTGAGATAACGCATTACTCTCTCAAGAGCAGGCCAATGCTCATTACCATGTCTACTAGTAAACCTACATAGTACTCCAACAACATAAGTTATATCAGGCCTAGTGCAATCAGTAGCATAACGAAGGCTACCAATGATGCTCACATACTCATTTTGTATAACACTGTTACAAGTGTTCTTGAACAAATTTTCACTAGGATCATATGGAGTACATGCAGGTTTACAGTCAAAGTAATTATATTTCATTAGATTTTCTTAATATAATGAGATTGATCCAAAAAATTCCCTTTTTTGACCTAGTTATTTTTATACCCATGATTACAATAGCTTCACCTAAAACTTTCATTACAAAATTAGCAGTCAAGAAACATTTAACAGCATTCACAGCATGAATATTTGAACAACAAATAAGTAAATCATCCACATATAAACAAATAATTGTGCAAACATCATTCTCAGATTTATAATAAATGCACTTGTCACTTTCATTTATTCTAAAATCATTCGAGATGACTAGATTATCAAACTTCTCATGCATGCTATTATTTAGTGCTTGTTTAAATCCCTAGAGAGACTTAACTAACTTACATACTTTTTTTCTCTTGACTAGGAATAACAAATCCTTCAGGTTGGTCTATGTAAATCTCTTCTTCTAATTCATCATTCAGAAAAGCGGTTTTAACATCCATTTGATGTATATCTAAATCATGCAAAGCTGTTAAAGCTATAAGTACTCTAATGGATGTTATTCTAGTTACTGGTGAATAAGTATAAAAAAAATCTACATTTACTCTTTGTCTTTAACCCTTAGCCACAAGGCGGGCCTTGTATTTCTCAATGGATCCATCGGGTTTCAATTTTTTCTTACGAATCCACTTACAACTTATAGTCTTACTGTGACGCCCCCAAAACAGGTATACATCAATCACCCATCTTGAGTCACCAGATACATGGTACATAAATTCAAATACAACTTAATTATACAACAGTCGTGTGAATACGACAAAACATAACTGAGAGTTTAAACAAGAATATTATCATCTAGACAATATCCACACTCAATGGAGTCCTCATTACAATTATTATCACATTATTCCATAAAATAGTGAGGACTACTAATGCTATCATCTGGATCGTCAATCCGTTCCCCGACTCATCCCAGCTATATTCTCATTTCCTAAAGAGAACAGTGAAAGAAAGGGTGAGCTCAACTAGCCCAAAGAAGAAATATTATAACTAAGATAATGCGTAATAAATTATCATTAGCCTTCAACAATGTTAAACCGATAAAATACAATAGACATCAAGTTTAAGCTCATAAATGAATAAGCAATCCATTAGAAGAGTCAAGTAGAGCATGATATCTACTATCTTCTATGTTTTAAAATGTTTTCATCAATTTTATCATTTGAGACTCAAATTTTAATAAATAAACCACATCATCGAATCATCCCTGCACTACGGGCCAAGGATATTCATTAAATCATCAATGGTCATGACTATATCGAATAATTCCTGGTCATAATCATACCAAAAATTGTCCATCAATGTACTACAGGCCATAGACGACTTTTACCACATCATTTATAACATTACAGGTCATGATTATACCGAATGATCCCTGGTCATAATCATACCAAGTCCATCTATACACGTAAGCCAAAGATGACTTTCATCACAATATAAGCATGAGGATGATGACAATGATATAATCATTAATCAAACGAAAACAAGGATAAATATTAAAGACTATAAACTCATCATCTAATATTATTAATATTATAACAATATTTAATCACTTCTTAAACTTATAAACAATTTATTTCAATTATTTACACTTTACCAAATATAGCATTTAATCATTCAAAAATGCCATACTCATAAGATTTCACCACCAATGATCAAATCCCTCATAAAAAAATCTGCATATACCCTATATAGGATTCCCAAGCCATAAAATCCTATTTTCTAATTTTGTTACTTCACATAACATATTTAATTCATTTACTCATAACTAGTTCATTTTCATGAAAAATACCAAATCAGTCCCAAAAATATTTCTTTTCTAAGATTTAGCAAAATATAGTCCCATATTGAACATATATTTTCTCAGAATTTTTAAAATTCATTTACTATTTTTCATATGGCCAAAACTGCCGAATATTTAGACATTTATCATAAATTGTACTTTTGTCCAAAAATTCCAAAATTTATGTGGTATACTCCTGTTATATACATGTACTCCCAATAAAAATTTCACCAATTTTGGAGTTAACCACAAAGAGTTATAAGGGTTTACTTTTAAAATAGTCTTTTCCAGTAAAATCCATAACTCTTAATCTATACAACCAAAAATCGCCATTTTTGGACACAATCTAGAAAACTCATCAAATTATCATTTTAAATTTTTCCAGAATTTTTAAGGGTTAAAAAAATTACGAAACTGCTCTTGGTAGAAACCCCTTTTTAATAAAAATACTATTCATATGAATCTAAAGGATCATTCACCATGCATGCGGTAATCCACATAGATAGGTTATTCCTACAGAATAATAAATAATGGAATAACAGAAGAATTCACCATGCATTCGATAGAGCCCCATGCATAAAAGTTATTCTCAACGTAATAATAAAGAATGGAACTGTGTCACGCCAGAAACCGCATGCAGAAAAGATATTCCAGCAGAATAATAAAGAATGGAACTGGTCATGCGTAAACCGCATGCATGTGATATTCCAAATGAATAATAAAGAATGGAACCAGTCATGCGTGAAACCGCATGCATGTGATATTCCAACAAAATAATAAAGAATGGAATAACAACAGAATTCACCGAGCGTGCGATAGGCGCATGCAGAAAAGTTATTCCAATGAGAATAATAAAGAATGGAATAATGTAAGAATTTCACCATGTATGCGGTACTTCGCATAGACATGTTATTCCAACATAATAATAAATAATGGAATAACAATGGCTCTCTTAATGAATACGAAAGAAATAATACCCCTTACCTTAGAAAGAAACTGGATATTGGAATAGTGAGGTAGCAAACTTCTCTTCTTCTTTCTCTCTATAATTTTTTTCTATAATAATTGCTCTAAAGCTTTAGTGAATTGGTGAGAAATGAAGGAAGAATGAGCTTCTATTTATAGAAAAATATTGTTTCGATAATTGCACGTTTTGGGGCTCGAAATATTACAGTACAATACCTCCAACTTTTCTTTTATTTTTAATTTAGTCCTACAAGTATTATCAAACTTGCACCACCTCCCCTAATAGTAAATAATGTGAATCAATAGTTCAATCATGTGAATCAATAGTTATAATCATGTGAAAATACGAATTACAGTATAGTACCTCAATCTATACCTCTATTTTTAATTTAGTCATGCAAGTATTATCAATCTTGCACCAACTCCCCTAATAGTACATGAATGTGATTCAATAGTACACACATGAGAACAAATAGTTATATAAGCATGTGAATTAGTAGCAATTAATTGCTCATTTATCCGATTAATTACCCGATTTATCAATATAACCCCCAGACATCAATTATCATCGGAATAGATGTCGATTTTCACTAACACTAATAATCTCAACACAATGGAACTATCAAATTCATCTTTAATCAACACAAACTTATTCATCATTAATATTATAACTCACAATATTTAACAACTGTGGTCGTTTCGGAAAGAGGGACTTTCCGATAAGGATTTCTCTCCTTATTGGTAGCGCAATTAGATAACCAAACCTCTCCTCGATGTAACTTTTAAACATTGTAAATATTGCAATTTAATAATATAAATAACTTTGTCGTCTCAATTATTGATTTAATAATATAACATATTATGCAGATGATACTGTAACAATAATTGAAGAAGAAGTCTTTCCAGGTTCGAGTTTAGCCTTTGCGGATTTTTGGGCCATGTTTACTCTAGGACCCTAATACATTAGTAACTTCATTGAATAGGGAGAGTAACGAACATATTTGTGAGCTTTTGTTTCCCATGCTTCTTTCTGTTACACAGTGTACACAGATTTACCCCCTTTTTCGCACTTTTGATACATTCTTATTTACTTGTAAAAAAAAATAAATTTAAATAGACCCCATATAATTGGGCTTATTTATGGATCATCTCTTTTATGGTTATGGATTGGGCCTAATTGTTCCAAAATAGTGGTTTACTTATGTAAAATATTATCCAGATATATAAGTAATCTAATTGCAAATATCAAATGGAGTGCAAAAAATGATCAATCAATCAAACTATCTTGCTATTTAGATGAAAAGCTAAGTTTTATAAGTCTGAATAATATTAAAAAAGGTTTTGGCAGACTAAATTTATGTAAATGACAAAGTTGGGTTGTAGTTTGCTCAACTATTTTGCTATATGTTTGGGCTGAATAGTTTGAGCATTGGCTTCCCAATTATATTTTTAAGAGATTTTTTAAATCTTCGCATACCCTTTTATTCTCTTTTGGTTATGGATTGTAAAAAATTAAGTTGAGGCAACCCTTTCTTTATAGTAAACAAAATACAAAAGTAGTAAAAGACGGAGAAAAGAAATCAGTTTGATACACTTTGGTCAAGAAAAATTGGAAAAAAAATAGAAAAAGAGAAGAGTAGAAAAAATAATTTGTCCACAAGTTGAGGTCACTTACTTTGTCTACAATGTATATTCATTTGTTTTTCTGTGTAAAATTTGATCATCACACAACAATCTACCATCTTTTTATTATATTTTAATTTATTAATTGTACGTATACATTTATTATTAAAAAATTGAATAATCCCGTGGCAACGCGCGGGTTTGTATCTAGTTTGATAAAAAAATTTGGATAAATAACGGAGAGTAATGATAATAGTTCAGTAATGATAATATCATAAAGTAGTGATTTTAGGAGATAATAATTAAATTAGAAAGTATAATATCAGAACAGTTTATATTACCAAAATAGTTTAGATTTGTAGTGATTTAGAGGGTTATACATTTAAAATATTAATTTGGGATTAAAAAAAGTTGTGATTTTAGTAGATAATAATTAATTTAGTAATGATAATATTAGAACAGTTAACATTATTAGAATAGTTTAGATGTATAGTGATTGAGGGATTATAAAATCAAAATAATAATGTAGGATTAAAAAGTAATGATTTTAGAAGATAATAATTACGTTATGATAATATAAAAATCGTTTAGATTGAAAAAGTAGTGATTTAGTGGATTATAAAATCAACATAGTATCTTTATGATTTATATTATTTGTTATTTTAATTTTGTTTTAAATGTTTTAATTGTATAATATTATTTTGTAATATAATTATAAATGGTATAATATTATATTGTAATATAATTAAATTAGTAATGATAATATCTCATACAGTTTAGATATGTAGTGATTTTATTATATACGTGTATTATAATATTATACCATATATGTATGATATAATGTATGGTATAATTATGAATGTTATAATATTAAAAAAGTAATTAATTTAGGATACAATAATTATGTTTTAACATAATTAAATTAGTAATAGTTTAGAAAAGTAGTGAATTTTAGGGGATTATAAAATAAAAATATTAATTTGGGATTAATTAAAAAAATAGTGATTTTAGGATATAATAATTGAATTAAAAAGGATAATATCAGAACAGTTGACATTACTAAAACAATTTAGATTTGTAGTGATTTAGTGGATTATAAATTCAAAATATTAATTTGGGATTAAAAAAGTAGCGATTTTAGGAGATAATAATTAATTTAGTAATGCTAATATTAGAACAATTAACATTATCAGAACAATTTAAATTTGTAGTGATTGTGGGGATTATAAAATCAAAATATTAATTTGGGATTAAAAAATAGTGCTTTTAGGAGATAATAATTAAATTAGAAATGATAATATCAGAACAGTTGATATTACCAAAACAATTTAGATTTGTAGTGATTTAGTGGATTATAAATTTAAAATATTACTTTGGAATTAAAAAAGTAGTGATTTTAAAAGTTAATAATTAATTTAGTAATGATAATATTAGAATAATTAACATTATCGTAATCAGCTTTAGATTTTGTAGTGATTTAGGAATTATAAAATCAAAATAATAATAATAATAATATAAAAACCGTTTAGATTGAGAAAATAGTGATTTATGAGATTATAAAATAAACATAGTAAGTTATGATTGATATTATTTGTTATTTTAATATTGTTTTAAATGTTTTAAAAGGTATAATATTATGTTGTAATATAATTATAAATGGTATAATATTATGATGTAATATAATTAAATTAGTAATGATAATATCCACACAGTTTAGATAGGTAGTTATTTTGTTATATACGTGTATTATAATATTATACCATACATGTATGATATACATGTATCATTCAAAAATGTCATACTCATAAGATTTCATCACCAATGATCAAATCCCTCATAAAAAATCTGCATATACCCTATATAGGATTCCCAAGCCATAAAATCCTATTTTTCAATTTTGTTACTTCACATAACATATTTAATTCATTTACTCATAACTAGTTCATTTTCATGAAAAATACCAAATCAGTCCCAAAAATATTTCTTTTCTAGGATTTAGTAGAATATAGTCCCATATTGAACATATATTTTTCTCGGAATTTTTAAAATTCATTTACTATTTTTCATATCACTACTAAAAAAATGGTCATTTGTGATGGCCAAAATCCATTACAAAAAGTAAGAAAACCATCACGAAAGGTTTACGTGATGGTTTTAAGCATCACAATGATCGTCTTGTATACGCCCATCATGAAAGGTATTATGTGATGGTTTTGGCAATCACACAAACGCTTAGTACTTTTGTGATGATTAATAAAATCACATTAACACATAATCTATTGTGATTGTCAAAGTCATCACAAAAAAATAAGACTTTAGGAATCAAATATAAGAACGTGAATATCTATTTACGTATAATTTATTTCATTGTATTAATTATATCTATATTAATTGTATCAAATGATTCTTGTAGGATTCAAACCCTCTCCCATTTGTAAACTAAATAACGAGTATTACCACTACACCAAAGTCCAGATCATGATTATAATTTTAAAACAAAATATAAAAGAAAACATATGTGAGTTGACTTACTAAACAAAATTACTTCCACATAAAATTTGGTGATTGCAATGGCAGTCACAAATACTCTATAATTATGGTAAAATTAGTCATCACTAAGAGCCATCATATATTTTATTATTTTGTGATGGTTTGAAAATTCCATCACAAAATACCTTCTTTTTGTAATTGCAAATAAAAGTCGTCACAAAAATCTATCTTTTTTAATGATTGTCACGACCGTCATAAAATATTGTTTTGATTATTTCTTACATTAAAATATTAGTGATAGCTTAAATACAATCATGAAAAGGGTATATCTATAAGTGATGACTTAGTTCGGTCACAAAAAGAAAATTTATTTATGTGAAAAAAATTAGTGTGATTGACATGGCCATCACAATTATAATACATTGATGGCAAGATTAGTCATCACTAAGAGCCATCATATATACTATTATTTTGTGATTGTTTAAAAAGTCCATCACAAATTACTATCTTTTGTGATTATTTTTAAAAACTGTCACAAAATTCTGTCACGTATTCTTGTTTTTCTAGTAGTGTATGGTCAAAACTGCCGAATATTTAGATATTTATCATAAATTGTACTTTTGTCCAAAAATTCCAAAATTTACAGGGTATACTCCTGTTATATACATGTACTCCCAATAAAAATTTCACCAATTTTGGAGTTAACCACAAAGAGTTATAAGGGTTTACTTTTAAAATAGTCTTTTCCCATAAAATCCATAACTCTTAATCTATACAACCAAAAATCGCCATTTTTGGACACAATTTAAAAAAATCATCAAATTATCATTTCAAATTTTTTTAGAATTTTTGAGGGTCAGAAAAATTACAAAACTGCCCCTGGCAGAAACCCCTTTTGAATGAAAATACTATTCATATGAATATAAAGGATCATTCACCATGCATGCAGAATCCACATAGACAAAGTTATTCCAATGTAATAATAAAGAATGGAATAATAGGAGAATTCACCATGCATGCGATAGATCACACATGCATAAAAGTTATTCTCGATAGAATAATAAAGAATGGAACCAGTCATGCATAAACCGCATGCATGGGATATTCCAATGTAATAATAAAGAATAGAACCAAGTCACGCCAGAAACCGCATGCATGAGGATATTCCAATGTAATAATAAAGAATGGAACCAGTCACGCGTAAACCGCATGCATGCATGTGATATTCCAATGTAATAATAAAGAATGGAACCAGTCATGCGTAAATCGCATGCATGTGATATTCCAATGTAATAATAAAGAATGGAATAACAATGAGAATTCACTGCGCACGCGATAGATCGCATGCATGAAAGTTATTCCAACAAAATAATAAAGAATGAAATAACGGAAGAATTTCACCATGTATGCGGTACTTCGCATAGACAGGTTATTCCAACATAATAATAAGGAATGGAATAACAATGGGTCTCTTCATGAATACGAAAGAAATAATACCCCTTACCTTAGAAAGAAACTGGATATTAGAATTGTGAGGTAGCATACTTCTCTTCTTCTTTCTCTCTATAATTTTTTTCTATAATAATTGCTCTAAAGCTTTAGTGAATTGGTGAGAAATGAAGGAAGAATGAGCTTCTATTTATAGAAAAATATTGTTTCGATAATCGCAGACGTTTTGGGGCTCAAATATTACAAAGACAATAATACCCAATTTTTCTTTAATTTTTAATTTAGTCCGCAAGTATTATCTAACTTGCACCACCTCCCCTAATAGTAAATAATGTGAATCAATAGTTCAATCATGTGAATCAATAGTTCTAATCATGTGAAAATACGAATTATAGTATAGTACCTCCATCTATACCTCCATTTTTAATTTAGTCATGCAAGTATTATCAATCTTGCACCAACTCCCCTAATAGTACATGAATGTGATTCAATAGTACACACATGTGAACAAATAGTTATATAAGCATGTGAATTAGTAGCAATTAATTGCTCATTTATTCGATTAATTACCCGATTTATCAATATAACCCCCAGACATCAATTATCATCGGAATAGATGTCGATTTCCACTAACACTAATAATCCCAACACAATGAAACTATCAAATTCATCTTTAATCAACACAAACTTAATCATCATTAATATTATAACTCACAATATTTAACAACCAGGTCGTTCCCAAGAAAGAGGGGACTTTTTGATAAGGATTTTCTCCTTATCATGCGTATGCAATTAGATAACCAAACCTCTCCTTGACAGAACTTTTAAACATTGTAAATATTACAATTTAATAATATAAATAACTTTGTCGTCTCAATTATTGATTTAATAATATAACATATTATGCAGATGATATCGTGACAATAATTGAATCAATAATACGAGAGATATGATGCAAAGAATTATCAGTAGCAATAATTGAGTATAACCGAGTGACTTTCACGTAAACATCAATAACCAATACACTGGTGTCTGCTATTATGCAACCACGCCAGACATCAGACTTTTACTAGGGTAGTTCAACGGTTTTTAATAAGAATACTTTCGCCGTTATTTTTATGAAAAGATAATTCTGTCATTTTCTAACTACGACAATACTTTCGTTGTGGGGTCCACCAATGATTGTGCCATCGTATGGATATTCCCCGACAAAAAGAATATTCCCCGACCAATCGAATATTATATAACAACTTGCTTACTTTACAAAATTTATAAATATTACCCACAACTATAACATTATATCAAATTCACACCATAATATTTTAAAAAAATATTTCGAGAAATTTAAATCTTTATTCATAAAATTTGGGGTCTCACAATCTCCCCACCTTATGAAATTTTGCCCTCAAAATTTACGTACGTACCTGGTATGCCGAAGAGATGAGGATACCTTGACTTCATTTTAGATTATAACTCTTGAGGTATAACCTTTGAGTGTTGAATACGATCCTTTTTATCCAAGATTTTAACATGTATCTCCTCATACGTTAAATCTTCTGCTTTATCATCTAGTTCTAATTTAATAATGTGGTTCGGGTCGTCCACATATTTACATAACATTGATACGTGAAAAACGTTATGAACACGCGACATACTTTGCGGTAAAACGAGTCTATAGGCCACAGTTCCTACTCGATCAAGGATTTCAAATGGCCAATAAAATTGAGGGTTGAGATTTCCTCTCTTCATCGACTCTTGCTTCTAGAATAACGCCTTCTTGAACCTTCTTCTTCATATTCATCAGCTCCAGGTGTGTAGTTTGAGCGGCTTTAACTTTATCGATTAAAGTCGATTCTAATCGTATATTCGTTATCTTCACGTGAGTCCCTAGAATCTTTAACTCTATCTTTATCATTTGTAAGTTATACGAAATGGGTTTTTGTGTTAACAACATCACACTCATAAACGCATACGATCTTCTACTCAATGCGTCAGCTACCATGTTTCTCTCTTCCACGATGATATTGAATGGTATAGTCGTAATCTTCAACAGCTCGAGCCAACGTCTTTGGCGCATTATACGTTTATTTTGGTTGAAGAAATATTTAAGGGTTTTGTACTGGGGTCAATATAAAATTCCATTTCACGCTCTAGGGGTAGGCTAAAAAGTCTTCAAGAATACGTCAGGAAATTTATTAACAATAGAAATATCATTCAAAACTGTGACCCTCATCCAAGACTTGGATAACACGTCACATTGATACCATCAACTTGCCACCGTAATTCATGACGTCCCCTATGGATATTCTAGCTTCGGTGTATTCCAAAACTTGGAAGTCACCAGCGAAAGGCTCGGGGCTCTTTACTTATGGCTTAATATGACAGTGATTGACTTTAGGGTTTTAGTTGCTTGAATTCGCATAATAGGTTGGTTAGGAATATGAAAGCTAACAACCTTAAGAAAAGCATGATGAGTAGTTAACTAATCGATTCCTAAAATCACATCAAATGAAAATATTTTCAAAGAGATAAGATCGACAGGTAACGTGAAAGTGTCGATTTGAATCAACAAGATTTATAAACAGTGGAGGTAACGAAGGTTTCTACTGACGAAGTTTCAACCAATAAGTCAAAATCTAACTTCTCTGGGGTTAAATTTAAACGTTGAACGCAAGCAAGAGAGATAAAAGAATGGGTAGAACCGGTATCTAATAAGGTATAGACTTCGCAAGATTTTATAATTAACTAACCGTGCTAACTTCGTTCGGGTTACTCGCTTTTGAGAAGTCATTTAAAACGCTTCTTCCCGAAATCACCGACTTTTATTTTGTCCCAGATATCGCTTTTTGGTGCCACGCCCCAAATAGACTTGATTTCGCCTGAGTGACAAAATCGAGCTATGTGACCGCTTTTCCACAACTAAAACATACCTTGGAAGGTTGTGAAGCAGTTTGGACTTATGTGTCCCTCCTCTCCAAGATCTAATCCGGCGGTGCGTTCTCCTCCCTAGAATTTGTTCTTTGGTGTTGAATGCTGCCGCCAACGTCTTCCCATCATCATTAAATCTTCTCTTGAATTTTCCACTTTATTATCTTGCCATGATTACCACCGAAGTGGTTACCATTTTTGGCATGATAATTTCCTCCACGATGGTTATCATTGTTAGATGGCCATTGCCACCGATACGATTATTATCGTCGTGTTTTTGGTCGTTGCCTTTTGGTCAGGTTTGACTCATTATCGCGCTCCAATAACTGAGCCCTATATCACAACATCTGAATATAAACAAAGTTTATGAGAAATGAGGTATTGATGTATATCGGGTTTCAAACCTCTTAGAAACATTTGCGTCATTTGCTCCTCATTATCGACTAAATGGGATGCAAACCGGGATAACTCCGCAAATTTAGCCTCGTATTGCGACACAGTCATATTGTTTTGCTCCAACTTGATAAAATCCACCTCCTTCATGTGACGAATACTTTCAGGAAAGTACTTGTCGTTGAACAACTCTTGGAACTTCTCCCAAGACATCTTGAGTGCGTCAGGCTGGGTACATTTTACAGATTCCCACCAGTAATCTGCCTCTTCACGCAACATAAAGGTGGCAGAGGGAACCTTTGGCTCCTCGGATCATCCCAAGACATCAAATATCTTGGTGATCTGCTTTAACCACGTCACCACCTTAAGTGGTTCTGGATTTCCCAAAAACTCCGGTGGTCCTAGCTCCTTGAACTGCTTAGTGGTGACCAACCGTGGGTTGCCATTATTTCCACCTATATTTTGAATAGGAGTCTCTCTTACCTGATGTTGCATGAATTCCATAAAGCCTCTGAACATCCCATCGTTCATCATTTCATCGATGTTATTGTTTACCTGAGGATTATTATCTTCCTGTTGCATATTATCCTGGATATTGATCGTTGGTGACTCAACGGTATCATTCATTGCTGATCTCAATATTTTCAGATGTCATTTCAAACACTGTCACAAAACAAGGGTTAATTGACATATCACATATTATCTCTATACTCTGACTAACCAATTAAATACCAAATAAACTTAGGTGTGTCATACTAGTGAAGGAATTCTCCGTCTCTCCCCTCCTAGTTCTTGTCTCACATCTCAGCCAGGGATCATATCCCTAAGCTTTGATACCAACTGTAACGCCCCCAAAACAGGTATACATCACCCATCTTGAGTCGCCATGGATACATGGTACATAAATTCAAATACAAATTTTAATCATACAACAACGTGTGAAATATGATAAAACATATAGTGAGAGTTTAAACAAGAATATTGTCATCTAGACAACATCCACACTCAATGGAGTCCTTATTACAATTATTATCACACTATTCTATTAAATAGTGAGGACTACTAATGCTATCATCCGATAATCAATCCTTTCCCCGACTGCGTCTAGCTATATTCTCATTTCAAGAAGAACGTTGTAAAAAGAAAGGGTGAGCTCAACTAGTCCAAGAAGAAATATTATAACTAAGATAATGCGAGAATAAATTATCATTAGCCTTCAACAATGTTAAACCGATAAAATACAATAGACATCAAGTTTAAGCTGCAAATGAATAAATAATCCATTAGAAGAGTCAAGTAGAGTATGATATCTACTATCTTCTATGTTTTAAAATGTTTTCATCAATTTTTATCATTTGAGACTCAAACTTAATAAATAAACCACATCATCGAATCATCCCTGCACTACGGGCCAAGGATATTCATTAAATCATCAATGGTCATGACTATACCGAATAATTTCTGGTCATAATCATACCAAAAATTGTTCATCAATGCACTATAGGCCACTGAGGACTTTTACCACATTATTTATAACATTATATGTCATGATTATACCGAATGATCCCTGGTCATAATCATACCAAGTCCATCTATGCACGTAAGCCAAAGATGACTTTCATCATAATATAAGCGTGAGAGGATGATGACAATGATATAAGCATTAATCAACGAAAACAAGGATAAATATTAAAGACTTTAAATTTATCCAAATATTATCAATCACTTAATAAACTCATCATCTAATATTATTAATATTATAACAATATTTTAATCACTTCTTAAACTTATAAACAATTTATTTCAATTGTTTACACTTCACCAAATAATGCATTTAATTATTCAAAAATGCCATACTCATAAGATTTCACCACCAATGATCAAATCCCTCGTAAAAAATCTGCATATACCCTATATAGGATTCCCAAGCCATAAAATCCTATTTTCAAATTTTTTTACTTCACATAACATATTTAATTCATTTACTGATAACTAGTTCATTTTTCATGAAAAATACCAAATCAGTCCCAAAAATATTTCTTTTCCGGGATTTAGCAGAATATAGTCCCATATTAAACATATATTTTTCTCAAAATTTTTAAAATTCATTTACTATTTTTCATATGGCCAAAACTGCCAAAATTTAGACATTTATCATAAATTGTACTTTTGTCCAAAAATTCTAAATTTACAGGGTATACTCCTGTTTTATACATGTACTCCCAATAAAAATTTCATCAATTTTGGAGTTAACCACAAAGAGTTATAAGGGTTTACTTTTAAAATAGTCTTTTCCCATAAAATCCATAACTCTTAATCTATACAACCAAAAATCGCCATTTTTGGACACAATCTAGAAAACTCATCAAATTATCATTTCAAATTTTTTCAAAATTTTTGAGGGTCAAAAAAATTATGAAACTGCCCCTGGCAGGATCATTCACCATGTATGCGGTAATCCACATAGACAAGTTATTCCAATGAGAATAATAAAGAATGGAATAATGTAAGAATTCACCACGCATGCGATAGATCAAGATGCATGTGTTATTCTCAAGCGAATAATAAAGAATGGAACTGGTCATGCGTAAACCGCATGCATGAGGATGGAATAACAATGAAATTCACCGTGCATGCGATAAATCGCATGCAGACAAGTTATTGCAGCAGATGTAATAATAAAGAATGGAATAGCAGAAGAATTTTACCATGTATGCGGTACTCAGATAGACATGTTATTCCAACATAATAATAAGGAATGGAATAACAATGGCTCTCTTCATGAATACTGAAAAAATAATACCCTTTACCTGTAGAAAGAAACCGGATATTGGAATAGTGAGGTAGCAGACTTCTCTTCTTCTTTCTCTCTATAATTTTTCTCTATAATAATTGCTCTAAAGCTTTAGTGAATTGGTGAGAAATAAAGGAAGAATGAGCTTCTATTTATAGGAAAATATAGTTTCGATAATTGCACGTTTTGGGGCTCAAAATATTACAGTACAATACCTCCAACTTTTCTTTCATTTTTAATTTAGTCCTGCAAGTATTATCAAACTTGCACCACCTCCTCTAATAGTAAATAATGTGAATCAATAGTTCAATCATGTGAATCAATAGTTCTAATCATGTGAAAATACGAATTATAATATAGTACCTCCATCTATACCTCCATTTTTAATTTAGTCATGCAAGTATTATCAATCTTGCACCAACTCCCCTAATAGTACATGAATGTGACTCAATAGTACACACATGTGAACAAATAGTTATATAAGCATGTGAATTAGTAGCAATTAATTGCTCATTTATTCGATTAATTACCCGATTTATCAATATAACCCCCAGACATCAATTATCATCGGAATAGATGTCGATTTCCACTAACACTAATAATCTCAACACAATGGAACTATCAAATTCATCTTTAATCAACACAAACTTATTCATCATTAATATTATAACTCACAATATTTAACAACCAGGTCGTTCCCAGTAAAAAGGGGACTTTCCGATAAGGATTTCTCCTTATTGGCGCGCAATTAGATAACCAAACCTCTCCTTGACAGAACTTTTAAACATTGTAAATATTGCAATTTAATAATATAAATAACTTTGTCGTCTCAATTATTGATTTAATAATATAACATATTATGCAGATGATACTGTGACAATAATTGAATCAATAATATGAGAGATATGATGCAGCAATTACTGTAGCAATAATTGAGTATAACTGAGTGACTTTTCACGTAAACATCAATAAACAATACCGTGTGCTACTATGCAACCACGCGTATTACTGCACTTTTACTACCGGGTAGTTCAACAGTTTTAACGGTAACACTTCCGCAAGTAAGTAAGTAAGTTATAAAATATAATTGTGGATAAAATTTATAAATTTTGCAAAGTAAGTAAGTTGTTATAAAATATTCGATTGGTCGGAGAATATTCATTTTATCAGGGAATATTCGTACGACGACACAATCATTGGTGGACCCCACAATAGAATTATTGTCAGAGTTAGAAAATGACAGAAATATCTTTTTATAAAAATAATGGCGAAAGTTTTACCGTTAACTGTTGAAATATCGTTGATAAAAGTACAGTAATACGTGTGGTTGTATAGTAGCACACGGTATTGTATAGTATCTTTGATTATTAATGCTTATATGAGAAGTCACTCAATTTTATTCAATAATTGCCACAGTAATTGTTGCACAGTATCTCATATTATTGATTCAATTATTGTCACAGTTTCATTTGCACAATATTTTATATTATTAAATCAATAATTGACGCGACACAATTATTCATATTATTAGTTAGCATTATTGATAATGTCTAGAAAATTTCGTAGGGAAAGGGTTTGGTCATCTAATCAAGGCTACCAATAAGGATAATCCTTATCGGAAAGCCCCCTCTTTCCTGAAAATGATCTGGTTGTTGATATTGTGAGCTTATAATATTAATTATTATGTGGTGGATATTAGTTCAATTTTGATTTAAATGAAGAAATTTTTAACATGAAATAATTGTTGAAAGTTGGGCATATTTTCTGTGGAATTACAATTATTTCTCCGATAAAATATTCATTCAAATATATTATTATAATATATTATAATTATTTAAATAATAATATTATTATAATATAGATATAAGCATGTGGTTAAAGGACGGAAGTAATCAAAATGAATTTGGAATGCTTTGTTTTCTTTTTCTAAGAATGGTTGGTGGATAAATTGTCTGGAATGTTTGTTTTTCAAATAGTGTGGGCCGTCCATTATTGCAAAATATAAGATTTGCCTGCAAAGCTCTAATTGTTTCAAAGAGTGGGCCTCACCTATTGGAAAAATAAGAGATTAGGCAGTGAATGAAAAGGTTAGGCATGATTGAAGAAATAAAATTTGGCAGGAAAAGTTAGGCAGCATTTGGTTTTCTTCTTCCGTATTGCACTATAAAAGGAGGGCAACCCTCCATCCTAAATCACACCAAAAAATCTTAAGCATTTTTACTATAGTATTGTGAGTATTTCTTTTGAGTATAAGAATACTTTAAGCATAGTTTTCTGCAAGATTTTCTCAGAATAATATCCGATATTCCAGTCAAATCCAGTTTCTACTAAGGTAAAGGATATTATTTTATTTCAATACTCGTAAGAAATATTATTTTCTTTCATACTCAATAGTATGGAAGGGATATTATTTCATTTCATATTCCTAAATTTAAACTTACTATGGTAAGTATTGCTTCTATAATTCACGAAATTAGTAGAATATCATTGATATTTCGCTTCTTCATCCAAAGATCTTTTCATAAAAATATTATTACGAGCATTCTTGATAAGTTTTAACCGTTTCATGCCGAAGTATTATTCACGGGGTACTATTCCCGAAGTACTATTTATGGGGTACTATTCACCCGGGGTACTATTCATGATAAAAATTAATTTCTTTTCGGTCTAAATCATTTTTGATACAATATTATTCTTGAATTTTACTCCACAAAGCAGTATCATGTTGACAATTTGGATTTTATTGAATTCTGGATAAATTAAATTATAAATCTTTAGAATTTATCCTTTGCTTGCATTTAATTGAATTCTTATATCATTGTCATCATCCTCATGTTTATATAGTTATGAAAGTCATCTTTGGCCCGTAGTGCATAGATGGGCTATGGGTTGGTATGATTATGACCAAGGATCATTCGGTATAATCATGACCCGTAATGTTACAAATGATGTGTGTAAGACCCCAACTTTTATGAATAAAGATGAATTTTCTATAATTATCATTTTTTGAATATTATGGAATGAATTTGATATAATATTATAGTTGTGGGTAATAGTTATAAATTTTGCAAAGTACGCAAGTTGTTATATAATATTCGATTGGTTGGGGAATATTCGTTTTAACAGGGAATATTCGTACGACGACACAATCATTGGTGGACCCCACAACGAAATTATTGTCGGATTGAGAAAATGACAAAAATATTTTATGAAAATAACGGTGAAAGTTTTATCGTTAACTGTTGAAACACCCAGTGTTAAAAGTACAGGAATACGCGTGGTTGCATAGTAGCACACGATATTGATTATTGATGCTTACGTGAGAAGTGACTCAGTTTTGTTTAATTATTACTTCAGTAATTGTTGCATAGTATCTCACGTTAATTGATTCAATTATTGTCGATATTTTATATATTATTAAATCAATAATTGAGACGACGAAGTTATTAATATTATTATTTGCAATATTAATGATGTCTAGAACTTACGCCGCCAAGGAGAGGTTTGGTCACCTAATTGCGGCATAATAAGGAAAAATCCTTATTGGAAAGCCCTCTTTTCCGGAAACGACACAGTCGATTAATAGTGTGAATTATAATAATGATGATGAAGTTTTGTTTTATTAGTATTATTAATGTAATAAAACAGTAAAAGCTTTTTTATATAAAAAGAATACTTTTATAAAGTTATTCATTTTATTAGATTATAAATAGAATATATTATATTTTATTTAAAAGATTTTATTTTATTAGAATATTTTATAGTAAACCAATCTGGATAGTGGTTTAAAAGTAAATCAATCGAACAGATTCAGAATTAATTATTATTAGGTCCATTCTCTATAAATAGAAGCTCATTCCTTCATTATTTCTTACAATTCTTTGAAACTCTAGAGAGAAACTATAGAAAAAAAAGAAGAAAAGTATTCCGCTACTTCACTACTCCTATATCCGGTTGTTACAGGTAGGGTATTATTTCTTTCGTATTCATGAAGAGAACTTACATTATTCCATTTTTTTTTATTCATTGGAATAACTTTGATATCTGTGATCTACCCTATACTTGGTGAAATTCTTCTATTATTTCATTCTTTATCATTAAGTTGGAATAACGTATACATGCCAATCTGCGTATACATGGTGAAATTCTTCGTTATTCTATTCTTTATTATTACATTGGAACATCCTGTTTGTGCGTTTACGCATGACTGGTTCCGTTATTTATTATTAGTTGGAACATCCTCGCTTCGGTGCGAATTTTGCCTCGACTGGTTCCGTTATTTGTTATTCGTTGGAATAACTCGTATGCATCTTGATCTATCATATGCCGGTGATTTCTTTTGTTATTCCATTCTTTATTATACTCGGTTGTTTAAAGTTTTGACTTTCTATACTCCATGAAATTAATGGAATATCCTCGATATTTTTGGCTTCATCCAAAGATCTTTTCATGAAAATATTCTTCCGAGCATTCTTGAATTTTACTACAAAGAAGTATCATGTTGACAATTTGGGCGTTATTAGTTCTGGATAAATTAATTCTTGAACTTGTTTTATTGAATTCTTATATCATTGTCATCATCCTCATGTTTATATTATGTTGAAAGTCATCCGTGGCCTATAGTGCGTAGATGGACTTGGTATGATTATGACCGAGGATTAATCGGTATAATCATGGTAGTAATATTACAAATGATGTGGTAAAAGTTCTCATTGGCCGTAGTGCATTGATGGACGATTGTTGGCATGATCGTGGCCATAGATGAATACTCGAATATCTTTTGGCCCAGTAGTGTATGGATAATTTGTGGTTGTGATCTTAATGAATATCCTGGCCATAGTCACAAGGATGATGTGGATTATTTATTTGTGAGTCCCGGCGATAAAAGTGATGAAAAACCTTTTAAATCATAAAAGATAGTAGATTTTATTCTCTACTTGACTCTTTTAATGGATTGCTTGTTTCGCTGCAGTTAAACTTGATGTTTGTTATATTGTATTAGTTTAACACTGTTGAAGGCTAACGATAATTTATTCTGTATTATCTTAGTCATAATATTTCTTACTGGGCTAGTTGAGCTCACCCTTTTAGTTTCATTGTTCTCTTCAGGAAATGAGAACGTAGCAAGAACTAGTCGGGGAACGGAGTGACAGTCCAAATAATAGCATTAGTAGTCCTCACTATTCTGTTAAATAGTGTGATAATAAATGTAATGAGGACTCATTTGAGTGTGGATATTGTCTAGATGACAATATTTGTATTAAAACTCACAAAGATATGTTTTGTCGTATTTTACACATGTTGTATAATTAAGTTGTATTTGAATTTTGTACCATGTATTTGGCGACTCAAGATAGGTGATGTATACCTATTTTGGGGGCGCCACAAATGGATAAATTTCTCATTAGCCCAGTAGTGCATTGATGGGACGATTGTTGCACGATCATGACCATTGGTGATAATAATGAATATCCTCGGCGTAGAAATGCATGGATAATTGATGATGTAGATTATTTATTGTCGAGTCTCAAATGATAAAATTCGTGATAACTTTTAAATCATAGAAGATAGTAGATATCATGCTCTACTTGACTCTTCAATGGATTGTTTGTTCCGCTGCAGTTAAACTTGTTATCTATTATATTCTATCAGTTTAACTTTGTTGAAGGCTAACGATAATTTATTCTGCATTATCTTAGTCATAATATTCTTTACTGGGCTAGTTGAGCTAGCTCACCCTTTGCTTTCATTGTTCTTTTCAGGAAATAAGAATATAACTGGGACTAGTCGGGGAACGGAGTGACGGTCCAGATGGTTGTTTTAGTAGTCCTCACTATTCTATGAAATAGTGTGATAATAATTGTAATAAGATTGAATTTGAGAGTGAATATTGTCTAGAAGACAATATTCGTATTAAAACTCTCAGCTTATATTTTGTCGTATTACATGATGTACAGTTGTATTAATTAAGTTATATTTAAATTTTGTACTATGTGTTTGGCGACTCAAAATGGGTGATGTATATATATTTTGGGGCGTCACACCCACTATTTCTTAATTTAAAGGAATTTTTTAAAAAAAAAATTCAACATTATTTGACTCAATAATAACATGATCCAGTAAGTTATAAAATCTATAAGCCTTACTATTAACTACATAACCTATGAAAGCACATTCATAAGATCGACTTGCTAATTTTGATCTTTTTGGACTAGGCTTTCGAACATAATCCAAGCAACCGCCAAACAACCCCATGTTCTAAAATAAGAAATATTTGGTTTTTAGCTTTCCAAAATTCATAAGGTGAAATTTAGGATTTAGAGTTGGGAACTCTATTCAAGACATAATTAACATACAGTTAAAAGAACTTTTTCCCACCAATGTGAGGCAGTACCTGAGCTAAGTAATACAACTACTATTAACTCAAAATAGTTTCTATTTTTTCTTTCAGCTTTTCCATTCATTTCTGGGAAATAAGGGGCGATTCTCTCATGAATAATTCCATGTGAATTATACACTTTGACAAATTCATCTGAGCCATATTTCATCCCTCTATCACTATGAAATCTTTTAACCTTACGGTTAAATTGATTTTCTATTCAGTTAAAAAGATTTTGAACACGTCTATGGCTTCACTTTTGTTCTTCAAAAGATAGACATAGGAAAAATTAGAAATATATAAAGGTTATAAAGTACCTTTTTTCCATTCCTAGTTAAAATTCCTTCAAATTCACAAATATCAGAGTGAATTAGATCAAGAGGTTCAGAAACCCTAATTACATATTTATGAGGGGTTTTTGTGATTTTCGCATGACTACGGATTCACACTTTTCAAAATCTTTTAGAGATAGATCTGGAATTAACCCTAAGCTACTAATATTTTTTACTAGTCTTTTGTTTATGTGACAAAGTCTAGAATGCCAAATATTAAAAGAACAAAACATGTAAGCAAAAATATTAACTTTATTAACATCAACATTAAGTTTGAACATACCATCAGTGGCATAGCCTTTACCTACAAAAATTCCATTTTTTGTGAGAGTAAACAAATCTGCTCCGATAATCTGAGTGAATCCAACCTTGTTGAAAAGATAACCAGATACTAGCTAGATTCTTTCTTATTTCTGGGGTATGCAAAACATCTTTAAGAATGATAGTCTTCCCAAAAGTAAAGTTTAGTTCAACTTCCCCACTACCAACAATAACGGTGAAGTGTGAGTCACCCAACAACACCTTTTTAATTGTCCACAACATTAGAATAAGACTTAAACATTGCTCGATCATACCAGACACGACAAGAAGCACCAGTGTCTACCCACCATCCCTC
Organism: Panax ginseng; assembly: GCA_020205605.1. Classification (NCBI taxonomy): domain Eukaryota; kingdom Viridiplantae; phylum Streptophyta; class Magnoliopsida; order Apiales; family Araliaceae; genus Panax; species Panax ginseng. The sequence goes on along the minus strand of CM035135.1, from coordinate 138,115,996 downwards.
GGATCCATCAACTAAGTTGACTTCTGAAATCATAGCAACCAGTTGGTCTACGGTTAAGTTAGCCTGAGGAGCAGGACATGCATCTCGTTTATTTTGGCAATTCCGAGCAAGATGCCCTGGTTAATTGCCACAATTATAGCAAGAAAATTGTGACGAATCATTGTTCCATGAGGGAGTTTATTGCTTATTCTGATTTTGTGGATTCTGACTATGTGTTTTGTTGTTGCGGTACTTATTTTCTGATTCCGGTTCTGGTTCTTCATGTTCTTTGCTCTCGGTTTCAGAACAACATGGGTCTTGTTCATCTTGAAATTCTTGTTGTTTGTCATAACAAGAACTTCTTCTATTAGCTCTTGTTTTTTGTCCACTTCCTCCATTCGAAGGCGCGTGATCAAACTCTCGTGGGAAAATTACTTTGTCTTGTGTCTCAGCTGGTTCTTAAAGTCTTTCCAACTTGGAGGCAGCTTGTCAATAATCACTGTTACTTGGAATTGATCATCCAGGTTTATCCTTCAGACGTGATCTCATGGGCAATCTTCTGCAACTCATGTGACTGAGCTTCTACAGACTTGTCATCTGTCAACAAATTTTTAAGTTTTAAACGTATTTATTTAAATTGTGGTTATTGCATCAGTTTTTATTTCATTTTAATGGCTGGTTTAAATTTGTCTTTTCAGTTATGATTTTTTCTAATCCTATAAATAGAGGTTTTTGCCTCATTCACAGTAAACACCATTTTGAAACAACAAAAGCTCTCATTTATAATTTTAAAAGAAATTCTCAAGCGTTCTTTGTTAGTATTCCGAGCAATCTTTGAAAGAGTTTGAGCATTCCGGTTCTTCTTTGTGTAAAGAAGTTCTGAGACGGGTGATTCTGAGCTGTTTTATCCTTGGGACGACGTGATAACTTTAGAACTGCTTGCACAATTAGGGCAGAGCAAAGAAACGTTTTAAAGAGAGCGACATTGTCCGCGACTCAACCACTTTCTAGGTTTTTATATTCTAATTATATTGTGTACTGTTTCAAATATTTTTCAACAGCAAAATTGTTTTTAAAATAACTTCCAATAACAAAGTTTATTTTTTAAATACTTTCCTGCAATATTTGTTTTGGAGAATTTTGCAGTAACAGAATGTACTACTATAATGTCAAGTTTTGTAATTTAAAAATTCTATATAAATATTTTTAATTATTTATTTTAAAAATGATTATTTTGACAACTAAAATCGAACTATAACGGTTATTATGAGAGGGGGAGTATATTTTTTTAATCTTAGGGGGTGTTTGATAAAAACTGAATGAATCAGAATCTGAATCAAAATATGAATAAACTGAATCTGAATGAAAAAAGTTGTTTGATAATTGACATGTCTGAAATATCTGAATAACAGATTTTTATTATTTTACCTCTCTAAAAAAATTCAAAATTGTTGTAAATTTATTTAATATTACTTAATATAATAATTAATATTATATATAAAAAAATCATTCAGCCGTCATTCAAGCCAATTTAGCCAGAAAAATAGGACTTAGTCATTCAGCCTAAGTTTGAATAACTGGACCGATTTAGTCATTCAGACAATTTTTATTCGAAATAAATACACTGCATGACTGAATGAGTCAGTCATTCAGCCATTCACTATTAATCAAACAGCGCCTTAGTAGCTGCTAATATAAAGTGGACAAGTAAAGATATAACACGGATCATTATTATTACCGGTGGTATCAACTGTAGTCTGCTTGCAACGAAGCGACAAACTACCGAGTAAAAAATGCACTAATAAATGAAAAATAGTCCATAATTGAGTCATTGGTCCTAGTCCAATTGTAAGGTCTATACTTAAGTTATTGGGCTGGATGATATCTCCTTTACTTGTAGTGAGTTTAAGACTGGTTAGAATTAAAATAAAATAAAAAATAAAAAAACACATTACATTCTCCCTCCAAAACAATTATTGTTATAAAAATATATTTACAAAATTTAGTCTAAAATCTAAATATAATATATGTAAACATTGTAATAGTAGCTGATGTCGTATTCTCCAATCTAATCTTGCTTTCGCCTTTGATATTTAAAACAGATGGTATAGATGATGTATATATTCCTTAACAGTTTAAAAGAATTTTCAATCATTAAAATTTTGATAAAAAAATTACATGTTCATTAAATGGTAAAAAAATATCATTACTTTATTTTTGAAATAATAATACTATTTAATATAATAAATTAGTTGACCGATATTAATTTCAATTATATTATCTATAATTATAAAGTATAATATATTGAATAAAATTAGAGAAAAGATATAACGGAGGGTAGCCAAATGCTATAGGGAGATATATACTATCTCACCTCACATCTGAACACCATTTAGGCTAATGTTGTAAGACCCCAACTTATTATAAATAAAATTGAATTTTCCTTTATTCATTAATCTAATTAATAAGGGTTAATTTGATATAATTCTTTGGTTATGGGTGAAATGTGCAAAGTTTACAAAATAAGCAAGTGGTTATAAAATATTCATTATTGTGAGGGAATATTCGTTTTTGGTCGTGGAATATTCTTTTTGTCGAGGAATCTCCGCATGACGTAGCCTTGAGATCGTTCAGTGGGGCCCATAACGGAAAAGCGGTTGGATGAAAGAAAACGACAAAGATTGAGTTTTATAAATAACGACGTAAATTATTACCAATTAACTTTGTTGGGTTACACGGTGGTTAAAATATCTGAATCTGGCGTGGTTGCACAAAGAGACACTATTACGGTATTAAAGATTATTGAATTATTGATCCTTACGTGAAGCCACTACTCAATAATTATTACGATGATTATTATTCAATATTATATTTTATTGATTCAATAATTCTTTGCGTTGATATTTTGTATTCATTGTTGTCATTACACGGTATTTTCCATTATCAAATCAATAATTCATATTATTTGAATAATATTATCGATAACATTATTGGCAATGTCTAGAAAGTTACGCTTCAAGGAGAGGTTTGGTCACCTAATCATGGCCAAGTAAGAGAAATCCTTATTGGAAAGCCCTCTTTTTCCGGGAGCGACTGGTTTATCGATCTTTGTGATTACGTAATATTATTTTTGAATAATTAATTATTGATTATTATGATAAAGAAAATATTTATTTTATGTGGATATAGATGGAGAAAATTTTTAATGTGACAATTGTTGAAAATTAATATTTTATCTTTTTCTGATAAAATAATGCATTTAAATATATTATTTTAATAATATATTAACGGTGATATTTTTATAATGAATGTGGGATATATGGGTATATGAGGAGGTAGAGTATTTTGTGGCATTAAATGTTTAATACATGTTTTGTGTGTTGGTGGACACAATTATCGAATGAAAATTGATTATAATCGTAAAATCGTCTGTTTATGGATTTCGGTCAATTTCGCTTGGAATTTGGAAAAATTTCTTTCAAAGTTGTAGAGAATGGAATTTTCCATGGAAAGTCATGAGTTTTGAATTTTTCTCGATAACCGAGCTATTTTCTCACGAATTATTGAAGTTTCGAAAGATAAAATAATTTTTATTAAATAATGGGTGGGACCCACTCTTGTTTGAACATGTGGGCTGCTGGAAATTGGGTCAAGGTTGGCTGGTGGCTGATTTGGTTCAAAGGCATGCGTAGAAATTTAATTTTAATAATAATAATTTAGTAATTTAGTTTCATTTGGCGTTCTAACATTTTCCTATAAATAGAGGGCTAAGTTAGAATTGAAAATCACACCAGAAACTAAGTTTTCTCTCTTTCTCTCTTTAAATTATCAAGCGTATTCTTGTGAGTATACTTTGAGTGTTCTTTATACTATGCGGGTTTCTCACAAGACTTATCTAGAAATTCAATGAAATACGGTTATTTTGAGGTAAGGGTATTATTTTCTTCTTAAATGATATTTTTCTTCAATATCATTATGTCAAGTATTGGTGAACTTTTTTATCAAATTTGGAACTTGTTGTGTCGGGGGTTCTTATTCACGATATACTAGATTATTCACGATACTGACACTTTATTCACGAATCATTTACACTATTCATTAAAAATAAAAATTTTTCTTTTTGTCCAAAATATCTATTCGGATACTAGCTTTGATTGTATCCATGTTTTGATCATTCTTGAATTTTACACCAATATGATTATTTTCAAGTATTTTTGGACATAGTAAAACAAAAGTACTTAATCCTTAATCCTTAATCCTTGTCATTTTGTTTCACTTTGGATTCGTTTTTTTAAAAATATTTTTCATCATCCTCGATCCTAAATGGTGATATAAATGAATATCTTTGGCTGTGTAGTGCAAAGATGAGCGATTAAGCGATGAATATCTTTTGGCACCAGGCGAAAGATGAACAAGCAGTGTTGAGATGAACATGACCAATTTGGTGATCAAAATGAATATCTTTGGCCTCAGAGTGCAAAGGTGATTAAAGATGTATATTGATTGTTATTACAGGATAAACTATTGATGATGGACTTTTAAACCTTAGAAGAAGCAGTAGAATTCTTTCTCTACGTGACTCTTCTAATGGATTCTTTAAGCCATTGCATTTGTTGATCTAAAACTTGTTGTGTATTGTAATCTGTTAGATTTTTTTCCTGTTGAAGACTAACGATAATTTGTTGTATATTATCTTAGTCATAATATTCTTCTTCTTTGGGCTAGTTGAGCTCACCCTTTTCCTTTTGTTCCATTTTCTTCTCGGGAGGTGAGAACATAGCGAGGATCGAGTCTGGGTATGGAGTGATGGTTCTAGGAAGATGTTTTAATCATCCTCACTATTTACGTAAAATAGTGTATGAATAATTAACGAGGACTTATTTGAGTGTGTATATTGTCTAGAAGACAATATTTATATTTAAATTCACACTTGTATTGTCGTATTCTACACGACATCTGTATTGTCAAAGTTATAGTTTGCTTTCTATACCATGTATTTTGACGACTCAGAATGGGTGTTGTATACCTATTTTGGGAGCGTCACAAATGTGGCCAATCACTAACATGTGCTTTGTAGGAAGATTTGGTCCCTCCCAACTTGGTACCAATTACTTTTGAGATACATGAACGTCGAGACTAAAATGATTCGTTTTTATAAGTACTCATTTTGTTCTAAAAGTATAGTTTTATTTTTCATTTTCTTGTCTTAAAGAAGACATTTTTTTAATTATTTTTTTCTTTATGTCAAATTATAAGATTAATATTTATTTTTAAAAAGTTAATTTTAATTTTTTTTAAAACTTAAAACTAACACAATTTTGTTATTTTATGTCAACAGAATCATGAACATCATAAACGACCTAAAAAGTATTACTAATTCTAAGATTTGTTATCTTTTAAATTTAAATGAATCATGTCAATTTATATTTTAAAATGTCTTAAATTAATTTTAGAAAGTCATCATATGATTCAAAACGGAATGAATATATATTATTGATAGTCTTGTTACACATGACTACAAATTTATGACGCTAGTAAATAGAAAAATATATGTGAATACATGAGAAAATCAAGAAATATTCACATTAATTTATTCTATTAAATTACTTAGAATTCCATTGTTATTGACATGGAGTAAAAATCATTTCCCTTAATGATTTAATGACTCGATTTTATTATCTTGATTTCATATCACACTATCATTATTAAACCAGGAATACATGCATATGGGACAAAATTTTATCTTTAATATTTATAAATTTTATAAATAAGACTCTTTGTTTAGAACAAGATAGTGTATTGATTACCCTATGAATTGAACCAATGAATTTCCAAAACTTATTGTTTCCATATATAGTATAGGACTACTAATATAAATAACCATTACTAGTTTCTCTCTGTTTCCTTTAAATTAAACTCAAAGACAAACAAACTTAGACCATTAAACAACAAGTGATAACTCAAATCACTTTCTTAATTTCTTCAAGTTTCTTCGAAAAAAAAATAAAAATCTTGAGTCTTCACTCTCTTTTCTCTCCCGACTTAAATTTTGAGACACACCTCCACTTTAGTTTCTATATATTCTCCTAAAAAACTCCAAGCCACGCTCATTCTTTTTTTTCTCTAACTTTCTTTTCTTTTTCTTTTTTTTTCAAAAAAATACTCCGAGTCCGAGTATTAATGTTAATATATTTAAGAAATTAATATTTTCATATGATTTTCTCATTCATATATGAAAGTAAATTGAATTAAAATTCATGTATCATATTTGAGAATTGATATTTTCACATAAAAATTTAATATTTTTACATGATCTCTCTAGAATCTCTCACATGAATATTAAGTAAATTTCACCTCTTTGTAAAAGAGCATAATATTTTTATGTACGTAAAAATACGGGTCCCAATATTTAATTTAAGACTAATGCCACAAATTCACATAACATCAACACGATTGGCAGTCCTACCCCTACAAGGCCACGAAAGCATATAGAGAGCATGCGGATATGTCCTACTATTTGTATTGTATTGTATTGTATTGTAGTAGTTTTTACAGAACGAACAACTTTGATGGATGGATGGATGGATGGATGTAACAAACAGTACTACTCGATCTATACGCTGTGTTTGAAGTTGAGCAAGGCTCCAATCGTAATATGCTCAAGTTACGTGGGGATAAAGTTGTCACTAAAACTAGTAAACCACCACAATAAGTGCAACCACTGGATGCTTGACACGTACCCCTACAAGGTGCCGACTGCTTTTAAGGTTGGGTTGAAGCTCGTCAATCATTCTTGTATCTTGTGTAAATATTATTCATCTCTTCTTAAAAAATTTGTCGTTTAAAATTTTTACATATAAATCTAAAAAAGTCATTTAATAATTAAAATTTATTTGAAATTTTATCACTATTCTTTTATAAAAAATTGGATAATATAGTAAAGTAAATAATTTATTCTCTTAAAAAATTGTAAAACGACAAATATTTTGAAATAAAAAACGATAATTTTTTAAGAACGGAGGAAATACTAATTTTATATACTCTCCCACTTTTCAAACCAAGACATATAGTATACATTTTTACTTTAACTTTAAAGTAAATTTTATACTCAAATTTTGAAAATAATAAATTAATACAATAATTAGTAGTAGTATTTTATAAATAATTTACAAATTTATTTTGTTAGACTTGTTTGTATTAAAATAAAATAATCTTGTTATTAATTTGAATTTATAATTTGACTTTATAAAATTAAAATATATCTCTAATTAATTAATTATTTTTTTACAAATAATTTGAGGTTGTTAATTATATATATATATATATATATATATATATATATATATATATATATATATATATAAGCAATTCGGATATATAAATATCTTGGAAAGTTACATCGTGGGACTCAGAGAGCCTAACAATAAAATCACTAAAGTTGAGATAACATTGTTCATAGTCAAACAGTACTGTTTTGAAAGACAAATATTGTTTTGAAAAATAAATGAAAAAAATTGGAACACATATTCTTTTACCCGACCAAGAAATTAGCATTTGTTCTAAAGGTAAGCTAATTAACCAAGCTTCCAACAAAGAAGATAGGACAATTCAGTACACATATATAGCTAGAGAGAGTGACAGCTGAAAGAGAGAGAGAGATGATGATGAATATTGATGGTACATGAGCACTGAGCATAACATAAAACCTACCCACCAAAAAGAGGAACTGTTCCTACCCTAGACCAGCTGATAAGAGAAGATGGGAAACACAAACAAAACCAATATATAAATATAGTTCCATCCTAAACACTATATATCTATATATATATATATTATAAATTACTCATTTTGGCATATGGGGTTGTTAGCTAGCTATATATATATATATATATATATAAAGATCAAAAGAACAGTTGTGGAAGAATCTTAATTGTAGATAATTAAAGAATTGTAATACACAAATATTAAATTTTATATATATATATATATATATATATATATATTAAAGAAATCGAAGAATGGGAAGAGGGAGAGTGGAGTTGAGGAGGATCGAGAACAAGATAAATCGGCAGGTAACATTTGCAAAGAGAAGGAATGGACTCTTGAAGAAGGCGTATGAGCTCTCTGTTCTCTGTGATTCTGAAGTTGCTCTCATCATCTTCTCCAACCGTGGCAAGCTCTATGAGTTCTGCAGTTCCTCCAGGTAATATATACACATACATACATACATATATATATGATCTGTATATATTTATTTGTCTTTTTTGATATATATATTTTATGGCTTTTGTTTAATTAGTGTTCACTTATAGGTTAATTAGTATATAAAACTCTTGGTTGTGTTTTTTCCATCTAAAAATACTTTTGGGGTTTTTTTTTGGTCAGAAAATTTTGGGTTATTAATTTGAAAGACTTTTCGGGTCTGATTTATTTTGTTTTACAATTTAATTGTCAGGATCTGAGTCTGAAGTGAACTATATATTATCCAACTATGTGTAGGTATAATGGAAATTTGAACTTGAAACTTGTAATATTCTATGTATGGATAATGGTTAATGTCTGCTTAACATTTTCATAAGATCAGCTTGTATTTTTTGTTTATATATATTTTTTCTTTTCTTTTCTGTCTTTTTTTTATTTGAGTATTAGAGGATAAAATCAAGAATTTGTCTAGAGGATTAATTGACCAACTTCAAGTATATTATTGATCATAGAGCTTAATTTTAAATGATTTATATATATATATATATATATATATATATTATTAATTGGTGCACTATAATTCAAGAATTAATTCTTGTACCATCCTTCATTTTTTGCTGTGTTGGAGTTTATGCTTCTGGGGATTCCCACACATGAATAAAATAATCAAAGTACGTACCTATGGTTTTGTATCTAAAGCTGCAAATTCGCCTTTGATACAAGTGTGATATAGTAATATTTGTAAAAATGATGCAAAAACCATCTACATGTTGAAAAACCATCTTCTTCTTTTGATAATGTGTTTATATGATTTTTTTTTTTGGTATTCTATGTTAGATCATATTCGAGGCATATATATATATATATATATTGTAAGAGTAATTCTAGGGGGACATTTTTTTGTAGACATTCTAGCGATATTTTTTTTTTTGGTTTTTTTTTTTGTAGTACCGTTTAAAAAATATATAGTATTTATTTCAACTGAAATTTTTGTAAAAAACAGTGTTTTAGGTGTAAATTGGATACAAGAAACAGGGTTGTACAGACTGTACAGACCTTGTTGATTTAATTAGTTAGGGTTAATATTCTTATTGTAATTCTCATCTGAATGATTAGTTCCGAGTGTTATGACCTTAATTACTAAGTTTGTAGTTTCAAAAAAAAACATGGAAGGATTTCACTTTCAAAAATTAATTTTATTCTAATACCAAAAATTTTGGAACTTGATATATATTAATTGGCTTCTACAACAAATGCAATTCTTCATAGCCACACTAGACTCTTGAATTATGTTTTTCATTTATACTATATAGAGGCAGCTTAATTTTAATAACAGGCAAAATTTTCTTCAAATTAATATTTGGATTAAAAGACTTCTGTCACTAGTTACTTATATATGTTTTTATCATACATGATAAGAATTAATTAGTGTCAACTATATAAGTGTCAATTACTTATATATGTTTTTCATTTATTGGTTGTGTTTTTTTTGATCGGCAAAAAAGAAATTTCATAAACACCCAAAAGATTACATGATTGGCGAATCCATAAGATTTGGATAAGCTCAATATCAAATAAAGAAAACCTAGTAGAACGAATTAAATCCTTGAACACCCAAGAGCTTCACCAAGAAAATTTGACAGAAATTCAAATTAGACTTTTTGTTTTTTGTTGGCTCTGAAGACCAACAACAATATTCTTTCTTTCGAATCTAGGTTTGAAACACATTATATTATATTTGACAAAATATATTGAAATTACACGTCAAATTGTAACTAAATTTCAAGTATATGGAATTAAAAACATGATTCTAATTGCAGTTTTAAAAATTAGAATTGAGTTGCCAACTATAACGTTATTTCTAATAGTTCTAACAAGCTTAAAATCTCTCTCTATATATCATCTAACTGTCTCTAGTGCAACTTTGATCCTTCTTCTAGTATGAATAAGACACTGGAGAGGTATCAAAGATGCAGTTACGGTGCACTTGAAACGAGCCAACCAGACAGGGATACACAGGTATGTAGCTAACTCATCGTTTACTTCATTTTGTGATGCCGGACAAAATAATAATTATCGGCTAGGTAAATAAATAAATTTACATGTAAGGAATAAGAGATTTATCAAAAAACACAGAGAAATTTTCTCTAATGCTTGAATTTATATTTATCAAATTCAAAAGTTGTATATAACTTAACCCACACGCGGAGTTTTATAGCTAAAAGATTGTTTTATCAGCACCCAACAAAATTCCAGAAACTTCTAATAGAAAATAACTTTCTAATAATCCGCATATTTATGGTAACAACTTCTAATAAGTAACAACATTCTAATAATTAAGATACTACCATAAAATGAAATATATCTAATAAAAATGTCAATTCTGAACTTTCGAAGTCGAACCCGAAGGAGTGGACCACCATCCGATTCCCGAAGTCATCAGTCGGACAGAATCAGAAGCCGAACCCGAAGGAGTGGTCAGCCATCCGACTCCCGAAGTCATCAACCATCTGAACCCAAAGACGTCAATGACAGCCACATTTACGTTGATCCTTTAATGCATGGTATTTAAATGTCATCAATGTGTTATTTGATAACTCGGCAAAATCAAACTCGGATCCTCCTGCATCAGTCACTCCGGGTTGAAAAGAACTCGTCCTCGAGTTCACAACATTATCTTCGAACTCAGGAAAGCAAAAACTCCAGTGCTTCACATTGAAAACGTCTGAAGTCCGCAAATGACTAGGGAGACGTACTCGATAGGCATTATCATTATTCTTCTACAGAATCTCACAGGGACTGATCTTCCGATCCTTAAGCTTATTGTAATCGTCAATGCGAAACCGATCACGAGTTAACACCGCCCAAACAAGATAACCTACTTCAAAAAGTCCTAGACGACAATGACTATCAACCCGATCCTTATATTTGGCATTACTATCACAAATAGTTTGATACACCTGATCATGAATTTCCCAAAGATGATCTGCCATTTCATTTGCCTTGGGATGTATTCGGCCAGCTCGTGGAATGGGAACTAAATCTAGGAGTTCGAGTGGTTTTCGACCATAAACAACCTCAAAAGGACTCAAACTTGTAGTTTTGTTTACCGATTGGTTTGTAAGCAAACTTTGCTTGAGAAAGAGCCATATCCCATTGCTTCGCCTTTGCTTCAGCCAGACATCGTAGGAGATTGCCTAAACTTTTGTTCACTGCTTCGGTCTGACCATTAGTCTGGGAATGGTAGGCACTGCTGAATTTTAACTGTGTGCCAAGTTTCTCCAATAAACTCTTCCAGAAATTACACATAAACTTAGTGTCACGATCCAAAGTGATTGAACTGGGAACACCATGTAGACGCACAATCCTGAAAAAAAAGATGCACAATCTGGTTCACGTCCATCGTTTTTCTACAAGCTAAAAAATGGGCCATTTTTGAAAAATGATCAACCATCACAAAGATAGAATCCATTGAGCATTGTGTTCAAAGCAGTCCCATTAGAAAATTCATACTTACGTCAATCCATATTGCTTCGGGAATAGGTAAGGGTATGTACAACCCAGCATTTGTAAGAGTAATAGTCAGCCACATCACTGGATACCTTTGGCCAGTAATAGTCAGTCGACACCAGGGCCAATGTTTTATCTCATCCGAAGTGACCTTAGTTGTGAAGTTCACTTACTATCTATTGTTGAAGACAATTTGGAATGCATAATTGTGATCCCCGAAACATATACCCATTATAAAGGATAAATTCATGACGTCGTCCATCACTTACTTCCCGAAATATCTTTTCGAAAGAAGAATCCTCGGTGTACATATCAACAAAGACTTCAAACCCTACAACTTTGTTACATATAGTGTTAAGGAGTGACGATCTTCGGCTCAAAGCATCGGCAACATGATTCAAATTTCCTGCTTGATGCCGCAAGGTGAAGGTAAACTCCTATAGGTATGCCACATATTTAACATGTCTTCGGTTCAGCTTATGATGGACATTAATGTACTTTAGAGCCTCATGATCGGTAATGAGGACGAATGTGACGCCCCCAAAACAGGTATACATCACCCATCTTGAGTCGTTAGAAAAATACACTATAAAAATTATTTACAACTTCATTTATACAACTGTCGTGCAAAATACGACGACATGTATACTGTGAGTTTAAATACAAATACATATACCAACTCGACTTATGTCACAATTGCACCTTACATAAAGGTACGAATAAAAACTATTTTAGAAATTAAAATCTTTGGAAAGTGCTCAAGAAACCTTCCGTATATAGGAGGCCATGAATCTAAGTTATGATAAATATCATATGTCCGGAGAATTATCCTTGGTCAATTAATAGACCCCAAAGAAAAACGAGAAGATTACTATCATGTTCCTTCCAATGGTGAGTCTTCTTGACATATAACTATCTCCATTGTCTCCAAGTGAAAATTATATTTCAAATAAACTCCAAGATCATATAGTAGTGCTTTCAGAGATATACTCAAGAAAGTGGATTTACATAACCCTGCATTTATGATAATACGAGGTTATATGTCATTAGACATCTTGTATGATAGTGACAAAACACCCTTCCAAAGTTGGATTCTTTCACCCTATTCGGTTCACCAAAATTAAATATCAAAACGCGTGATACTGATCGACACACTTATCTAAAGTTCTCAATAAAATTATTTCCATATTATTTGGGAGAGAACCTCAATATTATAGACCTCAGATTCTATTCCGTTATCCTTGACCCAATTACCTACACTCTTATTACGAAAGGAATTGTGAAGCAAAAGGGAAAGCACAACTAGCCCAAAGAAAGAATATCATAACTAAAGATAATTAAATTATCAATAGCTTTTGTCAATAATAAATCGAGATTTAGAACATATGGTAGATGATAAAACTTTTTTCAACCATAGTCAGCGTTAGCAGAACGAAGCAATCCATTAAAAGAGTCAAATAGATCATCAAGTCTATTATCTTCTCCATGTTAAAAGTCCACCAATAATATTTTATCCTCAGAACATCAATCAACAATTTTCATCCCACAATCATATGAATAACTCATAATCATAATTGTGATTACAATTCTTTTCGCACCTGTAAACGAAGATAATTTTCATCACCTATCTTCACCGAAACATCAAAAATCATGGTTATACCAAATCAAAATCCCTACTCATAATCATACTAATAAATTCATCTTCAGACTACTACCAAAGATATTCATTAACAATTCATCTCTCGCACTACAAAAGCCAAAAAGACATACAATTGTATTTTAGAAGAGTCAGAGTAGAGCATGATATCTACTATCTTCTACAAATTTAAAAGCTTATTATCAATATTTTATCACGAGACTCAATTTAATAAATAATTCACATCATCGAATCCCCGCACTACTACGGCGAGGATATTCGTTAATATCACATCCATGAATTATTCATGCACTACTACCAAGGATATTCATTATTATCACATCCATGAATTAATATTTCATTCTTTGAGACTCAAATTTCAATAATTAATCCACGTTATCAATTCATCCCTGCACTATAGGCCAAGGATATTCTTTTAGTATCACGACCATGAATTATCCATGCACTACAGGCCACAAATAATCGTATTTTCATCAACGGTCCTGATCATGCCATAAAACAATTCATCTTTGAACCATTGGCCGAAGAGAATCCATAGCCATAATCATACCAAAAACTGTCCATCAATGCACTACGGCCAATGAGGACTTTTTCCACATCATTTGTAACATTAGGGTCATGATTATACCGAATAATCTCTGGTCATAATCATACCAAGTCCATCTATGCACTACAAGCCACAGATGGCTTTCAACATAATATATACATGAGGATGATGACAATAATATAAGTATTAATCAAACGAAAACAAGGATAAATATTAAAGACTTTAAATTTATCCAAATATTATCCACCACTCATAATCTAATATTATTAATATCATAACAATATTTTAATCACTTCTTAAACTTATAAACAATCTATTTCAATTATTTACACTTTACCAAATAATGTATTTAATCATTCAAAAATACCATACTCATAAGATTTCATCACCAATGATTAAATCCCTCATCAAAAATTTGCATATACCTTATATAGGATTTTTAAGCCATAAAATCCTATTTTTCAATTTTGTTACATTACATAACATATTTAACTCATTTACTCATAACTAGATCATTTTCATGAAAAATACCAAATTAGTTCCAAAAATATTTCTTTTTTGGAATTTAGCAGAATATAGTCCCATATTGAACATATATTTTTTTCGGAATTTTTAAAATTCATTTACTATTTTTCAAAAATCAATTTCTAATTAATTCCTTAAGAAATTAGCTACCTCAAGTTTAACTCCAAAAATTCCCAAATCTTGGCAGGATCTTACAAATGTTAACGTGATCTTCCAGTTTTAATTTCATGGTCATCGGAGTTATAGAATTCCGGTTATAGCATTTTTCGTCGAAAAAACCTAAATATTGAAATGGTCATAACTTGCTCATTTTAAGTCGGAATGCGCTCATTTTTGGACAGAAGGTACTTTATAACATATATTTTCATGTCCCAAAAGGCCAGAATTTTTCTCACAAATTAAGTGGCCAAAACAGCGCTTACAAAATCTGGACAGTAGTATTTCGGTAATTTCCAGCTTTTTCATCCTTTACTAAAATCAGTACACACGAAAATCTACTACACCTTTTCTAGTAATTCCACTTGAAGATGCTACAAAACTCATAGATCTAACTCTAGAACTTGACCACACTCAAAAATTCAAAATATAATAGGAGATATGGTCAATTGAATTTCATGTTCCATTTTCACCAAAATCTGATTTTCAACCCTTTGTGATTTCTAAGAAACTTTCATGTTTTCACATAATAACCAACATAACTCATCATGACAATGACATAATAATTCAATAAAACAAGTTCAAGAATAAATTTTAAAAATTTATAAGTTAATTTATCCAGAACTCAATAATGTCCAAATTGTCAACATGATACTTCTTTTCAGAGAAGTAAAATTCAAGAATGCTCGGAAGAATATTTTCATGAAAAGATATTGGATGAAGTGCAAATATCAAGGATATTCCACTAATTTCATGGAGTATAGAAGTCAAAACTTTAACCAATTGAGTATAATAAAGAATATATGAAAAGCTATGACGGATTTTCACCGCCATGCAGTAATCCACGATATCTGAGATCATTTCCATAATTTAATAAGGAATGAATACAAAGGATCATTCACCATGCATGTGGTAATCCACATGTATGCAGAGTTTTCCAATGTAATAATAAAGAATGGAATAATGAAGGATTCACCATGCATGCGATAGAGACCGCATGCAGACGAGTTATTCCCAATAGAATAATAAAAAGCGGAACCGGTCCCGGCAGTAAACGCATGCAGATAGGATATTCCAATGAATAATAAAGAATGAAATAACAACAGAAATCACCATGCATGCAGTTGCAGATGCATAGGCGAGTTATTCAACAGAATAATAAATAACGGAATTCGGTCCAAACAGAAACGCATTGCAGACGAGGATATTCAAATGTAATAATAAAGAATGGAATAACAACGAGAATTTCACCAAGTATACTACGTATACTGGTTATTCCAACAGAATAATAAAGAATGGAATAACAGAAGAATTTCACCAAGTATACTACGTATACAGGTTATTCCAACAGAATAATAAAGAATGGAATAACAGAAGTTCTCTTCATGAATACAAAAGAAATAATACCCCTTACGAGTACAACAAATAATATCCCTTACAATAATAATAATATCCCTTACCTTTGAAAGAAGAGTATTAGTAATTTGGTAGAGGCGAGGATATACTCGAAGAAAACTTCTTACTGCTACTTTCAAAGCTTCCTTAAACTCTAAAGAAATACATTCAAGATTATAAAAAAGAACTCTCTATAGTTTTCTATCTAGAGTTTCAATTGAATTCGTAAGAAATAATGAAGGAATGAACTTCTATTTATAGAAGAATGGATCTGATAAGAATTAATTCATGAGCGGTCCAGATTGATTTACTTTAAGCAGACGATTAGGATTGGTTTACAATAAAATATAATATATTCTATTTATAATCTAATAAAACGAATAACTTTATAAAAGTATTCTATTTTATATAAAAAGATTTTACTACTATAAAAATACTACGCAGCCTCTATGCATAATAAAATATAATATATTTTAATTATTGTCTAATAAAGCAGATAACTTTATAAAAGTATTACATTTTTATATAAAAAGATTTTACTATTAGCTTTAATAAAACGAATAACTTTATAAAAGTATTCTATTTTATATAAAAAGTTTTTCTGTTTTATTACATTAATAATACTAATAAAATAAAACTTCATCATCACTTACTTTGAAAAAATTTTAAATGTCACCCTTAACTTTAAACTTTTATCAATTTCAATATTCACCAAAATAGAAAAATTGAATACTTTTATTTCATAAAATTCGGGGTCTCACAACGAACTCCCATTGTATTAGGTAGTGACGCTAATGCTTCAGAGACTAAACGATGGCATAAAACTCTAAGTCATAGGCGGAATAATTTTCTTTGATCCGGGCAACTTTTCGTTGAAGAACGCTATTGGTCAACCTGCTTGATTCAAAACTCCATCGATGCCGATCTTTGAGGCATCATAGTTCATTTAAAATACCTTCTTAAAGTCAAGAAGTGTCAAGACTAGTGCTTCGGTCATCTTCATCTTAACCAGCTGAAAGTTGTCTTCGGCTTCCTTAGACCATTGTAATAATTTCCCCTTAAGGAACTCGGTGATAGGTGCAATTAGGGTACTAAAATTTTTGATGTTGCGATGGTAAAAATATGCCAATCCACGAAAACTTCTGAAGTCATGTATAGTATTTGACGTTATCCATGCTAATGCTAGCTACATCTATCTTTGACGATCAGCATGAACACCTTCGGTAAAAGAAACAAAGCCAAGGAAAGTTACTAAAGTCGTTAAGTAAGAACTCTTCTTCTGATTGAAAAACAAACGTTCCTTTCGCAATTCATCAAAAAACAACTCGAAAGTGTTCTTGGTGTGACTCCCGTTTGGACTTTAAATTAAAATATTATCGAAGTAGTCTACCACATACTTCCCTATGAAAGGTCGCAATACCTGGTGTATAAACCTCGTAAATGTACTAGGAGCATTGGAAAGGCCGAAAGGAGTAACCATCCACTCATATAACCCATGCTGAGTTTCGAACGTCGTCATTCATTCATTTCCAGGCTTTACTCTTATTTCATGGTAACCACTTTTCATATCAATATTTGAGAAAACTTTTGCTCTAGACAACTGATCTAGCATATCGTCCAGGCGAGGTATCAAAAATCTGTATTTCACTGTAATCTTGTTGATTGCTTTGCAGTCAATGCATATTCGCCAGGTTTTATCCTTTTTTGGCATTAACAGTGTTGATACCACACATGGACTCATGCTTTCGCGGATGTAGCCCTTTTCCACTAACTCCACTACCCGTCTCTATAGTTCTTCGAACTCTTTGGGGCTGAGTCTGTATGATGACATGTTCGGTAAAATCTACCCTGTAACAAGATCTATTTGGTGTTTAATGTCCCTTATCGGTGGCAGTCAAGGTGCCAACTCTTCGGGAATCAAATCAACAAACTCTAATTGCAACTTCTGCACATCGACTATTACTTATAGGTTTTTTTTCTATCGAGTTGTTCCCATAAAGGATCACAACTTACATTACACCTTCACGATCGACCTCCATTAGGAATTTAGACATGGATAAGAGATTCGGGTTTCCGACTGCCCAAGTTGAACTATTTTCTTCCCACCGAGGGGCCAACACAACCTTCTTACCTTTTATACTAAAGGAGTACGTATTCTTCCGACCATCATAAATGACACTTCGGTCAAAATGTCAAGGTCAGCCCAACAATACATGGCATACGTCCATTGACATCACATCGCACCAAGCGTTATCAAAATATTTTTTGCCGATTGAAAATGTCACTAAGCATTTTTTTGTCAACTTTTATCTCATTGCCTTTATTCAACCATGACAGCTTATATGGTTTGGGATGTCGATCTTTTTTTAACTGTAATTTATGGACAACATCTTCCAATTATACTACATTTTCAAAGCTGCCACTATCAATGATCATCTTGCATACCTTATCTACCAATGTGCAAGTTGTATGGAAGATATTGGTTCTCAACCAATCATCTTCTGAATTACCCTTAGGGGTCAATAGATTCATACGAATAACTTAAGTTTCCTGGCCATCATTATAAAGTACATCCTCTTCATCTTCATACTCATCATACACAGGTTCATTAAATCTTTCCGTTTCATCTAGAGCGTCTTCTTGAATTAAGAGATTCTTTCCATTCTAATTAACATGCTTTCGGCACTCCGTTGCTCTATGGACTGGCTCTCCAAATCTGAAGCATTTAATACCATAACTGAAATTACCTTATGGTTGTTGTGGCGTAGGACGAAGCTGTTGAGGTTAGTTAAGTCTGTTGGGTGGGTTGCTCCTCAGCATCGACCTACTGTTCTGTTGTTGCTCTGCGTCGAGTGCTTGTTGGTATGCCTTAGAAATAGTCCATAATGAAAAGTGATTGAGGGAATATTGCAGCTGCTGTCTCAATCCTTCGAAATACCTTGCTACCATTTGTTCCTCTATTTTCGATAGATCGTTCCGTGCTATCAACTGATAAAAATCTTTGGTGTATTTATCTACAGATCTAGTTCCTTGTCTCAATAGATGTAACCTCTTGAACAAAGACTGAGTGTAGCCGAAATGAAGAAAGTGACTCTGTATTTTTTTCTTCATCTTCTCCCACTTTGTGATTTTATTTTTCCTTGTCTCTCCCGTGAACGCCTTATCTGTTCCCACCAAGCAGATGCTCGATTCAGAATTATAGGATTCTTCATCATGATCAAGGTGTGAGACTTCCTCTGTCGGAACTTGTCCATGACGACCCAGATTTCGCGCCACTAGATACTGGGTTAGCTTTGCAACTTGTTTCTGTAAATCGTCAATGATCACGTCCTGAACGTTATGATCACGGTGCGGGACTTCCTCAATCGGAACCTACCTTCGACGGCCACTACCATGATCACCAGCCATTGAAACTGATGAAATCTATTCCCAGGAAGATGTTGATGCTTTGATACCAATTGACGTTGGACATAAATATTCTCTAATGCTTGAATTTATATTTATCAAAATCAAAAATTGTCTATAGCTCAATCCACAAATCTTGTTTTATAGCTAAAAGATTGCTTTATCAGCACGCAACAAAATTCCAAAAACTTCTAATAGAAAACAACTTTCTAATAATCTGCCTATATTTACGATAACAACTTCTAGTGAGTTGTACCTTCTAATAATTAAGATACTACCATAAAAATGAAATATATCTAATAAAAATGTCAATTCTGAACTTCCGAAGCCGAAGGAGTGGACCGCTCATCAGTTGGACAGAACCCGAAACCGAACCCAAAGGAGTGGTTTGCCATCCAACTCCCGAAGTCATCAGCCATCCGAACCCGAAGACGTCAATGACCGCCATATTTACGCCGATTCTCCAATGCATAATATTTTAATACCATTAACGTGTCATTTAATAGCTCGGCATCATCAGACTCGGATCCTCCTGCATCACTTTACTTAGAAAACATATAATTCCTTGTATTCCATAAAAAGAACTTCATTTATAAAATGTCTATATATATGGCCCTAAAACTAATAAATTATTAGTTTAATAGTGTAGTATGATAATTAATGAAATTATAATATTAAATTTAATAGTATTATGTTATTTTATAATTATATCATTACTAAGCTCAACATCCAGCTATCTCATTATTTATTTTCTTCATTTTATGGATTAGTTTTAGTTAGTTCTTAATCCTAGTAGTATATATCATGAAAAAAAACAGCTATAATCTAATTGTTTAATGCATATAACACCCTAACAACTGATATGTCATTAATTAACCTTAAGCAGAGAAGCTACCAGGAGTATTTGAAGCTTAAAGCAAAAGTTGAGGTGCTGCAACAATCTCAGAGGTAAATTCTCTCCAGTAATTTAATCATACTCGTATGAACTGACAAGTTTTTTTTATCAGCAAAATAAAATTCATTAAAACCAAGAGATTTTCATGAGTGTCAAATTCAAAAGATATGAATATGTGATATGAATTGACAAGTTTACTTGTCTTTTCCCGAGTATATATATAACATTGCGGCTGTTATATATGCCCAACCAAATTCCTGATATAAGTGCCCACTGTCAAATATTTGCTGCTTGCTGAATGCTGAGTGCTGGCACAACTTTGTTGGACTTGGTGTAGGTACTAGTATCTCTAAAAAATTTCTCTTTCTGGTTTGTGTTTGGTAATTGTGTATATATATATATATATATATATATATATATATATATATATATATATATATATATATATATATATATATATTCAGGCATCTTCTTGGAGAAGATTTGGGACAGTTAGGCGCAAAGGAACTCGACCAGCTCGAGAGGCAACTTGATTCATCTTTAAAGCAAGTCAGGTCCACCAAGGTACATGCATAATTAATTAAGCCTAATTAATTATATATATTTCTTTTATTCTACTCTCTCCATCCCATTATATCTGACGTTTTAGACTCTTTTTTTTCCTCAAAATATTTGACGTTCTACAAAACCAAGGATATTTTACCTATTTCTTTCCTTTTCTACCCTTCCTTCTCCAGCACCATTAATGACTATTTAATGCTGCCCGTTCACTTTCTCTCCTTCTATTCTGGTTAAGCTTCCTGTTAAGCTTCCTTCTATTTTGTATTCTATTTGGTTCACTTTTCTTGTTAAGCTTCCTGTGGGCCTTCTATTCTGGTGAAAAAGAATGTGAACATCTCCTTGTTAAGCTTCAGATTTTTCTCCACCCCTCTTTGTCGTGGCGCTACCCAATCGACTCCATTAACTCCATTAACGCCGTCGATCCCGGCGACTCCATTAACCGACGACTCCTGTAACTCCATTAACGCCGTCGATCCCGACGACTCCATTAACGCCGTCGATCCCGGCGACTCCATTAACTCCGTCGATCCCGGCATCAGAACGTCTCCATTAACGGAGCCTCTGCTCTCCTTCATATATATCTATATATATATATATACACAAATTATTCTGGGACCTGTAAGTTAGAACCCGACGGGACTAACGTTAGTTTCTCTCTCCTCTCTCTCTGTCTAATGTTAGTTTCTCTCTCCTCTCTCTCCGTATTTCTGGGACCTGCTCTCCTTCATATATCTAATGTTAGTTTCTCTCTCCTCTCTCTCTCTTTCTTTTTTGCAGCTAAAGTTGAAATAGGAGAGGCAAATGCATTTTATATTAATTAGGAGAGAAAGTGTAAACGATCTTTAATTAGGGAGAAAATGTGAAATAAAAGTCACGGTGTAAATGGAGAATTAAATGAGATTAAAGTATTAATTAAGGGTAAAATAATAAAATTACAACTATTCTTAATCTTTGTGAAACTCTCTGTAACGTCTATTATTTTGAGATGGAGGAGTATCATATATATATATATATATATATATATATATATATATATATATATATATATATGGAGCCCTCTTCCATATGTTAGGTTATTGAGAGGCTGTCAACAACCCCTTTTTGGACCAGTTGATAAACTTATTGGAAGGCTAAGATTGAAACATAAATATATCAAATAAGCACAACTTATCAAAGCTTTTATTTTAATATAGGGACCCCACATAGTCAACATATTGTCGGTTTATTGAAATAAAATGAATTTTTAATATTAAATAATGCTGCCAATACGACTTGTCCATTTGTTTTTTTATAAAATACTCCCAGTGCATTACAAGCTCTTACTTTGTAAAAAAAAAAAAAAAAAAAAAAATCCAAACCTGACAACCTCTTACTACTTACAAGTTATTCAAGTTCTTTATTTTTATTCCAAATAAAATATTTGTTATTTTTATAACTCTTTCATTTAATAACAAATAAAAAATTATAATTCAAATAAAAATAATATCCTATTTTATAAAAATATATTTTTATAATTTTTATTTGCTATTTTTATAAAAATATTTTATATTCTTTATTTGTTATAAAATATTTTTATAACAAATAACAAATAAAAATAGCAAATATTTTATATTCTTTATTTGTTATAAAATATTTTATATTCTTTATTTTTTATAAAATATTTTTATAACAAATAGCAAATAAAATAGCAAATATTTTATATTCTTTATTTGTTATAAAATATTTTATATTCTTTATTTTTTATAAAATATTTTTATAAAAATAGCAAATAAATTTTTTTATATTATTTATTTGTTATAAAATATTTTTATAACAAATAGCAAATAAAAATAGCAAATATTTTATATTCTTTATTTGTTATAAAATATTTATATTCTTTATTTGTTATAAAATTTTATAACAAATAGCAAATAAAAATAGCAAATATTTTATATTCTTTATTTGTTATAAAATATTTTTATAAAAATAGCAAATAAAAAATTATAAAAATATATTTTTATAAAATAGGATATTATTTTTATTTGAATTATAATTATTTATTTGTTATTAAATGAAAGAGTTATAAAAATAACAAATATTTTATTTGGAATAGCAAATAAAGAACTTGAAGAACTTGTGCAAGTAGTAAGAGGTTGTGCTTAGGTTTTGATTTTTTTTTTTTATTTTATTTTTTACTGTAGTAAGAGCTTGTAATGGGGAGTATTTTATAAAAAAGGCACAAATGTTTGTCTTGTGCCGTCGGGCATTATTTAATATTAAAATTCATTTTATTTCAATAAATTGACAACATGTTGACTATGTGGGTCCTCATATTAAAATAAAAAATATAAGTCAGGTTGTGCAGATATATTTATGTTTCAATCTCACCTTCCAATAAGTTTATCAACGGTCCAAAAGGGTTATACTTGTGACGCTTCATGCCAAGAACCGATATCATATGGAAGGATCCCTATATATATATATATATATAATTTTTTATAAAACTATTTATTGAGTTACATCACTACCATTTGTGTTGATTCCTATAGTGAAACCCTCAATGTCACTGCAAATGGAACTATATATAGACATACTAACTGGAAATATGATGTTTGTTGGATGGCACATACTCCATTAGTTGAATGCGAAACTTCTTACTTTTTGGAGTTTCCTATATATGCACCATGTTTTTGCACCAAATTAATGTACCTTGAAAGGAAACGAATCTCCCTCTATGTTTCATTAAATACCTCCAAAATAAAGCATCTTTGTTTTGGCAGCTAGAGTTCGTTGTCGACCATATATATATATATATATATATATATATATATATATATATATATATATATATGCAATCAAATGTTGATGTCCTAGCTAGGCGACCAAGTCAAATTGGCGTTTGGATTATATAGGATATATAGTATCTAACAATGTGTTTGATTATAAAGCAGTGACCATATTTTTTGTATTGCTACCTAATAGACATGGCATTCCACAAAGTTTATTTATATTTTTGGTGCTGTTCAAGGACATATTCCTCAAATCTGGACGCACATACCATGATTTTGCTCATTTTATATGTCCTTGTGATTTGACTTATCCGACTCAAATTTAATTAAGTTGATGCGGTTAATTATTAAATAATTACTCCTTTTGTTCCAAAAAAAAAAAAAGAGATAAAGATATATATTTTTTATTTTATGCGGGTTTGAAAATTAGGGATATTTTTTTTTTCATTTTTATATTTTAAACATGAAGCTTCTAGCATATCAATTATTTATATTGTAGGCAGATTGAATAATTAATATGATATTACCACTACTACGTTTCTAGAAATGTTAAGAGACATTTGAAAACATTAGTTTGGCAACCGAAGAAAATGTTAATTCATTTACTCATTAAGAAGTGATCCTTCCTTAGTTTTCCACATGTTTTAGCTAAAAACTTGAATAGTGTAATTATATTACCTTTAGATCACAAATGAAGTTTTTCTGATATACTTTTAATTGTGTTTTTCAGACTCAGTATATGCTTGATCAACTTTCTGATCTTCAACAAAAGGTATACGTACATATATGTGATGTATATATATTATCATCTCAACTCCAACTCCTCTATATTAATTAGTTTACTGTTAAAATAACTAATGATTGTACAGGAACATGAGCTAATTGAAGTTAATAAAGCCTTGAGGAACAAGGTACGATCATAGAGTAATAAAATTAAGTTTAGTTCTCTTGTTTTAAGTGACAAATATATTGATGTCGGGTGGGATAGCGATTATCCTGCGGGTTAAGTAAACAAATAAATTCACAAGAAGAAGGAAGAGGTTCACCAGAAAAAAAATACAGAGAAATATCTCTAATGTGTAAATTAAAGTTCATCGAATTCAACCCACAAGCCGGGTTTATATATAATTAACAAAACTTTCTCTCCAAGTCACTCTAGAATCTTCTTAGAGATGAAAATAAAATTCTCCTAGAGATACGGAAAGATATCCTAACAAACTTCCTAAAAATACGGAAATAAAATCTTAACAAGTAATAACTTATTATAAAAGATTTACTAGCTAATAAAATATTTTTACTATAAAGAACTAAATAATAATAATAATAATAATAATAAAGTCCTTCGACTTTCGAAATCATGACGCCTCTTCAGAAGAAGTTTGCCACACCCGAACTCATGATGTCATACGAAGTCGAACTCCAACCCCGAAGACACGGACCAAATGCTTTACTCCGAAGTCATCCGATACCGTTGCGCCGATCCCTTAACTTTTGATCATTTAGCATCATCATCGTACTATCCGACCATCCAGGATCTTTGGCCTAAAATCCTCCTGCATCAGTCTCTCCGTGTTGGAAAAAACTCGTCCTCGAGTTCAACACAGATAGAATGGAAACTGTACGAGAAGAGGCTTCGGCAACTGAAATACTTATTGTCGATGAAAAAAGACACTAAGCATTTTTATCGACTGTTACTTCATTACCTTTTTTTAACCACAACAACTTATATGGTTTAGGATGCCGATCCGTTTTCAACTGTAATTTCTTGACAACCTCTTCAAACACTACGTTCTCACAACTGCCGCCATCAATGATTAACTTGCAAACTTTATTTGCTATGGTGCAAGTTGTTTGAAAGATATTGGTTCTCAACCAATCATATTCGGAATCACCTTTATAAGTTGGTCGACTCTTGGGAACGACCAGGGTCTCCTAGCTATCTTCATACGATCCATTCTCCTCTTCGTCGCCATCATCATATTCGCCATACACAGGTTCTCTATAAGGTTCTCCTTCATCTTCATATTCGTCATAAATTTCTTCTTCATCTGCATATTCATCATATACAAGTTCTCCATACTCATCTACTTCTTCGGCTACTTCTTTCTCAACCAACTGTTCTTCATCAAAACTGAAATTAAAATTATAAAATTCCTCATCACGATCAAGGTGCGAGAAATACTCCAGGACTTCCTTGGTCGGATATTGTCCACGAGAATAATACCCTTCCTCGTCATGATCAAGGTGTGGGACTTCTTCAGTCGAAAACTGTCCACGATAGTAATCAATAAAGTGCGGGACTTCCTCTTTTAGAACCTGTCCACGTCGACCCCGATTCAGCGCTTTAACACTCCAGGTTAACTTTGCAACCTGTCTCTATAATTCCTCAATCATTGCATCTTGAATGTTACGATCCTAGTTCAGGACTTCCTCAACTAGAATCTGCACACTACGAGCACGATCTCCAGCCATTAAAATCGATGAGTCTATTCCCAGAAAGATACTTGAGCTTTGATACCAACTGATGCCGGGCGGGATAACGATCATACTGCGGGTTAGGTAAACAAATAAATTCACAGGAAGAAAGAAGAGGTTCACTAAAAAAAACACAGAAAAATCTCTCTAATATGTATAATATATTTATCAAAATCAAAGTTCATCGAATTCAATCCACAAGCTGGGTTTATATATAGCTAATAAAACTTTCTCTCTAAGTCACTCTAGAAATTTCTTAGAGATATGAAAATAAAATCCTCCTAGAGATACGGAAAGATATCCTAACAAACTTCCGAAAAATACAAAAATAAAATCTTAACAAGTAACAACTTATTATAAAAGATTTACTACCTAATAAAATACTATTACTATAAAGGACTAAATAATAATAATAATAATAATAATAATAATAATAATAAAGTTCATCGACTTTCGAAGTCATGACGCCTCTTCAGAAGAAGTTTGCCACACCTCATGACGTCATCCGAAGCCGAACTCCGACCCTAAAGACACGGACCGAACACTTGACCCCGAAGTCATCCTATATCGTTGCATTGATCTATTAGCTTTTGGTCTTTGAGCATCATCATCGTACTATCCGACCATTCAAGATCTTTAGTCTGAAATCCTCCTGCATCATATACGGGCAGGCAAGCCAATTCGAAATTGTGGGTCCAAGTGCAAATTAAGGTTCCACGAGCTCATTAAAAGCACAAATTAGGGCTCGCATGGCCTAATTGAATGAAGACGAAAAAGTCAAAAATAAATGTACAAGACCCGAGAGAAGCCTCCACGTGTCCCGAGGCAGAAGGCTCGTGGAGGCGGCTCGTTTTGGAAATTGATTGAGGGATTAGATTGGTGGCTAGAAGGACAGGGCAATAGGAGCATTATTCTAATGACTAAAGGGTATTTCTAGAATTTTTCTAAAAGCATGTGCCTTGCACATGACTACTTTCCAGAAAATCCTATAAATACCCCTTCTATTCCATTTGGAAAGGGACCTCTCTCGAGACTCAAGACTTGGACTCTTGGAAGATCAAGGGAACCTTTTTGGTGACTTAAAGGCTTGGAGATTCCACCTAAAAGTACTAAAGAGGTTTGAACATTCTCTCAACTCGAAGGACTTAAGAAGGCTCTTGGAATCCCTGCTACCCTAACACGGTTTCCGGATTCTAGGGGTTCTGTCACGCGTCGTTGGAGTAATCGTCCACCTGTCGTTGATCTCCCCTCTTCAATCAATCAATCAATTCCGTGCTCTTTGTGAATTTCTCTCCTCCTCAACCAACACGAAACCCTAAACCTAGCAAGATACGATTTTCTTGCCCACAGAAATTAGTACAGGTTATTATTATTATTATTATTATTATTATTATTATTATTATTATTATTATTATTATTATTATTATTATTATTATTATTATATATAGAACCGATCAAGTGAGGGCTCCTTTACTTTGTTAAAATGTGGACTTTTTTTTTTTACTTTTTTTTTTGTTTTTTTTTAAAACAACTAATTTTATTTTTTAATATTTTATGGAACTGGAATTTTTTCATAATACAATGTTTTGGGTGTGATTTGGATACCTATACCAAAATGTATTTCTGATGCATGTATTTGTACATATATTTTTTGTTATACGTATCCAATTCACATCCAAAACACTGTATTATGAAAAAAAATCAGTTCCATAAAATATTAAACTTTTTTTTTTAGTTGTTTTAAAAAAAAACCAAAAAAAATAAAAGTCCGCATTTTAACAAAGTAAAGGAGCCCTTACAGGAACCGGACCCTATATATATATATATATATATATATATATAACGCCCGCCATTCAAATGAAGGAGATTAATTCCTAGAAAAAACATCACACAAAGTTTTTCATAAATCATATATAATTAAGATCTCAAAAAAAAACTAACTAGCTAGCTAGTCACAGTTTATATAGAAATTTACATCTTAATAGTGTACCGTGTACGTACGTAGCTTGAAGAAAATAATGGAACAATGCAATCGTCATGGGAAGCTGAAGAGCGCAATATGGCATATAGAAGCCAGCCAGCTGCTCAGCGTGAAGGGTTTTTTGAGCAAATTGGGTATGTGTTTTTTTTTGATAATATTAAAAACTCAAAATTAGCAAATCCAAAAGATATGGATAGGGTTGGTGTTGGTTCTTAAATTGGTGGTCCGTGCACTAATAAATCTTTCTTGAATTTTTTATTTTTTTTTCTTTATACATGCAGTTATCAGCTGAATGTTGCAGCATCAACACAACATGGTAATGGAGTTATTCCAGGGTGGATGCTCTGATATCTTGAGCTCAGAATTAAAATAAATCATAGAACTGCAGATCTTTAATATATATATATATATATATATATATATATATATATATATATATATATATATGTGTAGAGAGAGAGATAAACCTTTTCAGCAAGTTTCATAATAGGTAGCATGCGTGCGTGTTATAATTCTATTTTGAATAGAATGCTTCTGCTTAATTATGAATTTTAACAAACTCAAGAACCGCAATTAAAATAAGCGGGGTATGTATTGAATAAATTTCCACAACGTTGGAACTTAAATTGATAATGTACGTGTTGGTTTATATCTTTTGTGATTTTAATAATGATAATATAATTCGAAATCTATATTTCAATTCAAATTTGAATTGAAACTTTTTAAGGAATTGATTCTGCTAAGGAGTTTGTTTATATTTAAAAAGAAGTTATAATTAAGGAATTGTTTTATTTTGGTCAAACTCTATCAGATATAGTTTTCTTTCCTTTATTCTAACTATTTTGGTTTGACTAAGATATTATATTCTTGGTTTACTATATTTGTTGGTCTCTTTAATTACAAAACTCATGGGTATAATAACTGAGATATAAGTTTCCTATACTAACTTCTTTTTATATTTGTTGGTCAAATTCCGTAGCTATAATTATGGGATTTAAAATAACTGATCTCTTGTTATCATTTTATAGTCGTTGATCAGTCTTTATCAGGGATCCGGTTACCATGAAGTTAACTTTACGGTAAGCAATTGATTGAATAATCTGATGGTGACACGCAGAAAAAAGATCACCTCCCTATGCACAATTTTGTATTAATCGACGGTCAATCAACCAAAGTTAATTTCATGCTAACCACTCCCCTTTATCAGGCATATTCATTATTCCTCTATTTAAAGTATTTTGGGTTGACTAGGATATTATATCTTTGATATCTAATATCCTTTGGTCTCTTTATTTTAAACATGTGATATTCCAATTGTTGAAATTTTCATATATATATTTGTTAGTCCTTAAGCTAAGCTGCTGAGTTCATTCTTTTGTCCAACGGATATGAGGCTTATTTTGCTAACAAAATAAATATAGTTGTTAGGTTCTTCTTTATATATATATATATATATGGGATCTTTCTCACCTCTTATTTACTCAATTCGAAGCTCACCCTCTTTAGCAAGAATGCACGCAAGGATTTGGTCATACAACCGTTTATATTTTTAGCGACGAACAACATATAGGATGGCTAAAAGTATAGACGACGGTTGTATGACCGAACCGTCGTCGGGTCCGTCGTTAAAGGTGGGGTGAGCTCGGGTGAGTTAGATAAGGGGTGAGCTTAAGATCTGGACCGTATATATATATATATATATAGAGAGAGAGAGAGAGAATGATCCATAATATTTATTTGTTATGGATCAAAAAATGACATATAAAATTTATATTTTTTATTAGAAAAATAAAGGGCTCAGATCGAAAAAAAGACCACGTCGTCCGCTAATAATTTTAGCGGGCGTGATAAAAACATGGCTAATTATGCCCGCCCACTTCCTGGTCCGCTAGAAGGACTAGCGGATGCAACAAAACAATTGATTATGGGTGGTTGAGATCAGGGTTCCAAGTAGAAAAGTTAGAGAGAGAGGCCCCCCCCCCCGCCGTCATCCTCCTCCTTCTTCCGTCACCTCCATCTATCCTCTCATTTGGCCCACCCGGTTCTCCTCCCTTACTCCTTCTCCTCTTAGGCCCACCATTTCTCCATTTCCCTTTGACCCATTATCAAGTTTGGATCTAATTTTGGCCTTACCGGCGGCGGAATGGGATCTTTCCCGAAACTCTCCTTCTTCGATTTATTTAGCAAAGTCTAGGGGCTTTAGATCGTGGTTTTTCACTATTCTGATGAGTAGGGGGTTTGACATAGGTGGGTTTTGGTTTTGGAGGTATGATCTGAAGTGGGGCTTCGCTTAGGGCTTGGCTTTGGAGTCTCGGATCTGGATGATTTGCTGGGTTTGGGGTTCTCGGGAGGGGATTTTGTTCTGCCGGTGGGTGTTTTACCGGTGGTTCTGCTTGCTCAGATAGTTTTTTCTTTTATCCGTGTATTTTCCAATCGGATTGTATGCTTTCACTAATTATCGTTTATTCTTCTGATTTGGATGTTTATTAATGGATTTTGGGTTTCTGATTTAGATACCAGACTCTGGATCTTACCAGATTTGGCTTCTGGTTTCTTAGATGGCTGTTATCCGTTTGAAATCCGTTTTGAATGACTATGGTTATTGTCTATCTCTTACTGTTCAGTTACGGATGTTCGTTGAGGGAACTGATTTGGTCCATCAGCAGATTCCTCTCCCGGAATATTGATTGTCCCGATCTGGATGTCCCTATGTTCTCTTTCAATCTTTCCTATTATAAAAATTTGGTTGGATTGATTATGTTACCCACTTGATTTGTTGTTCCTGTTGCCGGATTATCTCGTCGGTTTTGTAGGTGGAGCCCACGTGGGGGCCCACGTATTTTTAAAATTTAATGGTGTTGCATCCGCTAGTACTTCTAGCGGACCAAGAATTAATGGGGGTATAATGGGCCTAAATATATTTTTACCACGTCCGCTAGAAGTACTAGCGGACGGCGTGGTCTCCTTTTAAATATATATATATATATATATATATAAACACACACTATCTTTTTTCGTTATAACAGGTACATGGAAGTAAATATCAAAAAAGGAAACTTGAAGCAAATATCAATCTTATAAAGAGATATTTTCATAGAGAGTTATCAAAGTTTATTTTTCCACCAAGTCTTGTTTTATTAATTAATTCTTTGTTGGTTGGAAAATAAGAATTCTTTGTAATCATATATTTCCTATAAATCTGAGTTCTAGTCTTGTTTCGCTTGACTGATCTAGTAGTGAGAATAGGGTTTGTTCAAAGAGAGCTTTCAAGGTTGCAGAGGTGCAAAGGTCTCAGTGGTGAGAAATGTTGCAGAGGTACAAAAGAGTAGTGGTGTCCATCAGTGTGAAGCTACTTTAAAGAGGGAGTTCTTTTTGTTTGTACTTCATTGTGTATTAAAGTTTAATAAAAATTGGTATTGGACATGTATTAGGCTACTAGACTAGAGGATAAGGGTTGAACCACGTAAAAATCTTGGTGTGACTTACTATTTTTTTGTTCCTGTTTTATGATTTAATATTCTGCAGTTTTGGTTTAAAATCGTGGCCAAAATTTATACTAAAATAGACAGGTATTAGTTGTCCAGATTTATAAATTTAATAACATAATTAATCTGAGATTGAGGTTAAACGAATTCGATTATAATGCAATAGTAAACTTTAAAAATTGACCACTATAGATCACTTTTGGGTATTTACACCTATTCACCCCCCTCTAAGTGTGCTTAATTAAAAAATTTATTTGGTATCAAAGCAAGGCTCTAGTAATATTGATCTTTGCAGGTCGTAGGGAAAGATCCTATGGCACACCTTTATTTTCAAGAAGGTCAATCTACAAGTCGACCACCTCTGTTGCTCGAAAGTGAGAACTTCAACTTTTGAAAATTCAGAATGAAAATTTATCTCAAAAGAGACCCATGGCAATGGTGTGTAGTTGAAAATGAACCTGTTATTTCTAGACATGATGATGGTAGACTCAAGACTCATGGACATGGATGAAAATGAAAGCTACATGTTTTCTTACAACACAAGAGCCATGAACACCTTACTAAGCTGAACGGTCAAAGCTAAAATTGATAAAGTATCATCATGAAACACAACAAATGAAATGTGGGATACTATAATGACAAGACACAAAGGTACCTCCAAAGTAAAAGAGGTGAAGTTAAGTATGCTAATGCAAGAATATGAGATATTCAAGTTAGAAAAGGATGAAACAATTAATGAAGCTCAAGTGAGATTTCTCACTCTAATGAACTCTCTAAGTATGCTGGGACGAAAAATTGATCGAAGGGAAATAAACAGAAAGATACTTAGAGTCATGCCTAAACGATTCGCACCAAAGGTTACAACTCTTCAAGATTTATCAACAATTAGTACAATGAAAACTCTCACTTTATTTGGAGAGCTTGAAGAATTTGAAAATCAGTTAAGAAGGTATGATGAAGAAGATGAAGCACCAATAAAGAAGACATTGACACTTCAAGTCGAGAGCAACAACGAAAGTGATCACGAATATTTTGATGAAGAAATTGAAATGCTCTCAAGAAAACTCGATAGACTACTTCAAAGGAAAAATCAAAAAGGTAGCTCAACTCTAGTGAGTAAGTCCAAAACGGAACAAGAAGAAGAAAATGTCCAACTCCGTTTCATGGGACTAGAAAATGATGATCAAGTTGAGGTAACACATTTTCATAAAACTTTTGAAATATCTATGCCTGATTATATTGCTTTACAAAATAAAAATCAACAGTTCAAAAAGAAAACCGCTTATTTTAAGAATTGTGTAAATGAGCTAATGAATGAAGTTATGTCGCTTATTAAAGAGAGAAAAGAAAATGAATATCTTAAAAATGAAAATGAAGTGTTAAAAGAAAATTTGAAAATGAGAGATGCATGCATAAATGCTTTTAATGATGGAAAAATGATGAATGTTCAACATGTTGATAATATAACAAATACAGAAATAACATCTTTAAAAAATGATCTTGTTAAATTTGTGCAAGGAGAAGAGAACCTAAATGTTATGTTAGGGGCACAAAGGTCTAGTCTTGATAAACAAAGAATTTGGTTTAATCCTATTAAAAATATGAAAAATAGAACTAATGATAATATTAGAATGATTAATAAAAAACCAAGGTTTAAATCACTTTATTGTTCACCGTTTGTTACTTGTAGAAAATATGATTTTAAAGGTCATTTTGATTCTAATTGTAATAAAATTAGAATAAAACAAATTTGGGTAAAGAAATGTGATTTATATGCTACTAACCCAAAAGGACCCAAGAAGATTTGGGTACCAAAAATGTAGAGACTATTTATTCATTTTGTAGATGTCTCAAGGCCAAAAAGGAGACGAATAGTAGTTACATATAAATTATTTGGCGGAATCTGTAAGTACCTCATATTATTTTTTAAATAACGTTTTAATTAGATATATGTATTTTCTAACACAAGGGTTCATAATATTATTTATTCTAAAGTTTTTATTGTGCTAAATGTTCCATATTTAATACACATGACAATCATGATGAGGAATCAGTACTTGTAATTTTTTTTATGAACTTAACCATGATCTGTGAAAGGAAGAGAATGAGTATTCTGCAGAAAAAAGTAATCTGGAACATGGAAATAAAATAGCAAAATCCGCATACCTTAACCCGTCAAGAATCGAAAAAGAAAGACAAATTGAAATCGATAAATTTGATTCACTGCTTTTTTAGTAGAAAACTCGGATACGCAGACACCAAAAATGCATACGATCGGACTCGTCAGGATTTAGAAGAAAAATATGATGAACACTCAGATGCAGAATTTGATATATCACAATTTGAATCTAACGAACAGATGACCACTGCCAAGCTTCCTGGATCATCTCGAACTGTGAGAAATCATCCCCCAAATTTGATTATAGGTGACCTCCACATTGGGATGATCAAAAAAAGTGTTTTTAAAGAGATTTGATTATGAAAATCCAAAATCGAAAACTACAGAGCACATCTAGCAAGCTTACTATTGGTAACAAATCACAAAGGTATGATCGTATTGTTTACTTGCTATATGTGATTTTGTTATAAAACTTTCTCCAATGATATTTTTTTTATCTTTGCACTTATTTTTTTAATATTGGCAAATGGGGCGAGATAACTATTTAGCTAAATTGATATAAATTATTTTTTGTTGATGAAAAAGTGTGACAACTCAAAAATTTAGAAAATCTTAAATGATTAAATTAAATGTTAAAGTTTAAAACCTAGAGTGAAAATAGAGGATTTATTTAAAAATTTTAAGAAAAATCTATACGGTTTAATAATTGAAAGAGATTATGTAATAATAACTATATCAAGTCATATGAAGAAAGCTTATTGAATGTAGCAAACCGTATTAAGAGGGTTATTAGACGTTAAATTAAATGTCTAGTCTAATTCATGAGTATATAAATTATTTTATGATTTATGAAGAATATGTATGTTTACGTAATATGATAAATATATTAAATTATATTTGCTATATGTAAATAAATTGATATAAAATGATTTATAATGTGAGAAAATAAAATTATTAATTATTTTTTTATATGTGATGTGTGTATGTTTGGTGTAACTTGTAATTGGGAGTTAATATATATATATATATATATATATATATATATATATATATATATATATATATTAGGAAAATAAAATTGTTAGGAACAATTTGTGTAATGAAGCTAAAAGAAAAGCAGTTAAGCATATAATATTTATATATACTTTACCCTAAAGAGTATTAGAATAAATTCTTATATGAAATTAATTTAATCAAGAAAAGATATTATATCTATCAAGAATATCTTAAGAAAGTAAATAAATTCTTAATTGAATTTATGATAATGAGGTAAAGATTTTATATTATAATATATTGAGTATGTAAATAATTGTATTTGCATAACAAATTACGTTTAACATATTTATTTTGAAATTATAAAAAAATATGTAATTTAAGTATGTTATGTTATATTTTATATAATTTATATATCAAAGATGAGTTATGTAAATTATATGATTCCAAGAGGTAAAATAAATTAAGGAGATTTATGTAGTAACTTATTTAATTAAACTAAGTTACTAAGGTTGGGTAATTAAATTACTCAACAAAAATATTGAAAGAATAATTGAATTATTATTTAATTTAGCAAGATACATATGAGATATGAGAGAGAAAGCAAGTAAGATAAGAGAAAAGGGGAGGGGAGGGGAGGGGAGGGGAGGGGAGAGGAGGGGAGGGGGGGGGATGCACGGGGAGAAAGAAGGAGTAATAAGCATGTGGGGTAAAAAAATTCCAAGTTTACTCTCACACTTCAAGCCAAGTGTCACCCCAAAGTTCAAGCCTCATTATTTTGTTAAGAGGTGCAAGCAAGTTAACAAATTAGAGGGAGAAGATGAGAGTTAGCAAAGAAAACATTCTCTCTCATTTTTCTCTCACACACCCGCCCACTTAGAAAAAAAAAGGAAAGAGATCAGCCACTAAAGAAGGCAAAGGAGAGAGAAGAAGAAGAAGGAAGAGAGCAATATGAAAGGTATAACACCCTAATTTAGTTTATTCCTTTTATTGTTTTTGATTTTGATGAACTATCAATTTATGATTTTGAACTTTAAAAATTTTAGATATACATGTCATATAGTGTATTTTGTATGGATCTAACTATTTTAGGTGATAAAAAGTTTGATTCAAAGAAGAAAAAGCAAAACAGTTTTTTAAAAAACTAAGAAAAACTAGTGGACTGCTGCCCCTAAACAGAAAATTCGGGGTTAGCTAGAATACTCTAAAAATTCAGGGCTTTTGGTATGTTGTATTACACTAAATAAGTTTTCCATAGACTCCAGAACGGACTATTTCCGACTTCGGAGCAAAGAGTTATGCTATTTTAAAGTAGCCGAGTCAAAACTAGAAAACCAACTCGGGTCAGTCACTTTACACGGAATTTCTGGAATTCTATGTTTAGAATTTGGAAAATGTCAAAGAATAAAAGTTGTAGTTCCGGAAGTTAGCTTCGCGTAGGCTCAAGAATCGCTCAAAAATATTTTAAAATGAAAATGTTATGACTGTTTTAGCGAAAGAGGGTAAAGCTGGGAAAAAAGGGAAAACTCTTACGAGTGGACATTTTTGGGGGCTATTTTAGGCTGCCTATGAGGTACGAAATGGATGGGTTATATTTTTTAAAAAATAACCTACTATGGTACCTATAACATATCCAAATTTGAGAATTTTTCGATAAGCGACCAAAGCGGGAGAAAATCGCAAAGTGTGGTAGTTGAGAACGAACCACCAACAACAATCGTTTATTACCAGCACAAGGGCATCAATGACAGCATCTTGTTGCCAGACGGTAATCTTGCGTCTTCAGGCGATTTCTTGATGTCCTTTTCGCACACTGTTTTGATGAGTTTCTGTGATCCGTTTTCACGATGTTAAATTTTTCTAAAATACTACGCCATAAGCTTTATAACATGCCCAAAATTTTGTTGTTATATGACTTAGGATTTAAAAATAAAAAATAAGCGAACATGCATGTCAAAACTAAAATTTTGAGCGAACGCCGAGCGTTGGCGCGTCGAGCGATTTTGACGTTCGACGTTCCGAATCACTTTCCGACAAAATAATAAGTCATAATAAATCTAATAAAGTCCTACGGGGCGAGATTTGACAATAAGTGATATTTTATGCCGAGAAACTTCCTTTCGGGCATAAATAAAGCAATAAAAATATGTAATACATATAAATTTTATATTTACGTAAAATAAAAAAAATATAGTTGCCTATAAAATTATTTTGTGGTGCAACGAAGAATTTAAAACCTTTAAAAAATTGTATTAATCATAAAAATGATATTTTGAAATTTTCAGTGCTCAAAATATGATTTTTGAGCTGAGATTTACGTAACAGAATATATATATAAAGTAAAATGCGAATAATCGTAAAATGAAAAATAAAGCAAACGTGCTAGTGAGATAAATTATGATGCAACTGTCAATGTTAACTCATGGATTGACAAACTGATGTAAAAATTATTTAAATTAAAGAAATAATATAGTAAATTGAGTTTTACTATAAAAGCTATGTATTAGCTGTTTAAACTCCGAATTTGTGAGTAAAGCTAAAAGATATTTTTGAAATGAAATTTAAATGTTTTAAGCTTCAAAATGTAAAATATTTACATCTTAAAATGTATGAGACCTTTATTATTTATATTAATAAGTGATTTGAATAATATTAGATAATGATTAAACTATTATTAAATGATTAATAATATTAGATAATAATTGAAATATTATTAAATGGTTAATAATATTAGATAAGGATTAAAATATTATTAAATAGTTAATAATATTAAATAAGGATTAAAATATTATTAAATGATTAATAATATTAGTGATTAAATAAAATATTATTAAATGATTAATAATATTAGTTATGGATTAAAATATTAGTAATGGACTAGTAATATTAGTGTTTGATTCAAATATTATTAAAGGGTTAATAATATTGGTGAATGATTAATATTCTATTAAATGATTAATAATGTTAAGAAGTGATTAAATATTATTAAGTGATTAATAATATTATTAAAGAAATAATAATATTAGAAAAGAGTTTAAGATAATGGTTAAGTGATAGTAATATTATTAAGGGATAATAATATTACTAATGAGTTAAAGAATTATTCAATATTTGATTATGTGACTAAATATTAGTTAATTTATTATTCGAGTAATAGTATTGTGATATAAAGTGTATTATGCTAATTGGAAGACCCATATTATTAATGATAGGTCTTTCGTAAGAGATTAAAATAGATTACTTAGCAGTAATCAGCGGTACATGCAAGTTTTCTAACTCAAACTCGAGTTAATAATTTCCAGAATGCTAGTGATTTAATTATTGACAATTATTTTACATCTATGATTATTGATTCGCATTTAGTGCACATTGCATATGTTTATAAGGTATGAAATGCTGATCACCTTCATTACCAAAGTATTTGTTCATGCTCGTTGTTGGCTGTGAGACCCCAAATTTTATGAATAAAGATTTAAATTTCTTGAAATATTTTTTTTTGAATATTATGGTGTTGATTTGATATAATGTTATAGTTGTGGGTAATATTTATAAATTTTGCAAAGTATGCAAGTTGTTATAAAATATTCGTTTGGTCGGGGAATATCAAATGACTAAGCACAATCATTAGTGGACCCCACAACAAAAAGTATTGGCGTAGTTAGAAAATGACAAAATTATCATTTTATAAAAATAACTACGAAAGTGTTACCAATTAAAACTTTTGAACTACCCGGTAGTAAAAGTACGATGTCTGGCGTGGTTGCGTAAGAAGCACCGGTATTGATTATTGATCTGTGTAAAAAGTCACTTTCGGTTATACTTAATTATTGCTACATGAATTGCTGCATCATATCTCTCATGTTATTGATTCGATTATTGTCACAAAGATTATCATTTGCATAGTATTTTATATATTATTAAATCAATAATTGAGGCGACAAAGTTATTCATATTATTAAATTGCAATATTTATAATGTAGAAGTTCATCGAGGAGAGGTTTGGTCATCTAATCAGGCGCCAATAAGGAGAAATCCTTATCGGAAAGCCCCCTCTCTCCAGAACGACACAGTTGTTAAATATTGTGAGTTATAATATTAATGATGAATAAGTTCGTGATTGATTAAAGATGAAATTGATAGTTCCATTGTGTTGGAATTATTAGTGTTAGTGAAAATCGACATTTATTTCGATAATAATTTATGTCTGGAAGTTATCGGGTAATTAATCGAATAAATGAGGAATTAATTGCTATTAATTTACATGATTATAACTATTTGTTCACATGTGTGTACTATAGATTCACATTCATGTACTATTAGGGGAGTTGGTGCAAAATTGATAATACTTGCATGACTAAGTTAAAGATGGAGGTATAGAGGAGAGTCTTATATTGTTATTCAGTATTTTCACATGATTATAACTATTGAATCACATGATTGAACTATTGATTCACATTATTTACTATTAGGGAAGGTGGTGCAAGTTTGATAATACTTGCAGGACTAAATTAAAAATGAGCGAAAAGTTGGAGGTATTATCTTTGTATTTTTCGAGCCCCAAAACGTGCAATTATCGAAACTATATTTTTCTATAAATAGAAGCTCATTCTTCCTTCATTTCTCACCAATTCACTAAAGCTATAGAGCAATTATTATAGAGAGAAATTATAGAGAAAGAAGAAGAAGTTTCTTTACCTCTATTCCAAAGATATCAAATTTTTATTCTACAGGTAAAGGGTATTATTTCTTTCATTTTCATGAAGAGAGATATTGTTATTTTATTCCTTATTATTATGTTGGAATAACTTTTGTCATATCTGATACCGCATACATGGTCAAATTCTTTCATTATTCCATTCTTTATTATTACATTGGAATATCCTATATATGTTAATTTATATGACTGATTTCATTCTTTATTATTACTCGTTGGAATATCACATGCGTAAGGTCTATCGTATGCATGGTGAATTCTTACATTATTCCATTCTTTATTATTACGTTGGAATAACTCTGCCTACATGTGGATTACCGCATACATGGTGAATGATCCTTTGTATTCATATAAATAGTATTTTCATTCAAATGGGGTTTCTGCCAGGGGCAGTTTCGTAATTTTTTTGATCCTCAAAAATTCTGAAAAAATTTGAAATGATAATTTGATGAGTTTTCTAGATTGTGTCCAAAAATGGCGATTTTTGGATGTATAGATTAAGAGTTATGAATTTTATGGGAAAAGACTATTTTAAAAGTAAACCCTTATAACTCTTTATGGTTAACTCAAAAATTGGTGAATTTTTATTGGGAGTACATGTATATAATAGGAGTATACCCTGTAAATTTCAGAATTTTTGGACAAAAGTACAATTTATGATAAATGTCTAAATATTCGGCAGTTTTATCTATATGAAAAATAGTAAATGAATTTTTAAAATTCCGAGAAAAATATATGTTCAATATGGAACTATATTATGCTAAATCCCAGAAATGAAATATTTTTGGGACTGATTTGGTATTTTTCATGAAAATGAACTAGTTATGAGTAAATGAATTAAATATGTTATGTGAAGTAACAAAATTGGAAAATAGGATTTTATGGCTTGGGAATCCTATATAGGGTATACGCAGATTTTGATGAGGATTTGATCATTGGTGATGAAATCTTATGAGTATGGCATTTTGAATGATTAAATGCATTATTTGGTAAAGTGTAAACAATTGAAATAAATTGTTTATAAGTTTAAGAAGTGATTAAAATATTGTTATAATATTAATAATATTAGATGATGAATTTATTAAGTGATTGATAATATTTGGATAAATTTAAAGTCTTTAATATTTATCCTTGTTTTCGATTTTGATTAATGTTTATATCATTGTCATCATCATCATCATGCTTATATTGTGATGAAAAAGTCATCTTTTGGCTTACGTGCGTAGATGGACTTGGTATGATTATGACCGAGGATCATTCGGTTATAATCATGACTGTAATGTTATACATGATGTGGTAAAAGTCCTCGTAGAATTTGTAATGCATTGATGGAGAATTTTGGTATGATTATGACCGAGGATTATTCGGTATAGTCATGACCATTGATGATTTAATGAATATTTTTGGCTGCGATGCGAGGGATGATTCGATGATGTGGTTTATTTATTAAGTGAGTCTCGTGAATAAAATTGATGAAAATATTTTAAAACATAGAAGATAGTAGATATCATGCTCTACTACTTGACTCTTCTAATGGATTGCTTGATTCTGCTGCAGTTAAACTTGATGTCTATTGTATTTTATCGGTTTAACATTGTTGAAGACTAATGATAATTTATTACGCATTATCTTAGTCATAATATTTCTTCTTTGGGCTAGTTGAGCTCACCCTTTCACTTTTTCTCTTGAGGAAATGAGAGCGTGGCAAGGAGAATATTCTTTTTGTTTGAGAAGCGGAGTGGCGGTCCAGATGATGATATCATTAGTAGTCCTCACTATTCTGTTAAATAGTGTGACAATAAATATAATGAGGACTCCATTGAGTGTGGATATTGTCTAGATGACAATATTCTTATTAAAACTCCTAGATTATATTTTGTCGTATTTTACACGACTGTTGTAGAATTAAGTTGTATTTGAATTTTGTACTATGTATTTGGCGACGACTCAAGATGGGTGATGTATACCTATTTTGGGGGTATCACAGTTGATATCAAAGCTTAGGGATATGATCCCTGGCTGAGATGTGAAACAAGAACTAGGAGGGGAGAGACGAGGAATTCCTTCGCTAGTATGACCTACTTAAGTTTATTTGGTATTTAATTGGTCGGTCAGGGTATAGGGATAATATGTGACATGTCAATTAACCCTTGTTTTATGGCAGTATTTGAGAATGACAGCTGAAAATATTAACAATGGAGTGAATGAGATCGTGGAAACACCTCTAATCACCAACCAGGATAATGTGATATCAGGCGAAGAAGGAATTAGAGATATCCATGTGGTGAGTGAAGAATTGATAGTTGCTTTTAGATAGTCGCAGAGAGGTAGCAATTTGGGAGTGAGGAAGAAGAGGAACCTGAGGAGAATTTATTAGAAGAATTTTATGATCAAAATTTAGAATTTCAAAATCGTGTTCATGAGTTAGAAGAGCAGGCTGAAGAATGGAAGGCGATCATGGAGCAAAAGGATGCAACAATTCAAGCTTGTGTTACCCGATATGTGATGCTTAAACAAAAGCACTCTTTGGCAGAGTATAAGATGATAAAGCTGGAATCTGAGCTGAAAGAAGAAATAACTGAACGAGTGAGAATGAGCGATGCATGGGTAAAAGCCGCACGACGCGTTGATATTGTGGAAAAAAATGTCCGATCTAAGAAGGCTATAATAGATGATATATATTTCTCTTTTTGGACAGCAATTGAGAGAACCCAACATCGAGTTTTGAATTACCCTGTACATTGCGGTCAACCTCAATTTGATATGGATCAAAGATTAATGATTCAGATCATGAAACAAGAGTTCAATGAAGCAGTTGAGGGTGGAATATGCCCTATAGAAAAGTCAATTTCAACGGTAGTGATGACATGCACCAAATGCTGCCCTAGACAAGTTAAAGTCGGGTAGTTCAAGGGAGAGCGGTTGTCATGACTTCCCAACAAGTGAGGAACCCAAATGAAGTTATCATGAGTTAGTTAATTATAAATTCTTGCGAAGTCTATACCTTATTCAATACCAGTTTTACCCACTCTTTTATTTCTCCTACTTACGCTCAATGTTTAAATTTGACTC
Source organism: Panax ginseng (assembly GCA_020205605.1). NCBI lineage: Eukaryota > Viridiplantae > Streptophyta > Magnoliopsida > Apiales > Araliaceae > Panax > Panax ginseng. The sequence goes on along the minus strand of CM035135.1, from coordinate 138,073,557 downwards.
CGGAGAAATTAGACTTTGATTTATCTGTTGAAACTCCGTTGGGAGAAACCTTCATTACCTCCACTATTTATAAATCTTGTTTGATTCAAATTGACACTTTCACATTACCTGTCGATCTTATCTCTTTGAAAATACTTTCCTTTGATGTGATTTTAGGAATCAATTGGTTAAGTACTCATCATGCTTTTCGTAAGGTTGTTAACTTTTATATTCCTAACCAACCTGTTATGTGAATTCAAGCAACCAAACCACTAAAGTCAATCATTGTCATATTAAGCCATAAGTAAAGAGCCCTGAGCCTTTCGCTGGTGACTTCTAAGTCTTGGAATACACCGAAGCCAGAATATTCATAGGGGACATCGTGAATAACGGTGACAAGTTGATAGGTATCAATGTGACGTGCTATCTAAGTCTTGGATGAGAGTCACAGTTTTTTTTCTATCGTTAATAAATTTCCTGACGTATTCTTGAAGTGTAGGGGTTCGGCACATAAAACGCAACGGAAATATAAAAATTTAAAGCAATTTTTGAAACCCAAAAACAGGATCCATGCGAAAAACAATTAACTCATTTGTTTAGAGATTATACCTGGAATATGAAAACGAGAATCAAATTGATGCGCTCAATCCTTAACGCAATTCCTCACGAAACTACGTCTCTATGGTATCCACATCGAACGCCGCATTTAACCGTCGAACGATTACGCAATAAGAGGGACTTACAGTACAAGCCACCAAAGGAACCTTTATGAAAGCTGTATGTTTTCTCTAGTCTCTCTACAGAAGCGGCTAGGTTTTCAAGTTATGAATTAACCCTAAGTAGGCGCTTATATATCCTATATATATAGTAGTTAAAAGGAATTAATCAAAACCTAATTTCATAAAATTAATTTATATATATATATATATATATAACTTAATTAAGTCTTACTTAATTAATATACATATATACAAATTTTCCTTTTAATTTAAATTCGTGATTTAAATACTATTAATCATATTAATATATTTAAATCCTTAAAATTTAAATTTATTTCCTTTTAAATTACGTTACATGTGTGTGATACATAGGTTATTATCACGTTGGCAATAATTTTAAAATCATATTATAAAATTATAAACAAAGTGAAAGCGACATCTAGTAATGCATCACTGCTACCCAAGTAATAATAAGAGCGATGATTCGATGCAACCTTTTTGTGATCAATGTTTTAATGTAATTTAATCCTTTTAACCTTAATATCCTAGGTTAAACTCGAGTCATGGAATGTGTCATACTCTTCATAATTTAATCTCGAGTTTTTCTTGATCAATGAGTGTAACTATATATGAAACAAATCACTATTTAAACATGGCCATGCATTTCATAGTCCTACTCAATCAAGAGGCCTATGGATATCATCCCTAATATATAGGAAGGTTAAATTCCATCTAGATCACTCATATTCCTCACACGATTCATGATGTACCCAATAATCACATTTATAGTCACCCTATTAAAGGTGACATTTGATGATATCAAAGTACATAAATTCTCGTGTAGTAATATAGTGATTTCGTGTCGAGGACCATTACATCATTGTCACTATGAGAATTGCTAATGACATTCGCATAATGCTCCATATAGAATTCTCATGGTGGGTCTATCCAAAGACATCGATTCTCAACATGTACTCTACGCATTGACTTAATATCTCATATATTTATGACCAATGATATTTGGTCATCGGTCGATCCCATCTTAGTCTCAATGCATCATTGTTGTCCCATCAACAATGATACTCGATTAGAACATTTAAGAACAATGATACTAATTATAATTATATAATCTCATGTTCAAGTCACATACTTGAAACTATATAATTTGTATCACTATTCTAAGGATTTTTTTATTATGTTAACATTATATAACGGCAGTAAATAAAATCATTCATTTATTCAATCAAATATAATATCAAAACGTTAAGCAATTATATCAAATAATTGGCCTCTAGGGCATAAACTCTAACATGAAGAACTTCCTAGCCTACCCCTAGAGCGTGAAATCGAATTTTGTAATGACCTCAGTACAAAACCCATTTCTAAAACCCTTAAATATTTTTTCACCTATAATGAACGTATTATGCGCCAAAGACGTTGGCTCGAGCTGTTGAAGATTACGACTATACCACTCAATATCATCGTGGAAGAGCGAACGTGGTAGCTGACGTGTTGAGTAAAAGATCGTATATGTTTATGAGTGCGATGTTGTTAAAACAAAAACTCATTTTGTATAACTTATAAATGATGAAGATAAAGTTAAAGACTCTAGGGACCCACGTAAAGATAACGAATATACGAGTATAATAGACTTTAATCGATAAAGTTAAAAGCCGTCAAGTTACACACTTTTGAATCGATGAATGTGAAGAAGAAGGTTCAAGAAGGCGTTATCTCAACCCTCGATTTAATTGGCCCATTTGAAATCCTCGATCGAGTAGGGCCGTGGCCTATAGACTCGTTTTACCACCAAGTATGTCGCGTGTTCATAACGTTTTTCACGTATCGATGTTACGTAAATATGTGGACGACCCGATCCACATTATTGAATTGGAACTAGACGAGATAGTAGAAGATTTAATGTATGAGGAGATACATGTTAAAATCTTGGATAAGAAGAATCCTATTCGACACTCAAAGGTTATACCTCAAGAGTTAGAATCTAAAATGAAGTCAAGGTATCTTCACCTCTTCGGCATACCAGGTACGTACGTAAATTTCGAGGGCAAAATTTCATAAGGAGAGGAGATTGTGAGACCCCAAATTTTATGAATAAAGATTTAAATTTCTCGAAATATTTTTTTTGAATATTATGGTGTGGATTTGATATAATGTTATAGTTGTGGATAATATTTATAAATTTTGCAAAGTATGCAACTTGTTATAAAATATTCATTTGGTCGGGGAATATCCAAATGACTCATGTACAATCATTCTTTGGACCTACAATGTAAAGTATTATCGTAGAGTTAGAAAATGACGTAATTATCATTTTATAAAAATAACAACGAAATTATTCTTCGTTAAAAGCTGTTGAACTACCCAGTAGTAAAAGAAATAAGATAAAAGCGCGTGGTTGTAGAAGTAACACGGTATTGATTATTGATGCTTACGTAAGAAGTCACTCGATTATACTCAATTATTATTAAAGAATTGTTGCATCATATCTCTCATGTTATTGATTCGATTATTGTCACGGTATCATCTCGTATAGTATTTTATATATTATTAAATCAATAATTGAGGCGACAAAGTTATTCATATTATTAAGTTGCAATAGTTCAATGTCAGAAGTTACATCACAAAGAGAGGTTTGGTCATCTAATTCATATTTGTTGGTTGATTTCACAATCAAAGCAAACGCAAAGTATACACGATCAACAAGTAATATAGTGATAAATTAGAGTATCGATCCCTCGAGAATTCCAATTAATAAACTCCAACTACTAAGATTGTATCAATCCAATTTTATTTAAACAACCAAAATTGTGATTATTAAAGCTAAGAAAACTAAATGTAACTATAACAAGAAATTATGCTAAAAGAATACAAGAACAAATTAAGAATTATTTGAATGCAGATGAATGATAATTAAGGCTCCAATTTCCCCAGATATGATTATTAAATCAATTATTCAATTATCCCAATTATTATGTCTCTTGAATTGTTAATGAGAATTCTCAAATGCCAAAACCCTCTCGAGTGATCAATTGCCTTCTATTTAACTTGATTAATTTTGCTATATCTCTATGCAAAACAATTGAATTAAACTCATTCATAATCCCAATTCCTTATGTGTTACGTGCGGCAAATAGATATTCTCATTCTATTCACAAACCTAATTATTCATGTGCAAATAACTAAGTCACATGTCACCATGCCCAGTTCTAACCCTAGAATTCCTTTCTCAATTCCTTCTAGAGTAACACGGTAATTATTGGCCAGATAATTAATCAATAAATACAAGGCATGATGAACAATTCACTTCAACATAAATAATTGGAATAAATTAAATAATCAATTCATAATCATAAAAGGTTCCATTGGAATCTTAATAAAAAGAATTTGTTCATGACGGAAATAAAAACCACAAATAATTGATAAATCATCCTTAATGAGTTACATAATTTTAAAAGAATAAAGAAGAAGAAGAAGAACTCCAAGTGAAAGCCTTCAGATCCGCTTCTTCGCTTTCCTTTGATCAATCACCAATTGTGTAGAATCGCCCCCCAATTCAATGTAAAGAATCAATTTATATTTTTCTGCCCAATTCCAATAATTCTAGTCCAAATAGGCTTCCAAAATACACAAAATAAAGTCAAACAGCAAGTCAATGTGAAGCCCACGCTTTTGTTCCACACGCCGCGCTACCGTCAGAGTCAATCAAGACCAATACCGCGTTACGTCTTTTTTACTTCGAACAAATACCGACGCTAGGAGGTAAACCGATTTTCTTGCTTTTTTCAATCCCACAACTTCCAAACGTCCCAACAGCACACAATCCTGCCACAAACACAACTTAAACAAGTAAAATGATTCTAAAATGCTTCGGACACACAACAAATTAAGGTCAAACATAATCAATTCATGGGTATATTACTCAATCATCAAATACCCCCAAACTTAAATCGTTACATGTCCTCAAGCAACAAAACACAAAACACGAATAACTAAACATCATGCAAATACAAACTAATTAAAGGACCTTAATTCCAGCAATTTAATAGTTAACGAATATCCATAGGCCTCAGAAAAATCACTAAAACATGCTAATACCTCCTGATAAAGCAGATCAATAATATCCAAACAATCAATCAATCAAAATCTGTTATTACTGATATTGTGAGTGTGTGTTCAACAACCATGCTAACCAATGACAAGCAAAAATCTGAAAGATAATAAAGTGCATATCAAGCTTCATACAGTTCAACTCAAGAACGCACCAAATAAACTAGATTCAACTGAAATTACACAATCACCAAAATTCAGGGGTCAACATGAAATACTTATGCTATTAGCTTTTTTTTTTGACGGGGGCATTTTGCACTTTTTCCGCTTTATTACATACATATTTTTTTAAACCATAACTATGCATTGTCTTATTCTCTTAGGTTTTTCAATGCTACCTTAACGAGCTTTCGACCAACGACTCCCAAGCCATTAAGACCTTAGGGCGCTAGGTGTAGAGACAATCCCATCGGGCTTACTTACTCAAGTAACAAAGGCCACAAAACTAGACAAGCATGCCATGGTGTTTATAATTTTTATTTATTTATTTTTTTCATAGCTTATATACTTCATATATTTTTCCCCCAAACTTGAGTTCATGCCTAAATTCAGTCTTCACTAACTACTTAAATTGCTCTTTCATTTTACTAGCATTCATCCTGCAGAACTCCATTATCTATCCATTTTAATTATCATAGCTAACATGATCATTTGTTTAAATTGTGCTATCCTTATAACATCAGTGTCAAACAGATAGAGATTCAAATCATGTCAAGAACATCATATCACTGACTCAACAATCCTTACTAGACTTGCTCATGCAATTTTAAGTTCATCATTGGCCTTCAAATATACTCACTATCAAAAGCTGGAATTAACATGCAATCCTAAATGCAACAATTATAAAAATTAAAACATCCACAAACTAATAACCAACACAGATTTACGCATGCAAATAAAAATTAACTAACAACTACCCCCAAACTTATCTAGAGTAATGTCCTAATGCGAAAGATAACCAAAATAAAACAGAGGACTTCCCTGATGAGCCTAAGCCTCGGGTGGAGCATCATCATCCTCGTTCATCTCTAGATCAAAAGGGGGAAAGCTGGCGGCGTAAGCTGGGGCAATCGGGAACTGGCCGTTGAGGCTAACAATTCTAAAGCAATTTGGCTGCTCATCGCATTTATGCGATAAATTAATCAACCAAGTATTTATAGAGCACATCTTGGCGCTCAGACAGGCGGACATTTTGGGCTTCAATATTGTAGAACCAACCATTAACTTCTCTTTAAACAGCTTCGGGAACCACACCTCGATACGCTGCAGATGATTGACCATAAGTAGGTGGAGCCTGTGATGGTGGAGCTTGAGATTGTTCAGCTTGGGGAATTATGAAACCCAATCCCCTAGGGTGATTCGTTCCACCAGTCCACACTTTGTACCTGCTGATTAACTTATGGTCCAGCACTGGCATAGGCTTTTGGATCGTCTCTGCGTCGACTTCCATTTGACGTAGAACTTAGACATAATGTCGCGAGATGAGAGGCGGATGTGGTAACCTCCAATTGGTACTTCCACGAGATGCTCGGAGGATGATTGCAAGATGAGATGGCCCACATCAACTTTAAAACCTTTGATGATTAAGTAAAGAAGACTACACGTTCCACAGTAACATGACTCACATGGGTGCATGGCATGAGTTTTCTTGTGAAATGAACGATACCGAGCCTTCCCATCTGTTTGAGATTCGATAGTGGGAAAGTCATGTTTCCACGTTCACGTATCGTCCGTGTGGTGCCCGGTGACAAAGCTCACGAATTATCTGCTCATAATCTCGCCCATCACTCACAAAACTAGCATACTCATCATGAAAACCCTCTACTGGCAGTTGATAACACGCATTGAAGTCTTCTTCGCCAATTTCCACTATTTTGCTCCTTACAAATACCGTAGATAGTGATCATGTTCGGGAACGTTGGCGTAAAATTCTTTCACTATCGCAATTATCATGGCGGGATCAAAATTTGCGCGGTGAGTGTGCTTTTTCTTTAATTTATCATGACCGCATTGTCGCCATCCTTTGATTGATCCGATCTCATTACGCTCCCGGAACCAATGAGCGAGTAGCCATGCGGTTGTAGATTTCCGAGCATGCAAGACCGACAAAAACTGGCGGTTGTCAAATCTCGGAGGTGGAGTTAGGCGGTCCCCCTTCTTCACCACGTGGCGTTTGGATGCCATGTCGTAAATTTCGCAATTACAAGCATATATATATATATATATATATATATATATATATATATTAGTATTGAACATAATTTGAACTTTGATAAACTTATGTATGGCTTTACCCCCAAACTTTGAAAAATATGTGGAAATTGAGCACATTGGTGGGGGTGGTGCTTGATGAAAAACGAGTGCATATACTGATTATCTGGAATTGGAGTCATGGACTCTTCAGTTACTAGAATTATCAAAACCAACCCAAGAGATGCCCAAAAGGTTTATCATGGAGTGCAATAGGAGTATACCCTATAAATTTCGGAATTTTTGGATAAAGTACAATTTATGATAAATGTCTAAATATTCGGCAGTTTTGGCCATATGAAAAATAGTAAATGAATTTTTAAAATTCCGAGAAAAATATATGTTCAATATTGGACTATATTTTGCTAAATTTCAGAAAAGAAATATTTTTGGGACCGATTTGGTATTTTTCATGAAAATGAACTAGTTATGAGTAAATGAATTAAATATGTTATGTGAAGTAACAAAATTAGAAAATAGGATTTTATGGCTTGGGAATCCTATATAGGGTATATGTAGATTTTTGATGAGGGATTTGATCATTGGTGATGAAATCTTATGAGTATGGCATTTTTGAATGATTAAATGCATTATTTGGTAAAGTGTAAACAATTGAAATAAATTATTTATAAGTTTAAGAAGTGATTAAAATATTGTTATAATATTAATAATATTAGATGATGAGTTTATTAAGTGATTGATAATATTTGGATAAATTTAAAGTCTTTAATATTTATCCTTGTTTTCATTTGATTAATGTTTATATCATTGTCATCATCCTCATGCTTATATTGTGATGAAAGTCATCTTTGGCTTATGTGCATAGATGGACTTGGTATGATTATGACCAGGGATCATTTGGTATAATCATGACCTGTAATGTTATAAATGATGTGGTAAAAGTCCTCAGTAGCCTGTAGTGCATTGATGGATAATTTTTGGTATATTTATGACCAGGGATTATTCAGTATAGTCATGACCATTGATGATTTAATGAATATCCTTGGCCCGTAGTGCAGGGATGATTCGATGATGTGGTTTATTTATTAAGTTGAGTCTCAGAGATACAAATTTATGAAAACATTTTAAAACATAGAAGATAGTAAATATCATGCTCTACTTGACTCTTCTAATGGATTGCTTATTTCGCTGCAGTTAAACTTGATGTCTATTGTATTTTATCAGTTTAACATTGTTAAAGACTAATGATAATTTATTCTGCATTATCTTAGTCATAATATTTCTTACTGGGCTAGTTGAGCTCACCCTTTCACTGTTCTCTTCAGGAAATGAGAACGTAGTCGGGAATATTCTTTTTGTCGGGAAACGGAGTGACGATCCAGATGATAGCATTAGTAGTCCTCACTATTCTGTTAAATAGTGTGACAATAAATGTAATGAGGACTCCATTGAGTGTGGATATTGTCTAGATGATAATATTCTTATTAAAACTCTTAGATTATGTTTTGTCGTATTTTACACGACTGTTGTATAATTAAGTTGTATTTTAATTTTATACCATGTATTTGGCGACTCAAGATGGGTGATGTATACCTATTTTGGGGGCGTCACATTGACCACTCATCGTTATTAATTCAATCAACTATGTATTGAAATTTGATTCATGCTCTTTCACAATCATTATATTATTGAAAACTTAAAAGCTTATTCTTTCTTTCAATCATGATATATTTTTATTGTATTTAAACTTGCTGAGCAAAGTAGTTGTTCACCCTTGCTATATCATGAATATATTGCAATTTAACCCGAATGCTCAAAGAAGGACAAAGGCAAAGAAAAAGATGGAGATTATTTTTATATGGACATTTATCTATTATGATAACTGACGTAAATTGATGATGTAAACCTTGTGAATTATTAAAGGTATGTATTAAGATAAAGGTTGTAGACCTTGGGAAATGTTACAGAACCATGTGTAATAAATAATTTATGTTTATAATTACGCGTTAGTTTATATGTATGAAGATGATGTATCGTGACGCACCAGGTCCGAGGTTCAAAAGACCCTAATTTGGGGGCGTTAGAGGAGAGATATTTGGGTAATGATGATTATGTTTTAATCAACTTGTGCTTAATGATTTCTTTTTGATAATGACAAAGGGGGAGAGATATTTGGTATTTGAATTGGTATTCATGTTGGTAGTGAGATACTATATGCAATGATGGTTATTTGAATCAAGTCATTTTTTTTTTGCTCCTTAATATGCATAAATTTAGTGGGAGCCTTATAGATAGGGGGAACATGTAAATTCAAAAGATAATATATTGTCATCATCAAAAAAGGGGGAGAATGTTGGTTTATATCTTTTTGTGATTTTAATAATGACAATATATTTGGGAATTTATTTTGCTGAGATTTCAATTCAAATTTGAATCGGAGCTTTTTAAGGAATTGATTCTGCTAAGGAGTTTGTTTATATTTAACAAGGAGTCTTATAATTAAGGAATTGTTTTATTATGCTCAATTAAACTCTATAAGGTATAGTTTTCTTTCCTTTATTCTAGCTATTTTGGTTTGACTAGGATATTATATTCTTGGTTTACCATATTTGTTGGTCTCTTTAATTGCTAAACTCATGGGTATAATAACTGAGATATAAGTTTCCTATACTAACTTCTTTTTATATTTGTTGGTCAAATTTCGTAGCTATAATTATGGGATTTAAAATAACTGATCTCTTGTTATCATTTTATAGTTGTTGATCAATCTTTATCAAGCATATTCATTATTCCTCTATTTAAATTATTTTGGGTCGACTAGGATATAATATCTTTGATATCTAATATCTTTTGGTCTCTTTATTTTAAACATGTGATATTCCGATTGTTGAGATTTTCATGCTAACCAAATATATATCCGTTAGTCCTTGAGCCAAGCTGCTGAGTTCATTCTTTTGTCCAACGGATATGAGGCTTATTTTGGTAACAAAATAAATATAGCCGGTGTAAGACTTCGAATTTTATGAAATGAAAGTATTCAATTTTCTTATAATTATTATTTTATTTCGTAAATGGTTAAATAGATAAAAGGTTAAAGTTAAGGGTGATATGTGAAAATTTTTGCAAAGTATGCAAGTTGTTATAAAATATTCGTTTGGTCGGGGAATATTCTTTTTATCGGGAAATATCCGTACGACGACAGAATTATATAGAATGGAAGTATTATCGTAGTTAGAAAATGACAAAATTATCATTTATAAAAATAACGGCGAAAGTATTCTAATTAAAGCATTGAACTACCCGTAGTAGTAAAAGTACGATGTCTGGCGTGGTTGTATAGTAGAAGACACGGTATTGATTATTGATGCTTAAATAAGAAGTCACTCAGTTATACTCAATTATTGTTACAGTAATTAATGCATCATATCTCTCATATTATTGATTCAATTATTATTACAAGATCATCTCGCATAATATGTTATATTATTAAATCAATAATTGAGGCGACAAAGTTATTCATATTATTATTTGCAATATTGACAATGTCTAGAAGTTTACATCGAGGAGAGGTTTGGTCACCTAATTACGCGCCAATAAGGAGAAATCCTTATCGGAAAGCCTCATCTTTCCTGGGAACAACCTGGTTGTTAAATATTGTGAATTATAATATTAATGATGAATAAGTTCATGTTGATTAAAGATGAAATTGATAATTCCATTGTGTTAGAATTATTAGTGTTTGTGAAAATCGATATTTATTTCGATAATAATTGATGTCTGTAGGTTATATTGACCAATCGGGTAATTAACCGGATAAATGAGCAATTAAATGATATTAATTCACATGCTTATAACTATGTGTTCATATGAGTGTACTATTGATTCACATGATTTACTATTAGGGAAATTGGTGCAAGATTGATAATACTTGCATGACTAAATTAAAAATGGAGGTATAGATGAAGGTACTATACTATAATTAATTTTTTCACATGTTTAGAACTATTGAGTCACATGATTTACTATTGATTCACATGATTTACTATTAGGGTAGGTGGTGCAAGATTGATAATACTTGCAGGACTAAATTAAAAATAAAGAAAAAGAGAAAGGTATAACCTGTCTGTGCGGTCTATCGCATGCTTGGTGAATTCTTCTGTTATTCCATTCTTTATTATTACATTGTAATAACTTTGTCTACGCGGACTATCGCATGCACTGGTGAATTCTTACATTATTCCATTCTTTATTATTACGTTGGAATAAACACATGCATCTTGGACTATCGCATGCACGGTGAATTCTTACGTTATTCCATTCTTTATTATTTCATTGAATAACACATGCATGCGATCTATCGCATTCTGGTGAATTCTTACATTATTCCATTCTTTATTATTACATTGGAATAACTTTGTCAACGTGGACTACCGCATGCATGATGAATTCTTACATTATTCCATTCTTTATTATTATATTAGAATAACTTTGCATACATGTGGATTACTGGCGCATGCGTGGTGAATGATCCTTCGTATTCATTCCTTATTAAATTATGGAAATGATGCATCTACGTGGATTACTGCATGGCGGAGAAAATCCATTTGTAATTTCATATATTCTATTATACTCGGTTGGTTAAAGTTTTGGCTTCTATACTCCATGAAATTAGTAGAATATCACGGATATTTTGCGCTTCATCTAATATCTTTTCATGAAAATATTATTACGAGTATTCTTGAATTTTACTCCACAAAGCGAGATCATGTTGATAATTTGGGCGTTATTGATTTCGGATAAATTAAATTATAAATCTTTAAAATTTATCCTTGAACTTGTTTTATTGAATTATTATGTCATTGTCATCATCATCCTCATGCTTATATTGTGATGAAAGTCATCTTTGGCTTACGTGCGTAGATGGACTTGGTATGATTATGACGAGAGATTATTCGGTATAATCATGGCCGTAATGTGACGAATGATGTGGTGAAAGTCCTCATTGGCTGTAGTTCATTGATGGGACGAGTTGTTGGTATGATTATGACTAGGATTATTCGGTATAATCATAACCATTGATGATTATATGAATATCCTTGGCCGTGATGCAAGGATGATTCGATTTTATTTATTAAGTTGAGTCTCAGCGATAAAGTTGATGAAAAACTTTTTAAATCATAGAAGATAGTAGATTTTATACTCTACTTGACTCTTCTAATGGATTGGTTATTCCGATGCAGTTGTTGATCTAAAACTTGTTGTCTATTATATTCTATCGGTTGTTATCTTTGTTGAAGGCTAAGGATAATTTATTATGCATTATCTTAGTCATAATATTTCTTCTTTGGGCTAGTTGAGCTCACCCTTTCTTTCACTTATTATCTCTCTTGAAAATGAGAATATAAATAGGAACAAGTCGTGGAAGCAGTTGGACGGTCCAGATGGTTGTTTTAGTAGTCCTCACTATTCTATAAAATAGTGTGACAATAAATGTAATGAGGACTTTATTGAGTTTGTATACTATCTAGATGACAATATTCCTATTAAAACTCTTAAATTATGTTTTGTCGTATTTTACACGACTGTTGTATAATTAAGTTGTATTTGAATTTTGTACCATGTATTTGGTGACTCAAGATGGGTGATGTATACTTATTTTGGGGGCGTCACAGCCGGTAGGTTCGTCTTTATATATATATATATATATATATATATATATATATATACATATCCTTCTTGGCTATAACAGGTACATGGAAGTAAATATCAAAAAGAGAAACTTGAAACAAATATCAATCTTATAAAAGGATCTGGATCCTCTATGAGGATTTTTTTTGTGAGGATCTAGTGAGGGTTTTGCTGTAGAGTTGACAACACATCAGAAAGGAGATCTAATGGCTCATAACTCTTTTTTTTTGTCTGTGTATCAAAACGACGTCGTTTTGATATGAATTTTTTCTTACAAGTTGACAAATAACTTGAAGCCACCAAACACCGTTTATTTTTACATATAATTATTTTAAATTTCTTGATTATTCTGTATATGATTTTTTTTTATATTTAATAACTTAGCTTGCTATTAATATTAGGATAACTACAAACTTGGCTCAAAAAAATAAATAAATATATCGGTTATAATTATAGTTAATGTTTTCAATGTGGCTTTAGATATTTTTCGTTTATTATTGTTTTTGTTTGTTTGTTTATATTATTTATTATTATTATTATTATTATTATTATTATTATTATTATTATTATTATTATTATTATTATTATTATTATAATTTATATTTATCTGTTCCATAAAAAAGAGTTTACTCTCACCATTAAAAATATTATTATTATTTACTCTAACCATTGGGCCGGCTAGGTTATAAACCAAGAAAATATTCTAGACCTATCAATTATAATTATTTACGTATTCCTTTATATCTTTTTTTATTATTAATAATCGTTTTACTTTACATCTCTTAATCCATTGCTCAACGAAGACAATCACCATCAAAACTCAAATATTATTTTAAATGTACTCTTTTTACTTTACTTCGTTTGTTTGGTAAAAGTAAATTGTGTTTGGTGGCTTCCAATTTTCTATCAACTTGTAAAAAAAAAAATATATTAAAACGACGTCGTTTTGATACATAGAAGAAAAAATGAGTTGTGAGCCATTGGATCTCTTTTCTAATGTGTTGTCAACTCCACAACAAAATCCTCACAAGATCCTCACAGAGAAATCCTCATAAAGGATTCGGATCCCTTATAAAGAGATACTTCCATAGAGAGCTATCAAAGTTTATTTTTTCAGTAAGTCTTGTTCTATTAATTAATTCTTTGTTGGATGGAAAATAAGGATTCTTTGTAATCATATATTTCATGTAAATCTGAGTTCAAGTCTTGTTTGGCTTGACTGATCCAATAGTGAATAGGGTTTGTTCAAAGAGAGCTGTTAAGGTTGCAGAGGTGCAAATGTGTCAGTGGTGAGAAAGGTTGCAGAGGTGTAAAGGAGCATTTGTGTCCATCAGTGTGAAGCTACTTTGAACATGGAGTTCTTTTTATTTGTATTTAATTGTGCATTAAAGTTTAATAAAAAGAGTCTCCAATACCTTTTGGTATTGGACGTGGATTAGGCTACTAGACTAGAGGATAGGGACTGAACCACGTAAAAATCTTAGTGTGATTTACTGTTTTTTTTTGTTTCTGTTTTATGCTTTAATATTATGCAATTTTTGGTTTAAAGTCGTAACCAAAATTTATACTAAAACAGACAGGTATTAGTTGTCCGTTTATAACAGACGAAGAACATAACTAATACGGATAGGGTTAGACCGTCCGATTATATTGCAATAGTAAACTTTAAAAATTGACCACTGTAAATCACTTTTGGATATTTACACATATTCACCCCCTCTAGGTGTGCTTAATTACAGAATTTCAGTACACACTAGACTTTTATCCTATTTTAATTAATTAATTACCATAATTAGTTTGTTTTCTTTTCTTGATTTTCTGGTAGCCTGGTAAATTAAGAAAGGTATATTGATCATATAATTCAACTTACGAGATAAATAAATACATTTCCTCATGATAGAGATGATATATTGAACTTTAAAATAGCTAGAATTAAATGAAATTAGTTAATTTGGGGAAAAAATATTCAGTAAACTAATTAAAAACGTATAAGACCTGTACGGAGATTGAAGTCACATATTTTGTAAAGATGCATTGGTCACTCAAAATGTATTGCTCAGTTTCTTAATAGAAAATTTTACAGTACTCAAAAATTTATATATGAATTGTCTGAAAATACTTTAAAATGTTGGATATATTATGAACAAATAAATTACTTAAGAATAAGTGGAAAAACTAAGTAATTAAATTACATAGACAGGAAATTATTTTAAAATGTTGTACTATGAACCAAGATTCTTATAATCGGACCGTTCATCGAACTCGGGTGAATGAGTTATTAGTCCAACTAGTGCTCGAACCATTATTGTTTCAGCGATATCATTAATATATAAAAATATATATTATTAGTAATTAATAAAAAATTTAAAAATCTCGTTTCTTATGAACTAAAATATAATAAAGATGAGTTACAATATTAATAAAAGTAGTTAATTTTAATATTAAAAAAAATTGGTAAAACAAATAATAATTAAAAATAGGGTCAATTATCGAAATTACCGATTGAATCAACCCGAGTTTTATCCAAAATTGAATCATTGGTCTAAATCGAAATGAAAGAATTTCGATTTTTATCTCTGAGCTTTAAAACACTGCCATGAACCAATAAATTACTTAAGAATATGCGGAAAAACTAAGTAAATTCCATGGACAAGAAATTGACAACAGTTATCATAAAGTTCAGTGGGCCACAAATATAATAATGCCCCTTATCTCCATCAAATCGATGTCTAGGATTGTAATTGCTGTGAATCATAAAACGTACATACATTTATATATATATATATATATATATATATATATATATATATATTAGATATTTTTATTATCTAAAAGTATATAATAAATATATTATATGTTATTCATGTAACCAATAATTAATATTGGAATAAGAGGTGTTAATATTAAGGACTTAGATTCAAATAATGGCACAACATTTTTATATATATATATTTCCAACGGAAAATGCCTCATCCCATAATTGGGATACGGGCAACCTGCTTAAGAAAAATTATTATTCTATATATTTTCTTGTTATAATTTTTTTCTTTTATTTATAATTTAGTACTAAATTTGTTCTTACACAACAAATTCAGATGCAGAATAAAATCTGAATGCATCTTTATCTTGTGAACTAATTTGCGAGTTATTACACGTAGAAAAGTAAGAAGCGAATATAGTCTTAAAAAAAGTGGTCAACCATTTTTAAAATCTGAGAATAAAATATGAGTCATCTTTTTATCTTGGGAAACTAATTTGCAGTTATCCTGTGTAACAAAAGTAAGGGGCGAATATAGTCTTAAGAAAAGAGTGGTCAACCATTCGATTCAGACAGAATTTTGTTATTCTAAATCTTACTACAAAATAAATTTTTCAACATATATATATATATATATATATATATATATATATATACTTGCATTGTGATTGAAATAATCAGCAACTATGAAAATCTAAATGTGCTTTATGTACTGATATTCGCTAGTTCTCAGTCCAGCATGCAAGACTTTAAGTACTGCAAATCTCCAAAAAGAATAGAAAACAAGGTGGTAAAATGTTCTCCAAATTATAAATAATAATTTACTCAAACTGTAAAGCTCTTTAATTATGCTGCACCACAAGTACTCATACCATCACAAATGAATGGCCTGATTTCCAATTAAATGTCACTCTATATACAGATCCTCATACTAATTTGAACAACTTCTGGTTTCATAGATAAATTTAGATGAAAGACTATAAATTAATATGAAGTAACTATCATATATATATATATATATATATATATATATATATATATATATATATATATATATATAATTTTGAAACGGAAAGAATATATTAGAAATTTAATGAATCCATTGTTTATAGCTCTCATAAGGATTATTTTGTAATTAATGTTTCTTAATTCTTATCACTGATGTTGGCCAACAACTGCAATATCATTTCGTCATCAATGTTCTGTATTTGGGATACATGTGATACAAACTGTGACCAAATCAGTTGAGTGTATGCAGATAAAGACAAACCATCGCAATAGCCGACATATATCCAGAAGTTTGCCAAGTGATTAATTAACCTAAGCTGGTTTGTAATTTTGAACTAGTTACTTAATCAGTGAGAAATAAATAAATATACCTATGATACATTTAATGAATGCATAGGTATATTTATTTCTCTCTACTTTCTTTTCTTTTTTTGTGTTTTGTGTATTATATCATTATTAATTTCTAATATAACGGATGCAACTCCTCAACTTACTTCCATCGCATCTACTTTTCTAATGCCCGATCGATTTAATACATACCAAGTTAATGTATATGTAAAATTAACCCAGGCAAGAAATGTTTTTGAAATATCCAATAATTTTTTCTTCTTCTTCTTCTAATTAATGAAGTTTGTTTAGGAAAAAAGTAGTTCTCCAACTTAATTTTTGTCAGCTGCATGCCAATCAAATTCTTACACACACTCAACTTTACTACTGCTCCACCCACTATTTAAAACCAAAGAGATGATATTATTCAAAAATGGAAAACAGGTAGTTATATATCTTATTTAATAATTCACGCTACCAATTATTCTGCGGATTAAATAAATAAATAAATTTACAGAAATGAAATTATATTTGTTAAAATCAAAGTTATTCTCCAACTCAACCCACAAACCGAGTTTTATAGCTAACAAAAAATTTTTCCAAGTCATAACAAAATTCCTAAAAATACGAAAACAAAATCCTAAAAGATAACAAATTTCCAATATTTATAGAAATAAAATTTTAATAAGTAACAAATTCCTATTACGTAATAATATAAAAAATTTACTTCTTAAATAAAAGCTACTATCATAAAAGATGGTATTTCTGAATTTCAGAAATCTAAGGGAGTGGTCCCGAAGGGGTGGTCCGCCATCTGAATCTCGAAACCCTCATCCGAATTCCGAAGATGTCAATAACCACTATAATCACCACATTTATATCGATTCTCCAACGTATAATATTATAATATCATTAACGTGTTATCTAATAGTTCGACGTCATCGAATTCGGATCCTCCGACATCAATAATATAATGTGGCAAGACTATTAAAGTATTCCCGAGATTTTATACTAAAAGGAAATTTAGAACCTTGTCTCCAACCTAGCTAAGTACGTAGTTATCTATTCGCTTTATTGATGGGACTCGATCGTACTATATAGTAAACTTTAAACACCAAACAAGACTAGGGTTTTCAACTATCTTAAATAGTACTCCTACCCTCTAATTTTTTAATTGACTTTTTATATTCAAAATGATCATATTTAAAATTAAAAATTATTTTTAATTTTATTAGATATATATACAACATTATTATCATAAAAAAGTACGTGAAATATATTATCAAAGTCAATTTATTTTATGTCATAATTTTTAATATATTTGTTTAATAAATTATTAATTTTAAAATTAATCAATTTAATCTTAAGAAGTTAATTAAGACAAACAAAGTTAGAGGGATGGAGTAATACCCATACTCTAAGTTTATTTACAACACTTTTTCTTTTTGCCAGTTAAATTATTGTATAATAAAATAATTAAACTTTTTGAGTATATAAACTCGATCGATGCTTCTATATTTCTTACCATTTTTCAAAGAGGAAGTATACTACTAAGTACGTAAATTGAAAGAGAGAGTATAACTTATTTCTTTTATATATATTTTAAAAAGAACATTATTTTTCAGTTGATTCTTTGAAATGAATTTGCATATGATATATAAGAAATTAAGCTAACAATTTTAAACCATATTTTTTAGATTTTGAGTCGCACCGAATCATCTAAATTAATCACGGGATTTCCAATCATTTCAAGATAAATTACCCCACATATACAGCCATGTTACATCAAATATACAGAAACGCACATACTGATGTGAGATTGACATAATTCTACAAATTGCTAATTTTCGTATCATTTTTTTCAGATATATTTTTATCATTTCAAATTACTAAAGCCCTTCACGTCTTTTTGACAAGACATAAATATTCTTTACTTGTGATGTTTAATCAATCCTAGTAATTGTCCATGCACGATGTAACGAAATCATGTCCCTCTTTTCGTTTCAACAATCTCATTTTCATTTCCTCTCTCTCCTACTCCTTCTTCCACCAATCTTTCTTGCCCAAATTAATTAAAATGAATCTGAATCGTCTTTATTTTTTTCCGCCCAAATTCAAAATGAGTTATATCTTATTAATATAAATCACGTTACAGTCCAATATTAATATCAATATTTCAAGTTCTTAATTATGATTCACTTCCTCATTTAGCAGCACAATAAACTTGTATTGTCGAACAGAAATTTACAGTAATCACTAACATTTCACAAAAAAAAAAAAAAGAAATTCAAATCTCATAGAAATTACAAGCTTACATGTTATGAAAATCGAATTTTAAACCAAGTAAATGCATGGACGGGTCCAGCCTCTTAGTTTAGTAGGGTTTTTTTTTAAAAAAAATTCTCACAATAAAATAAAAATGTGATAAAATAAATTTATAAAATTAAATAATGCTCATATTATTTACAATAACATTTTATGAGGCTTCATTACTTGAATTTTTAGCAATAATAGCCTCATTTTTAATATTTATAAAAATATCATGTTCAATGTAAGTTACTAATTAAACGGTGCAAAAGAGTAGAGTTAAGGTGTGGGTAGAAATTTGAAATATTTATTAGATTTTTAATCTAAATTTTCAAATTTTAACTAAACATCACATATAAATAAATAAAAATTAATGAAAAATAATAATAATTAACCCTTGAAATTTTATGGGATCAATTGACCCCAATGCTCCTAATGTGATCCGCGCATGAGTAAAATGTATACGATAATATTTTTTTGGTTAAAGTCTAACCATTAGTATCAAATTTTAGCTAATGTTCACATACAAAAATGTTAGTTGTAAAAGATTTTGCTCACATTATTAATAGTAGGCATTTGTGGAAGTAATTATTTTTTGGCAAAATTAATGATTTAATTATTATAGTTGACACGTTTTACTTAATATACTATCAAACTTTTAATTTTTCAAATTATCCCATTGAACTAATTATTATTATGTTAACTTTGGCTCATGGTTGTTAAATATTTTCCTCTATTATCCGACGTGGAGGAGAAAAAAATGACATGGCCACGTGTATTACTCCACCACCCACCTCAGCTCACCAATTCAAATTAATTATTGTTTTCTTCCAAATGATTAACCTCACCTTATCTTATTAGTCTATTAATGCATCAAACCTTTGGAAATATTTCTCCGACAACGATGCCGACGGAGAGATCTGACGCAACCGTCGACCCAACGTTGTTGCTGATCAACGTCGTCACAGACTAAATATTTTGTGGCTATCGCTTCATTCGTCGCCCGCCGAGCCTCAGTGGCACTGCGTGATTCCTGCGCCAAGCCAGCAGTCGATGGATGTTACGGGAGCCATCGATGTGAGTCCACGAGTCGGAGGCACAACAAATCGAGGAGCGACAAAGCGATTGGGCGTACTCGCGACCGATTGTGATTTTCGACCTTGTTTGGAATTTTACATCTGCTCTCCGCCGACCTCAAAATGTCTTTCTTTCTTCATCTCTTTAGACTTTAAATGATTATCACCCGCCATTGACGAAACTTTGTATTTGCTTCAAATTTGTCTTATTAATCGATATGGGTATCGTGATTTTATTTCTCTTGAGATTCCCGATTTGGCTTTTGGGGTTTTAGGGTTAGCTTTCATCTGGGATTCTAGATTTTTTAATTTTATAATTGTTAGAGGCGATGGACTATTTTGGTGTTGATTGTTGAGGCTTTGATCGAGTTGGGTGTATCTCCTTAAATTTAAGTTAAAGGTTTCTCTTTGATTGTCTTTAGTATATCAATTTTTATGCTAATTAGGCCCTCTTTTATTGTTGATTTTTGAATTTTGCAAATTAAGAATTAGGATTTATTGGTATTTGTATTTGTAGATGTGGATTTATAAAACCCTTTGATGTAATTGTGTTATTCACTCTGAATTTGTAATCTTTCCTCAAAATCTCACCATGAATCCAAAGCTTGATTTCCTTTAAAATCACAAAATCCGACTATGAATTTGGTTAGAAATTAAAAGTAACGTTTCATGAATTTTTTGGTGATGGTCGTTTGGAATTTGGCGTTCATGTTGGTGTCGATTGTGTTGTGTTGATTATGAGCCGGAAGAAGAAGTCGGCTAGTCCGTTAAGGCTTTGGATTGTTGGGTAATGTTGTTATGGTATGCATTTCTGTGGAGTATAAACAAAGGTATTATCAGCTAAGGTTTGAGGCGGATGAGAGATTGGAGGCGTCGGAGGGAAGTGGTGGTGGTGGAGTAATCCATGTCTAATAGGGCCATGTCATTTTTTTGTTTTTTTCTTTTCTTTTTCACGTCCACGTCAGATAATAGGTAAAAGGATTTAACAATGGTGAGTCTAGAGTTAACAAAATAGCCCAACTTAAAAATAATAATTAGTTCAATGGGGTAATTTGAAAATTTAAAAGTTCAGTAGTGTATTAAGTAAAATGTGCCAACTACAGTGACTAAATCATTAGTTTTGCCATTATTTTTTGGTATTTGTAATACCCCAGTCTCATATCAAAATACTTGAGAAAAATTTGTTTATATATAATTATTAATAACATTAATCATGATTTTTTGGGTAAGCCTATGGTGGACTAAGATGACCCAATAGAATACTATTAGGCTAGTGTTTCAAAGTTTTGTTTGGATGAATTTGATTCGGTTTGAACTTGTAATATTTTAATTTGAATCGAGATTTATTTTGGACTCTGAATTTGACCTGAATTGTTACATATGTTATTATAGTCAACTTTTGAATGTTCGGATCAATTTATTCGATATACAAACTTAGATTTGACTTCAGATTTGTTCCCATTTTTATAGTACTCTAAATCTAAGGCAATATGTTATGGGTTATATTAAACTACAAAAATGTCAAATATCAACTAAACTAAGTCAAGCCAGTAATACTACCGTCGGTGTGAGGAGGAAGATCATCGGGCGGGCGTCGACGACGCTGCTGCTCTGGCGTATGAAAATCGTCATCGACGTCGTCTCTCCGCTCGTGATCAGAATGAGCATCCTGTTGATACAATTAAAAATATAACTCATTAGTTCATATATATAATACAATTAAATATGCAAATTAATAAATGAAAATTAAATAACATGCAGAATACGAAAATTTAAAATGAATAGTATATCTGAGTAGTCAAGGACTGACTCAACAACGGTCCAAAAGCGTCCAAGAGTAAGGTAACCACCATCCGGACCACCTCGTCGCGTATCGCGATGAACTGCTTCGGAGGCATACCCGTACTCTCGGCGGTGGCACCAGCTGCGATGTCCTAAACTAGCTAGTGGAGACGAGCACGACTGGGGAAATATGTCAGAAATAGCAAATATATATGCATTTCAAATTTACTGAATATAATATAACCCAAATTGATAATAAACATGCATAATCAGTACCCAATCCTCAAAATCAATTTAATACTCATATACGATTAGCAACAGGTAATTAATATAGCATCTATGTTCACTACTACAAAACAGTAAATAGACAACGCGGAAAAAACGTTGTGGTTTCAGTCAGAAAAACGTCGTGGTTAAGGGTGTCATCTATTTGACACCCTTACATAATGTTTTAAAAACGTTGTAGTTAAGCACAATACACAACGTTTTTTAGGAAAAAAAATGTTGTAGATTTGTTTTTTAAAAATTAGAAAATGCTTAAAAACGTTGTAGAAGGTATGATTCCACAACGTTTTTTGGATAAAAATGTTGTTGTTTAGTATATCAGACAACGTTTAGGCATATTTACACAACGTTTTTAAAATGTTGTAAAAAAAAAAAAAAAAGGTTGTTGTTCACTTACATTACTAATACACACTGCAATATATGCTAATGCACAAAGATTAAGATATTCAGCTGAAAAGATTAAAAAGAGTTGTAACTTCAATCATTTATCAAAGATTCCAAGTAATCCAACCACACAATTCTGATTTCGATAAACACCATAATGAAAAATCATAATTGTTGCTACATCTTTACATACATGATAGTGAAGACCATAATTGTTATTCTGAAGAAGAAGAACATACTGATAGTCGAAGACCATAATTGTTGTTACATCTTTACATCTTCCATAAATTTGCACATATTACACCACATCCGACACCTTTTAAGAAGGTTCTTTTGTGAGTAAGGCATCAAAAATCACTAGAATTTAAATCTACTACTACTACCACCATTGATATAAATTAGATGTGGGATGATTAGAGTATTACTTGAGCAAGTAAACCAATGATCAATGTTCCAAGCAAGAGGTGAAATTTGGATCAACATGATAATATAGAACATTGCCATATTGATCAACCACGAAAGTCAGAGGATCAAAGCCAACATTCCTAAAATTTCCAACGGTGAAAATGAGTTAGAACTTTAAATGAAACTTCAATGCTAATTAATGAACATGTATAAATATATTAGTAGGACAATGAACATGGCTAGAGAGATTGGAGACCAATTAATAATAAAATATATATGGCTAGAGAATCTAAAGAAATCGTTGATATAATTCTTGTTTATAAACCCACGTAAACAATCACAATTGCCAATTTGAAATGCTACATAAAGAAATCTCCTGTCAGAATTGAAATAGTTTGAAAATCAATGCAAGTTTATGATGATACTGCTGTTCGGAGTAGAAGAATGATTATATTCGGTTTACAACCACAAATTCCAACCACATGTTACGGTTTGCCAAAAGATTACAAATTAAAGAATTAAGTAATAATGCATATTCCATTTGTTCTTTTACTTGCATCTTTTAAAGATTCAAATCATACCTCTCGTCTTTAATGGATATTCCTCCGATTCAAGATGCCAACAACTTCACCCATCAATACTCTCTTTTCAAAACTGGATCAACACACCACAAAATAGTCAACAATGATTTCGTTTAAGAGTAGTTCTAAATTGGCTTAGTCTCCATTGTTGGGTGCCACACCTCTTCTCGACCGCTTTATCGCTAACCATCATCTTGAGCGGTAGACGATTTACCTTCGGTGAGGGACCATGATCACAACAAACGAGAAACATTTGTTTAATCAACTTACAATTTGATACTAAAATTATTATCCGGTCGTTCACTTAATCAAGAGTATTCGTTTTTCACGATTCTTGGTTCATATGAACTTGAGACAAGTTTTAAGTGATAAATAAAATATATCAACACATGATGCCCAAAACATAATTAATAGCTTCAATAACAATTGACACTTTGTAATCTACGAGTAAACTCAAGAATATAAAATTTGTAATCACCAACTTTAAGTACATTTAAGAATTTTCTTTAGGCAAAAAGGAAATAGTAGATACTTCATCCTATTTTGGACGATAGTAATCCATCGGATCTCTTCCCGTAATTGCTTCCAAAAGACTGACCGAAACTATAAACATCACTCTTCTTATTTAAAAGGCCACTATTTGCATATTACAGTGCTACATATCCGTAAATTTTTGGAAAGAGGTGGGTGCAGAAAGAAGAATTGATTAATGTTCATTTGTGAAGAAGAAAGAAATCAATAAGTGTGTAATGAGTATGAATTTGAAGGCAACTATTGGAGAAGATGCTCACCCACGGTACCCATAACTCTGGTAGTAATTCTTCTTTATGTTGTCATATGGAACTAGTATTATCGTATTCTTACACAAAAGAATTTTATTCTAACTTACGACATGCTTTTATTTGGTTTTTAGTTATGTTCTTACAAATTGAATGAGAGCATTGTATAAAAATAACACAACCTACCCCATCGTGTCTGTCTGGAGAGAATGGGATGACCCATTTCATTACCGGGTCGAGCCAACAATCGGTTTGATGCCCCAACAAACATTAAAATTTGGTGGACAAATGATAGAACCATCGGTCTCGGTCCCCAGGTAATCGCCACCATATTTCTTTCTACTGAGATATGGTTGATCCACTATTGACCCACAAGGATCTGCGATAATACATATGGATTACGATATCTTTATATACCAAGACTTAATTATCTCCCAAAAAAATAATCTTTTTCTTATTCCAAAATGTAACAAAAAACATATCAAATGTATAATGTTAAACCTTACTTTTTCTTGATTTCGCGCACTCCAACCATTAGGTGTGCGTGAGTGAGCGAAAATTAGCCCATTCATTCACTATTTAGCCTTCTGATATGATAAATATTGGGTAGAAGAGTTAGCTCCATTTGGGTAGATCGTCCAGGAGAAATGTCATGCCCATTATCCGGAACAAAAGAAAAACCTTTTAATCTCCATTCACTAATAAAACCTATGGCGCTCGATAGAATTGTCTGCATAGTTGTCATTATACCCTCTCATGACACAATGATGGAGAGCGTGTAAAAGCTTGTCATTGTAGTTGGGTTGTGACAAATGAGTGCACATCGAGCGATCGAAACCTCAATCCATAAGTATCGAGGATAAAAATTGTTAATAGCCTCATCCAACTACCTTAAAAAAACACGAGATCATTCCAAATTCTCTAATTAAGCGAACTCCTAATGCTTTATATCATGATATCGGTCTTGAAATTAATGGCTCTGAGATCTGAATTTCTAACTACTAATAAAACCAAGCACTTCGGATTCTTTGGTAGTACTTTTTGAAGCAATGATATCATTGTGAAAACCAGTACGCGCCTAAATCCGAATCAGGACGCCCCAAAATAGGTCCATTCCACCCAACCCATTCTTGAGTCGCCAAATACATGGTAACGTAAATAACTACAACTTGATAATACAAATGTCGTGTGAAATACGACAATACATCTTGTGAGTTTAAATACGAGATATTGCCGCCTGCAAAACAATATCCACACATTAAATAAATTCCCATCATAATTATTGATACATTATTTTACAAAAATGGTGAGGACTACTAAACAACTCTCTCAGAACCTTCATTTCCATACCCCAACTCGATCCTACTATGTTTCCGCCTCACGAGAAGAAAATGGAACAACAAGGAAAAGGGTGAGCTCAACTAGCCCGATAAAGAATATTATGACTAAGATAATATACAACAAATTATCGTTAGTCTTCAACAGGAAAAATATAATAGAATCTGATAGACAACAAGTTTTAAATCAATATTCATGACGGAAAATATTAATTCATAGTAAGAGTTACGTAGAGGATGAAATCTACAAATATCTATGAATTTAACAAATCCATCATCAATATTTTTATCCTGTAACATCAATCAATATATATCCTGAATCATATATTCATCCTTTGACTTCTGAGCAAGGACATTCACCCGATTAGTCATGTTCATCTAAACACATGTTCATCTTTGCACTACGGGCCAAAGATATTCATCGAAATCATTCATCTTTGCACTACGGGCCAAAGATATTCATCGAAATCATTCATCTTTGCCATTACAAGCCAAAGATATTCATCGAAATCAATCATCTTTGCTACTACTGGCCAAAGATATTCTATAATATCATCATTTAAGACCGAGGATGATGAAAAATATTTTTAAAGAAAGCGAATCCGATTGAAACAAAATGACAAGGATTAAGGATTAAGGATTCGTACTTTGTTTTATCCACGTCCAAAAATACCTTGAATAAGTGTCGTATCGTGAATAGTAACTCAGACACCAAAAGATAGAAATTTCAAAAAAAACATCTTCACGCTTCGTGAATAGTACTTTCGTGAATAGTAAATCGTGAATAGTAACTCGTGAATAATAACTCATGAATAAGAAGCTCATGAATAGTAACTCAAACAATGAAAAAGTTCCAAATTTGATAAAAAGTTCCAACCAATATTTCAAAGATAATGATATTAAAGAAATAATATCATTTGAGAAGAAAATAACATCCTTACCTCGAAAGACAAGACTTTAGTTGAAAAACAGGATATAGGCTATGACTTGAACTTGCGTATAAGCAATACTCAAAGTATACTCAAAATACTCACAAGAATACATTTCGATAATATAGAGAGAAAATTTTGATTTACGGTGTGATTTTCAATCCTAAGCACCTATTTATAGGAAATTGCTTAAAACAAAAGCAGAAAATTTAATATAATATTAATATATATAAAAATATTATACGTATTCCTTGAAATCTTAATCTCAAACAATTCACACATGCCAACCTTCTAAAAAAAATAAAAAACGTTTTTCTAATTTAAAATAATTTAAACTTCCAAAATCAATTATTTTGAGCTTGAACTTCAATAATTCATAATAAATAGCCCTTTTATCGGAAAATTCGAATCTCATGAGTTTTATAGGAAATTCAATTCTCTACAACTTTGCGTAAGAAAGTTTTTCCAAATTCCAAAGCAGAAATTGGCGAAATCCATAAGCAGGCGATTTTACATTTATAATCAAATTTGATCGATAAATGGGGTCCACCAGAGCATGTTTAACATGTTTTAAACATTTTGGTAACAAAAATACTCCTCCTCCACATATACTCATATATCCCACATTCATCGTAAAAATATCATCGTTAATATATTATTAAAATAATATATTTAAATGAATTAAAAAATAAAATATTAATTTTCAACAATTGTCACATTAAAAATTTTCTCCATCTATATCCACATAAAATTAATATTTTTCTCATCATATGAATCAATAATTAATTATTCACAAATAATATTACGAGAATCACAATATTGACAACTGAGCAGCGGTTCTGGGAAGAGGGCTTTTCAATAAGAATTTCTCCTACTTAATGGCAGCATGATTAGATGACCAAACCTCTCCTTAGAGCAGAACTTTCTAGACATTGCCAATAATGTTATCTAATAATATTAATCGGATAATATGAATTATTGGTTCGATAATGAAAAAAATCTTGTGTAATGACAATTATTGAAACAACAATGAATATAAAATATCAACGAAGCAATTATTGAATCAATAAAATAAAATCTTTGAGCGGTAATTATTGTAACCATTATTGAGTAGTGTCTTCTTACGTAAGAATCAATAATTGATGCAATCTGAGTGTCTTCTTTGTGCGATAACGCGTATTCTTGTGTTTTAACCACCGGGTATTCCAACATGTAATGCAGAATAACCACGTAGATTATTTTTAAACAACTTATTTTTGTCGTTTTCTTCCTCCAATCGATTTCAGTTATGGGCCCCACACGGTCGCTACTTGTCAGCATTTAATACGAATATCTCGAAGCAGTCTGAATATTCCACGACCAAACGAATATTCTAAACAATAATGAATATTATATCACCACTTGCTTATTTAAAATATTTATGCATTTTACCCATAACTAACCACATTAATCAAATCCACCCTTACTATTTCAAAATAATAAATAAAGGAAATTCCTTTTATTTAAAAAATTTGAGGGTCTTTACAAATCCTTGAACCTCGAACACAGTGCATTCTTATACAACCTTCATATGAATATTTATAATCTTTATTCATAAAATAATGAATACAATCTCACTTTGATGCCAATTAATAAATTAATTCCTTATTTCCGGGATCCATGACCTTTACATCCGTTGTTACACTTTCAAAGCATATTGATTCAAATTATACATTTCAAGTTATAAATAATCTTTTCACTTGGATATATTGATTGTAATTATTCATGAACTCACAACTAGACTTAACTATACTTTTATACAATGTTCTTTGGTATGCGATTCTTAATATGTCATTTGAACGCTACTAGCATATAGCTAGAGCTTTTCGAACAACTTGATAAGTCTTTCTTCCTCTTTCCTTTGTCATCCCAAATCCTTGATCCGCTTTGGTTTAATTTGAAAACAATTATTTATAGCGAGGTGAAAGAATCGTTTATGCCCAACAAGTTTAACGATTATCGCGATAACACATAGTTCGCATTTTAAACACAACTTAAATAATTCAAACTTCGCAGTTTATACATAAATTCATGTTTTTCATACATTGCATTTATTCAGGCATCATAATGCTCATACTCAGCAATTATACCTACTTCACGCTTATCATGTTCCTCATATCATGAATATAATAAGCTTCCATAACTCAGTCCACATCATTCATTAACTTGATTCAATAGATTTATATCACAGTATAGCGCATCTCAATTTATTCACAAGGAGTACATATAATTCATGGAGTATGTACACATTACAATTAACAAGTTCACATATAAAAACAAGTTCTGAAAAACTTGCATGTACCGGAGTTTTACCATTACACCAACTTTTGCGTTCCTTGCACAACCTACATTATATGTGGGATTGATAACAAAACACATTATCAGTCAAAGTTTGACTATTAGTGTGATCCTTATCTTAACTTATTATCTTCCGTGTATCCTTTTTATATCTAATAATATAGACTTTCAACTTCATTATTTATATAGCTCGATTTTATTTCCCTTTTATCACCCATGTCTTTTAGCTTATCGTGACTTTGTAGTTTACGTCTTGTGTGTGTATCACACCATTACAACATATCATACTTGGTTAAACATTTCTCATCTAGGTTCCTTAGACTTAGATTATCACGGAAAGCATTCGTTCATCACTTTGTAACCATTCACTTAATAGTACTTACATTAATCTTGTAATGTGTACATCGATTAACAAAATAATAAAATTTCCAAGTTCCACTTTCACACTTTTTGGGTTGTCCAAAAATGTTACGTAACGATTACATATTTGGACTCTACACGAAAAAGCGAAAGCAACATATAAAAAAATTACGACGCCCCAAAAATTGACTTTCGCGAACCAAAATGGCTTGGCATGCCAAAACAAGCACAACCATTGCCCAGACAACAATACACGCTTGCCCAGATGCGAGAACAAAATCTGAAATTTTAGATTTTGTGATTTTAGCTAGTTTTCACAATTTTATCTCACTTTCGTTATACATCGGATTAAAGCCATTTTCGGATATGTTACCACCTCATACTACGTAGTATTTTTAAAAAATATAACATTCATGAAAAGAGTTTGGAAAGGCTTGAATAAATTGGCTCTAAGCTTGACCCATACTACAATGATTTTGGACTTAAAAAAATTCATGGTTTCTGCGGTTTGGTGATTTTCTATGCTACTTTGGGAATTTTATGAATTTTTGTATTAGGCTTTTAGCTTGTAGATCCTGGACATGCTTATAGAACATATATCAAACTATTTTTCTCTTGGTTTAGGTCATTAAGCAAGCAACTTAAGCTTCCTCAAACTGATGCCCAAACAAGGCTACTCACCATGATTTTTTAGTATTCTTAACTTTGGTCAATTCTTGCCAAACTCATTTACGCCACTTGGGCTCATTCCAACACTTGAGTTACTACTAGTTAAGACTATTTTAGCATTCCCCGACCTTGCTATGCATAGATATGTTTTGACCCTCTAAACCTAACATTTTCAAGCTTTAACTCTACTAATTTCTCATTCTCTTATATAAATTAGCATTCCAACACTTGGAATGGTCTAATATACTTTTAACTCACTTTCTTAAGATGTTAAAACTAATCTTTAAGCAAAATGGCAAAATCTCAAATTTCCATACTTAGAAAATCAGAGAAAACTGCAGGTTTACATGATTTTCTTAGCTTGTTTGGTGATTTTATGAATTTCTTAGTTGCTTATTGGCTCAACCACTTGGCCACGCTTACAGATCATACTTCAAGGTATTTTAATCAAGTTTTAGGTTTCTTATTCATTTCATTTAAGCTTCTCAAAACAAATTGCCTCAAAGCGGCTGTTTTCTAACTTTTTGCAAAAAGCTGTTATTAACACTTTTTTATCATTTTCTCCAGTTTTGGCTACTTGGATAGTCTAGACATGTGTATTTTAGTTAGTTAAGGACACTTTTAGCATCACCACACTTTATTTAATCATCTAGCCAACTTTGACCTATCTAAGCTTACTTTTAGCTTGAAAAACTTGGTCTTCTTACTAGCTTTGGTCATAGCAATGATTGGTAACCATTATAAGCATCCATTAGCATCTTTATATGAGTGTATTACAGTCCTTTAAGTTCAGGTATTAAAAATTACACAAAAGCAGTCCACTTTTGGGCTTAAAATGTGATTTTTCACAAGTCTAATGCTCAAAAATGACTTAGGCTTGGTTTCTTTAACTTGTGTAGCTTACTTATGCCATATTATAACTATTGAAACTTGCCTATATAGTACAGGTATGGTGGTTCTTCACTTAGGTGCTAATTTCTATTTTAAAGCTTACTTTCATTGGTTTTTAGATATGAATTTGAACCACACATAACATAGACCTTAATTAAATTAAGGAACACCTTTTAAATACCCCTTATGGACATTTCATGGTCTCTTTACTGACTCATAAGTTCAGGTACTGAACTTGACCAAAACAGTCCCCAAATTTGGATTTTTAGCACAGTTTTGCCTATTAAATATTAAACAGTTCCATAACAAGACTAAGGGAACTTCTAGGCATTCAAATAAACTTCACACATCATTAAAACTTATCACCATGAACCTTAATAAGCTTGCACAGTCAGTCTAATATCTGACACCAAAACAGTGCACACACACAAGGCACTTTAGGCATGGTTTTAACACCTCAAGTTCAGGTTCTGGCCTTTTAATTCATTGAGACACATGTATTTTCATCACATGAGACTTGTTATTTCATAACCTTGCCTTGTATAATAGCTTAGCATATTTTTGGCTTTTAAAACTTACTTTACATAGCATATACACATGAAGCTCTACAAGTTTGCTAGCTTATGACTTTGCTGCACTTTTGCTACCATTTCTGGCATATTTTTATGCCACAATATAAGCTTCTATCTATCTAATATGGCCAGGTTTAATAGATTGCCATAGCAGTCCCAAACTTAGAATGTTAAGCATGGATTTGGCATGGTAACTCAAAACAGCCTCAAGTTTAGTTAAGATGAATGTTGAAGCACCTTTAGAACATGTAATTGTGAAGAGAGATGCATTCACGGCTGGAGTTTAATCAATTCTTAGCTAACACAAAACAGCCCTCTTTTTACTTAAGTTTTAAGCTTGAAACCTCTTAGCTTTTCAAGTTAAGCATATCCATTCTCCTTTTAGCATATAAGCATATACATGGGATTATTATCTTAGTATATGACATGGTTTTGGACTTTGTTTGCATAGCTAACATGCCTTTAGCACATAGCAGTCAACATTTAGGCATTTTATCAAACATGTAGAGTGCAGTCCATATATATACATATAGTACATATATTTCTAGCTCTTTGACCCCAGCCTTATGGCTTTAATTTACCTAGCATGACAAAAACAAATCATAGCCACAATTAGGCCTTATGGCAGTTAACATATCAACAAGAAATTTAGAATATCTATCATTATAATAGTAAACAGCCTTGTATGGCCATTCCAGTTTCTCTTCAAAATTGAAGTGGGAATGAAATGAATAAGGATCTAAATTAACTCACCCTTGATAACTTGATGATTGGGTTGGCTTTGTTGCTGATAATCTCCTCCCTCTCCAACTGGAATCACTTTCTCTTCTTCACTAAATATGCTTTTGGAGCTCAAATAAGTGGTGTAACCATCTGAACTTGGGTGAAACATTGGGGTTATATGGTTCAGTTTTCTATCTTCAGTCAGTCACCTTCCTGACCACTTATAAGCTTGGCCCCTATTCTTCTCCATCATTACCCTACCCGGTATTAGCTTCAATTCAGCCCCTCTAACTTGCCTCCTATCAGTCTACTCATAGCAGTTAGTTGGCCCCTATAACTACCTGACACCCTTGGTCTTCGCAGTGTACTTGACCCCTAATAGCCAACCTATGCACTCTAGGTTCCAACTAACTTGCTAACCACTTGCTAATTGACTAAACTAGTAATTAGCTTCTAACTGGCAGCTCATTTTAACTAACTAATTGGCTGACTAATGTTTTAACTAACTGAATTGCCAAAGCCATCTATTGCTATTTAAATAACACTAAAACAGCCCCCTTTGCTATCCCCGTGAGGCTGCTGAATTGAATTAGCAACATGGCTGAGCATAGTTTTATATTTGGGCTCAAAAATAGTCTCCTTATGACACACAATGAGGCTGCTGAATTGAACATACGAAAGGGGCAGAGCATGGCTTTAGATTGGGCCTAATGAACTATTTTAATCCTAGCAAAAGTCCATAACTCTAGAAAATAATAGAGAAGGCTTGTAAGCATATATAATAAAATTAAGTTGGCCAAATTTATATAACTTGGACTCTCATTACATATTTTTAAGTAAGGCAAGGGTCCATAATATCATAATTGATGTAGTACATTTGCAAGTATACATAGCTAATTTAACGTGGTCCAATATTTAAACATGGACTCACATTACACATTAATACGCAAGGTTTTTTTTTTTATCTACCATATTTATTTAGGCTTGACAAACCTAGTTAGCACATACATCCTTAAAATGATGGCTCTACGAAATTTACATACCCATGGTAGCACACCAATTTCCTTATTTTCCCACTAAATAATACTTTTGAATGAAATTAATTATATTATAATATAATTATTTCATTGATCTCATAGGTAGATTTTATATTAAAAGTCGCTTCCCAATAATTTTATACCCTATAGGCATAAAAAAAATAAATTAATCCACTCTTTTCACATTTCCATTATTAATAATTAGGTTAAATCTCTAACCTTTATTTAATCAATTAATATTTCCCTTAAAAGAAATATTACTAATATTCGGGATATCACAAAAACAAGCGTACGAAAACTGTGCTTTCACTTGTTACCTAATTTTACACCTCACTCAAGTCATAAAGAAGGAGAGTAGGAGCACAAAAAAGCAATAAAACACACAGAAAACAGAAGCATAATTCAAGACCATGTTATAAAATATCATACCAGGCCTGAAAAACACTGAAAGCCCAAAATCATAATACACAGCTAATACAGATTAATTTCCAGAAGTCCCAAATCATAATACACAGTATTACAAAGCTCTAATTTCTTATGCTTCAAATATTTCTTAACAGCTAAACTGGCATCCTGCAAGTGCATATGAGCATTTGCACATCAAGGTTGGGTGGCGATGTTGCCAAAGCTAATATACCTTTAAATTCAATAAAAAAAATTATAAATTTTATAGGAAGATATAATAGATACAGAATAAAAATTACTGACCATTTTCCTTCTTAATACCTTCTCTCCGGCGCTTCTGATTCCTGGCCCAATCAGCAAGACTCTGACAACCTTCACCATCGGAGCGGGTCTCCGAGGACTCGGCAATAATCTCGATCTGTAGAGTCCGGTCGGAGAAGTTACTATCGTTGAAGACGAATCCAAAATCACCGTCATGGCCACCTTCCGACAAGTAGTCGGAGTCCATCACCGACGATCGAGGATCAAATAGCTTCCAAACTCGAATTCTTCATTCCTAGCTCAAAATCTCTCACTCACTACAAACAAAGAACACAGAATTATAAAACCCTAGAAAAAATATAAGCTCTGTGGCGTTGTGGTGAAGAGGATGTAATGACACGAAGGAGACTGAGAGTGAACCGGTAAATGTAGTAACTGAGAAGGAAACGATTGTACCGCCATTTTCGTCAAAGAGAAACTAGGGTTTTAGTTTTGTGAGCGGCTCCGCGTTTTAATTTTATTCTTTCACATGGGCGCGGTTTTTAGCTCGTATTTTTTAGATAGACAACCTTTTAAAAAAACCGTTATCTAGTTAAAATTAAAAAAATATTCTTTTAAATAGATAACGTTTTTGTATATATATTTACAATGTTTTTTTTCAAAACGTTGTGAAAAAAAATACCACAATATTTTTATAAAAAACGTTATAATTTAAGTGTTGTCTATTTATTGTTTTGTAGTAGTGGTTGCAATTGAAACTCAAAATCAAAGTCAAATACTTCAGTGAACCTCAACATTGATAAAACACAAATTTTGGAAATTAAACTACAAATCGATGGAAACTAGTAATTGATCAGTACCCACAATCTAGCATGGATTAATTACCCACTGCATAAACAATATCAAAAACATCAACCCAAATCCTAAACTTATACTGACAACACAATGATCAAAAATTACTCACAACATCAAAAATTACCTAAAATTATACTGAACAACTACCCACAACATCAACAATCTAACATGGAATCAATAGTAAAACCTAACCTTAATTACTTTGGAGAACCCAAAGTATACATAAAGACAAGAGGAGCTGAGGATGACGACGGCGGGTAGAAGGGCGTCGGCGGGAGGAAGACGTCGACCTGAGGAGGAGGATGACGGAGGAAGGGTGAGGAGAGCGATAGCAAAAAAGAGAGGTTGGTTGGTTGGTTGGTTCGGAGAAAGAAAAATAAAATTTGGGAACAAATGTCTGTGGCGGCACAGACTGAAAGCGATAAGGTTTTAACCTTTATTTTCGACGAAATTTAGTCGACATTAATTCCCTCGGAAATTTTGTCGGACATAATCGACTTTTCGTTGAGATTGTGTTATTTGGCGGAAATCTAAGCGCCGATGGAAGGTCATTATCTCGATGTAATTCCGTCGAGAATATGTTAATTCTGATGAGTAATTACAATAGAATATTGATCGAAAATAACATGAAGTGATTGGATGTAACATTCACTATCCCTAGTGTGGTTAACCAACTAATATTTAAAAATATTTTAATATATCCACTAAATATAAATTTATATTTTATAATTTTACTTAACTTGATCTAATTAATTAAATCATGAATTTGTGCAATAAATAACATAAATGTCAAAGATAATAAATATTTATTTTATCAAAAAAAATAGAGATACACTTTTTGCAAATTAAATTTCTTAAACATTAAAATTTATGTAATATACATTCAATATATATTTTTGTAATTAATAAGTAAAATTTTAATAAACATAAAAGTATAAATTAACATAAAAAATATAATTATTTTTCCCAAATTTTAAAATTTACGTAAAATAAACTTATTATTACATAACGAATCTTATTATCATATAAAAAAGTATTAAAATTATATTAATTATTTTTCTCAAATGTTAAACTAAACATAAGTCACTCTTAAGCATAATTATTTACAATAAAATGACAAATGTTATTACTCAAAAAAGAAAAAATCTGATAAAAAATTCTTTTAATAATATAGAGGTAAGTAATAAATATTATTATATTTTCTTTTATTCAATATTGTATAAAAAACAACACCAATTGTATACTAAAAAATATAATTAAAATCATAAACATCCCAAATTTTTACATATACTCGAGAAAATTTAGCATATAAAAATTATAATATGAAACTAAGAATTCAAATAATAATTTTTGTTGTTAAACACCAAAACTAAATTATCAACATACTTATCACTTTAATTAGAAAACCTCCATTAATAATTTAATTTAAAATTCTTAATATTTGTATCACTTATCCAAAAATATGTGTTAATTAAATTAAATTATTTGAATTAGATAATCTTAATTACAAATAAAACTACAATTAAAATGAATTGTATTAAAAAAGAATAATTAAACATATATATATATATATATTATTTAGAAAATAAAATTTGATCACATACAAGGATATACATATAATTTTATCTATTTAGTCAATCTTAAAAATTTGTAAGGGTGCTAACTATTACTTAAAAAACTAGAGGGGATGTGAGTGTTATTATGGCTATTTAAAAGGGATGTCACTGTATTTTACTTTTATAATTTTATATTATATTTTATTTATAAATGAAATAACAAATTTTATTCTTAAGAAATTATGCAATAAGACTCTTTTATATAGGACAAATGGGGTAACTTTTTGAGAAAATGTTATTTTCGTGTGATTTCTCCTACATATTAATAGAAAATGAGTTCTACATTCGTTGGAAAAGCATGAAAAAATATCTTGTATAATTCTTAACAACTTTTTTCACATATAGGCTTCACGCAGGTCAGGTGTATAATAGGACATCAGGAGAATAGGATTAAAACTGTAAAAAGTTATTTTAAATGGTTACCGGGGCGGCGTCAACAGTGAAAGCGAAAAGACACATAGGTAAGGCCCCCCTCGCCACTGGCCAAAAGAAAAGTAACCCAAGGACCGTACACTCCCGACTCTATTGGGGTAATTAAGTGCGGATATTTGTGCAAGAACCAACCTTGTCTCATACCCGCCAGATAATAACGGACGCGCAGGTCCTCCCACCAATCACGACTCGACAACGCATCCTTAAAAACCAACCTGGTTTTCCCCAAAACCGCCTGTCGCCGTACAAGGATTCTAAAATATTTACTCCCTCGCCTGGTTTCTTCCTTTAATATATATATCCCATCGAGGTAGTATATGGTACTTACATGTATATAATTTTACCTGCCTTGTTTTTACGCTTGTACAACTTTTATGGGACAGCATATATGTTTTCATCCGACCATACTATAAAGGAATTTTATCTTCTTCAGATGGAAACACAACCACAAACCCACTAATTTCTCTCTCATCTCATTCAAGTAATAAATTTTTTAAAAAAATATATACTACATTTCCATTTTTTTTCTTTTTTGCCGAGTACATTTCCATTTCCCTCCTTCTTATATATACATGTATATATATATATATATATATATATATTTATAGTACTCTCTGTGCAAAAGCTCCAAGGGGTTTTGTTTCTATATCTATCGATCTTGCTTGGTATTTTCTTGAAAATAATTTCCACTATCTTGAAAATAATTAATTAATCAAGAAGAAGTGAAATAAAGATGGGTAGAGGAAAGGTGCAGTTGAGGAGGATAGAGAACAAGATAAACAGACAGGTAACATTCACCAAGAGGAGAGGTGGGCTTTTGAAGAAAGCCCATGAGATCTCTGTTCTTTGTGATGCTGAGGTCGCCCTTATCGTCTTCTCCACCAAAGGCAAGCTCTTTCAGTATTCCACCGATTCATCGTACGTTCCTTCCTTCTTTAACATCCTACCTAATTTAACATATATAATTAATTAATAATATAGCTAACTACGATTGGCAACCCTCGGTCTTTACTGTTTGTTTTATAGACGTCTCTTTTTTAATATAGTCACGAATTCAGGTTATCTTAATTAGATTTGTTTAATATGGAAGTGATTAGCATGAAGTTTATTTTTGAGTAAGTTGGTCGATTAATTGATCAATAGAGTCTTTGACATCTGATGAGGCTACGTATTGTGATCGGCGATTTTCTTGGTCGATTAATGAAACTTATCAAAAAAATAAATTCATAAATCGTAATATAGAAGTGCGAGCCGTCGTCATAACTCAGAACCGTCGTTATAGCTCGGTTTAGACCATATGACGATGGGTTTAGCGACGATTTTGTTTATGGTTAAAGGTGGTCAGCATACGTATCCTTACATAGGATATATATATATATATATATATATATATATATATGAAAATGATCCATGAAAAATGTTAATTTTGAGCAATGTTTCAACTAATTGTTATCCAGCCGTCCAAAATTAGAGTTAATGGTTGAGATGAGGGTCCAACCGCTACTTTGGCCGCTACTCCCTCTAGAGTAGCGGCCAGTCAAAACGACCGTGTATTTTGGCTGACTGCTAGAGAGAGTAGTGGCCAATATAAAAGAATTTGACTTAATTATTGATTATTCTAATTACTGATTATCATTATACATACTACTTATTAATCAGTAAAATAAAATAATAAAAAATTATAAGGATATCGATAATTATCCTTATACTTTTCCTTAAAATACGTATTTATAAGGATAATTAATTATTATCGTCTTATAATTTTTAATTATAAATAGAAAATAATGATTGAATTTATATTATATTCTTACTCAAATAATTATCCTTATTAGCAATCATTATTTCTCATTTATAATTAAAAATCATAAGGCGATAATCAATAAGTATCCTTATACATACTTATTTTATTAATAAGTATAAGTATAAGGATATTTACTGATTATTTTATTTTACTGATTAATAAGTAGTATGTATAAGGATAATCAGTAATTAAGCCAAATTTTTTATGTTGGTATTCTTCTCTATGGCTAGCGATTAAAACACTGATCGTTTTGATTGGTAGATTAAAGGGAGTAGTGACCAACATAAAAAAATTTGGTGGCCATTTAGATTGAGTAGCAGTTAGGCCACTTATCTCATTATTCACCCTAATTTTAGGCAATTTGAATAATGAGTTAGTTGAAATAGTACCCGAACTAACGTTTTCTATAGATCATTATATATATATATATATATATATATATATATATATATATATATATATATATATATATATATATATATATAAGCTTTCATTAATTTATATCAAGCTGTTTCCTAGGCAGGGTCATTCCTCATATTTTGAGCAGATTTTGATGCCCAAGGTGAAAAATAAAAACAACCCTTTTTAAAATATTGTATTCACCCAAAAAAAGTAAAAATAAATAATAAAAAGTATAAGATGTATCCAAAAGAATTTCAACTACAACAAAATATATGATAATACATAGAAAGATACTTCTAGTATTTCTAAAGCTAAAATCTTCAATCAAATGTTCAAAATCATATATATATATATATTGGGGTCTCGATCTCTGATCGGGGTCAGAGCGATCGATCATCCGTCAGAGTGTTCGAGAGCGACTCATTGCTCAAAGTAGGTGTGTAAATGGCGAAGTCAGTTATGAGATTTAGTTCATAAAATTTATAGAGTTTGAAATAGTTTATAAAATTTATAGAGTTTGAAATAAGGTTGATTCATTTAGCCTCATTACAGTTTAAACTATTCGAACGAATATGATTCGAGTATTAACAGAAAATTATAATTTGAAAAGGCTCAAGTAATTTGTCTAATTTTAAAATTTATTTATATTTGAATTACTCAAACGGGTACGAATCAAGCTTGAATCGTTTGGTTCATTTTATAGCCTTCTTGCTTTGTACTTATATATATATATATATATATATATATATATATATATATATGTATATATATATATATATATAATTGATCTAAATCATAATTCCTAAATAACATATCACTTTTAAATATCATACATTTATTAAAATTACGTCGTTTTAAAGATTCTTTTAAAAAATAAAATAATATTAACTGACAATTAGTCGGTAGTTCTTATATTCACTATCAGTCGGTAGTTCTTATATTCCCTTCTTTGGTTTTATGTTTCCCAGTTTTGGGACAATTAACTGACAACCATATCAGTTCAAAGGCACTTTTAAGTTATTGAAAGTGACATTCATACCATTCACAAGAATATATAATCCTTGAGAATATTGTACTCCATGTATATCACCAGAATAAAATTTACTTCCATTCCATTTGGGTTGCACATCTTTTTCTTTATATTTTGAAGAGTATATATATATATATATATATATATA
This sequence comes from Panax ginseng, assembly GCA_020205605.1. Taxonomy (NCBI): domain Eukaryota; kingdom Viridiplantae; phylum Streptophyta; class Magnoliopsida; order Apiales; family Araliaceae; genus Panax; species Panax ginseng. The sequence goes on along the minus strand of CM035135.1, from coordinate 138,033,335 downwards.
TTTCACTTTTACTAAGAAGAATTTTGTTGGATTTTGGTGGGACTTGCTTGGGGTATGGCCATATGGGTATGACACCAAGGTGGGGTCCAAAACCATTGAACTCAAGTTTAAGAGCAATATATTGTGTAACATATATGTCTTATCAGTTCTATTGCTTTTGATGTATTTGTCGGTTTCTTGTACAGTAGCATATTCACCCATTACTGATTTCTCGGCAAATTTAGGTCATGTTTATAGGAATCATTAAATTGTTAGGTTAACAGAACAAAGATTTTGGATAGTAATTTAGTTTATGCTAAGGTCAAACATTGAAAGGAAGCTTAACTTAATATCTGTAACCTAATTCATAATTTTAATTCTTTGTTTGCAGCATGGAGAATATCCTTGAACGATACGAAAGATATTCTTATGCAGAAAGGCAGCTAGTTGCAAATGACACTAATGATTCAACTGTATGTTTAAAAGATTCCAGTGATACGATTCGAAGCAACGTTCTTAGTTTTCTTGTTTACAATTAGGGTTAGTCAGTCATTAAAATGGTGCGTGGCCATATCCAATATAACCTTCTTCTTTTTTTCTTTTCTTTTTTCTGGTATTGTGTTTTTATTAAGCAGAGAAACTGGACCCTTGAGTACTCCAAACTCAAGGCTAGGATTGAGCTTTTACAAAGAAACCATAGGTAACAATCTGTCGAATTATAATTCAAGTATGAGAAAATTAATACAAGCTTTAAATGACATCATCCATTTCATAATTTGTGTGAAAATTAATCTTCTCAGGCAATATATGGGAGAGGATCTCGACTCCTTGAATCTAAAAGAGATGCAGAATTTGGAGCAGCAGCTTGATACTGCTCTGAAACACATTCGATCTCGAAAAGTATGCCCTAATATTATTTTTTTCTGTAATACGCAGTTGGCTATTTCTAAAGGCTGGCTTTCGTTAGTTGACAAATGTTAATATATACATAAATCTTCTCTTGCAGAACCAACTCATGGATGAATCCATCTCTGAGCTTCAGAAAAAGGTGAGGCGCTTTTTCTCTATTGACGCAGCGCGCTGGTGGGAGAATGAATGGGTAGGTAAAAAAATAAGAAAGAGAGGTGGGTCCACTAACTCGTTGTGCTTAGAGTGACCTGAAAACCCAAGTGGTTAGTCTCTTAGTACCACTCTACTAGTTGTAGAGAACTAAGAAACTCAACAAAACAATATTACAAAAAGAGAAAGGCACACAAGAGAATAATACTCTTCTTTGATTACATTTCAGAATACCCTCCCCTTTGCTTTACAAACTCACTATTTATAGAGGCTTGGAACATTCTACCAGCCGTAGATTGTACATGAATAACTATTGATTAGAAATATTAGTTAGACTAGAATATTAAAGACTAGATGCAATTAATGGAGACTTTAGAATACTTAACCATACAATCGTATCTTCCAAAATACTAATCTTTGGCGTCGCATCTCTTCATGTTCTGTGGGACTCATCTTATAGTGCGGTTTGTTTGGAAGGCTTGAACCCAGCACCAAATCAATTTGATGTTGAATAGTCCTCAAAGGAGGTAAACTCGCCGGAAGGTCATTAGGAAACACATCTTCAAATTCTTTTAATAAATGTCTAATTTGCTCAGGAAATGAGTTACTTCAAATTATTTCTTCCTTCCCAATCAACACATAATCCAGATCAGAATGCTCCATTTCTCCGGCAAACTCACGAAAATTAAGAAGGTTAGAACCTCTTCCATTAACTGGCTTAAACAAGATATCCTTTGATGGTGCAAGAACAATTCTCTTGTTGTTCCACGAAAAACTATAAGTATTCTTACCATCGACCATCGTGATGTACATCTGGATCATATTGCCAAGGTCTTCCCAAGAGAAGATGACAAACATCCATATTCACAACGTCACACCACACCCTGTCTTTGTATTTGCTTGCAATGGAAAAGTTCACCAGACAACGTTTAGATACCTTTACTTCACTTCCTTTCTTTAGCTAAGAAAGTTGGTAAGAGTTCGGGTGTGGACTTGTTTCCAATTTGAGCTTTTCCACTACTTCGTCTGCCACCACGTTCTCGCAACTTCCAGCATCGATAATGAGCTTAATTACATATTTTTACTCCAATGGTGCAAGAGGTGTGAAATATGTTATTGCGCAGCCACCTATCATTGTCTTCAAATCGAGGTGAGAAACAAGCCCTTTTGATAATTAAGGCTTCACCTTGATCCCCATGAAACACTTCTTCTTTATTGTGATTCTCATAATCATCATAAACTACTTCTTGATTGATGTCGAATCATCATCTACATCTTCATTATCAACAAATAAATTCTTACCAGCACGGTCCGACTTTTGACATTCACTAGCCTTATGCCCAAATTCTCCACATTTGTGACATCGACCCGCAAAGGTAGAGGTCTTAGCACTCGTATCGCCTGGTGTACGTAGTTTTAAAAACATTAGTAGTGGGGACACCTTTTGAAGACGCTTTAGGGGCTATTATGGAAGAACTCCAATTGGGACTTGGGAGTATTGCGTCGACTACTTTGCTTCTTTATGGTGTTTAAGTCCCCAATATAACAAGCAACCAATTGATCCTAAGTCTCCGGCAACCCATTACGAGTAATTAGATTGTAGAGTTCCTCCGTATACATGTCCACGGTCCTGTTTCCTTGTCGAATGTGTTGAAGTTGATAATATGAGAGCCGATCCTCTATCCCCAAATTTACTGTCTTCCCACTTAAATTTTGACACATGTCCTTTTATTTAATTTTAGAATTAATTATTGTTAAGTAAGAGATTAGGTGTCAAAATTTAAGTGGAGGGACACAAAGAGACAGGAAAATTGGGGACAGAGGATCTGCTCTCTGATAATATAAGGATCTTACATAATTGTGAGGCAAAAATTCAACAAGCAAGTACATCCTGAGCCCGTTTTCCACCCGACTCAATCGCACTCTGTAGTTCATCCCACATTAATTCATCACCAATGCAGCATGTTGAACCACCTCCCTACCTAAAAGATTAACCTATTAGATTGAGATTTTACCATACTTATTAACCCATCTACATTATTGGATAAATGAATTTATCCAATATGAGATTCATGTGAAATATCCGAACATATCTCAGGATTCAATTTTTGGTTTGCCTATGTGCATTCGAGTAGCCTTCAACTGCTGCCACCAAGCAGAGGCTCTTCAATTCCCCGTAAACCTGTAGCAACTAAGCCAACTCTTTTATCTTCTGGGACCACTTTGAAGTCCAAAATTTCCTCCATTGTAGCCAACCAATCCAATAGATCCTCTGCTTGCATTCCACCATGAAATTCTGGGATATCGAGTTTCAACCCGGCGTCCCATCTACTTTGGTTGATTTTGCATCTTCCCCTTAGTGGAGTTTGTGGAGGTGGTGGTCTTCTGCTCCTTACACCAAAATTTGCAAAAGGGATGTAGAAAGAGATGTCTTCTTCTGCCTCCTTGTTTTCCTCCCAATCCTCCTCATAATCTTGTTGAGCAGCAAAATTTTGACGTCTGTACGGGGACTGTGGAGACCTTAATTGTTGCTGGAATACTTGTCGTTGCTGAAATCGAAGTTGTAATTCTTCCATCATGCGCATTAGTTTCACCGAATTAAGTTTCATGTTATGCTATGGCTTCTTTTATTTGGCTACATCGTAACGCTCAATAACAGTTTGAATAGGAGCAGTCCTTCGCTTGGCCATTTTTTTTATGGTTTGGGAAAGTAACCAGTGCTCTGATACCAACTGACGCAACGCGATGATGGGAGAATGGGTAGGTAAAAAAATAGAAAAAAGAGGGGGGAGTCCACTAACTCTTTATGCTTGGAATGACCTGAAAAACCCAAGTGGTTAGCACCACTCTACAAGTTGTAGAGAACTAAGAAACTCAACAAAACAATCTCACAAAAAGAGAATGACACACAAGAGAATAATACTCTTCTTAATTTGATTACTTTTCAGAATACCCCTCCCCATTTGCTTTACAAACTCACTATTTATAAAGGCTTGGAACATTCTATCGGCCATAGATATATGAATAACTACTATTAATTAGACTAGAATATTAAAGACTAGATGCCTTTAGAATACTAGTTAATCATACAAGTATCTTCCAAAATACTAAAATTAAATAAGTGAATATATCTTCCAAGATATCCAAATTAAATTAAACTTTGGAGTGAATGAACCTTGTTTAATAGGTGTCCACACCATCTATACAAGAACTTGTGATCAGAAGCTAGGTTTTTTATACAAAGAAAACCTAGAGCTTATCTTACTTCTTGGTAGAAATGTAATTACAACAGTATATATATAGGGCCACATGCTATTTACTTTTATTGGATCATTCATTCATGCTCAAACCTGTGTAATAGAGAATTGTTGAACTGAGAATTTAAAGGCTATATCTCATTCGCTGTTTGTGACAGGAGAAGGCAATGCAAGAGGAAAATGTCAAGGTAATTAAGTTTGCTAGTCTTGCATGTTTTTGGTTTGTATAATGTTGAAGAAAAAGTAACCTTCATGTTTTCTATGTATATAAGTTCTTAAGTGCAATAAAACAAAATAATAATAATAATTTGTTTATTTACTAATTAATTTTTCTATTTGGTTCTTGTCAATCTCGTGGCCTTTCATTAACCTGTAATTAGTAGGACTTTCACATCTTCTTATTCAACATGTCAAAAGAATTTTGTGAATCTTTCTGAAAGATACATCGATCCTTGTATATTGGCACGTAATAAGGTAAGTATTTTCATTATGTTATTTGCAAATATCTAGATAAAGGAAAAGGAGAAGACAATGGCACAGCAGGCTCAGTGGGAGAAGCAAAACCCTGCCCCTAACTTATCTCCATTCCTCTTACCTCAAGATCTTCCCTGTATAAACACTGGGTAATCCTCGCATGCACTTTTAAACCTCAATCTTAGCTATAAATCTCAGTCACCATGCAATAAAGGAGAAATTTATATCCCAATTACTATTTTATGGTAAAATCATGATATGATTGAATATTGATTGATAGGCAGGTGAAGCTTCAAGTACTAGATATATACATTAACTGTTGTATCATGTGATATATATATATATATATGCAGTGGCACTTACCATGGAGAAACATCAAATCAAGGGATGAGGAGGAACGAGCTCGACCTCACTCTTGAACCTATGCGTGATGTGTGTATATGGTAATATTAATTATGTGATTCGGGTAAGAGACAATATATATATATATATATATATATACCCATCTTATATATTCTTAATCTCTTGTTAAACAAGCCACGCCTATGTCGATGAAAATTCATTGCCAATTTGAATTTGAGTGATCTACTAGATCTATATGAATGTGTAACCTCCTCAGGAAATGTTGTGTTGCTATCTAATTTCCTTGAGCTAAGCTGGAGGGCTGACTCTAAGATATATGGAGGAAAATGAACCTTCCCCTCCTCTAGTACTGGTCTGCTTGTAATGTTATTGTTATGTATAATTAATTATTTCTTAATTAACTAGACGTCCCATGTACAACTGATTCTTGCGTGTTCTTTGTCAAGTCTTTGTAAGCTAAGCTAACCCCAATGTAGAAATTCATCAGAAATTTTGCCTTAAAGAAGCTAATCAAGTCCAGTTAATGCTGGATCAAATGGGCAAGTAAAGAGTATAGCTAAAAGGTTGGAGTAATATTGATTGTGCAAAGAAAGTATTTTTCAGAAAATATCTAATGTTGCCCGCATTTGGTCCTCATTCCTTAGTTCGAATGGAGTACTGAAATGGAATGAAAATATAATGGGATGAAATGAGTTCTCTTGGTTGGTTCAATCCTTTAGAATTGGAATAAATATTCATTATTAGGAAACGGTTAAAAAAATTTGATTAATTAAATTTTAGATAGAGAAAGTAAAATTAAGTGAAAGACAATTAATAATTCTAGAGAGAAAGTGATCGAAAAAAAACCTAGAGACAACAAGTAAAAAAATTTTAGTGTGAGAAAATAAAATTTTAAATATATATTTATAAGACAATATGGTTACAAATATATTGAGTTAGGATAATGGAATCACTAAACTCACCTATCTAAGAGGGAATCAATTGGTAAAAATGGAATGGATAATAGAATGGACATTCCATTCCTATCGATCAAACAAATTGACCAAAAGTCATTCCTTCACAAAATGAAATTGATTTGTATTTAGAGATTTGCATTTAATTAATTTTTTTATTTTAATATGACTTAATTTTTCATCATTAATTTTTGATTTTATGTTAAAATATAGGTTCAAACTTCTATTTACTTCTAAAAAGCTAGTTATCTGAAAATGTAAGAGGAACTCCAAACCCATATCAACTCCACATTCATATCTGTTAGTCAAAAAGGTCCTCACCCACCCACTCCACTATCAATTGTTTTTCCTTCACCAACTCCACTCCACCACCCTTGTGTTTTTTTATTCCCACCCACTCCACCTTGTCTGCCAATTTTTTAAATTGTTTGCCCAACTCATTATTACTCTCCTCCTTCATTCTGCTATAAAAAGGGCAACAAATGGAAGAAGAAAATACACCATCAGAAATCATATACTCTCATCCGAGAGAGTTTAAGGAGAGAAAGAAAAGCTTTTGTGAAGCTTTAGAAAATAGAGAGAGAAAGATAGTTCAAATAGAAAGGTGTTTTATTTGGGTTCCATCACATAGTTATTGTGGTGAAGTAATTTGAGTTTGTACTTAAATTAAGATATCTTTGTATTCTCTCATATTATTCTAGTTAATTTTTCGGAGATCTTCCCGTGGTTTTTACCTCTTAGTTTTAGAGGGTTTTCCACGTAAAATTCTTGGTGTCTCGTGGTTTGATATTTTCTACTTATTATTTCCTGCAGTGGTTATTATTTTGGTGGAGTTGCAGTTTTATTCTGTTTGGCTTATACTGATATTATTATCCGTCTAATTTATCAAAGACAACAGTAATTGGGTGGTTTTTTTCCCAACAACTAGTATCAAAGCTAAGGTTATTTGCTCGGTTGTTTTTTTGATAAATTTTATGGAGGATATCCTTTATTGCAAGGATTTATATGATCCGTTGGAGCTCGAGGGAAAGAAGCCAGCGGATAAGTCTGAGGTTGATTGGAATAAAATGAACAGGAAGACTATTGGTCACATCCGTGATAGATTGATCAAAGTGTATTCCACCGTGTTTCAGCAGAGAGCGGATGCTCACACTTTATGGACAACACTAGAGTACATATGCGAGAAGAAGAATGCACAAAATAAAACTTTTGTCATTAGGAAAATTGTGAATCTAAAGTACAAGGGCGGGGAGGCGGTGTATCGGAGCATATGAGTGAGTTCAAGGTTTAGTGAACCATTATCTACCATGAAGTTGAATCTTGATGATGAGATTCGAGCTCTTTGCTTCTCGATTCGTTGCCCAAGCAATTTGGGAGACTTTAGTGGTGTCTCAAGTAATTGACTCGAGAAGGAAAAATGACTATCACGAGATGGTCGAGGGCGGTCTTCATAATAAGGAGACAAGAGGCAAAGGCGTAAATTTTGAGACTCATCTCTTGACACGAGAGACTGAAGCGGAATAATTTTAGAGGATCTCACAAAGGAGATACAAGTCGCAGCAAAAGCAAAAACTACAGGAGCAAGTCAAAGACCAGACAAGGTGAAACGTATAGATGCTTCCATTGTAATAAGGAAGGTCATTACAAGAGAAATTGCAGAATCTGGTTAGACAAACAGAAAAATGGTGAGCAGGGAAAGGTTGAGGAGAAGAACACTGCAGCCACAGTCACCGAAGATGTTGTGATTCTTTCATTTGGGGAAGAAGAATGCTTGCATGTTGATGATCAGAAAGTTGATTGGGTGGTTGATACTGGTGCTTCGTATCATGCTACACCTAAGAGAGAATTTTTCACAACTTACAAAGCTGGAGACTTTGGTTACGTGAGAATGGGAAATACTGATCAGTCCAAGATTATTGGAATTGGTGATGTTTGCATTCGAGAGACGGTGTTGGTTGCCTTTGTTACGCTTGAGGGATGTTAGACACGTTCAGATTTGCGTCTCAACTCGATTTACGGCATGGCCTTGGAATGAGAGAAGGCTATGAGAATCACTTTGGCAGTGGAAAGTGGAAGCTTACCAAGGGCTATATGGTGATTGCAAGAGGCGTTGCTTGTTGTTCGTTGTACAAGACTCATGTGAAGATGTGTTCTAGTGAATTGAATGCATTTGAGGATGACTCTTCACCAAACTTGTGGCATAAGAGGCTTGGTCACATGAGTGAGAAAGGGTTGCAGTTATTAGCAAAAAGGTCACTTATTCCTTCTGCTAAAGGTACTGTTTTAAGCCCTTGTGATTATTGTTTGTTTGGGAAACAACATAGAGTTTCTTTTAGTAGTTCAGCTAAAAGAAAATCAGAGCTACTAGAGAGAGTATATTCTGATGTATGTGGACCCATTGAGGTTGAGTCTTTGGGTGGAAATAGGTACTTTGTTACCTTTATTGATGATCTTGGCGGAAGGTGTGGGTATTTTGTTGAGAACAAAAGACCGGTATTCCAAAGATTTTCGAGTCTTCATCTTTATGGTTGAAAGAGAGGCTGGAAAATCGTTTAAGTGTCTTCGTGAAGCGACAACGGAGGGAATACACTTCAAAGGAGTTTCTTTGAATATTGCGATAAGCATGGCATTCGGCACGAAAGCAGGTGTTCTGGTACCCCACTGAGATAATGGTGTGGTGAGAGGATGAACCGCACTTATTATTGAAAGAGTGCGATGCATGTTGAGAATGGCTAAAATTTGCCTAAGTCATTCGGGGTGAAGGTATTCGTCTTGCTTGTTACCTAATTAATAGATCTCCATCAAGACAGTTGGATTTTTGATTCGAGAAAAGATTTGGAGTGGTAAGATTTGTCTTATTCTTATTTGAGGGTATTTGGGTGCAAGGCTTTGCACATATCCCCAAGGAACAAAGATCGAAACTTGATGACAAGTCTATTCCATGTGTATTTGTTGGCTATGGAGATGCACGAGTTTGGATCTGGGTTATGGGATCGGTGCAAGAGAAAAAATTATTCGAGGAAGCGGAGATGTGGTGTTTTCATGAGCACGGAATTATAAGCATTCGATAATGCTTTACTGACCCAGAGATAATAGAGTTCGGATCTCGGTGAAGTTCTTTCTCCGATCTGAGAATGCCACGGTTGGAGAAGGAGGTCGAATGAAGATATGACTAATCTGAGACTTACGCACGATGGTGATGGGTTAGATCTGAGAGAGTGTTGATCGTGGGGAGCGACACGATATTGAAGAACCTCGACTAAGAAGATCCACTAGAGAGCGTGTGACATCAATCGGATATCCTTCATCCGAATATCTTTTAGTTCTTTGAGGAGGGGAGCGGAGGATTTTCGTGAAGTCAAGACTCATAAGGAGAGAGGCGATTGGTGAGAGCTATAAGATGAGATGGATTCTTTGCACAAGAATCACACCTATGAGTTGACTACACTTAGAAAGGGCAAGAAAACATTGAAGAACAAATGGGTGTTTAAGCTTAAGAAGGATGGCGATAAACTAGTGAAGTACAAGGCTCGATTAGTCATCAAGGATTTTGCTCAAAAGCAAGGTATCGACTTCGATGAGATTTTTTCTCCAGTTGTGAAGATGACTTCTATTCGAGTAGTCTTTGGGGTTAGTAGCTAGTATGGATCTTGAGCTTGAAAGCGGTTGGATGTGAAGATTGCTTTTTCTTCATGGTGATTTGAAGGAAGAAATCTACATGGAACGACCCGAGAGGATTTGAAGTTAAAGGAAAGAGCACTTGGTTTGCAAGTTGAAGAAAAGTTTGTACGGCCTAAAACAAGCTCCAAGGCAGTGGTGAAATTTGATTCATTTATGGTGGATCAAGGTTATAGTAGAACAATTGCAGATCACTGTGTGTATGTCAAGAGGTTTCTAGATGGTAACCGTTATTCCTGTTTCTATATGTAGATGATATGTTGATAGTTAGGCGGGGATCACGAGATATGATTCGCATGAGCTCGAGGGTGAGTTGTTCAAGTCCTTTGATATGAAGGACTTAGGTTCAATTAAACAAATTTTGGGTATGAAGATTGTTCGTGACAAGAAAGCCAAGAAGGTTGTGGTTGTCAAGAGAAATGACGTTAAGCGGGTGCTTGCAAGATTCAACATGAGTGATGTTAAACCGGTTAAGCACACCCTTTGGCTAGTCATATTAAGTTGACAAAGTGCATGTGTCCTTCTACCAAGGAAGGGAGAGATGATATGGCTGCAGTTCCCTACTCCTCTGCTGTAGGGAGTCTTATGTATGCAATGGTTTGTACACAGCCAGATATTGCTCATGCAGTCAGCGTTGTGAGCAGGTATTTGTCAAATCCTGGCAGAGAACATTAGGAAGCAGTTAAGTGGATTCTCAAATACTTGAAAGCTACTTCCAGTTTATGTTTGGTTTTTGGTAGTTTGAGTCCAGTCTTGGAGGGTTTCTGATCTGAACATGGCGGAGTTACGAAGAGAAGAAGTCTACTTGGGGTATTTGTTTACTTTTGCGGGGAGCGATATCATGGCAATCCAAGTTGCAAAAGTGTGTTTTTTTTCACAACTGTTGAGTCGAGAATACATCGGCTTGCTTCTTCAAGCGAGCAAAGAGATGTTATGGTTAAAAGCGGTTTCTCAAGAGTTGGGTTTAAAACAAGATGAGTATGTGGTTTATTGTGATAGTCAAAGTGCAATTGACTTGACCAAGAATGCCACGTATCATAATCGGACCAAGCATATTGATGTTCGTTATCTTTGGCAGAAGTGATGGAAAAGGAATTGATGAAAGTGAAGAAAGTTCATCTCGACGAGAATCCTCAAACATGTTAACAAAAGTTGTTACTCGTGATGTGGAATTTTGCAAGGAATTGGTGGGATGGACTCCAGTGATTTGAGTCGTGGAGATTACCTCTACTAATGGGTTCGGAGGGGAGATTGTTAGTCAAAAAGGTCCTCACCCACCCACTCCACTACCAATTGTTTTTCCTTCACCAACTCCACTCCACCACCCTTGTGTTTTTTATTCCCACCCACTCCACCTTATGCGCCAATTTTTGAATTGTTTGCCCAACTCATTATTACCCTCCTCCTTCATTCTGCTATAAAAGGGGCAACAAATGGAAGAAGAAAATACACCATCGAAATCATATACTCTCATCCCGAGAGACTTTAAGGAGAGAAAGAAAAGCTTTTGTGAAGCTTTTTAAAAAAGAGAGAAAGATAGTTCAAATAGAAAGGTGTTTTATTTGGGTTCCATCACATAGTTATTGTGGTGAAGTAATTTGAGTTTGTACTCAAATTAAGATATCTTTTGTATTCTCTCATATTATTCTAGTGAATTTTTCGAGATCGTCCCGTGGTTTTTACCTCTTAGTTTTAGAGGGTTTTCCACGTAAAATTCTTGGTGTCTCGTGGTTTGATATTTTCTACTTATTATTTCCTGCAGTGGTTATTATTTTGGTGGAGTTGCAGTTTTATTCTGTTTGGCTTATACTGATATTATTATCCGTTTAATTTATCAAAGACAACAGTAATTGGGTGGTGTTTTTCCCAACAATATCCTATACTACCAATGTGGTATTCATAACATTTTAATGCAACCTTGACATCACTCATCTCAGTCAAGCTAAATTCCCTCCATTCACATCGCCTTTAGTTAAATGTGTGTGGGAAAAGAAGCTTTTATACGCAACAAAACTAAGTGAAATCGAGTCGCCTTCATATGAAAAATAAAATAAAATTCAAATTAAAATACTGTGAAAGATGTTATCCGAATGAGCAAGAAAGATCAGCCATGGTTGCTTTGGCCTATCCACAGATGCCAATCAGTGTTCAATGAAATTATATTTCTCTGTTCCCTCCCCTCCAATTATGTTCTGTGTCAGCTATGCAGAACCGGAACATGCCATAGTCAGTTGAGTACCTGGTGACAGCCAGTTTAAGCACTTAAAAAGTAGACCTTGGGATAAATAAAGAGTCCGGAAAAATAGTTTACTGGCTAAACCTCTACGGTTATAAAATAAGTGAAGCAATTGCGAAAACAAAAACACATTATGCAAACAGATAGATCTGAGGATGACACTTAAGAAGAGCATACTGCCATCTGGCAATCAGGAGGAATATTACCAAGCACTTCAATTATTCAAACTCATACCAGAATTTGGGTAGGAACATAAAATATGGTCTTGGCTAAAACACCACATTCTCCTCCTGAATCCATGTTGCTATAGAAGTGTTAGTTTTTATTATTGGTGATTTTAATAATGACAATATATTTGGATTTGGGTTTGTGTAATGGTCTTATTTGATTTATTTAGGATATATATTTTTAATATTTTTATGCATGAAGATATTATTGTTTGCATGGAAATATTATATTTTGCATGAAGTAATTTTTTTTAGCATGTTTGGTCTTAAAGGAAAAATATTTCATATATGATGAAGTGATTTTAATGATGACAATATGCATAAGTATATGATTTATTAAATAAGATAAAGTGATTTTGGAATGGGTTAATTAAATAATATAACTTATTACTTTGTATGATGGCCCATTTTATATTATTTAAGTTGATATTATTTGGATTATATTTTGTTCAGGTTGTTATTATATTAACAGATTGTTTTAATATTTGAATCGGAATATATTAAGAAGTTAGTTTAGATGAGCATGTTATTCTGATTAGGAGTCTTTGTATTAATTGGGTTAGAACTCGTGTAGAGTATGGACTCTATCTTTCATTTTATATTGCTCCTTTATTTTAGGCTGGTTTATTAATTTATTTGTTGACTTACTACTTTGGAAAGATATTATAATTGTTATCTAACAGAGTTGGCCAAGTCTTCATAGTCGTTGCTTTTATCCTATAAATAGTCTTCTTGCTTGGCTAATTATCTCAGAACTCTGGAAGTTATCATTGTTATTTATTCAATATTTCAGAGAGCTGTTTTAAGTCTGCTTCCAGTCATTGGTCATATTCTTTTTGATCTGGAAGAAACACTGTAATACTTCGTAATCTTTGTAATTCCAGTGCAAGTCTGTTTTGCTTGGGTGTCATTCTAATAGGTATTCTGTTCAAAGGTAGTCTCAAAGTCTTAGAGGTGAGAAAAGTTGCAGAGGTGCAAAGGGGCAATGGTGTCCATCAATGTGAAGCTACTTTGAACATGGAGTTTTTTTTATTTGTACTTAATTATGTATTAAAGTTTAATAAAAAGAGTCTCCAATACCATTTGGTATTGGACGTGGATTAGACCACTAGAGTAGAGAATAGGGGTTGAAACACGTAAAAATCTTGGCGTGACTTACTGTTCTTTTGTTTCTGTTATATGCTTTAAATATCTGTAGATTTTGGTTTAAGTCGTAAAAAAATATATATTAATACAGACAGGTATTAGTTGTCCGTTTATAACAGACGAAGAACATAACTAATACGGACAAGGTTAGACCGCCCGATTATAGTCTGCAATATTAAATTTTAAAAATTGACCACTGTAGATCACTTTGGGCTTTTACACATATTCACCCACCTTTAGGTGTGCTTTATTACAGAATTTCATTTGGTATCAGAGCAAGGCTTTATTAATATTGATCTTTACAGGTCGTAAGGAAAGATCCTATGACACACCTCAATTTTCAAGAAAGTCAATCCACAAGCCAGCCACCTTTGTTGCTCGAAAGTAAAAATTTCAACTTTTGGAATTTTAGAATGATGATTTATCTCAAACGAGACCCATGGGAATGGTGGGTCATTGAAAATGGCCCTGTTATTCTAAGACACATGATGATGAAAACCTAATACTCTCATGAAAATAGATTCAAATGAATCATACATGGTATATTATGACTCCAAATCCATGAACATGCTGCTAAGTTGAATGATTCAAGCTGAAAGTGACAAAGTTTCTTCATGCACCACTGCAAAAGAAATATGGGATACAATCATCATGAGCCACGAGGAAACTACTAAGGTAAAAGAAGTCAGATTAAGTATGTTAATGCAAGAATAAGAGCTTTTCAGGTTAGAGAAGAATGAATCTATCAAAGAAGCTCAAGCTAGATTCCTCACTCTTATGAACTCTCTAAGTATGCTCGGCCGAAAAATTGATCAAATGGAGATAAATAGAAAGATACTTAGACTCATACCCAAACGGTTCGCACCAAAAGTTAATTACAACTCTTCAAAACTCAACTATAATTAGTATGATGGAAACTCTCACTTTTTTTTACAACGTTTTTAAAAAAAACGTTGTAGATATATATGCAAAAACGTTATCTATTTAAAAAAGCATCTTTTTTGTTTTAATTAGATAACGTTTTTTTTTTAAAACGTTGTCTATCAAGAAAAACATGGAGCTAAAAAAACGCGAAAATGAAACACGAAGCAAAAAAAAAAAAAGACACGGAACAAACCCACTTCAAAGATATCCTACCGGTTATTCTTCTCCAAATCCACTAAACCCCATTCGAAACTTCTTCAAAAAATCCACTTCTCATGAAGCAGCCTCACCAGGAAGGTGAGAAATCCGACTTCCAAGCTTCCATAGTTCGATTGAAGAGGGTTGAACTCCGTGGGTAAAAGCGGAGTGAAGCCGATCTAGAGTTCTAAACTCGCATGTTTTAATTTCTTTTTGCTTTTCCCCCGTTTCTGTTTTGCTTTCAAAAAGGACTACAGATGAAAGTTTCTCTAATTATGACTTATGGATCAATATGTTTTTATTGGTGTCTCTTACTTTAGGATTTCAAAATATTGTCAATTTAAAAACTACATTTCAAAATTTTTTATCCGAAATCTTTTTTAACTATGTTTTTAGAGAATAATTGTTCAAGATGGTTCGTTGTTTCGAGAAGTATCTCCGCTTATCATTGTTATTGTTCTCAATTCTCACATGGTCGATTTGATGCGAGCCTCATGGAAGTGATTGCGGTATTGTTAATGTAAACATACCAACAAATGGTCTTTGAAATTGGTGGTGAAAAGGCTACAGGGGGAGGGCGTGAAAATTGGAAGTGACTCTTGGAAATAGTACATGAGACGTTCAACTTGGTATCTTAATTTTAGCTCCTTAAATGATGTTTGTGATTCTTAAATAATATTTAGGATACTAACTTATCTAGGACAATTGATAACTTGTCATAATAGTTTGAATTTTAAAGCGATTACAGTCGAGAACTTGGCCTTTTTTGGGGTAGTTTGGATTTTATTTTTCCTTTACCTTTTCTTTGGTGTTGAGTGAGGTTCAAATTTGGTTACCCATTTTCCTTATTTAATTATCATTTAGTCTAGCGTAGGACTTAACGAAGTATCTCATTTCCCTCATGAGACAATAAATTATGAGAATGAATTACCACTGGCTCGAGGATCAACTTCAATTTAGTAGATTTTCCTTTTGTTGAGGTATTTTAGTATTTGTCAATAAACACATACTTGCTTAAGTCGCTTTCTTCCGATTTATACCTTGTTGCCTCATTTGCGGGGATATCTTTGAAATCAAAATTCATACTAAATTTGTGGGAGGAGTTTGTCTTGATGATGTTTGTTCCCGGAAAAATTAAAATAACAAGTTCCATAGATTCTCCCACCCGGGAATAATTTGTTCTTTATTGTCTTTTATGGGTTGCGATTTAATTTATTGAAAGATTGGTCTATTCTGTAACTCTCGTGTTGTGTCAATGAAGTTAACTGGAACATAGAGGACTTATTCTGCTTCTTCTTGAATTGGGAAGGAAATCACACTTTTCGGGGCCATTACCTTTTTTTTACTTGTTAACTAGTATGTTATTTTCTTACAATCATTCGCCATATATATATCTCAGTTGTTGGGAGCCAAAATATACTAGAAAGTCTGCAGAGTTGCAATTATGAACATGTCTTCTTTCTAGCAGGGTAATATGTATCGATAAACTACAAAATGAAGGCTCCAAAATAGACTTTATTTTATTTTTCTTCTACGAGTATGCTATTCTCAAATCTAGTGTTTGTTTCCTTCTACCACCTGTTCTTGGGTGTTGGGTGTTTGTTTAGAGAAATATTAAGAATCTGAATAAATATGATGGCGCTAATACAGGAAATGGAACGACTCGGGGAGGATATGACATCACTGTGAAGCGACTTGGGAGGATCTGAAATACCATTTTGTGATTGCGGCACTGTGAAGCGGGGAGGATATGACATCGATTCTGCAGAATCTTTGCTAGAGACATGGCAACTTCTAAAGGTGGCCTTGAGTAGGGAGGTCGATATTTAGTCACTTTGAAATTAAAATGCATCTACACTGTCTCTCTCCTCCCTCTTCCTCCCCCGATATATATTTGAAGTTCGGTTTAGGATTTGTGCATAAAAGCGAAAAGGAATAACAAGTGAGAGTGGGACAAAATACTATTTTGAATGCTTTGATCTCAAATTAAGTAATCTGAAACCAAAGCAATGGTTCCTTCTAATGTCTACTTGATTCATTGCTAATAATAATATGTTGCTTTCAAAATATATTCTTATGGCGGTTCCTTTGTAATTATCCTTTTGAAGGTTTATAGACATCTAGTTTCTTGAGCTTCAAGTTATATATACTTTTTTCCTGCTACTTATGTTTGGTCTCATCTGAATTATAATTGTGGCTAGTTTACTTTTAGAGTTACTTTTTTGTTGTTGCTCGATTATTACGATTTGCTTATTTTTCTGCATCGTAATCAGTTCAATTCAATTGTTATAGAACGTCTTGCTTTTCTTGGCTCTCTGATCACAAGTTCTTCTAACAGAATCATTTCTTTTTCTTTTCAATATAGTGGGAGAAAGATCCGTGGTTTATTCCATGAACAAGATTTTGAAACTTTGTCTTTGAATGAATGTGTGACCCTGTTACTTGTTATTGCGACTTATCTTTAATTGTACGAGGCGAAAAGGAACTTGCATTAGTTTTCAAGGTAAATCATTTTATTTAGTGGGCTCATGCTAAATCTGTTTAATTATTGCAAGTAAGCATGAAATAGGCAAGGACTACTTGTAAGGGATGCAGGAACTTTATTAATTTTCAAGGGCGGTCACTATTATATATACATATAAATATATGCCCGCTTTTGTTAATAGAAAGAAATAAATCCAAATTCAAGGTTGGGCAAGTGACCCCCTTGTCCCTTGCTAGATCCATGATACTGAACTAGTTGAGCAAGTAATCTCCTTAGTATTTTATTAAGAAAAAACCACATTTTCTTTCGTGTTACTTTGGATTTTATTCTCTTTATTGCTTTAATTCATTGACGATAGGATCGAGGCAACAACAAAGAACAATTGTTGCGATCTATGCCACCGGTCTGCAATGAGCCCATTTATAGAAGAACAACAACGGTATGTAGTTGAGACAACGGCTTCAACAACAGGGTGTGCATCCTGCATGTGGGGTGAAGCGCCCCAATGGTAGTTGTTGATTATTGTGGAAAGCTTTTACGTGTCTTATTACACTCATATAGTTTGGTTTATTTTGTGGTTTATTTTGTGGATTGAAAAGTGAATTTGAGATGTATATATAGATAGTTTGGTATATATTTTGTGGATGTAGTAATTTGAAACTGTAAACAAATGGTATTATTGGGATGTATTTTGAATGGTTGATACATTTTGGCTATATATCATGCCATTTAGCATATTGCAGGTGCATTGGTAATATAGGTGAACAACATTCTTTTTTTTTTCTTTTTTTTATCTACAACATTTAAAAAACGTTGTCTGTTATACTAAACAACAATTTTTTTTTATTCTACAACATTTAAAAAACGTTGTCTTATATACTAAACAACAACATTTTTAACCAAAAAACGTTATTGAATACCTTCTACAACGTTTTTAAGCATCTGCTAATTTTTTAAAAACAAATCTACAACGTTTTTTGTGTATTGTGCTTAACTACAACGTTTTAAAAATGTTGTGTAAGGGTGTCAAATAGACAACACCTTAACCACGACGTTTTTCTGACAGAAACCACAACGTTTTTTCCGCGTTGTCTATTTACTTTTTTGTAGTAGTGTGATGATGAAGATTCAGATGAAGAAATAACTATGATGTCTCAGAAATTGAGAGAGCTGATTAGAAAGAAGAATAAATCAAAGTTCCAAGGCAAGACATTCAACAACAAGAACGACGCCAACCAAAAGCCACAAGAAGATACCTATTTTGAATGTGGAAAGCCCAAACATTTCAAGAGAGTCTGTTTCCAATTAAAAAGGAAGAACAAAGCAATCAATTCAAAAAGAAAGGCGTTAATGACATGGAGCAATGATGAGTTCAATCATGAAGAGCAAGAAGATGAAACTGCTCAACTGTGTTTCACTGGATTATGCAATCAAGAATCATCCGATCGAGGTAAACTATGAACTTAGTGATATTACTATTTCTGATTATCTAGTTTTAAAGAATGAAAATATTAGTATTAAAGAGAAAAATTCTCATTTAAAAAAAATTTGATAAATGATTTAATGAAAGAGTTAGAAACATTAATTGAAGAAAAATAAGAAATAATTAAAGATTGCATATCAAGTGAAGTATCTAAGTTAAATGTTAAAATTGATTATCTTGATAACTATAATAAAATTCTATATAATCGTGCAAACAAATTAAATAAAAAATTCAATGAACTTAAAAAGGAAAATGATGTTTTAAAAGAAAGTTTAAAAATGGGAGATACTTGTATTGATGCTTTTAATGATGGAAAAATATTAAACATGCAAAATAACAATGAGTAAGAAATAATATTATTGAAAAAGGATCTTGCAAAATTTGTTCAAGGGGAAGAGAATTTAAATGTTATGTTAAGGACATAAAGGTCTACTCTTGATAAAAAAAAGAATTGGGTATAATCCTATTAAAAATGTGAAAAATAGAACTAATGATAATATTAGAATGATTAATACTAAATCAAGGTTTAAACCACTTTATTGTTCACCGTTTGTTACAGCTTGTAGAAAATGTGGTTTAAAATGTCATTTTGATTCTAATTGTAATAAAATTTGTAAGACCCCAACTTTTATGAATAAAGATGAATTTTCTATAATTATTATTTTTGAATATTATGGAATGAATTTGATATAATGTTATAATTGTGGGAAATAGTTATAAATTTTGCAAAGAACATAAGTTATTATATAATATTCGATTGGTCGGGGAATATTCGTACGACGACACAATCATTGGTGGACCCCACAATGAAATTATTGTCGGATTGAGAAAACGACAAAAATATTTTATGAAAATAACGGCGGAAGTTTTATCGTTAATTTGTTGAAACACACAGTGTTAAAAAATATGAGAATACGCGTGGTTGCATAGTAGTAGACACGGTATTGATTATTGATCTTACGTGAGAAGTCACTCAGTTTTGTTCAATTACATACTTCAGTAATTATTGCATAATATTTCACGTTAATCGATTCAATTATTGTCGATATTTTATATATTATTAAATCAATAATTGAGACGACGAAGTTATTAATATTATTATTTGCAATATTAACTATGTCTAGAAGTTCTGCCAAGAAGAGGTTTGGTCACCTAATTGCGCGCCAATAGGGAGAAATCCTTATTGAAAAGCCTCTTCTTTCTTGGGAACGACCTGGTCGATTAATAATGTGAATTATAATAATGATGATGAAGTTTTGTTTTATTAGTATTATTAATATAATAAAACAGAAAAGCTTTTTATATAAAACAGAATACTTTTATAAAGTTATTCGTTTTATTAGACTATAAATAAAATATATTATATTCTATTATGCATAGTATTTGCATATAGTAAAATCTTTTTATATAAAACAAAATACTTTTATAAAGTTATTAGTTTTATTAGACTATAAATAGAATATATTATATTTTATTATGCATAAGTGTTCATTTAATAGTACTGATAGTATTTGTATAGTAAAATCTTTTTATATAAAAGCAGAATACTTTTATAAAGTTATTCGTTTTATTAGATTATAAATAGAATATATTATATTTTATTTAAAAGATTTTGTTTTATTAAAATATTTTATAGTAAACCAAACTGGACCGTCTGTTTAAAAGTAAATCAATACGACCGCTCATGAATTAGAGAATTAATTCTTATTCGATCCATTCTCCTATAAATAGAAGCTCATTCCTTCATTATTTCTTACTTAATTCTTTGAAACTCTGAGAGAGAAACTATAAAGAAAAAGAAGGAAAGTTTTCTCGCTACTTGAGACTTTCATATATCCGATTTGTTACAGGGTAAGGGGTATTATTTCTTTCGTATTCATGAAGAGAACTTTTGTTATTCCATTTTTTATTCATTGGAATAACTTTTTATCTGTTCACCCTATACTTGGTGAAATTAAATTCATTATTCTATTTTTATCATTATGTTGGAATAACTTTTGTACATGCGAAATCTGCATACATGGTGAAATTCTTACATTATTCCATTCTTTATTATTCTGTTGGAACATCTTGTGCATGCGTTTACGCATGACTGGTTCCGATTATTTATTATTCATTGGAATATCCATCGGAATTAAATTTACTTTGACACGGTTCCGATTATTTATTATTACATTGGAATATCACATGCAATGCTTACGTTCTGGCGTGACTGCTTCCGATTATTTATTATACATTGGAATAACTTTCTGCATGCTTG
Source organism: Panax ginseng (assembly GCA_020205605.1). Taxonomy (NCBI): domain Eukaryota; kingdom Viridiplantae; phylum Streptophyta; class Magnoliopsida; order Apiales; family Araliaceae; genus Panax; species Panax ginseng. Next base: position 138,012,613 of record CM035135.1, on the reverse strand, counting down.
ATCTATCGCATGCACAGTGATTTATTTTGTTATTCCATTCTTTATTATACTTAGTTGGTTAAAGTTTTGACTTCTATACTCCATGAAATTAGTGGAATATCCTTGATATTTGCGGCTTCATCCCGATATCTTTTCATGAAAATATTCTTACGAACATTCTTGAATTTTACTTTACAAAGAAGTATCATGTTGACAATTTGGACGTTATTAGTTCCTGGATAAATTAATTCTTGAACTTGTTTTATTGAATTCTTATATCATTGTCATCATCCTCATGTTTATATTATGTTGAAAGTCATTTGTGACCTGTAGTGCATAGATGGACTTGGTATGATTATGACCAGTGATTAATCGGTATAATCATGAATGTTACAAATGATGTGGTAAAAGTTCTCATTGGCCCGTAGTGCATTGATGAACAGTTGTTGGCATGATCATGACCATTGATGAATACACGAATATCATTGTCTGCAGTAGTGCATAGATAATTTGTGGTTGTGATCTTAATGAATATCATTGGTAGTAGTGCGAGGATGATATGGATTATTTATTAAATTTGAGACCCAATGATAAAAGTGATGAAAAACTTTTAAATCATAAAAGATGGTAGATTTTATCATCTACTTGACTCTTTTAATGGATTGCTTGTTCACCTGCAGATTAAACTTGATGTTTGTTATATTGTATCAGTTTAACATTGTTGAAGGCTAACGATAATTTATTCTGTATTATCTTAGTCATAATATTTCTTCTTGGGCTAGTTGAGCTCACCCTTTTACTTTCATTATTCTCTTCGTGAAATGAGTAACGTAGCAGAAGCGAGGAACTAGTCGAGGAGCGGGTGACGGTCGAGATAATAGCATTAGTAGTCCTCAACATTGCATTAAATAGTGTGATAATAAATATAATGTGACTCAATTGAGTGTGGATATTGTCAGATGACAATATTTGTATTAAAACTCACAACATATGTTTTGTCGTATTTTACACGACTGTTGTATAATTAAGTTGTATTTGAATTTTTATACCATGTATTTGGCGACTCAAGATGGGTGATGTATACCTATTTTGGGGGCGTCACAAAATTAGAATAAAATAAATTTGGATAAAGAAATGTGATTTATATGCTACTAATACAAAAGGACCCAAGAAGATTTAGGTACCAAAAAGGTAGAAACGATTTGTTATTTTTTAGATATCTCAAGGTCAAAATAGAGACGAATAATACTTTACTTTGAGAGACTACACTAAGGAGCTTAACTATCAAGTTTATTATTGATAACAGAATGTTGATATATATATATATATAGGTAACAAATCGCAAATGTATGATTATTTTGTTTATTTGTTATATGTGATTTTGTTATAAGCTTGCTAAATTGATATGAATTAATTTTTATAGATAACAAATAGGGAGAGATATTTGGGTAATAATGATTATGTTATAATCAACTTGTGTTTAATGATTTCTTTTTGATAATGACAAAGGGGGAGAGATATTTGGTATTTGAATTGGTATTCATGTTGCTGGAATATGCAATGAATGATAATATGCAATGATAGTTATTTGGATCAAGTCATTTTTTGCTACTTAATATGCATAAATTTAGGGGAGCTATATATTGTCATCATCAAAAAGGGGGAGAACGTTAATTTTTATTATTGGTGATTTTAATAATGACAACTACACTAACTTCAAAGCTTAAACTAAGATTAGCGAATAAAACTGAACAGGATGCACAATCTGGAGGAAATTGGAAAAATAAAATCCAAGTGAACTGATAGCAACTGGGTATAATTAGGGAGCCAAAAAGGTTTTGTCGAGAATCTGGGTTGGAGTCCGGTCTACAGTATTACGTACTACCACGGAAGACTATAACTAGAGCGGAGTAGAAATAAATGATCAAGCTGGCTGCTACACTAAATGTAGTTCCTGCTGAGGCTTGATCTCTCCGTAGAATGTAGACAAGTTGAGGATTTGATATCAGAAGGACAGGACAAATGTGTTTGGCGTGAACAATTAGCTTTCTTGTGTAATTTGAAAAAGTTTCCACCCATGAACCTGTGAATTGTGAGGATGAGGAATTCTTCTACTCATCCTTTGCTTTATAAAAGAATCAAAAGTCGGTCTCTTTTCTCTAATCATTTTCATTACTAAATGTAGGTGCAATGGAGTATAAAATATTCTGATGAAATATAAATATCTTTAGGCGTAATAAAATCCTCATAGATCTACGTGGACGATGAGATATGATTTATTTCAAATTTTGGACGGCCCAAATAATTTATTAGAGTGAGCGAAAAATTTAAAATTAGTTGTATTTTGTTAGATAGATTATATATATATATATATATATATATATATATATATGGTTTAAATATAACTTATTTTCAAAATATTTATTTTAACTTACATACACATCTTGTAAGTTTCAAACATATCATTTTTAGTCAAATACACAAAAACAAATGAACCTTAAAAAAGCATATCAAATTTCAGTACTTGTTGTAATTCATGTAATAAATATTTATCTATTTCTCAAAAAACATATCACATTTTGACCTTTAAAGTTAATCTACTAAATTTTATAATATACAATTGATGTGAAAACAATAAAGTTGTATTTGATAGTTCTTTTAAGAATAAGAAGAAAAATAATTTAGGATACGCACAATTTTATTAACTAAAATTAAATAATTTCGTATTAATTTCAACATCTATTATTTAATATCATTTTGTCTAAATAAAAATTATTTAACTGATAAATGTGAATATGATAACTCAACCTTCTATTTTTTTATTTTTTATTTTTTCAAAAATTTATGAGTTGGCTTGCTATTAGTAAAAAATTAGTATATCTGATTCTAAATCATAGTTTTAATATGAAATTCATATTATCTTTTATTGGTTTTAATTATTGTTGATTCATACTTTGATTATTGGTTATAAGCCTTCATGTTTAAGACTCAAAATTTGAGAACCTAACATATTATTCTTATTTTATAGATATAGATTTTTGTCCAAGCAAAAAGTAAATTAATAAGAAAAGCTTAAAAAAAAAAGCGGCAAATATCTCTCCCAAAAACCACCGAAGGTAATCTAGTCTAATGGACCGAAACCCAACTCTCATTGGGGTTTAAGACAATGTAAGCTAAGAAGCAGAACAGAAGCTGGGCCTAGGAAGAGTGACCCAATAGAACTTAACGAGGGCCAGGATCCGTCTCTCAGCCCATATTGTTTCTCTTTGGTATTAATTAAGTAATTCCTAAATCCTAATTCCTAAAACCCTAAGTCCTAACTCGTCCCCTCTTCTCTCTCTGTTTCGAAACACGGGACAGACGACAAGCTAAGCTGAGCTCAGGGACTTGGTGGTGGAAGAAGGTAGATACAATGGTGAAGGTATTGAACCCTTCTGCAAATAATGAAGATGGCGGGAATAATAAGAAGAATAAGAAAAAGAAAAATAGTCAGTTACGTCCCGACTCCATAGCTATGAAGAAAGTGAAAGCTTCAAAATCAAACCCTTTTGAAACCATTTGGTCTCGTCGCAAATTCGATGTCCTAGGCAAAAAACGAAAAGGAGAAGAACGCCGTCTTGGTCTTGCTCGCTCTCTAGCTATGCAAAAGGCATTTATTTTCTTATCCCTACTCAATTTGTTATGCTGTCAAATCTCTCCAGTCCACAAAGAGAGTCTAAATTTACAAACTTTAATGATATATTTTTGTTTTTACCTCAAATTTATTGAAGGTTTAGTTTAGTGGTGATGACATGAAAATGAAACTGTGATCGTAAACTAGGTAACTTTGTGTATTTTTTATGCCAACACAGGACCTTTTTTGGAATAAATGTTTTTGCCAAATGGGTGTTTTTTGTGGAAGGAGTAATATATAATAAGAATAATAATTTCAAACACATGAAAACAAACTCTGAAATGTGATTCATTGGATTGAATTGCAGAGAACAAAAACGCTACTGAAGGATTATGAGCAGAGTGGAAAGTCGTCAGTATTTGTGGATAAGAGAATTGGAGAGCAAACTGAGGGTCTCCCTGGGTTTGATAAGGCCATTTTGAGGTCCCAACGTGAACGTCAGGTAAGTATTTTGCAAATGATTTGGTCTATTTGATAACAAGCTCAGATTATTATTTTGTTTGGTTCCTGAGAAAATTTAACAACCTCAACCAAGTAAAATGAAAGTTCAATATCTTGATAGCTTATTTTATTTTTCTATTTTCATTTTGATAGTTGAAACTTAACAAGAAAAGCAAGTATAATTTGTCAGATGGGGAAGAAGATGAATTAGATATTCCAGGTGTTGGCTCATTTTCTGATAAGGATGACTTTGAGGATGAAGTACCATTTGACGATGATGAAGATGGAGAATTTACTGAAACTGGAAGTATGTCTGCATTTCTTATTATTTTGCCTTATCCAATGCTTCTAGATTCAAAACGAATGTCACAAGCAGACTCTCTAATAATAATTATTGTGTGATCAAAAAATTATAAAAGCATTGTATTTCAGAACATACCTTCTGACCGACTTCTCTGATGGATAGTTAAATGATCCAAATGTTGTAGTCTTATGTTTATAACTAGATTATCCTATTTTTATTTTGCAATTTTTGTGTAATATGTTTTAGCTCTACCAGTTCTGCCTCTTGAAGTATAGTTTCCTGATTGCTTCAACTTTTTTTCCTGAAAAATAATTTCTTATCACTTGGTTTGTAGTTTTGGAATATTACTTTACTTCCTTTATACCAATGTACTACAGTTAAATTTGTCTTGTTATCAGGAAAGAAAATGAACCTATTCACCAGTTGGAGCATTCTAGAATCAGAGTCTTCCACACTCCATGTTGATGGATTTACTCATTTGACTGTTTCAAATTGTAAAAAAACCTCAAAACCACTTTCTAAAAAAGTGCCTTATATAATGTGTCCTTAAAGGCTGAAGGTGACACTCTTGTCTCCATCCCATTAATTAGTATATTCCACTAAAATCCATTGCTACTGATAATCTTTGCACTATGTACACGCTATACACTCTTGCATTTTATAACATAAAAAAGTAATATGAAAGAATATATGTATGCATTGTATAAAGAGTGAGTTAACTTGCATTAGTGATATTGATTCTCTTCATGACTGAAGCTAACACACTTAGATTGTTAGATTGTGCAACCCCTTTATTGTTTTGGTGAATTTGATAGATTTTGGTAGTAGTTACAATTGCTCAGTTTTTGTTTCCTGTTTCCGAAGTTTCTCCTATTGGCCTTAATTAGCTGTCTTCTTTTTTTGGTACAGAGAGATCAGCCATATTAAGACATCTTACTGGCCATGGTAGTCAGAGTACTCTGGAAACTGGTTCAATGGAAGGAGAAGAAAATGTGAGTTGCATTCTACTACGTCAGATTTTGGTCTGTTCTATCTATGCTTGTGTTCTTTATTTGTCATGTTCTTTTATTTCTCATGTTTCCTTGTGGTTGCAAGATGGTAACAATTATTGAACACACCCTAGCTGTTGTTTGTTTGTGTAGTGTTGCCTGTTGATTTCTTTGTTGTAGTTATTGGCAGGCGAACTTATGATTAGTAGAAAGAAGTTGAATTGATTAGTGGCTTGATTCTTTACCAGTTCCATATTACTATTACAATGCATTTAAGTTAACATGTCTCCCTCTCTCCTCTCCATCATCTCTGATTTGTTTTTATTTGGTATTAACCCGTATAACCTCTTCTTTTTACATTTTATTTCAAAAGTGTCATCATATAAGTAAATGCTATTGTTTCCGGACTTCATTCTGATTAATGACTTTCTGTTCCCAATAATATTTTGTCCGCGAGTCTCGCTGGCGCTGCAGCTCTACAAAAGTAGGTCTGGTTGCTATAGTTGGTATCCAGTTTGCATACTATATTCTGCTTTTAATTTATGCCCAGTTGTTTAAGATTTATGCACATGTCTTTCTTTTTGACCTGGGAAGGTGGTCACATATATTATTTGTTTGTGGCTGTAAAAGTTTTTGGATCATGTGGTTCTTATTCCCTTAGCATTTTTTATATTAATGTTTGTTTTTCTGTTCGTAGTTTCAATGGGTAAAACTGCAAATTAGTCTACCTTAGCATTTTTGTTGCTATTCCTCTACCATGAACACTGTTTTTGGTCCAGTCCATGTGTTTCTCTTGCCAATATTTGTTATCATTGCTCCATAAGAACAATCATATTCCTACCCAGGAATGGCTGATATGCTGAGTTGTCTTTTAATCTCTGTTTGGAGGGATATTATGCAGTACAGGTAAACATATTATGCTTATCTTTGTGTTGATGTGATATCTTTCCTATTGCAGAGGCAGAAAACTAAAAAAGAAGTGATGGAGGAAATCATTTCAAAGAGTAAATTCTTCAAGGTGATGACCAGTGGTATCTTAATATCTTGTCAATGTTGGCACTGCTACAGTTTGAGGATGATTAATTAACTTACATGTGAATGTGAATGTGCATGTGCGTTTTCTTACCCTTGTCTCCTCGTATCCTACCAGGCACAAAAAGCAAAGGATAAGGAAGAAAATGAACAGTTTCTTGAACAGTTAGACAACAACTTCACATCTTTGGTACATTCCGAGGCATTAATATCTTTAACCGACCCAACCAAAATGAATGCTTTGAAGGCTCTTGTGAACAAGAGCACTTCAAACAATAATACAAAGAAAGATGATGCATCTTCCACTCCGAACAAAGTTTCTTTTCAGCAGGTATAACTGCTTCCAGGTGATCGTTTTATTTATTTATTTTAAAATTATTATCGACTTTTGAAAGTCAATTTGATTTGAGATATTTTCAAGCTCAATAACTCAATATTGATATGATTCATTAAAAATTATGATCTTATAATTAGCATTAAAATATAGGTTAGAATATTCATCATTATATTGATTAAAATTAAATAAATCTATGTCAAATTTGAGTTTAAAAATGTCTCAAATTGACTTCAAAAAATAGTCTTATATTTTGGAATGGAGGAAGTATCAACACAAAACCATCTCAAGTTACATGAAGATTATTGAATGTTGTTTGAATAATATCAAACTGAGTTCAGAATATTTGTTGTATGCAATATAATTATATATAAACACATGTTTTTATCTAGTTATTAATTTTTTAGTAGTTTTAATTATTATTCCCGTGGATGGATTATTTTTGAAATTTGATTTTTTACTTGTACTAGAATTGCACATTATCAAACATTGAACGAAGTTGGGTCCTCAAGAATTATTAATTAATAGATAACTAAGTTATCAAATACCAACTATTAGTGAATTGTACCATAGCTTATTTTTCCACACGGGTAAATGACACTAAAAACCAACGAACTTACACGTATTTTTTGTTTTAAACAACCAAATACAATTTTTTTCAGTTAAACATCAAAGAGATAATTTATTTTCACACTTTTTTTTAATAGGCGTTAGTTAACCAAAGTTTGGCCGTCAATTTTTGTTGAGCTGGCTTTTTAAATCATTCTTTTCCCAATAAATAATTATGTGGATATTGTGACATGGATTTTTAATGATGTGGATTTTTAATATTTGGTAGCAAAAAATGAAGTGGCATTATGTCATGACTTGATTTTTTTTTTAAAAATTCTCTCTCAACATGAAACTAATATTATTATTCATCTCCTACATCACAAAATATGCAGAATTTTGTTTTTGCAACCCTTTACCTTCAATCTACATCCCAAATAACTACCATCCTCATCCCACCTCCACCATTCCACCATCCTTACATCACCAGCAACCCATTCGGCGAAGAATGAGCCTCTGTTCAGAGTCTATAGTCCTACTTCCTTTCATATTCTCTTTTAGATTTAGATCTAGATTGGTGCAATAATATTTTTTTCCCCAACAACGTATAAGCTCTCTCCAAAAGTTGAAGTTGAGCATTGCTCGATCTTCATATCGATGCCAATATTTCAGATTGCTATGATGAGATCTTGAATCACTCCGTGGTGAAGGTAAGAAAACTCTAGATGACGACCAAGGACACAACATTTTACAACCCTATGTATCTCTCTGTTATCACCGCTCAAACTTGCTTTCGATTACTCCCAACGCTTCGATCTATTAACAGATTTGTGATAAGATCTGCCGCATTCTCTTCACACGCTAATAATAAAGAATAAGAGAAATTTAAGAAAAGGATCAGGCAACCATGGAAGAGGTTGTAAATCTTAAAGGTAAGAAAAGCCCCAAATTTCTTGATTAGGTGTGATTAAGATGGTGTAGTTTAAGTCTGAAAAAATCGTAAAGCTCTCATCTCTTTGGAGGGGAAGGATTTAGTTTAATTAGCACATCTTATTGTTGCAGAGGTTGGTCATTTAGTTGATTAATCAATTCAATAGTGAAAACTTTCTCCTTCTTTTGCTTTCTATTAATTTATAATATTTTATTTATGAGTGGAGCAAAAAAAATATTAAAATTAAAATAAAGCCATGTCATATTGTTTATATCATTTCTTGTTGCCAAATATTTAGTAAAAATGTCACCTCAGAATTTTTTAACAGTCAACCGCATTTGACTCACATCTGTTAGTTTTTATGGGGAAAATGGAATCTCTCTCTTACTTTAAAGTTTATTGTGGAAAATTTGAATTTTAATGGTTAAAACAAAAAATAAGTGGAAGTTCGTTGGTTTTTAGTGTCATTTACCCTTTCAACAGATGATAACGTCAGATGCAACTGTAAGCTTCAAAACAATATTTGTTGCCATGTCTTTTTTTTTTAATACATGACATTCACTTTCAAATTGATTCTGGCAGGAAACACCTGATGCTTACGACAAACTTGTGAATGAGATGGTATTGGATATACGTGCTCGCCCATCGAACAGGACAAAGACTCCTGAAGAAATTGCACAGGAGGAAAAAGAGCGACTAGAGCAATTGGAGGTATATTTGGACATAGACATCGATGAGTCTGTGACTTTCTGTCTATAGTGCATTCTTTTTATGTCCCTTTGGGGATATTCTCCAAAAAAATATTGCATTGGAATCTTTCCGATTTTTAATGTGGTTCTACCACTTAATAAGACCTTCACATATGCTATTTTTAGTAGTATTAATAGGAACGAGAATTGTGTGATTGCTCTTGGATATTTTTTTAATGAGCAAAAGGTTGAATCCATTAATTTTTTGGTGTGCCGATATTCACTATTAAGGTTTCCAATTTTTTTATTTGGATCTTGTTGACCAGGAGGGATTGTATTCTCCTCTCCCTACTAAATTAAGTGTAATCATTTTACCGCAGTCTAGTACTTGTCCTGTATATGATAAACTATATTTTTTAAGAATTAGAATACTGGAGAAATATTCTTGGTGGAATATCTTCCATAGTTTCTTTACTTTTGCTTGTTTAATGGCCTGCAATTCCAGGAAGAGCGTCAGAAGCGAATGCTTGCTAATGATGACTCAAGTGATGAAGACAGTGATGGTTCCAATGATAACGATGCATCTACCCAGAGGCTAACATCTATTTCTGGAGATGATCTTGGTGACTCATTTGCTCATGATGAAGAACCAAAAACTAAATTGGGTTGGATTGAAGATATTTTAAGAAGAAAAGATGAGGATGTGGTTGAGAGTGAAGATGGTACATCTTCTGAAGGCTCAGAAAGTGCTGAAGACGATGGTGATGAAGATGAAATTGATAAAGATGATGACGAATTCGAAAAAAATGAATCTTTGAAGGATTGGGAACAAAGTGATGATGACATATTTGACACAGATTTGGAAGTTGGAGGAGGAGCAGAAGAGGATGATCATGATGTTGAAGAAGACAATGAATCAAAAGGGCATAAAAAGGTCTTTGAAATCAAGCAAAGACAACTAAATCTGTTAGATTCTGATAAAGCGAAGGCAAATTCCAAACAGCCATCAACTCAACAAGAGGACCTTCCTTATACAATTGAAGCTCCAAAGAGTTTGGAGGAATTATCTTTACTTTTAAAGAACCGATCTGAGAGTCAGATTATTGAGGCAATCAGGCGAATTCGTACATTCAATGCAATCACTGTTGCTGCTGAAAATCGAAAGAAGATGCAAGTATGTACTGCTTTATATTTGCTTTGATTTAATTATAAGTGAATATGTTCATTAGAGAGAATGTGTTCATTAAATTTATGTTAAGGAAATTCCCAAAAAATTTCATGAAATTGTGTAAGATCAGTCATGTTAGTTCTTTTCTGATAGTTCTGAGAGTTTATCTGTACTTGAGATTGATATATACCAAATTCTTGTATGTTTCTTTATTGATTCATGAACTGAAATGCCAATTTATTTCTAGGTCTTTTATGGTGTACTATTGCAGTACTTCTCTGTTTCGGCAAATAATAATCCAATAAATTTTAAGCTGTTAAATTTGCTTGTCGAGCCATTGATGAAGATGAGCACAGAAATCCCATACTTTGCAGCCATATGTGCTCGTCAGCGGTTACTTAGAACGCGGACATTGTTTTGTGAAGATGTTAAGAACTCAGGTTGGCCCTAAAGATATTTAAGAAATTCTTGTTCTTCCAACTGTAAAGCTTTCCATTTCTACGACATTTTCTAATATGTGGGTTTCTTTCCATTTTGCAGGGAAAATTTGTTGGCCTTCTTTGAAGACGCTATTTCTGTTGAGGCTCTGGTCTATGATATTTCCATGCTCTGATTTTCGCCACGTAGTCATGACTCCAGCAATACTGCTAATGTGTGAATATCTGATGCGTTGTCCCATTATTTCTGGTCGGGATATTGCAATTGGTTCCTTTCTATGCTCTATGGTTCTTTTTGTAAGTGCCCTTGAATACGTATTTAGTTTTGAATTCCTTTCAAATGACATGCTTTATAGTTTATAAATGAAGGATCTTGATAATTCTCCATGTTGAAGCTTGAGTGTAATGGTTTAAAACCATTTTGTGGCACAAGATTTAAGAAAACTCAAAGAGAAGGGATTGTATAAAATAAGTACCAATTTTACCGATAGTGCATGCAATTACACTAAAAAATATCTGTCTTTTTTAAACTTAGTGGACCCTAATTTAGTATACTTTTGAGGGTAAATTAGTATTTAGACTTATTTTATATTTAACTAGTGTACTTTTAGACATCTTTTTGTAGACAAAATATTTTGTACTTGAGGACATCTTTTTGAAGATGGAGGGAGTGTATCCTTTCTCTTTTAGAGGTATTTTTGTGACTGATTTGTGTAGAGATTGGAGCTCTTTTTTTATTTTTATTTTTTACTCCATTGAGGGTGGACTTCTTGTTCTCCTTTTTATTATATCCTTTCTTTTCTATTAACAAAATATATTCTTTCATAAAAAAAAGACAGGGAGTGTGTGTGTGTGTGTGTATATATAAATGTGGCAATGTGTGAATACCTTGACAACGTTGGCTATAGATCGGTTCTATATATATATATATATATATATATATATATATATATAATCTATAGGAGTATGCAAATGTAATTTAATGAAATTATAAGATAAGTGATCACTGAGGACTGTAGAGGCTGTATCATGAAATGCTGTTCTCTGAACTGGTTTTATGTTACATTTTATTTGTTTTCTCCTTAGATATGCAAGGATTGTTAAAGGAATTAAGGTTGGTCTACGATATGGTTTGATTTATAAGAATCAGTAGCTTCTGTCTATGGCCGCAGTTGCGGTGCAGGATCTTTCTTGTTTCCCTGCCTTTTTTATACACTGCATGTACACAGGCAGCGTCCCCTTTTGGCGTCTTCTGTTCGTATATATCTTTTTACTAATCACAAGAAACAAGAATTGTGAACAAATTAAAGCATTTCTGGAATCAAAGTAACAGAAGACTGAAGCTTATGGTACTATTCAAGTGGATAGCTTTTGAATGACGTTATAAATTAGCGGCTGTTGCTGCCCTTTCCTTTTGTATTTTTTTCAGAATTTTCTGAGGTTTAGAGAACATAATTTTGAGATGGAATTAAAATGCTTGAAGCTAAATAAATTGTTATGCATTTGCTCTTTATTCTTTAATTTACTATTTGTCTTTATTGAATATTTTTCAACGTACCCAATACCCATATTCCTCAGATTGATTTTTAATGACTTCGTAAAATTATCCTGCAGGTCACTAAGCAGTCTCGAAAGTTCTGTCCCGAGGCCATAATTTTTATACAAACTTTACTAATGGCAGCACTGGATGGAGAATCTGGATTGTTCCAAGATTCTCAGGTATTGCATCAGCCCTATTGGAAGTCTGCTTTCATGTCGGTAGTTCTGTGATGTTTTATTTTTTGTGGTTGCTTGTTGACTTTACCTGATGGAAAGTGCTTTCCTAAAGTTGCTTGAAAAATTTACTAAGTTAATAATTTTGCAGTTATATCATCTAATGGAACTTAAGGCACCCAAACCCCTGCTCTGCATACAAGGTTCTCTAAACGGGATTCATCCTTTAGATTTTCTTTCATTAATGGACTTGCCAGAGGATTCCTCCTATTTCTGTTCTGATGAATTCAGGTTATTATCTTGAATCTTTATTTGGCAGTTATTAAGAGAGTCCTTAATGTTCTAATTCCTATGTAAGTAGGTGTTGCTGCCTTGTTTTGGATGTATTTATTCTCATATGCAACCGTCTAGTGCATGATTTATTGATGATGGCATAGACAAAATTCTCTAAATGGACTGTACTGGTTTATATGTTAGCAGTTGAAAAAGTTATCATATTGGGTGTTCATCAAAATACATGATCTATACAACTATAGCCCTAATTGAAAATGTGGCCATCAGATAGATGCTTATAGTATATAAGTTGCAGAAGTTGTATGTTGTCCACTCAGAAATTATCTTCGTCTTACTTGTTAGAGAAGAAAAAGAAAAAGCAGGCATGATAGATTTAATAATACTGCTTATCGACTCTATTTACACTGTTGATTTTCTGTGAAAAATAACCCGTCAGGAGTTGATTGTATTTATGAAGGATTAATTATTTCCTGTCATTCATGAGCTGCTGCAGTATTTAGGATATTCTTGTTCTGAGATATTCTCAGTTTGATAAATGGATTCTACCATATGCAGGGCCAGCATACTTGTAGCAGTGATTGAAACACTGCGAGGATATGTTAACATTTATGAAGGATTTAATTCGTTTCCTGAAATTTTCTTGCCAATTTCGAAAGTATTGCTTAAACTAGCAGCACAAACTCTTGTGCCAAATGAAATACGTACGAAAGCCAGGGATGTTGCTCATCTGATAGAGAAGAAAGCTCGTGAGCATCACATGTTACGTCGGCCACTAGAAATGAGGATGCAAAAGCCAGTGCCTATAAAGTTGCTTAATCCAAAGTTTGAAGAGAAGTAATGAAACCTTCCCTAACAACTCTTCTAACACTAAGAAATGCATCTTAAATTGAGTGGCTGAAATTGACCATTTAATTTTTATCTTATTCTCCAGCTTTGTCAAGGGAAGAGATTATGATCCGGACCGTGAACGAGTTGAGAGTAGAAAGCTGCAAAAACTTATAAAAAGGGAAGCTAAAGGGGCAGCTCGTGAGTTGAGAAAAGATAATTATTTCTTATCTGAGGTGAAGGCAAAAGATAAGATGCGACTAGAAGAAGAAAGAGCCGAGAAGTATGGAAAAGCAAGAGCTTTCCTCCAAGAACAAGAGCATGCATTCAAATCTGGGCAACTTGGAAAAGGCGGAAAAGGCAGAAAGAGGAGGAGATGATGCCTACTTTGCAATGCTTTATTGCTGGTGGAGTCTCTTGTTCCATCAACCAAGTACTTCCAGCTTCAGGTATAAAGTGATATATAAAGTGTTATTTCAGCCGCTATCTTTATTTATTATAGTCCAATACCTAAAAATCTCTTCACGAGTGGAAAACAAACTTGTATCAGAATTACTTTAATCGAATCTGTAGTAGGCTAGGTTTTTTTTATGGATTTTATATTCATCTGTATTATATTTTGTTGCTTAATGTATGTCCTCTCTTATTGCATGCTAAACTATTTTGAATGGTTCCTTTTTCTCTTTTTATATGCAAGTAGTATTATACCAAGTACTTTTCAGTATCATCATATTGTATGGCTTTTGTTGCTTCATGCACTATGCTTTATCCTTACATGCTGATGGACAAAGATCCCTTTTCATCAAAAGAAAAAGAGTGCAAAGATCATTTAATCGAATTTTGCTGTTCTCTTTCGAAATATGTCTTGTCAACATTCTACTTTTACTTGATTTAATTACCATTTTGCCACCTTATTAGCCTTTTGGGGGCAAATGACAAAAACATCCCCGAAGTATCTCCTCGTTACAAAAACCTCCCCTGAAGAATCCCTCGTTACAAAACACCCTCTGGATTCCATTTTTGCAAATAAAGAGTACTTCAAGTTCAAGTAACCATCCATTTCAAAAAGCACAATTTCGAGGAGATGCCTAATTGAACAGAAAATGTTATTGTGACTTTTTAAATTTGCTGACCTGGTACAGTCTGGCATTTTCTGTCCAACATTTTGATGGAATCCACTTAAAAGGGTGGTTTTGGTAATGGATGGTTATTCGAAGGGCACTTCATTGCAAAATGAAGCTAAAGGGGTCGTATCGTATTTGTTTGTAAAGAGGGGATATTTCGGGAGACACGGTATATGCCTTCCTGACTTGATGTGGGGAGGAGATTTGGAGTTGCTTTAATAGGGTTGATAAATACCTTACCCAAGAAATGTTACAACTTTCAATGCTCTGCTCTGTGTACATATAATCTCCTTTATGTATACTAAATCAGCCTCTGTTTTTTTAGGTTTGCCATTCATTTTCTCTGCTTTTCCTTTTCAGTTTAAATAGGCATTCAGACAGCTGCTTCCTACTGGTGGTGGCTAAAATTTTTGGTGAAACCACAAAACTAATGCGGTGATGTATCTTTGCTGCATTGGAATTTTGTGCTGTTCTGCATCAATACTACAATTGCATTCTGGGGAATTTGAAGCTTCCATTTGCGCTGCCATCACGATCGGAGTTGTACCATGACACTTATTTGTACATCATCATCATATGCAGACACACAGAGTTTTTGCCGAAGGTGTTGTACTGTTGTCTAGTTTCTGAGAACAGTTGGTTGTAATTGGGGTTAGCTCGGCTACCTCAATCTACCTCCTGCGACTCTTATACAGGGTGACTAATTTTTTTCTTAAAAAAATAAAAATAAAAATCAAATATACAAGTTTCTGTGATTACATATACTTCCTTTAAATATGTGTTTCATGTTTTTTTCTAAAGATAATAAGCTGTTATTTTAGTAGGGTCAAGTGAAATTACAGCCAAAAATAATAATTAACATTGTTGTTTAAACCAGAAGCACTATCGAAATCTCTCGTTCTCTCTAATAAAACTGCAATATTAATTAAACTAATATTATTAACCACTACTTAATGAGATTATTAACCAATAGTTATATCTAAAGGCCCGTGTGATTTAATTCAACTAGGCAGGTGATCGAGCCTTACTCCTTCACTCACAGGGTTACTATACTCAACTGCCTCAACAGCTGACAAGACATAAGCAACAAAATCTAAATACTTGTATCTTTGTGGTGGTCATACTATCCTTTTTGTCCCGTCTCTAGTGAGGCTATATTGATAGTCCACAAGTTCCTCGACTATGCTATAATTTATGGATCTAAGGAAAAGTTACTTCAAGCTCCACCTTCTGACTAACACTATTAAAATCATCAATACAAGAAACAGAGGATTCCTTGTTCTAATGAAGCATAACGGACTCATCAAAAGTAACATCTCTGTTAATGATGACCTTTGTTGACTTCTGATCAGCACACCAAAATCTATAACCCTTCACACCATAACCAAGAAAGATACATTTCTTTGCTCTAGGTTGAAGTTTTCCCTCATTCACATGTGTATATGTAAGACAACCAAATACCTTTTCAGGGGTCTTACGTTCTATAGTTGTGCAAAGAGAACAATTCACCAAAAAAGAAGTCGTGTTCACTACTTCAACCCAGAATTTCTTGCCTAAACCTGCATTTAACAACATGCACCTGACCTTCTCTATCAAGGTTCTGTTCATCCGTTCTGCAACTCCATTCTGTTGCGGTGTCTTCACTATTGTACGATACCTAGCAGTTCCTTCATTCTTGCAGAACTCATTGAACTCAGTCTCACAAAACACAAGACCATTATTTGTTCTGAACCTTTTAATCTGCTTTCTTGTCTGCTTTTCAACCAAGTCTTCCACTGCTTGAAAGTCACAAAAACGTCATTTTTTATGTTTCAAGGAATACCCAATCATCAATGAAGGTTAGCAGATAATGTGCACCGCTACCTTTGGAAGGAACTTGTGAAGAGCCCCAGAAATTTGAATGAATATAGTCCAAAGTCTCTTTTGTTCTATGAACTGCGGTCTTGAAACTAACTCGTTTCTGCTTCCCCAAGACACAATGTTCACAGAAGTCCAACTTTCTTATTTTTTGTCCAAACAAAAGACCTCTCTTACTCAAAGCATCCATGCCTCTTTCACTCATATGGCCTAACCTATATGTCACAACCTGGTGGTGTCATCTTCAATAACTGGAGAACAAATTGCATCTGAATCTGTGTCATCTTAAAATATTAAAATATTTTAATATAAAATATGTGTATGAAGAACAACCTAATGGTGTCATCTTAAAATATTTTAATATAAAATATATGTCTGATTATCTCCTACCTACTTCTTCACCAGCAGGCGGAGAGTAAATTAGCAGATTCAGCTCAAATGAAAGTTACAAAACAGATTCATTTAAATTTTAAAATTAAGAGTAAAATATATTTTTTTTGCCTCCTCTAAGTATAACTCTTTCATTAATTTGTCCCCTTTAAGTTTATTAAATTATATGTGTCCCTCCACTATACCTATAAAATAAATGTCAGTATAGGCAGGGGCCTATGCTGCCCAAGCATAGGTCCGCCCCTGCCTCCAACTTATATAAATACCGACCTTGATTCTTTTTATCAACACAAGAGAGCCTCTAATAATTTTCATAACTCCACCTTCAGCAGTGTATTTACACACATTTTTATCTAGTGTACCCAAAGATATGAGATTCTTCTTCAAATCTGGAACACGTCTAACATCTTACAATGTCCTGATTATTCCATTATGCATTTCAATTTTAATTTATTCAATGTCAATTGCTTTACATTTAGAATTATTTTCCATCAAAACAATTCTATCATCAAACGGTTCATATATGGAGAACAAATCACGAGTAAGACACATATGATAAGAACACTCAGAATCCAAAATTCAGTCACTGCTAAGTCTTTCTCTATCATCGGCTACTAACAAAAGATCATCATTATCCTCAGCAACACTAGTCTGAGCAGCCTTTCTTGCCCCCTAATTTTGCTGGTTCTGCACATTCTGTCCACTATGAATATGACTATGATTGTCTCCTCTTTGTTCTTTATTTTTCAACTTTGGACAATTATACTTTTTATGCCCCTTTACATGACAATAGTTACAGCTGAAATTCTTATTCCGAGATTTTGATCTGTGTATACTGCCATATTTTGAACTTCTCTCAACTGACCTCCCTCTGACAAACAATCCAACACTTTCATCGTCACTTTTCCCAAGTCATCTCATAATCTAATTTTTGTTACTCATAAGATTCGTCTTAACATCCTCAATTGAGATAGTGTATCTGACATAAATCATAGTGTCTCTAAAGTGTTTATATGAAGGAGGTAATGAGACTAACAACAATATGGCTTACTCTTTATTATCAACTTAACATCAATATTCTGTAACTCCGTTACAATTGAATTAAACGCAATGATATGAGATTCGATTTGAGTACCTTCTGACATGCAATGTGTAAAGACGTTTAAATTTTAATCCATTGGTGAGGGACTTCGTCAAATAGAGATACTCTAATTTCTTTCACAAATCAGCAGTTGTAGTTTCCGCTAACACATCCTGCAACACATCATTCGAAAGGCACAACTGAATTGCCGAAAGTGCTTTATCATCCATAGTTTTCCATTGTGACTCAGACATCTCGCTAGCTTTCTTCGTCTCCCATTCGTATCAGACATATCTACAAGCTTCATTGGCTTCCCTATAATGATTTTTTTCAAGCCTTATCGAGTAAGAACAACGTTCATCCGAACCTGCCAAAGACTAAAACTAATATTCCTGTCGAATTTGTCAATATCAAATTTCATTGATAAAGTCGAACTCAACGCCATAGTATGAGTCGATAATAATCAAACTCTTTATACCAGTTTGATAGTATGGATCTATAATCTCTTCTTGAGTTTTGATTTGGAGGGTCCAAATTAAAACTCACAAACACATCCCACCACTGTTTGTGAGTTTTGATTTGAGAAGGGAAGGAGAGATCAAAAAAATTGAACCCTAGCTTTTGATTGATTTCTAGACCTGATGAAAAAGTATTATATTTAAGAACATACTTTTTGATTGATTTCTCTGATGGATAGTAAAATAATCTAAAATTTCTAGTCTTATGTTTATAAGTAGTAGATTATATCTTATTTCCTTATATTCCTTTTGCATTTTGTGTAACATAAGGAAGAAAGTGAACGTACAGCTTCTTGAACAATACTTTACATCTTTGGTAGTTGGTACATTCTGAGGCATTGATATCTCTAAACGACCCGATGACTGTTGCGATCACCATGGGGTGTCAGGAACGTACGGCAACACCACCAACAACAAAGTGTCGGCTGAGCAAGTGGGGATCATAATTGGAATCGGGAAGCAGAAGCACCGGCACCTGTAAACTCTATAGTTTTCATTTTCCTTGATGGCGGAGTAGAAGGAAAAGGTTTGCGCATCTACAAAATAGATCTCAAACAAAACTCTCAATCCTACTCTATTCGGCCAAGAGGAGGAGTCCTTTGAAAAGATTTGTTCTTTTTAGTGTCAATTCGTTGCTCCCATGGTCATCCAGGACAGCAGCGGCAGCAGATAGAGGGGAGACATCGTGTACAGCAAGCAACATATGATTGTCCCCTGCCCTACCTAGTTGAACTCATTATCGGAAAGAAAATAATTGACCGTTGATGGTAGCATCGTGCCAGTCAAATGCGTAGATGGAACTCCCAAGGGGAAGAGTAGCATGGGGTAACAATTGGTTTTAAATTTTCGCCAAACCCTGGGCGATCAGAACTTGTCCTTGGGTTCCAATAGTTATGGTGGCATATTGTGATTTTTTTTAGTAAGAACCGCACCGTTTAGAGTTCAAAGTTGTTTAATATTTCCCATATATTTTTGTGTATGTTTTAGAGTTATTTAAGTTATAATTAAGTATAGTTGTAAATTTAATTTTGTAATATATAGTTTTACATGGTTTATTAAGACTTCAAATTTTAAACAATTGTTGTATTACAATAATGCATATACATCTTTAAAATTTTTATGGTACTAAACTCTTTATAATCACACCATGCTCCCCTACCCCTACCCCTACCCCTACCCCTACCCCTACGTGGACGTATTCATTTTCACATAAGATATTCCCAAGACTCCATCCTCAAATATATTTATGGCTCAAAATATATGGTAATATTACTATAATATATAGTACTACATTCCTCCAAATATTGGCAAAGTTCTGATAAAGCTAATGAAACCAACTTTCATGTTTCTTTGAAATATATATATATATATATATATATATATATATATATATATATATATATATATATATATTTCTCCTCTTTATTTGGAGTATGAATGAAGTTTCTCTATTGGCATGGTTCTACAGCTGACTTAGAAAACCAGAGTATATTGCAGAAATACAGAACAATAAGAATAGAACTTATGAGACGTATAAAGGCAAAAAATGGCAAAAACTGCCTAAATTGGCCAATCACGCAGAAAGCCTGAAAGTAAGCTAAGCTCTTGTGACATCATCATTATTATTACTGCGTTTTCATGCTATACATGTACATATATATATATACACACATACATATATATTATGCCAATTAAGGAGTTTCATTTAATTAATAATTTGAAGGGATGATTATATGTACCAATTCATGTAGGAGGTGCGCAAGGTTTTTGGATAACACCACCCAATTTCTCAAGGTCTTGCTAAACTTATAATTCTAACTTACACAGCAAAGCAAAGGAAGGAGGACCCCTGCAGATTCTCTTTGATGAAAACATGGGAAATTACAAATTGCTTTACAATTAATCTACCGACCTAGCAAAAAAGAAAAAGAAAAAGAAAAAATAACTACTAGGAGTACAATATAAGCTTCTCCATGAGTTAATCTAAATCACGGAGGCAATGAAGAAATGCTCAACAATACAAAAACTACTAAAATAAAGAATAAAATCACCTGTATGGGAGAAGATGGAACGCTTAATTTAGTTGTTCATATTTTAGCATCATGAAGTTGACAAATATTTCTCCTTCATGCGGCTGATGAGCTTAAATTTTTCCTCTGCTTCAACCTGCTGACGAATGTCAGATTGCAAAGCTCGATCAGGGTGAAAACGTAGCAATGCTCTTTTAAAAGCTACATGCACCTGAAATAGTTGTTGCTAAACTTTAGTAAATTGTTACAGCCCCACAAAGAAAAACACATGGAACCTTAAAAAAACCATTACAACATCAGTAATAGATTCAGATAACTACATCTAACCTCCCTCACACGTAGGCACCCTATAGATAAATCATCATATTGCACTTTCCCTATAGACGACACTACGACAGGGTCAAAACAACCTTACAAAAGCTCTGAATACCTTTCAAACCTTTTCCTTTTGACCAATATTATATTCCACTTGGATGTTGTGCAGGAGTATGTGTCTACAGATATATAACATTATATTATAAATTTTGAAGTTCAATTTGAGACATTATCAAATTAAAACTGATAATGATTCATACAAATAGTTACAAAAGAATAAATCTTATCACTAGTAGTATTTTTTTGATAGTTTACAATATTCATTATCATATTTACTAATATTAAAGGAATTTATATAATTTTGAGTTTAAAAATGTCTCAAATTGACTTTCAAAAAGTCAATAATGATCTTATATTTTGGAATAGAGGGAGTGGGTGTGCATGTGTGTGTTTGTGTGTTAGTGTGTGTGTGTATATATATATATTACTTTATTTTATATTTTTACCTCTACATTTATTTAGTGTCTAAATTATTGTTGTTATGAGTTAATCTAGTCCTCTATTTTATTACTCAAAGTCTTTACTAATTAGGAATGCGTCCTATGTCATAAGATTCAGGAAATCATTTTCGTAAAAGAAAATACAAGCAACCTCTGTATCAACAAGACAACAAAGTCAATTGGGGAGCAGAGTGAACTTTCTGATATAGAACACTAACACTATTATGCTACGTTTAGATTGGAGTAATGACGGTGAGAATAGAATGAAAAAAATTGTGTTTGGTTGTGATTGGAATGAAAAAAATTGTGTTTGGTTCCTTGAGGGAGGAAGAACATATGGAATAACTCATTCCAATTAGAATGGAATGAATCATTCCACTCTTCATTTCATTCCTTCAATTCAAACGTAGCATTAGAGTATTTCTTTTTCAGCATAATCAAGATTGTACCCCAATATAGAAAAGGGAGGGGTGCGTAGGTTGACTACGGATATAAAGGCTGCCACAAATTCTACTATGGCTGTGCTTGATGCTAATGGCTCCAACTCTAGATATAATTATGACCTGTGATTTTATCTTGCTTATGTAATCAGCTAAGAAAAATGGATTCCAATACCGATTAGTGTAGCCAAAAGAAGTCTCTTTCCTTGGCCTAGGTGAGACTATGTGCAGTGCACCATAAGAATCTCAGGCAACAGGAACTACATCTTGCTTATTAGCACAGACAGCCTTTGCCTAGAGTGCGAAGCAATAAAAAGATCTTTTTTGCCTTTTTTCGTGTTAACCGATTTATTGTCACTTATCTCCATCAACTAACCAATGGCACCCATGTCCCTTATAAACTGTATATTATCTTTATCTCACAAATTATTCTTTCCATCCTTACCCTTCTCGAAATGTCTTATATCCCGTGTATCCTACAATAAACTAAGAATAGACTTTGTAGTTTGCTAACAGAAACCAAATGTGTCTTGATATATTAATACCAGTCCTGAAGAACCAACTAATAATAATGAATCAAATTTGGTGATGCTTACAAGTCTTAACGGCAACAGGCAACAGGCAACAGGCAACAGGCAAAATGTTATGAACCTATTTCACCCGAAAGGGGGGAGGGGGTGGAAACACATTTCAAAATTTTAAATTACAAAGAAACTTTATTTTCTATGTTCCAGCATGCAAAGCTCTATCAAAATTAGGTTTAAAAGGCAACATTTTAATACTAACATAAAAGGCAAATTTGAGAGAATTTTTCTGGCATTACAGAATCAAAGCATAATTAACATCAGGGCATTCAATCAAGCGAAATTTACAAAATTAACAGGCAGGGTATTCAATCAAGTGAAATTTACATATTAAAAAATGTGAAGCAGGCATAAGTGACAATGCATTTGTAGCGGGTGTTCTGAATTACTTAAAAGTCTATAATTGGGCTTCATTTGTTTTCTGCATTGTGTTTGCAAGAGTATGCACTGAACAGAAAGAGTCTTGCTCACCTCATTTGCACCAGAGTCACCAGGCACATGGATTCCTAGACCACGCAATATCGAAGCCATATCATGGCAAGTTGTTTCCAGTCTATTAAGGGCCTTCCTAACTTCAGCACGCAGTTGCTCTTTCAAGTTCAAATTTTCCTCATCCTTAAGTATACATAAAAGCATAATTAAAGATCAATCTTGATAAAATATAAAAACCACCAGCCAAAGTAAAGGGATAAAGCAAATGAGCTGCTGACATATGCAAGATGTAGGGCCAAAGAATAGAAGGAAAAGATAATTTAACATGACATATTAATTAAAATGTGCAAAATATGAGAAAAGAGAAAACCTTCTTCTGAGTCTCACGCATTTCTTCTACACGTTGTTTTTGCCTTCGCTCCATGTCTAACAAACGCATGTTTTCTGCTCTTTTTCTTTTCTGCAACCGCTTCAATTGTTTTACTTCTTCTGCCTAAAGAAAAAGATTGGCCATAGTATATATCAATAATGGTTTATCCACTTGAGCACAGGCATTGCTATTTCATACTTGCACAGAATCTAACACTGCTATTTTATTGCACAGGTGAAATGCTAGACATTGTCGCTACCACCAGAATTACAAATAGAAACAAAAGTTCTCACGAATTAGATATAGGAAAGGGAACTGGGGCATAGATTTTTTTTCTTTCATTCAACTAGTAACAGATGCAAAAACTACTTGTCTGCTCTTTTTATTTAATAATTGGAGGACACTTGGCAAGAGGAAGTGAGTGGATTATATGGTTGTGGGTATAATTTAAAGAAATTCAGAAGTATCTAGATTATAAAAGGTGATGTAACACAAAGTGGAAAGAAGAAATGAGAGTTACCTATCTCCACACAAAATGGGTAGAGAAACACACACAAAAACACTAAGAATATATCCAATAATCTGAAAAAAATAATGAAGAGTTGCAATGCTTAAATAGAAATCCTAAACTTGGAGAATAAGTAAAAATCCTAATAAAAACTCCCAAAATGTTGGAGCCAAGACTTAGATCTGCGTCACTTTACTTTCTAATTCCCAAGTAAACCATAAGTTAGCACCGAGCGAAAGCAGATTTTGCCTTGCTAATAAGCAACTCCAAAAGTATGGCTCCAGACTCCACGCCAAATTTACAGACTCGTGTAACAACAGATATCCACAAGATCTGTTCATAAGTTTCCCAGAACAGCCTCTGTAGATCAAATGGAAGTAGCTTTACAAATTGTAATGCCACTTGGGGTACTTTGCAAAAGGGGGTTACTCATGAGATAACCCCTACTTTAAGTATTCTCTGCTCTCTCCTTCCCATATTCTTCTTATTCAAGCTATTGAGATTACTTCACATCTCTTTAATTCACTTCATAAAATATTTGCCCAACTTGTTCAGTAAGCCATGACACAAAAACCTAGAAGAAATCAGAAAGCTAGTGTGCTGCCAGGTGGCCCTCTGTGTAGGCATTGGATAACAAACACCTGTTTTCACTTGTTAGTGGTGACCCCATTTTCTTGCATTCTTTCTATTCTGTTTATAAATTTATGGTTTCAACCAAAAATAAATATTATATCTCTTAGTGAAGCCAAACAGTAGACTCCTTCATTGTAATGTTATGTGCATACAAAACTAAGTCAAGAATTTCAAAGTTCAATGAAAAGGAAAAAGAAGAAAAATGAAGATTTACACAAGTTTTCTATTGCATAAAGGTTCAGAAGCAACCACTCACTCAAACTAATAACAAACAATTTGCAGCAGTCAACATAGGATCCATCACACTAACAAAGAAAATAAGAAGAAACAAACTGAATAAACTACAAACCTGAATTTGTAATTCTCTTTGCCTAGATGCCAACTCTTCCTGTACTGAACGTTTGTATTCATCCGTCTCCTTGTGCATTTCACGGTTAAAAAACACAGAGTCATTACCTGTATCCCCAAGACAAGATTGACTATTAAAGACGTCATTTTTCTTTTCCATTGAACCATTTTTATAGGTCTTGTTACCTATTCCAACATCTTGATTACTATCAGTAGATTCAGTACAAGAACGGGAAGCACTAGCATAATCCCTCATGCCAGATTGATGACCATTACAAATATCATTTTTCATTTTGGAAGTGCTTCCTGATTTGCCATTTGCAATAGAGGGAGATCTATCTACTTCCTCGTAACTACTTAAACTTGGGGAATCTGAGTCATCATTACATCTGTCAGATTTTTTTTCTTTTCCAATATCTTGGAGACTATCAGTACAAAACCTGGAGGTACCATGCTGATCATCCCTGGTGAATATATCATTTTGCCTCTTTAAAAAAGCTTTTTCCCATTGCTCTTTAAGCTTTCCAGAAGAACCTTCGAACTCAAAATCAGGACAATCATCATCACCATCCTCATCAGATGAACCACTCTCTGAGCTGGTATTCAAACCATAATGATTGCTGGTGGAAGCTTTACCAGAGTAAGTTCGCTTGCACTTCGATAACTTCACTGGAAAATTATTTTCCTGAACAAACTGACCCTCATCCAAATTGTTGTTTTCAGTGTTTACGTCATCATCATTAATGCATATGACAGTTGTGAACGAATATTTTTCGTCTTTCCTTAGACCATTAGAACTCGAACCTCGTAATCTCTTTGGCAAAAATTCAGGAACATCAATGATAATAACATTATTGTAGTTATCACTATCAACATCAATTATAACTACATTATCCGTTACCCCCTTGTTCTTGCACTTTTTTAGAGTCTTCCCTCCAGAACAAGTTCTTGGTTGAGGTTGGCCTATAGAGATCCCTTTTCCTCTCATTTGCCACTACATTAGAGAACAACAAGGAAGTAAATGACAGTCAGACAAAATGTCATAATAATACAGCCGAAATATCATAAAAACAAAGATTTAGACCTTACAATATATATCAAGTTAGGCACATGTTGATAGTTAGTGACCAAGTTAATTAATCAAACCCTTATACAGGGCAAATATGTGTTAACATTTTATCTACCAAAAAGATAACATAGAATGGATATTAAAAATCCTCCAGCCGATCAATGATGAAGAAAACTCACAACCTTAATCTGGAAATCAAACTGTCAAGGTCCATCAATCACTGATCAATTTTAATAAGTCGTATAGCATATTTTGTCTACTATTATACAAAATTCATAACAAGAAAGTAGCAGATTGTTAAGATTTATTATTTAAGTTTGGTAGTTCTTGTTTGTCCTAGTCTTTAGGGATTTATTTAGTTGAAAAGATCATGCTTTTGTGCCTAAAGAAGCTGCAGAAAGTGGTTGTCATTGTCCTGTTTTTATAGGATCTTAAGTTAATGGTAATTGTGTTCTGTTATTTCCCTTCATGTGTAATGCCTATTTTTAGGCTACTTTTATCAATGAAAATTTATGAGTTTCCAATTCTTATTTTTTGTATCAGTGGTATCAAAGCCACGCATAGGAGAGAAAAGTGTGAGAGTCCTGCAAAAGTGTGAAAGTCCCCAACCAGTCCACAATAGCAAAGCAGTGAAGTGATGGCTTCAGACTCCAATTTTGTGCAGGTGGCAATTACATGTTTTGATGGTCACCATGACCATTGGAGTATGCTAATGGATAATCTTCAGCAGTCAAAAGAATATTGGCTCATCGTTAAATCTGGAATTGGAGAATCAGCAAAAGATGCAAACTTGACAGATGCCCAGAAAACAGAGTTGGAAAGGAGAAAGCTAAAAGATTTGAAGGCAAAAAATTATCTCTTTCAGGACATTGATCATCCAATCTTAGAAACAATTCTTAGCAAAAAATGCATTCTTTCTTGATGATCTGCAGAGCCTTGTTGGTCCATGAACGGAAGATGAACCGAAGTTCAACTTCAGAGGAGTGAACTTTGAAGGCTTTTCTCAAACTCTAGAGGAAGGGGTAGAGGTAAAGGTAGAGGAAGCGAAGGGGAGCATTTCTCAAATACTAGGAAAATAAAGATAGGGGCAGAGATGATAACATGTTTCCAAGCCAATGATGATCAATTTTCGGGCAAAGGCAGAGGACGAGATCAACATTTTGACAAATCAAAGTAGAGTGCTTTAGGTGTCATAAATCTAGACATTATCGTTCTGAATGTTATACTAAGCTGCCTAATGACAAAGAAAAGGAAGAGCAATCGAATTTTGCCAAAAAGAAGGAAGTGGAAACTTTGTTGATGGCTATTCAAGTTAATCAGGAACTTGAGTCTGATTTTTGGTATGTGGATATGAGTTGCAGTAACCACATGTGTGGAAGTAAGTCTTATTTCTCTTATTTAAATGAAGACTTTCATTCTACATTAAGTTTTGATGATTGTTCCACTGTGTGATGGGAAAGGGTGATATTAAGATAAGAACCAAGAATGATCTTGTAGAAACAATTTCTAATGTCCTTTATGTTCCTGATTTGAAAAGCAATTTGTTAAGTGTTGGTCAATTACAAGAAAAAGGTTATGTGATAATTATCCAAAAAGGTGTTTGTGAGATATATGATCCTTCAAGAGGAGTAGTAATTGTTGTTGTTCGGATGAATTCAAATAGGTTGTTTCCTTTGAAGATAAGAACATCTCAACCTTGCTTAATGGCTAAAGTAAAAGACCTTTCATCGCTTTGACATTTTCGCTATGGCAACTTGAATTTTGGCGAATTAAAGACTCCAACAGAAAGATATGGTGACGGGCCTCCCTCAAATTCATATTCCTTCTCAAAAGTTTGTGAAGAATGTGTTGTTAGCAAACAATATCGTTCTCAATTCCCGCAAGGAAAGTCGTGGAGAGAAAAACATGTCATGAAGTTGGTACATTCCGATATTTGTGGACCGATAAATCCATCTTCTAATGGAGTTAAAAGATAATTAATTATTTTCATTGATGATTATACTAGAAAAACAAGGGTTTATTTTTTGCAAGAAAAATTAGAAGCTTTTAGTGCATTTAAAAGCTTGAAGGCTAGAGTGGAAAATGAAGCAGGAAAAGCCATTAAAACTCTTTGTATTAATCGTGGTGGAGAATATAGCTCAAAAGAATTTGAAGGTTTTTGTGATGGTCAAGGTATTGAAGGAACTCATAACTGCTTATACACCACAACAATGGTGTATCAGAGAGAAAAAAATCATCCTCATCCTACGGTGAAAAGCTTGCGAACATTCCAAATAATTTTTGGCCGGAGGCCGTGAATTGGAGCATTCATGTTCAAACAGAAGTCCTACCTTTTCTATTCAGAACATGACACCAGAGGAGGCTTGGAGTGGACGGAAACCAGCCGTAAATCACTTCAAAACTTTTGGTCGCATCACTTATGCACATGTCCCGGATGAGAAAAGAAAGAAGCTTGATGATAAGGGTGAAAAGTGTCTTTCTTGGCATAAGTGAAGCTTTCAAGGCTTATAAATTGTTCAATCCACTCACAAACAAGATCGTGACCAGCAGAGATGTCATTTTTTATGAGAATAACACTTGGAATTGGAGCAAAAATTGTTCACACAGCCAATTCCAGCCTTTTTGATGAAGAAAAAACAAAATGAAATGCAACAGCCTCTACAACAACAAATTTGAGCAACTAATGTTCCTCAAAACTCACTAACTCCAACAGCTTGTTGAAACTTCATCAACAACAATAGAATCTCTTGATACAACAAGCTGAATCATGTCTTCTCACCGTGTTCGAAAGAGTCCCGAATGGATGATGATTTTAAGGTACCGAATTGACCAATCTGAGGATCAAAAATTACTTTGCATTGTTTTTAGATTGTGATCCAACAGTTTTTAAAGATGTTGTCAAAAACTCAAAATTGCGGAAGGCGATCGATGATGAAATTGCCGCTACTGAAAAGAACAACACTTGGGAGTTGGTGATATTCAAAAAGGACACAAGACCATTGGTATCAAGTGAGTTTACAAGACAAAATTGAAGGAGAATGGAAAAGTTGATAAGTACAAAGCTCGACTCGTTGCAAAGGGACAAACAAGAATTTGGCATCAACTACAAAGAAGTGTTCGCTCCAGTAGCAAGGCTTGACACTATTCGGTTGGTGTTATCCACTGCTGTCCAAAACTCATGACTTGTCTATTAGCTTGATGTAAAATAAGCATTTTGCATTGGGAATTGGAAGAAGAGGTGTACATAGAA
This sequence comes from Panax ginseng, assembly GCA_020205605.1. NCBI lineage: Eukaryota > Viridiplantae > Streptophyta > Magnoliopsida > Apiales > Araliaceae > Panax > Panax ginseng. Next base: position 137,983,806 of record CM035135.1, on the reverse strand, counting down.
CAACCTCCGGGATATATGAAGCAAGGTCACGAAAACTAGGTATACAAGCTAAAAAAGGCATTATAAAGCTAAAACAAACACCAAGCACCTAGAGCTTGGTGATGCCTTTTGCTAAAGAAGATTTAATTTTCTTAAATGTCCTTACGAACATATTCTCTATATTAAAGTTGGAGCAGATGGGAAGATGGTTATTATGAGTTTATATGTTGATGACCTTATTTATGTTAGTAATGATGAAGTCATGTTTGCTAATTTTAAGAAATCTATGATGAATGAATTTGATATGTCAGATTTGGGGTTGATGCACTATTTTCTTGGCATCAAAGTAGTGCAATCTCCTGCTGGTATCTATATTTGACAAAAGAAATAAGTCTTGGAAATTTTAAAGAAGTTCCAAATGAAGGATTGCAATTCAGTTTTGACTCCACCTGAACTCTATCTGAAACTCACAAGATACGGAACATAAAAAAAGGTGAATGCCACTCTTTACAAGTAAATTGTTGGAAGTCTTATGTATTTGATGTCGACAAGACCAAATATTATGCATGTTGTTAGTTTAATCAGCCAATACATGGAGAATTCAACTGAAGTTCATCTCTTATCAACAAAGAGAATTTTTCGCTATTTGAAAGGTACTATAGATTTTGGAATTTTTTATAAAAATGGTGGAGAATCAAGTTTGATTAGCTTTTTAGATAGCGACTATGCTGGAGATATTGACGATTGAAAAAGTACTTCTGATTTTGTTTTTATGATAAGTTCAGGAGCTATATCATGGTCATCAAAGAAACAACAAATTGTGACTCTGTCAATCACAGAAGCTGAATTTGTTGCAGCAACAAGGTTCAACAACAATCCATTTGCCTGGAAGGAGTAAGCATATTGATGTTAGATACCATTTCTTGCGTGATCTTTGCAATGATGGTGTAATTGATTTGGTGTACTGTAAAAGTGAAATCAGGTGGCTGATATTATGACTAAACCACTTAAGCCAGATGCTTCAAAGAATGCTTGGGTATGCTCTTCAAAGGATGTTGTTCAAGGGAGGGCATAACAGAATTGTTGAAGTCTAGTTATTCATCTGTTTATTCCTAAACTGATTTCTGCAGCAGATATCAGTTTAAGGGAGGGTGTTAAGATTTATTATTTAAGTTTGGTAGTTCTAGTTCCTAATCTTTAGGGATTTATTTAGTTGAAAAGATGGTGTTTTTGTGGCTACAGAAAGTGAAGAAAGTGGTTTTCATTGACCTGTTTTTATAGGATCTTAAGTTAGTGTTAATTGTGTTCTGTTATTTCCCTTCCTATGTAATGCCTATTTATAGGCTACTTTTATCAATGAAAATTAACGAGTTTCCGGTTCTTATTTTTTGTATCAGATAGTATATAGAATCCATAATTGCATCTCCTACCGAAGCAGAAGCAGAAGCAGAAGCAGAAGCAGAAGCAGCAGCAGCTGACGATTGAAAAACTAGGGAGTCAACTATATCAAACATAAACCCTAATTACGTACAAATATTAATCACCCAAAACAAAACACATAAATTATTAATCCTAATGATACGGAGGAATAAAATTACACCTCAATTCCTACTCAGAAAAGAAAAGTGGTGACGATTCGAGAAACCAACGATGAAATTAATCAAATTGAAGATTAAGAGTACGAAATTGAAATTGAAATTGAAATCAAATGAAAATGAAATCAAAAGATGTTACCTGGTGATAAAATTCGTTAATCTCTATCTACAGCTACGAATGGAACATACGGGAAGTGTTTATAATTTCAGTTTGTATGAATCTTTGCCTAAAGGGGAAAAACCAGAATAAGGCCGTGTGCTGTTTTTGTTATTGCGCTTATTATTTTTAATTTTTCACAAATATTTATTCTCTCTCTCCTAGTCTTCCTAATCGGACTAGGAGTACTAATAAAAAGCTTAGATTAAATAAAGGGTGCACTATTTTGACATAAGTTTTTGATTATATTTTTACATGATGAGGAACTTACTTTTTTATTTTAAATAATATTAGAGATACAAATTATTCTATAAATATTTTATAAATTATTGATATGGTATACACCATCTTAGCATATTGTGTAGGACCGAAGACTACATTGAAATAATTTGTTGACCAATATACTGAGATAGAGTATACCACATCAGCAGTTTATAAAATATTTATAAAATAATTTATATCTGTAGCATTACTCATTTTCTTTTAGTATGAGAGAGAAATATCTAAAAACACGTCAAAATATCAATTTCCTAAATTAAACGATTATCTTTTTAAGGAAGCTATTGGGATTTGGGGGTTTAATAAGATGAGCTAAGATTGTGAGTGACGTTAAACAATCAATTAAAAGATGATATTGTAAGGGAACTGTTATTTTTATAAATAAAATTTAATATTTTTACAAATTTCCTCTCATACTCCTCCTTTATAAAATTAAAAATAGATTTTCAACCGATAATTTAGAAAAAGAGCTCTTAATTGGACATAAAAATTAAGGACTAAGTTCAGATGACCACCTGGGGTTTAGGCGGTTTCCCACTTAACCACCTGTAGTCAGTAAAGTTACATTTAAACTCTCAACCTTTTGAGGTGAAGTGAAAAAGTGTTTTCCGTCTTAACTCTGTTACTTTATTTGGCTAAAGACTTAATTACCCTTCATATATATATTTGAAAACGACAAATGTGAAGTGGGTTTTCTTTCATTTCATTTTAGATCGATTTCTAGGGCTAGAGAACGAGCGATCGTGGTGATATCTGGGGCTAGAGAGGCGAGAGAAATAGGGTGTGGGTTTAGTGTGTTCGTGGTGGATCTTCGTGATTTACTGGGTTCTCACCTTCGCTTGGTCTGTGATACTTAATTTGGTGCCGATTTAGGTAATTTTCTCCTTGTCTGATAGATATGATATGTACTTTGTTTTTAATTGTGAGTTGTTTGTTGTATATGCATGCATGTTTTTTGGATGAATTAGTTAGTATATTTGGTGTTAGATAAAGTATGCTCACTACTATGGTCCCCCTTTCTTTATTACTATATTGTCCCCATGTGTCTGCCCTGTGTCTGCCACTGACATTGGTCCCCTTTTTGTGATACTTGTTATAAAGTATTGTATGTTATTCAAACCTTTCTCCTTCATTTCTTTAATGCAAAATGTCTATCAGAATTGTTTTTCATTATGGTGGGAAGTTTGTTAAAGATCCAGTACACAAGTATGTTGGGGGTAATGAAGAAATAGTAGAGACTGTTGGGTTGGATTACCTTTCTTTGCTTAGTATACATGAATACTACTCTACTTTATGCCCAGTTTCAAATATGAATATTTATTATCTTGTATCTGGATATGAAATTTGGGAGGGTGCGGCATTATTGATGCAAAATGACAAAGATGTCATTGATATGATTGATTTCTTAGTTAATGCTGAGAGTGAGGAGGTGAATATATATGGATAAGAAATGAAGGGTCCCATACAAGTTGTTAGGCTAGAAGAAGTTGAAAATGATAACATTAGGTATATATGTGGTTTGACAACTGATAACATGAACCAAAGTGAAAATGAAAAAGACTTTGGACTTCAAAGTGAAACAACTGATAACATTAACCAAAGTGGTATGGAATTTGCAAATCATGAAATTTTTAGACAAGCATTTGTTGAATTTTCTGTTAAAGGGGGTTTGACATAAAGTATATTCAAAATGACAGAAAAAGAATAAGCGCAAAGTAAAAAAGTCGAAAAGCGTAAATGGAGGATTCATACATCGATCAAACAGGGTGAACAAACTTTGAAGATAAAATCTTTGGGGGCATCGTGTCTTTGGACAGGATAAGAATCATCTTGTTGACAGTAGATACTTGGCCAAAAAATATATGCATGACTTGAGAGATAATCCTAAGTGGAATTTGAAGGCATGGAAGAAGAAGGCACAAAAAGAATGTAACTCTACTCTAAGTAAATCATCCTATATAGAAAAAAAAGAAAGGCTTTAATACATATGCAAGGTGATGTAGGAGAAGCAAGATATAACAGGTGATGGATTATATGAGAGACAGTCAAACAGTTTAACTCCAGAGCAGTCTTTTAAATTTTTGTAGTGAGGGTCAGATGAAAGGCACGGTTCACTACCTGTTTTTGAGCCTTTATATGAGGCTTCTTTGCTTCCAAACATGGGTTCCTAGTTGGGTGTAGACCTATTATAGGACTAGATGAGTGTTTTTTAAAGGGGGTTTTTGGAGGGCAGCTACTGAGTACTATAGGAAGAGATGTTAATGACAACATATTTCCCATTGCAGTTGTTGTTGTTGAAATTGAATGTAAAGATAGTTGGCAGTGGTTTCTTACTCAGCTTCTAGATGACATAGGTGAAAATAAAACAAGAAGTTATGTTTTCATTTCTGATAGGCAGAAGGGGCTAGTAGAGGTGTTCAATACAATGTTACCCAACAATGAACACATATTTTATTTAAAGCATTTGTACAACAACTTTAAAATTAAGTTTATGGGGAAGCTGCTTAGGGATTTGTTCTGGAATGCAGCTAGTTGTGGTGACATGTTCTCATTTGAAGCAACCATGAAGGAGGTGCACAAAGCTAATGCAGAAGCAGCTAAGTGATTAATGGTTGTTGGGCCAAAATTTTGGGCCAGGTCTCATTTTTCCCACTATTGTAAGTGTGATGTAGTAGTGAACAACATGAATGAGTCATGGAATAATTATATCCTAGAGGCAAGGGATAAAGGTATAATAAAAATGCTAGAGTGGATAAGAAATAAATTAATGGTTAGGTTTCAGGTAAAAAGGGAAGGCATAGACAAGTATGTAGGGTCACTTGGGCCCAGAATTCAGAAAAAATTGGAAATGATTAAGAAAGCTTGCAGGGGATGCACTGCTTTGAAGTCTAGGCCTGGAGAATTTGAAGTAGAAGTTGATAACAGAACATGGGTTGTGAATTTGAATGATTGGACTTGTAGTTGTAAAATGTGGCAGCTTAGTGGGATTCCATGCAGACATGTTGTGTCTGCAATATGGGCAAATAGGGAGCAGTCAGAGGCTTATTGCCATCAGTGCTATAACAAGGATGTATACTTGAACACATGCAACTCTATCATAAAGCCTGTGTCAAATCACCATGAGTGGGTTCACTCCAATTTTGCTAAGATTTAGCCTCCAATCTATCATAAGCCCACTGACAGACCAAGGAAACTCAGAAGAAAGGCTGCAGATGAACCAAAAAACCAACATAAAGCAACAAGAAAAGGTGTCACTGTCACATGTACAAGGTGTTTAACACTAGGGCATAACAGTAGGGCATGTACATTGTCTTTTCATCCTAAATCAAGAATGAACAAGGTAGCTTCTTTATGTTTTTCATACATTCCAATTGTATTTTTAACTCTTATTTATAACTCTTATTTATAACAGTTTAACATGTTTTGATTTTCAGACAAATAACAAGGAATCAATTGCATAGTCAACACAGTTAGACATTCCTACCAGACATCCTGTTAAGGTACATTTTAATGGTTGTAAACTGTAAACTATTTTTGAAAACTTATTTGTATTGGATTACTAGACTTGTGCATTCTTTTTCAGCCAAATCTCATGCCACAAAATCTGCAGACTAAAGGACAGTCAAGTCAAGGGACTGCTAATGCTACAACTACTTCAGAAATACCTAATCAACCCAAATCAAGCTGTCAACCTAATCCCACACCAACTTTGTCTACTATGTGGAGTAATCACTGTTTCAAGCTCACGACTACGACGAGGAAGAACATAAAGATGGGAGCCATAAAAAAGAAGAAGATAAGCAAATCACCAAAAAAAGGATGATTGGGGGGGATTAAGGCTTTAATGTTTGAATGTATAATTTTTGTCAGTTAACTGTTTTTGACAAGTGTGATTGTGTATACTTTGTCAAATAAATAGTTTTTGGACAATGTTTTAATGACAAGTTTTTGGACTATGTTTTATAGTTGGATATTATGTAACAGACTTGGAATGTAACTCTTTAATGTTTGAATGGGTAGTTTTTGGGCAGTTTTTGTTAGTTAACTGTTTGAATCAGCTTTGCAATATTTCACACCTTATACAGTTTATACATTGACAGTTTATACATTACCATTAAACATTAAACATTAAACATTACCATTAAACATTGAACATTAAACATTACATCATAGTTGGTAAGTCTCCTAAACTACCATTAGTTTATACATTCATTTGTTACTAATAAAATACATCAAAACTGATATGAAATACAACACAAGTCCAACAACAATTATCATCTTCACATTACTTTCAACAACTATCATCCTACTTGGTATGTTATTCAGCTCACACGAACACTTGCATTTTGTTCCACTCACCAATGTCCTCATTCATCATTGTCTTCATTGGGCCATTGACTATTCCACTTAAGTTTCTTTGTAGGAAGCCAACACCATGCCCAAAACTCACACTCATCGCATACAAAATATAATCTCCCCTTCGATGGTTTGTTCGAGTTAACAATTCTTACACTTGCTTTTTTCCCACATTTACATCGCTTAGGTATGTAGCGCAACTCACCATTCATCCTTCCTACATCATTTCTTGACGAAGACATGACTCCTGATTCACAGAAACAACACGAAGAGTAATATCAAAGAGTAGACCATAAATGTATATATATTATTTTCATGGTTAATTTGTTTTTTGCTATAATCTAATAAATGCTATAATAATTACTTTGGTCTAACTAACACCACATAAACAAGTCAAGCCCAAGCTTTACTTTGGTCTAATATATAGTTTTCAGTCAAAATAGTTCTTTTAGAACTTTTATCAAACAGTTGATAGGCATAGTTTTAGGTTACTAATTTCATAGCCATTGTTTACAATAACAACCCATAACAACATCCTTATTACTCCACAACCATACCTATCTCCTTGTGCCTAATTTTCATACATATCAAGATTAGATACCAAAGGAACTAAAATAAGAAGCAAAGAACATAAGAACTAAAAGGACAAACAGTCCTTCAAGTTCAGATCGAGCCATTCGGCTATGAAAGTAATTGATATTAACAAGGATGGAATGAAAAAGGAATGGAGGGGATTGGAAAACTTACCTCCAGAAATTGCAAATGGTTGTTGCTCAATTCTTTCTCCTATACCAGCCGGATTCCTTTTCCTTCTCTCACTATGTGCTACGGTTTTTGGAGCTTAAGAAGTAGCTTTCAATTTCGTCTGCGATGGAGCTCAAATAGCTAAAATGGGAAGAACAAAATGATTGGATCTGCTCTTACAAGCCAACAAAGAGGAAGAATAATGGGTATTTAAGACATTTAACAGTTGTTTTTGACCGATACAACCCTTCTCGCACGCGTTTTAGTAAATCCGAAATACACTTTGATTAATTTGGATGAAAAATGTGACTTTTTCACTTTAACTCAAAAGGTCGAGAGTTTAAATGTAGGTTTACTGACTACAGGTGGTTAAGTGGGAAACCGCTCAAACTCCAGGTGGTCATCTGAACTTAACCCAAAAATTAAACATGAGTGCTTTACAATTTTATCTATTTGTATTTTTATCCCTCATTTAAGGTCAAAATATAAATAGATAGAAATTGTAAAGTATTCATTAAACTCAAAAATAAATATCGTTACAATATATTATGTGTTTTAAACTAACAACAAAGTACTATATTTTTACCTTTGAAATGAATAGGGGAATTTGCAATCCGCCACAAATTTGAGAATTGAAGAATTTGTTTGCCAAGTTTTTGTTGTTTTTCTTCTGCTTAGTCGTCAATTACTTTAATTTATTACAAAAGAAATGAATGTTGAACACTCACATTCATATGTGTGTGTTTTTAAAAAAAAAAAAAAAACAAATCTCAATATTTATAAATAAATAAAAAAATCAAGGATTTCTTTCTTTTTTAAAAAATAAAAATAAAAAATCTAGTCTCCCCACGCACAAGGAACATTTTCTAATTGATGCTTTAGATATATATTACAATCAAGGGCTAGCTCCATTAGGTTGAGTGTTTGGCTTGGTTTTGAGATTTTATGAATGTAGGCTCTAGATTCTCATATACTGACTGCATCAAAATTTGTGTGAATGACAAATTTGTTCTTGACAATTCCAAGTTCCAACTGATGAGGCAAGTAATAATAATATCCCCTTGGTTTAATAAGCAAAATATGTATGCATGTTGTACTTTTTGTTAAGTATTTATTATCGTGCAATGGAAAAAATCAAATACTTGACTGAATTTCTTCTAATCAATCAAATCAAATATATAGTAATAGTAGCACAAGCAAACAGTAAAGGGCTCCAGTTGCAGATGCTGCAGTTCAACTTTCCCATATCATGCATGCATGCTCTTCTTCCTATTACTAATATTGGGTTATGTATGTATAGTAATAATGGCTTTTACAGCAATTACATTTCTAGATTCAAAAATATTAAAGTTTTTGTAGAGTTGAGACCAGCTTATGAGAAAATTGTTATGTGATAAAATTGAAGTAAACTCTTGAAGAATAAAATATGCTAAATGTACATTAATGTTGATGACCATTCAATACCAACATAAGACTAATCTCATCTGCATCAAAACGGTATAGGCAGACTCTAGCAAAGAAGGCAATAGTATGAAGCAAATGATCCAGATCAACATGATGAAGACGGCGATGCCGTTATTGTTACTGATGATCCAGATCTGACATTGGTGCTCCATTGCCCTCGGCAGAACTGGTGGCATTCTTTACCTGTAGAGGTAGAGGGCGAGGAGCTCGTCTCTGCACACAAATTCATCTTTTGGGTCAAGTTTGGAAAGCCAGGAAACTCATTATCAGATCCCTCCATTGCTTTACCTCCTCTACTAGCTAAGCCTAAGAGTATGCTATAAAGATTACGAAATCATATAATATGTCACGCAATCAAAATTATTAAAAATTAAAATGTGTGCTATATGTTTCTCACATGCTTTTATTTTAATGATAATATGATTAATCAATGGGAGCATGATCCAGCCTGAATGCTGCAAAAAATAGAAAGGAATACTTGCTATAAACTAATTATAACGTATACTGTTATAGCAAGTTGTTGATCAGCCATTCATGTGAGGGAAGAGATGACTGCTCTGTTTATATATATATATATATATATATATATATATATATATATATATATATATATATATACATATAAACATATAAACATAATATCTTCTTCTGTTCTTCATGTGACAAAAGGAATCAGTGAATACTGCATGCGTATATTTGCAAATAACTAAGTTTTCAGTGACAGAAGCTCAAGATGCACGTGCCATTTATTTTAAATAGATTTCCATGCTCATTATCAACTTTCAAGAACAATATTTGATGATTATTATAAGAGATGTAGCCACCGCCACCGCCACCGATCACGGCCACAAAAACCGTTTATATATATATAGTTAGTTATACTTGTATGATACACATCATTATTCAAAGTCTTTGATTTTACAATGACTACATATATATACAATTAAATACTGTGGACCACTCCTAACACAAAAAAAAAATGTTACAGAATAATAGATTCTTGACTAGTCCAAGCAAACATTAAATTATGGTCTACGAGATCTGTGCACATTTGTCTGTCTATAATTTCCGCCACTTTTCTCTCTTGGAAAATGGATTTCTATCAAATGAAAATGGAGTATAAAATCTGGATAAAATACAAGCAGGAATCAAGTAGAAGTAGTATCCACATCACATGGAGTGCTTGAATGGAATGTTGAACTACTAGTAAATCGTTTGCAAAGGAAGATGTGGATTGATCAAGATCATCTTCATTCAATCTCATGTCCTTCTGAATTCGGCATGGAATTAATAAGTTTGATGGTAACACACGGGTTATAAAAAGAGGATACATGCATAAAAAGGTATTATAGGAAAAGAAAACTTCAAAGAAACTGCTGCTATGCATTGCTGACATTCCTCTGAGGTGAGGTGGAAGTGTGGAACCAATCATATATAGTGAGACAAGCCACAAGGCGGTACCCCACATCAACCCTCTTTTAGACCACCAATCTCCATATATATATATATATATATATATATATATATATATATATATATATATATGTTGAGTGGGAAGAACGCATTGGATTAGATTTCTTTTAAAAAATAGAGACATTTCAGCTAAAGTTCTCCCCTCTTTCCACACGGTACTTAATTGTTTGTTTACATTTACATATTGGTTTTCAAACAGAGCACTATGCTCCCATCATGTAGTCAAAAGAAGAATGGATTAGATTGCTTTCCCATTTAGGTGAGACTGCTTTGTGGATCAATGTTTGGCACAATAGCAATTGGCAAAAGAAAAGTCCATACTTGGATAAGAAGACCAGGTATTGGCAACCACAATAACTTTATCCCAATCACAGAAATTTCACCACTATTGTCTTACTGTCATATTCAGAATAGAAATGGAATATGAGATTAGCAACCAAATCCGTCCTCAGTAACCCTTTAACAATAATACATATCATGACTAATGATACGACAGCAGCCAACCAACGGGCCATGGCCGACTTTGATTGTATCTAGTAAGTTTGGTCAAGTTTGGTTGATGGATTCTTATTTCAACAAGAAGGTGGTTTCATACGGGGTTCTAATTTGGTTTTGACTTTTATCGATGTATATATATCATTATTATTCTCCAAGATTTTGGTAAACAATCACAAGATTCAATTCAAACTCCAGTCTTGCCACTAACATCGGAAACAAATCAAACAAAGAACAAAACTAACTAATAATCATCCCATAAAATTAGATGGAAGAAAGTTACTGTGTACAAATCATTCAGTCTTGCTTCCTAGCCATAACTCAATAAGGTTTTTCCACCTTTGCTTTCGTAAGTTCAACTTGGCGTTGAACCAAATCCCAACACATCGTGAAAAAGGGAAACGGGTAGTATTTACAAGCACTAGACTATATCATCTATGGTTTTTCAACCTCCTGATGCTAAGTCATTAGAAGTCTCAAAAAGGCTGAGAACTGTACTTAAAGGTTGTGCCATGAGGGGGTTTCTATATACATTGGGAGTGAGCAACAACTAGTAACCTTAAGAGTATGACCTCACCAAGCCAAAATTGCAAAAAGACCTGGACTTAAAGAGACCACCAAAGAGGAACCTCGTAGGAGATTCTTGGGGAACTTGATTTAACTCTTCAGTGTGGCCTTTTACTTGTAGTATAGTCTGTCCAATTGCTTGGCGGATGGAATCTATAATCTTGGTGTCAACGGGATAACCAGATGCGCCGCGAACATAAAATGTATTGACAGCTTTCTCTCCTCTAGTTGCAACTTCTGCTCTGGTGACAGTGAGGCTATTCTCGCGGAAGATCCTAGTGACATCAGAGAGTAGTCCGAGTCTGTCCGTTGTGCATAATTCTAGCTTCAGCCCCTGAATTAAAAAATACATTGGTCACGAAGCCTTCCTTAGAACTGAAAAAACAACAAAACAATGCCGTGGAAACTTCTGTTTTTTGCTAATGATTATTTGCTATTGATACTAAGAATTACTAAAATAGTATATTCAAATAAAAAATGAGAAGATGACATACATGTTGGCATAATTACAGAATAATTCTTTAAACAATACAAATGGATGAAAGAGAACATAAACCCATAACAAACTGAAGCACTTGATGTGACAATATAAATCATAGTAACACGAGACTTGTTTAACGTTCTTATATTCATAGAACTAAACACAAACACAAGTAGCCTACTATGTTTCAACCTAAACAAAAGCCACAAGTGAACTCTCTATCAAAACTTCCTAGTCACCTTGATTACAAATTTACTGCAATTAAGTCCTGGATATCAATTAAAGAAAGATGTGATTTAGAATGATGATGATGCTGCTCTTACCTCAGATACTCTTCTTTCTATGGCTGCTTCAAGACACTGAACCACTCTTTGTCTCTCTGCCTCTGATTTGACAGGAGATCCATCTATATGTCTGATGCAGTATTCCTACCAATTCAACCAGAAATTTTATCAGCTTATATACTTTAAACAAAATAAAAAGGCTACTTACTCCCACAAAATAGTTTGGAGATCAAATGTATAGATAAACATACTAGAGTATCACTAACCTGGTGAGCTTCTGGTCCTGCAGCGTCGACGTTGCCATGAAAAACTACATACTGCATGTCCGTCAAAGTACAGATAGCGTCAAATATAAGTTTGGGCCTATCCTTGCACCGGATTGTGACAACCGAGTAATCTTTGTCATACCAATTAACAACGTTAACATATGGCCTTAATTTTTCGTCCAGCGCTTCATCACTACCTCGTTCATAGTCCCGATCAGCAAACATCATCTGGTGAAGCCTTCTCTCAGTGTGGACAACCCCATGAGAGACTACAGTCTTCGCTTCCCTTGACTTGTTGCTGCCATTAAGAACATTGCGTAGTAGTTGCTTAATCACAGATAGCCTCTCTGGATTAGTAATTGCAGCCCCAGTTCCCTCATCAGTTACTTGCATTACAGCTGCAGCCCGGGTGTTATGGGTCCACACCTCAGCACTCACTACATTACATTTGAGGTGGGTGAGAACAGCACTCATCTCAGAGAGTAATCCAGGCCTATCACTTCCTATTAACTCAATAACCGTGTGGTCCATGGCAGATTTAACCCCAACAGATCTTCTCATAGAATAAGCAAAACTCGAATCTGGTCCGAGAGCCTGAAAATAAACTCAAGGAATCAATTGAGTTACTATGTAAAATCACAAGACAAGTAAAACAAGATTGAAAACAGCTCACCTTCTGAATATAATCCAAAACCTCTACATCTGTGATTTTGTTCCCATCTTGATCAGTAACATTGAAGACTGGTGAAAAATAAGTGAACAAAATCTTACCATAAAAACCAAATGAACCATTTTCACATTAAAGAAAATAAATTATATAGATAATTTTAGGAGAAAGGGAAATGTTATTAAATACCATCCATAAACCAGCCTCCATCAGAAGATATGTAAGCTTTAGTAATGGTAAGGTTTAGATCAGTAAGAACTTGTACAACTTCCAGAAGTATTCCATGTTCATTAGCACTATCCACCTGCACCGTAGAATGAAATAAGTATCATAAATATGAAGACAAGTAAATTGCATTAATGATAACAGAGAAGATTTAAAACACGACATACCTGAATAACAGTAGCATTTTTGCAGGAATCATTATCAATTACAACTCTGACAACACAATAAAGGGGTAAAATGGAGTAAATCTCAAGTTATTTCATTTGAATTGAAGAGACTTTTCGTACAGAAGAAGAAAATAGGTACCTGGGTGGGTTCATCCTCCTAATAAATTTCTCATATTCATCATCCATGTTTTGTGAAAAACTAGTACAGGTCTCTGAGAAAATAAATGTAAGAGTTCAGATGGAGACTAAGGTGAAAACAAGTTATCAGAAAGAAGTGGTTACTATTATACACAGAATCACCATTACCAATCACAAAAAAGAAACCGCAGCAACTAGCAAGGAGTGTGAAGCAATTTATAAAGAATATAATGAAAATAAAACTGACCAATCATGAAGATTTGAAAGAGGACCAGAAGAACCCAGATACCAAGATGGCCAATTAAGAAGCCTTAACCTACACAAAAAGGTGTTTGTGCCTCTATTCGTGTGGGGTGGGGTGGGGTGGGGTGGGGTGGGGCTGTGTGTGAAAACCATAGCCCCATCAAACCATTGAAGCACAAAAGCAGAACCAAATATTCAAGACAACAATTGAGAGAAGGTAAAAAAAAAGGAAGAGGAAGAAGAGCACAAATACTATAAATAAATCAGAGATTTGACAAACCCAACCACCCAAGGACCAAGGTTCAATGAAAGTAACATGTTTCAGACAACTAACAGAATCCACCAAATCCCAGAAAAGAAAACCAGAGCAAAATAATTAATAAAGAAAAACCATGATTTAAAGTGTTTTAATTACCAAACCAAAACTAGTGGCGCAACCTTAAGCCCAAAAACACCCTTCGCCAAATTAACAAAAACAACCGCCTCAAATCTCAAAAACGAAGAACACAAAATAAGAAGGCAGAGCAAAAACGGAAGCATACCCATTACAATTCTTGAGGATTCTTGATCTGGGTCACCAAAATTTTATTGATTCTCTAAACCACACAACAGGCAGAGACTTATAACAAAGTAACCAGGACTGAAAAGGAAGAAATGGTTGGTCCTCCAAATCTCACACACACACAATATATAGATACGTCCTTGTAAAATAAATATATTATTGCCTTATTTATAATTAAGAAAAGACAGATACCATATAATACAGTGAATCAAAGGCTCTATGACACGAAACTAATTCTAAAATCTGCAACTTCTAAAGTACCCATAGACACAATATATTTACTATCTCTCTCTGTCCCACTTGTTTTCTCTCTCTAAAACTAATCCCTGATTTTTTATACTTGTATGTATGCGTATGTACGAAATATGAACTCTCCCTCTCTCTCCACTTTCTATTTTCAGTTTCTCTTCTAAATTCAGGCCTCAGTAGTTGAAAAGAAAGTTCCCAAAAAAACGAGGAGAGGGAATTATTATGGAAGGTTTGACTTTCAACTATCTAGCGCATATTAGCAACGACCCATGGTGTTGGGGGGTGAGGACGCGTTGCTATCTGCTAAAGTGCGCGGACAGTGAAAATCGTTTTTACTTGGCTGATTTACATTTACCCCCACGTGCCAGCAAAAAAAAAAAGGAATCGGGTAATAATCTCCAAGGTTTATGGGACATAGACAGAGAAACAGAGCCGAGGAGTTTTAAATGCTCATAGTACTTTTATAACGGTTGTCACTGAAGACTAAAATGTACTGGTTGCAGTTATTATAAATGAATACTTACCGGTTTTAAATTTTTAATAACCAGTACTAAGAGATTAAATAAAGATATTTAAAAATAATGTAAAAAGAATAAAATAATAATATAATTAAATTTATAAGAAATAAAAGAGAAAATATATATATTTATATATATAATAGTGGACACAAATTTATCACTGACATAATGACATGTATAAACATATTACTCCTCTATTTTTAAAAATTATAAAAAATAATTTTTGTTCATAAAAGATTGAGGTTACTCTTCTTACTTCATCTTCCAAATGAACTTTCTTTAATTGAATTAATATGATTAAGTAAACGAAAGTAATATTTGGGTTCTTAATTGTGAAATCTATGTTTCAATATTCCAACTTAAAAGAAATACCATAAAGCCCATTTATTGCTTTCCTTATATATATATATATATATATATATATATATATATATATATATATAGGCGAGGATCAAGTAGTACCTCTTAAGTAGTAGAACTCTCTTAAATAATAGAATTTTATCAAAACTACGTCGTTTTGATAAAATTTTATTATTTAAGACATTCTGCTATTTAAAAATTCTACTCTTGATCCTTTCTGTATATATATATATATATATATTATATATATATATAGAGCAAAGATCAAGAGTATTTTTCTTAAATAGCATTCTCCTTAAATAACACTCCGTTATTAAAACTACGTCGTTTTGGAGTATTTTTTTTTAAAAACAAGTGGGGTCGTGGTGATATTTTTGTAAATAAAACGAAAGCAAGTGAGACCACTCTTTTTTAAAAGACTCCAAAATGACGTAATTTTAATAATTGAGTGCTATTTAAGGAGGAATGCTATTTAAGAAGAACGCTCTTGATCTTGCTCTCTATATATATCTGATGAGGATCAAGAGCATTCTCTTAAATAATATTCCTCCTTAAATAAGACTTTCTTTTATTAAAATTACGTCGTTTTGAAATCTTTTTAAAAAACAAGTATGCTAGTGAGTATTATTTTTGTAAATAAAAGGAAAGCAAAGTGGGAATCACTCTCTTTTAAAAAGACTCCAAAGCAGCGTAGCTTTTAATAAAGCAGTATTATTCGAGGAGGAATCTTTATTTAAAGAGAATCTTCTTGATCCTTATTTTTATATATATATATATATATATATATATATATATATATATATATTCCTAACATTATGTTTTAAAAAGAAAATTAGGCATAACGTCTTTAAAATTCATGATATATAATAATACTGGTATTGTTTATGATAAGTAGGATTTGTTAGCAAAATTTGAAGTGACTAAGTGAGTGAGCCCACATGGTTGCCTGCTCCGCCCGGTCAAGATTGGCTGCGCGCAGATACGCTTGTCTTCCGCTCCATGTTTGCCACATGTCTCTCTGACTCTCTCCACCACATCCATAAGCATTCTGCATTCATATCCCCCCGCGTCTATATTTCCTGTTCCCAGTTTCAGGCAAGCTAGTGCTAGGTAATTATATATATAGAGTTCGGAACTTAAGATCACCCCTTATTCAATTCATCTGAACTCATCCTCTTTAACAACGGATTCGGCGACGATTCGGTCATACAACTATCGTCAATACTTTTAGCGACGCTATATGTTGTCCGTCGTTAAAAGTATAGACGACGGTTGTATGACCGAACCGTCGTCGGGTCCGTCGCTAAAGGGGTGAGTTGAATTGAATTAGATAAGGGTGAAACTTAAGATCCGACTATATATATATATATATATATATATATATATATATGGGATCCAATCTATAACAACTGGTTGTCAGAATAATATTCATAGCAACCAAGTTTCAACATCATATAGCGACTTAGTAATATTTTATATTAAAAAAAGACAACCGTTACTACCTATAACAGCTTAAAGAAAAACATAACACTTGTTACTATATGTGTGGTACTGCATGTACTGATATATAATTCGGTTACCAACTAATATTAAAAACAATCAATATTCTTTATATAAAAAATAATCATAATTTAATATATTATAATATTTTAAAAAAAAGACCGCTACTATATGTAGCGGCTTGAAAAAACATAACACTCACCCCCCACTCGCCCACTCCCACCCCCACTCACTTACCCACCCACCTCTACCCCTACCCCCACCCACGCCTACCCCTACCTCCACCCACCCCTACTCCACACCCCCACCCCCCACACCCATCCACCCCTACCCACCTATCCAACACTCACTTCCAAAAAATAATATTAAACGATTATGTATACTCCACTCCACCCACCCCTATCCCACACCCCCACCCCCACTTCCACCCCACCCCACCCCACCCACCTACCCACTCACCCATCCAACACTCTCTCAAAAAAAATGATATTAAGTGATTATGTTTACCCCACCCACCCCTACCCACCTACCCACACCCTCACACCCTCACACCCTCACACCCTCACCTCCACCCCACCACTCTATCTCAAAATAAATTAATATTAAGCGATTATGTATCATCATCAGCTTTTACCCCCACTCACTCAAAAAAATAATAATCGTGTTTGGAATGCATTCTTGAGAGAGAGAGAGAGTCAGCAATTGAATAGAATATGAGTTGAAAAATGGTTAACCAGTTAATTAACTATATTTGTTTTAAAAATATGGGTTCAAACTTTAATCAACCTGTATAAATAAAAATGGTTAACTGACTCATGTAATTCCAGTTAATATGATTTGACCTAACAGTTAACTATTTATATTGTCAGGTGTAATGGTAGTAGTATTTACATACATCCAGTGTGAGACAACTTTTTGTATAAAATTATCCCCAAAATGATTGATTATAACCTACGTTTTTAAGTATACAACAGTAGTACATAACACTTGTTCCATCTCAAAATTTAAATTAAATTTTTTAATAATAATTTTATATTTTAAAATTTTAATATATATTAACTTAAAAATTAATACAAGTGATGTGATAATAAAAATAATGTCAAATTAAGAATATTATATAGTCTTAAATTAAAAATTAATCTCTAATTTTGAATAATATATATGAAGAAAAAGATATATATATTTTAGGATTAAAAAAATAGTAAGGTCTAAAATTGTACAAATTAATTTCAAAAAAATATTTTGGTGGAACAGTTAGTATATATAATAATAAAATATAAGAGTTGATATTGTCAGTATTGAATTTGATTTAAAATATAAAGCCTTATAAAAAATATTGTTGTTACGTATATACTTACATTCTGACAAGATAATTTCCCAAAATATATTCATAGTAAAATATGGTTTTAATTGCAGTTATGGAAATGGCACCGACTGAGTCACGTGAGAAGCGACAGGCAAGTTGATGAGAGCTGAAGTTTTCACGTTATGGACCACGTGTCACCCATAATAGATAAATAAATAATACTATAGGAGTATCTTGCTTATTCCTTCGACCTTGGAAGACATACATCTTCGCCTCTACTCTAGTCACGTTGCCCATGGGACACACAGTACTGCATGCCACCTCATTTCCACGTCACAAACCTCCAAAAGTGTTTGGTCCGGACAAGCATATATGGAGACCGATGCTTACTTTATACACACTTTTTTAAAAATTAAAATTCTATTTATTTCTAATTAAAACCATATATATATATATATATATATATATATATATATATATATATATACTACCATTAAAAGAAATAAGTTTCTATTTAAAACAGAAAAAAAATTGAAATAAAACTCTTACGCACCAGCATTATTCATTTTTGTTACTAATTAATATGATCTAAATTGTTATATTTCTCTCATTTTATGAAACTACAAGTCTCCTGTTGTGTGCATAATTATGGCAAATCAAAATACATTTCACCAAACTTACAGGATCGGATATAAACGTACAAAAGATAATTAAAGAAGACAAATTAATCTATATATAGTATTATCAATTTTGTAGGGCCAAAAGAAAAAGAATTTTGTACGTGACACAACTTCAAGGTTGCATGCATGCATGCGTTGATATCATCACTCCTAGATCGATCTCTTCTATTATATATATATATATATATAGATAAAATAATATTTTATAAAAAAATCTTTCATATATATAATTAATTCAGTCCCACAGATATAAAAGAAAACACTGATAAAAATAATCCATTGATTAGGTAGGAGTTGTTGTTTTATACCGAAAGATTATGACTAAATTTCAACTACTCCACCACGCACGCACGCACGCACGTACATATATACTTCCTTACAAAATACTAATACTACTCCACTCCACTAGTAGTAGTAGGGAGAGGAGAGGGTAGGGTAGAGTAGGGGAGGGGAGGTGAGGGGTGGAGGTACACAAAAATCTAGAATGATATTTGAGCAAGTGGCATGCATGCATGCATCTATTTTGGAATTCACAATTCCAAATCTAAAGTCTAGGGCACATCAAGTCGGCACAACACTTGAACAACGTAAGTATAAAGTAAGTTGACCATATCAATATCATGGACGTACTCCATATATAATATTAATACACTTATCCTCTTCCTCTTCCTCTTCCTCTTCCCCTTCCCCTTCCCCTTCCCCTTCCCCACGACAGACTACATGCCTTGGCGTTACAGCTAGCGTGCGTAGGTCCAGCCTTCATTTTTGGTTTTCATTTTTACAATTTTTAATTTGTCATTATTTTTACATAAATAAAAATTACAAAAAAAAATATATATTTACTTGTAAGATTTATAAGCCAAAAATGGATGGGCAAATTGAGCCACACCGACCAAACCCCATTCATTGAGATATGTCCATATTTTAAAATGAAAAAAATTGTATTTGCGATTTTAAGAGCCTCCCGCACTCAAACCGCACCGCTCAATATATCTTATATTATATATATATATATATATATATATATATATATATATTAGATAATTTTAATTATGTTTTGTACTTTTAAATAATGATTTGAACAATATTGAAGCATTCATGCTTGATGTTATTATGTTAATTTCATGTATAGTTTATTATACATAAAGATGAATTTGATTTATTGAATATTATTATTAACTATATATCAATTGGTTTTAGGGAGAAACGGAACCAAAAAAAATTGAATTGTAAACTCCACACCGCATTATCACAAGCAATGTCAGGTGCGATTTTAGAATTGTCAAAACACAGCTAAGCGGTTTAATGTGCAATTTAAACTTCCAAACGCACTAAACTGCATCATGCTCTATTAGTCTATAATGTTTGTAATAACAATCGACCACATTATTTTATAAATAATTTTTTATAAGATTATTTTATAATCAAAATAAATATATATATATATATATATATATATAGTAATATTCAATGAACTAATGAGAATCTTATTAAAATTAGAAGCTAGGTGAAATTAAATAAATTGGGTATAGAAAGAATTATTTAAATATTTTGATTGAATTTGCTCACTAGTGTTAGTGTATGTTTAGTTAGTGAACGTAGTTTTAAACATATTTAAAAATTTTATTTATTTCACAATAATTTATTTTATTAACAGATATAATATTTACACAACAAAAATAATACAATACAATTCGTTTGAATGTTGAAACGGTGTAAAGGTTAGTAGTATTGTTTAATAAGGGAACAAATGTTTATTTGGTAGAAAAGAATTGGCGCGAAAAAAAGGAAATGGAGATGGACAAGGGCTGCAGGGGGGGCAGAAGGAGATAGTGAGAGATTAGAATCAGAACACGTGAATGGCAGAGCAGGGCAGGGCAGGAAAAGGTTAGCCCCTCCCTCTCTCCCTCCATGTGGTCCACGTCAGTCGGTCGCCTCGACAAGAGCTGCAAGGCTGCAGCTGGTGGCATGGAGAGAGAAAAAATAAAATACTAGTAAAACACCCACCCACACCTAGTCAACGTTCCATTTTTCTCGCTAATTACACACTCGTTGATCATACACCCTTATAATTTATATTTAAATTTTAAAAAAAAATTAAATTTTTTTTAATAAAATAATTTTCAGAATTTTTAATTTTATATAATTATATATATCCTGCAGGCTGGAGGTCTAGTCTTATCAATAATGACACCAACTTAAAAGCTTTCTTTCAACAATCTTTTCCTTCATTAATTCTATAACATAAATTCCTTTTTTCCGGCTATAAACAGAAGAAAAAAAAAAAAGAAACATACATGCATATTGAAATAACAATGCTGCTATCGTATTAAAAATAGTCACATAATATTTATATACACACATATACATGTTATAGGATATGTGAGGTTCACAGTATATATATATATATATATATGATATTTTTTTATATGATGATATATAACATTATTTATATTAAAATTTCCGGGTATTAATTCGGATCCACCCAGGATCTGCCACGAATCTCATGTCTTTAAACCTACCAAAGTACCACTCTCTCTGTCTTCACACTGAATTAATTGGTAAAAATATTAATTAGGAAACTTATATTTTTTTTTACTTGTACAAATATAAATTCCAAAATATTACTGCTGCTGCCTATTGTAGTTGCATTCTTAAAACATACTGTATGCGGGGAGGAGTAACTAATATAGTAAAAATAAAAATTATGGTGGTAATTAGGTTGAAGATAACTTTTTGTTATATATATATATATATATATATATATATTATGACGGATAAAAATAAATAAAATTCTTAATATTACGGATAATGTGGAAGCAGAACTGAGAGGACGAAGTCGAAATCCCTGTTGTGATGCATCAGTAACCAAATCATTACCTATTTTTTTTTTTTAAAAAAAATTAACTAACTCACTCATGGAGTAGGGAGTAATTTAATAGTCATAATTGCATTGGTTGTTTCAGTATAAAGTGACATAAGTCGTGCATGGCTGGCTTGCTTGGTACAGAAGCCATTGTATTGTATGCTACGCTGCGACCCAGCTGGCTGGCTGGCTGGCTTTAACAAAACAAAATCTTTCTAGCGTTGGGCTACTTAGATTTGTTTGTTGAAAAGTTGGTCGTATATATATATATATAACGTTTGTATGAAGATGACATAATTTGTATTGATTTTGAATTTTAAGATTTTACAAATTAATTTTATTTTAAAATCAATAAGTATATATCTATCTAATTTTGGGGGACAGCTCACTTCTACGTGTCTCCGGATCTTTCCTCCAAGGGGATACAATTTTAATTTTTATTTAGTTTCTTTCAGTGGTGTTTGGTGTTTCTCTGAAACAGTTTTATGACTGTCCCAAATGAAACTGAGCCAAGCTTAAGCTGCCAATTTGCACAATCACGGGCCAATCTAATATTTCTTTCTGCTACCGTTTCGAGTTTTGGGGAAGGGAGATTAGAGATTGGAAATTGAACCCATGGCACAGTCTAGAATTTTCTTTTTCGTTCCCATTCCTTTTAACTTCATAGTAATAACAAAAAACAAACCAAGTTGACAGAAAAAGTTTTTTGTTTTTTTTTTTTTTTGAAAAGAAAAAAAAGAGAAAAGCATCCATCATCCATCATCCATCATCCATCATCCATCATCCATGCCTAGAGCACCACAAAAGCATTCACCAAGATGGAAAACGAACCACCATTTAGCTAGCTCTAAGCTCACACATGCTCTGAAGTAGGAATAAATGGACTGGAAAAAACATAGTATGCAATAAACAAATGTTAAAGTCTATGGGAGACAAAATACAATGTCAACAAATTCCCATTTGGACTGATATCAGAATATCAAAGTGCAAAAGGTAATCCTTCCTATTAGTTACAACAAGTTGAACACTTCAAGTAGAGTAGAAGAGATCAACTCGCACCTTTTTTCTTTTCTGAAAAGCAGATAGCCTGCAAACAATCATCTGCCTTAACATGTTCCAAAATTCCTGCTTCCTTGATGATCATGAGGAGCTTTAAAAGGATTTCTGAGGACTGAAACTGAGGCAGCTTAAGAATTAACTTCAGTTCTATCCACTAGACAATGCTCACATACGAATTTCTGATATTGACCCAACTTCTTTCTATAGAATAGCTGTAATAAGATATTATAAGGGTAACTAAGAGGACCAAGTCCTTACGGTAAGTGTTCGAATGGAGGGGGCTATCAGGTTTCATATCCTATCACCAAAAATCAGAAAATATGATAAGAGGGAAATATTTTCACAAGGTGCAGAAGTTGCTTCATTGCTCAAGGTCAGGCATGCCCAATAAGGAGTAGTTGGGATCATCACTTCCAAGAAGAGGGATATACTCTGATCCTCTCACATGAACACTAAAGCAAGCTGCAAAAACAAACCAAAAATATGAAGACAAAGGGGGTTCAATAATGAATAAATTAATATATGATGTAACCGAACTTGGTTCCGCCGGGCAAGCTGATCCAGCTACTTAAATTTCACATTTTCTGGAACCAAAATTTCAATTTCATAAGGAAGTTATTCCAACAGCAGATCCCACGTGATTTTCTAATGTTTGGGGAGTACTGATCAATTGACAGGACAAAAAAAAAGAACTCACAAATGAAAGCTTAAACATTATTCTAAAGAAATCTAATCAACCTTAATTCATCCGTAGTATTAGTATATTTTCTTTACTTAGGCAAAGAATGACAGCTTGATTCCAAAAAATGCACCACACTAAAATAAAGTTTGGAAACAACTAACATCTACTTAACCATTGACAAGACAGCCACAACATTAGCCAACTCATGAAGTATGTGCTCCCACCTTACTTACATTGATAAGTACAATGTTAACTTTCTTTTTCAGCGTTTCTCCTTATATGGGTGGGGCTGGAGGTTCTCAACTCCCACTACCAAACTTCAGCATAAAGCAACATGTAAAACTACTCAACTTTAAGAATACTTCAATACTCAACGGACATGAAATTTAAAACCATACTCATTATATAGTCTGTCTTAATCTGCTGTGTTAGAGATCGTTAATACTGGGATTTCGAGATAAGAGATTCACAATTGACCCATGAAATTTAATAATAAGATATATGTGGTCAATATGTAACAACACAGAAGGAATACTGGAAAGACATACCGTTTTCTATTTTCATTACACTTTGAAGCATCGTATCCATCTTTGTTTTCATGTCAGAATTGTCATCCATGTCTGGAGCAAGAAGAGTCAGCTCTCTGTAGATATCTCGCACAAACCTGCATATCTTCTCGGCAAATTCAACTTCACCATCTGAAACTCGCCCAATTGCCAATCTCATCAACTCTCCTGTCAAGTCCGCAAGCTAAACCAGAACACATAGAATCACTTCAAACATATACCAATCAATGTAAGATGATACTTTAAATTAGTTCAGACTTCAGAGTGAACGAACTATATACACACTAATGCCACACGTGTAAAATAAAATTAATTACCCCGGATAGGTAATCAAGGACATTAATCTGCAAAGGCTCAACAGCTGGATCACTTAAAGGTAGCAAGGCAGCATTCATCTCCTCAAGATTCAAAAGAGTCCCAGTTTTGCAGAAATTACATAAGGTTGCAGCTTCAACATATTCTTGTACCTGTAGAGGAGCAAGAATAAGGAATAAATTATCAGCTCTTTCTAGCATTAACAAGTATGAATGAAGTGAATGTACAACCCCAGGAGAATATGCTCGCCGTAGTTTCCAGAAATCAGTCCCCTGAAGTTCTTTCACTAATCGGGAGATATATTGATCTGTCACAGCTGCTAGATCCTTTTCAGCCTTCCCCAAAACTTCCTCTTTATTCTGTTTACTGATTCTGTTATTGGAGGAGAGAAATATATGACTTAAACAGAAAGAGACATCAAACCTATCTAACTTTTCAATGCATAGAAGAGCCGCAACAGGAAGTTATAGTTTTCAAAGTAAGAATTTAACCAAGAAACAGCCAAAAGGCAGGGATAGTGGAATTTGAATTATTTTGTTACAACTATAGAAAGCACCAGCATTACACTGTTACACATCAGTTGAAATTATTAAATGACTACCAGATATATATCTAAGCTTTGACAAAACATAATATATCAGCGGGCATTAAGATATAGAGATGTAGACATGCCAAATTTTGTGGAGTATACTCACATTAACAGCAAAAAATAATAATAATAATAAAATTGAAAAGACCCAACAAAAGGAACACCTGTGAAGTACGTATTGCCGTATTGGTAAAGAGGTAAGACTCGATATCAAAGATTCAAGAAATTTATATTGGCAAGGATAATCATATTCATTCCCTTACCTGTGCACCTGAAATATGACCTTTTTGCTATTGATGGTAATATCCCGACTCGCTTTCACCACCCTTTCCCTTTTTTCATTCTACAAAATTTCATAGACTAATTAGTTAATAAATGTGAGAGAAATGCATGGAAAAGAGAAGAATACCAACAAAAAAATTATTAATGATAATAATGTAGTCATCAATCATACAATTACACTCCTTGTTCAAAACCAAATAATCCACATTAAATTGTAGGAAATCCTGTTGGGAAATTAAAGTTGCTTAAGATTGGTATATCTAAGTGGTAACAACATCTGAAGCCCCACCATTGTTCATCTCTTATCATGATAGAAACTGGTTCATATTTTGTATTGAATATTGCCTTGGCATACAGTGATGAGCTTATTAAAATGTAGAAAGGCATTTCTTTTACGGCTATCTAAAACAAAATGAATCGGAGACAATTATATACAAAAAGAAGAAAAATTAAATATTATTATAATAAAAGGGTTAAAAATCATTAAAACTATATCAGCAAGCAGAGGGAGATAGAGGGAGAAGGGCTTAACGAGTTGATTGAGGTAGTCAGCATAATTGGAGAAAGCATCCTTCATGGGGATGGAGGAGGATGAGTATGAGTACGATTCAGTTGTCATTGTCCTTGGCTTTTTCAAGGCGCCTCCCAACGTAGTCTCGGCCACTGATTCAAATACGAAATAATTAGGGTTTTAGAGAGAGATTTGAGAGGGGGAGGGGGAGGGGGAGCGAAAGAAAAAGAGATAGAGTAACTTACGGCGATGGAGGCGCTGAGGTTTAGATGCCATGAGAGACAATTTGCTGAAGGTGGAAGAGTAGTGTAACAACATCTGCCTGTCCACACCACCACCACCACCTCCTTTCTCCCGCTACTTATTACTAGTACCACCACCGACCTGGTTGGCTGGCCCCAAAATAATATATATTTTAGCCCTTTTTTTATTAATGTTTGATTTTAATTTATAAATTATTACGATAATAATATATTTATAATTTATTTTAACTTAACTTCTGATTTATAAATTAAATTGATATCAAAAATTTTATTTATAAATTTCAATTTAAAATAATTTATATTTAAACTTATAAGGAATCGACCTAAAACTTAAAAAACTCGATCTAAAACTTGATTTTAACTTGAAAAGATTAGCGCTTTAAATTTGACCTAAAATCAAGCATGAAAACACTAAAGATCATGCTTATTTAGGTTTTTTGTATTTTTTTTTCATGGTTTTTATGATTTTATCCCTTTATAAGTACATACAATTTAATTTAGAGGGTATTTTGGTCTACTAAATTTCAAAATTATCTTTATTTATATTTATATTTGTATCACACATTTTATTTTTATTTCTATTAATTATGTAATGTGTGTATATATATAATTTTTAAAATATAAAATAGTTAACTTATTTGAACTTTAATTTTACGTTATATATTTTCGAAGTAAAATAGGAGTATAACTTTATTAAATGTAATAAAAAGTGGAGACAAAAAAGGTAGGCCTGGAAAAACTGAAAGCGTAGTCATAGCTTGGGGACTTGATTTGGTCCTGTATCTGGCATCTAAAGCCCGGCCTGGCCCAACTTTCTTTGACCAGGCTTCAGGCATGGGCCTAACCAGGTCAAAGTTCAAACTAAGCCTTGCCCGGACCGAACTTTATGCATCCCTAAATGCTAGTAGTACAAAGTGGTATAATATATTTAATTTTTACAACAAAATTTTTAAACTCAAATATTCATTATATTTATGAATAAATGATTTTTTAGATTGTAAATTTTACAAGTAAGATTTGTTTTTAAATTGATTTGAGTATAATATTATTTTTAATTTTGTGTCTTAATTAAAATAAGTTTATAATTTATTTGGTGTAGCTAGGGTTAAATAGGGAAAGAGACTTTAATTATTATTATTTTTTTCAAACGTTTCACATTCATGATTTCTTAAAAGATACAGTAAAAATGAATATGTAGTTTCATAGTTTGTCGTAGTCAAATTTGAGTATAGATACATTCATTCATTAATACTCTCCTCCTTCCTTAATATAAATCGTTTTAGAGAAATATTTTTGTTTCTAAATATAAGTCATTTGAAAATTTTAAATAAGCATTAATTGCTTATTTTTCAATATTACCCCAAATAATAAATATAACTTTGGTTCTCATTATTTTTTGCTCAATAAATAACACTCTTTTTTCAATACAAGGACAATATAGACAATTGATAGTATATTTAATGCTTTATAATAATTTTCTTAATACTTGTGCACAACTCTAAAACGACCTATATTAAGGAACGGATGGAGTAATATACTAGTAGTATTTGAGTGAGAGCAGATCTTCTGTCCCCAATTTTCCTGTTCATTTGTGTCTCTCCACTTAAATTTTGACACCTAGTCTCTTACTTAACATTAATTAATTCTAAAATTAAATAAAATGACATGGGTCAAAATTTAAGTGGGGGGACAAAAATTTTAAAGACAGAAGATTTGCTCTCTATTTGAGTACACTTATACGTAATTTTATTCAAAATAAATGCACATTTTTCAACAATTACTCAAGTATTAATTCGTTCATAACATTCCTCCAGCATTATTTTGGTTTGAGTGAGTAATCCTAATTAAGAACGGAGATTATAAATTCCAGTCAGCGAATAAAAGGCTGGAAGTACAACTAGATATGATCATAACTCATGCCTGTCGTAATTAATTACTACTCCATTTAGTTTCATTAATTAATTCAATTATTGCCTTTCAATTGACTCCACTATATATATTAGGTCCATCATTTCATTTTTTTTTCTCTCTTTTTAAAATTATACAGTATTCCATTGAATAATTATAACGTTGAGTTGAGTTGTCTTGGATTAAAAATTAGAGTAATATATTGTACGTTTACTGACATATATTTTTCAATTAAAAAAACAATATTTATATAGGGGTTAATTCCTTGTATAGCTTCATGCTTAAGACCGACTAAAAAAGTCAACTAATTCAACATGTTCTCAAGTACTTTAACACTACTCCACACCCCAACCCAATAATTAAAAGAAAAGTGTGTATATGAAACAGAAATTAATATACTATGCATCTTTTGGAATCAATCGGATATTTTTATATTAGTGCACTGTGCATGCATGGGTGATCGATCACCTTGAAACTCATATAATTTTTTTCTATTTCGATCCACCCTAGCTCCATTCCAAATCAACATGCACCAACATCCAGATATTAGAAGTGAAATTATTTTAAGCACATCTTTCTTTTGAATACATCCTAAAACGTACACTTATATAATATGTAAGACGATACACTTATATCCTGATTCCTCAAAATAATAGATTTTGGACCTTTGAGAGAATTATGTGTTTAAGCATGCATGCATGTATTTAGTTCTTCAATATTCATCCAAAAAACTTAAAATTTACATAATAAATGAACGGGGATGGAGTAGATGTCATGGGTGATAACTCTTTATCGATAGTGAATACTGAATAGGTGACAAATAGTGAAAGAATTTGAGTGACTCTTATAAGTTTGGATCAAGAAGATGATAAAAATTAATATATATATATATATATATATATATATATATATATATATATATATATATATATATATATATATATATATACACACACACATTGCTTCTTCTTTTTCTTTCCTGTGACATGAGCTGAGCGGCTGGGTCCAATATCCGCCTATACAGATTTGGGTTTTATCTTCTGTGATGCAATGATATATATAGATCTGGCCGGGTCTATATATATATATCTCAGGTACGTAAGACGTACATTGGCTTGAGCCGGATTAAATGGCGAATGTAGTGTTTGATCTAATGTTTGAAGTTATGTTGGATTGGGATAATGAATTTTAACTCATAAAATAATTTAGAAATTACGTACCGGAATGGTAGCTTTGTATGGTGATTGAATGATGTAGGGTAGAGAAAAATTGAGATGCATGTGGAAGAAGGGAGAGAGAGCAATCGAGTATTGTGTCAACTAAGGGTAATTAATTACTAGTTGGGTATAAATGTATGAATTTAGTTAATATGTGGGGATCGCGTAGTTGAATAAGTTACTTGATCTAAGGTGAAAAAAAGGAAAAACGAAATCAATGAATGTTGTTAAAAAAGAGGCATTAATTAAGATGATCAATATCTAGGCCATAATCCAACCAAGCTTAAATAGAATTTCTAGCATAAATTAAAGATGGGTTGAGCATGGCCTTAAGTAGGGTGGACAACTAATGGAAATGTGTTGATCATATATATATATATATATATATATATATATATATATATATATAGGGTTGAGCATGGCTTTTTTCATCTTGTTTATTTTTGCTAGCTAGTTTGCTGACTAAATTATATATATAATCAATATATATATATAGGGGAATGATTCATAACTTCCGTTAATTAGGAACACTATTGCAGTTAATCCATCTTCTGCCATCAAATGGAAGATCTTAAGGAATGGGTTGGGACCAACCGATATTCCCTCTAGCAGCCAACCAAATTTCTTTTATGTTGGACAGCAGGACACCTGGGTAGATTTGTCCAATAAATATGTTGGACCATCTCCTTACATAAAAAGTTAACCTATTAGATTGAGGTTTTACCATACTTATTAATTCATCTACACTCTTAAATTTATGTAATGTGAGATTCATGTGAAATATCTCAATATATATATATATATATATATATATATATATATGTATATATATAGGCCGGATGAAACTCAGAAGAACGAAGGACATGTCCATATCTTCTATGCACTTTATACATCAGCTTTCTACCATATATGCCGACAAAGGTCTGCATGAATCAAAAAATGGTCGAAGCCCTATTTGTCGAAATATAGTTAATTTTTGTGACTCCAAACCAAACCAAACAAAACTGGGGCGCATGCAGAGCTACTACACCTACTTATGTACGTATATATATATATATATATATATATATGTATAGTCCCTACAATCTGCGCCCACTTCACACGGCGAAGGAGGCAACCTAGCTATACGATATGTATAAACCATTTCCTTTTTCTTGGCTTTTTTTTTTATTTGTTTTTATTTGTGTCTTTATAGGTTAGCTTCTATTCAATTTGACTTCAAGAAATAATAATAAAATAATGCTATATCGGTAAAAAAAAGTGTGTATATATATACCCTATATATATTCTCGGTCGCGGAATTAGAATATTTTTAGAGGGAAATTAAAATATATCAATAAAATAATTATTTATTGACGTTTAGAGTGCTTTTTTCAAATCTATTTTGCTGAATTATAATATTTCACAACATTATACATATACATATATACATATACATTTGAGTTGTGAGTTTAATGACTTTAATTACATATATATATATATATATTAATTTCCCCCGAACTACTATTAATCAGATATTGAAGTTTTTAATCAACTGATTATCTACTTTTATATATAAATTATAAATTGTAATATTATATATTCAAAACTTTATATTGTAACTCTGGTCATCTTCTTGGATACAACTCACTCAAAGCAAGAAAATGAATTAAGTTATTCTCTTTTACAAAAAATTGATACCAACACATGATTAAGTTAGTAAGACAAATGAGTATAATATTAATTAATTAATCATCAAACTTATTTAATATTATTTCATCTTATTGTAATACTGTTAATTTATTATAGGTGGAATAACATGAGAAAACAAATAAATTAATATTATTTCATAACAAAAAATCAACTTTAATTAATATTAACATATTTCAGAAGACTCTAGGGTTCGGGGTCTTATGACCCTCGCCCCTAGTTCCGTCCATTTATATTCTAATGTTTTTTATTTCAATAATTAGTATTATGACATCTTATATAAAAGAATCGAGACTTTTTTGGGAGAAGGATTGTTGAGACAAACTATTATAAACCTCTAATATGACTTTTTGTTCACATATGTTATTTACGTAATACTCCATTCGCTTCAAAATTAGAGATACGGTTTGACTTTTAAATATTAAAATTGATAGGACTCATAACAGTTTATAATAAAATAAATTTTGTTATTAATAATTTTTGTTATATACTATACAATTTTAATAATTATTTCAACTAAAATTAAATAAATTCACATTAATTTAAAGTTTAAAATGACATGATTTGATTTCAAAAGTCAAATTTGTTAGAAATAGTCATGTCTTTAAATCTCGGGAAATTTTTCAAATTAATATTTTGCTGTGATAAATTTAATTGAAATAATTAATTATTTGATAACCTATCTTTAAACAATCAAAAGTCCACCAATTCAAATTGAAAAAGCTTTTTGATGAATAAATCTTCCAGAAGAAGTCAGTCCATACATATTATATATCCTTCGTAAATTAATCACATATTATAAGGAAAGACTTAAATTTAATATAATTTATTTAGTGGGTCCCTTAACAAAAATACAATTAGTTTTAATCTTTTGTTGTCCCCTATTGACATCTTTTTAAATTACGTCGACTCTTCCCATTCTCAAAAGAATGAAGGGGAAAAGAATCTTTAAGAAATAAATAACATAAATTCAAAAAGTTAAAAAATTATAAAATAAAATAAAAATAATTTTATATGCACAAATTATATATAAAAAGTGTGACGCTCCCAAAAATAGGTATACATCACCCATCTTGAGTCACCAAATACATGGTACAGAATACAAATACAATCTTTAATATACAACAAGAGAAGTGTGAGTTTTAATACAAATATTGTCTTCTAGACAATATTCACTCTCAGAATAAGTCCTCATTATATTTATTGTCACACTATTTAACAGAATAGTGAGGACTACTAATGTTATCATCTGATTGTCAATCCTGTTCCCGACTCGTCTCAAATTTATATTCTCATTTCAAGAGAATAAACGGTGAAGAAAAGGGTGAGCTCAACTAGTCTAAGAAGAAATATTATGACTAAGATAATGCGAATAAATTATCATTAGTCTTCAACAATGTTAAACCGATAAAATACAATAGACATCAAGTTTAAGCTGCGCAATGAACAAGCAATCCATTAAAAGCGATCAAGTAGAGAAAAAATCTACTATCTTTTATGATTTAAAAGATTTTCATCACTTTTTATCACGAGACTCAAACTTAATAAATAATCCACATCACCAAATTATCCCCTCGCACTACTGTGCCAAGGATATTATTTAAGTATCACGACCACGAATTATCCATGCACAATGGCAAGCAAAGATAATCGTGTTTTCATCAACTGATCCCGATCATGCCATAAAATACATCTTTGCTCCTCTTGGCAAGAAGAGAATCCATAGCCATAATTGTAAGACCCCAACATATTATAAATAAAATTGAATTTTTCTTTATTCATTATTCTAAATTAATAAGGGTTAATTTGATATAATTCTTTGGTTATGGGTGAAATGTGCAAAGTTTACAAAATAAGCAAGTGGTTATAAAATATTCATTATTATTAGGGGAATATTCGTTTGGTCGTGGAATATTCTTTTTTGTAGGGAATCTCAAATACGGCCAGCTAGATCATTAGTGGGCCCCATAACGGAAAAGCGGTTGGATGAAGGAAAGCGACAAAGATTGAGTTTTATAAATAACGGCGTAAATTATTACCGAATTAACTTTGTTGGGTTACACGGTGGTTAAAATCTGATGTCTGGCGTGGTTGCACAAGAAGACACTGCGGTATTGCATAAAGATTATTGAATTATTGATCCTTACGTGAAAGAAGGCACTACTCAATAATTATTTACAGTAATTCTTATTCAATATTATATTTTATTGATTCAATAATTCTTTGCGTTGATATTTTGTATTCTTTGTTGTTTTGATAATTGTCATTACACAATATTTTCCATTATCAAATCAATAATTCATATTATTTGAATAATATTATCGAGATAACATTATTGGCAATGTCTAGAAAGTTACATCTAAGGAGAGGTTTGGTCACCTAAATTGCGCTGCCAGGTAAGGAGAAATCCTTATTGGAAAGCCCCTCTACTTCAGGAACGGCACGGTTGTCGATCTTATGATTCGTAATATTATTTTTAAATAAGTAATTATTGATTATTATGATAAAGAAACTATTTATTTTATGTGGATATAGATGGAGAAAATTTTAATGTGACAATTGTTGAAAATTAATATTTTATCTTTTCTCGATAAAATAATTCATTTAAATATATTATTTTAATAATATATTAAGTGATGATATTTTATAATGAATGTGGGATATATGAGTATATGAGGAGGTAGAGTATTTTGTGGCATTAAATGTTTAACATATGTTTTGTGTGTCGGTGGACACTGATTAAGTAGAAAATTGATTATATAATCGTAAAATCGCCTGGTTTGTGGATTTTGGTCAATTTTTGTTTGGAATTTGGAACAATTTTCTTTCGTAAAGTTGTAGAGAATGGAATTTCCCATGGAAAGACGCGAGTTTTGAATTTTTTCGATAAACGAGCTATTTTCTACTTAATTATTGAAGTTTGGAAGATAAAATAATTTTTATTAAATAATGGGTGGGACCCACTCTTGTTTGACAACATGTGAAATTTCTTTGGAAATTTATTTTCAAGAGTGGCATGCTGGTCTTTGATGGCTAGCATGCGTAGAAATGTAATTTTAAATAATAATAATTTATTAATTTAGTCTCCTTTTGGCGTTAACATTTTCCTATAAATAGAGGCTAAGTTAGAATTGAAAATCACACCGAAACAAAGTTTTCTCTCTTTCTCTCTCTAAATTATCGAAGCGTATTCTTGTGAGTATTCTTTGAGTGTTCTTTATCTGGTCATGGGTTTACATCAAGACTATATCTAGAAATTCAGCTTAAATACTGAGTTATTTTGAGGTAAAGGGTATTATTTTCTTTTTAAATGATATTTTTCTTCAATATCATTATGTCGAAGTATTGGTGAACTTTTTATCAAATTTGGAACTTGTTGTGTCGGGGTTCTACTATTCACGTATACTAAGACTTTATTCACGATATCTGACCTTTATTCACTTAATACGACCTTTATTCACCAAAAAATAAAAAATTTCTTTTTGTCCAAAATATCTATTCTGGATACTAGCTTTGATTGTATCCATGTTTTGATCATTCTTAAATTTTACACCAATATGATTATTTTTGAAGTATTTTTTGGACATGGGTAAAACAAAGTACGAATCCTTAATCCTTAATCCTTGTCATTTTGTTTCACTGGATTCGTTTCTTTAAAAATGTTTTTCATCATCCTCGATCCTAAATGGTGTATAAATGAATATCTTTGGGCTGTAGTGCAAAGATGAACGATTAATCGATGAATATCTTTGGCCGTGAGTGCAAAGATGAGCGATTAATCGATGAATATCTTTGGCACAGCAAAGATGAGCAGTGTTGAGATGAATATGACCATTCGGTGATACAAATGAATATCTTTGGCCCGTAGTGCAAAGATGATTAAAGATGTATATTGATTGTTATTACGGGGATAAACTATTGATGATGGACTTTTAAACCTTAGAAGCGGTAGAATTCTTTCTCTACGTGACTCTTACAATGGATTCTTCATTTAAGGTGCATTTGTTGATCTAAAACTTGTTGTCAATTGTATTCTATTAGATTTTTCCTGTTGAAGACTAACGATAATTTATTGTATATTATCTTAGTCATAATATTCTTTTCTTGGGCTAGTTGAGCTCACCCTTTTCCTTTTTGTTCCATTTTTCTTCTCGGGAGGTGAGAACACAAGCAGGATCGAGTCGGGGTATGGAGTGATGGTTCTAGGAAGATGTTTTAGTTGTCCTCACTATTTACGTAAAATAGTGTATGAATAATTAATGAGGACTTATTTGGGTGTGTATATTATCAGAAGACAATATTTGTATTCAAACTCACAGTTGTATTGTCGTATTCTACACGACACATCTGTATTGTCAAAGTTGTAGTTTGCTTTCTATACCATGTATTTTGGCGACTCGAGAATGGGTGTTGTATACCTATTTTGGGGCGTCACAGTTGGTATCAAAGCTTAGGGATATGATCTGGCGGAGATCTGGGGAATAGAACTAGGAGGGAGAGACGAGTAAATCCTTCGCTAAGTGTGTCCTACCTAAGCTTATTTGTTGGTCGGTCATAATATAGGATATTATGTGATATGTTAATTTGTTTAATTAACCCTTGTTTTATGGCGATGTTAAGAATGGTCTGGCGAGAGCGTTAACAATGGAGTTTATGAGACCGTGGAGACGCAGTACTCACCAACGAGGAGAACGCATAACAGTGACAATGTTCCTCTGTGAACAACGCCATTCGAGCAAATGATGAGCAGCGGGATGTTTAGAAGCTTTTTGCAGTTCATGCAAAATCGCACGAGGAGACTCGTGTACAAAATACGGAGGAAATGATAGTAACGTGCGGTTTGTCACTACCAAACAATTCAAAGAGTTGGGACCACCAGATTTCCATGGAAAGCCGGATTCGATCAAGGCGTAAGCGTGGGTCAAGCGAATTACCAAGATATTCGATGTCTTGGGGTGCACGGAGGAAAGCGAAGGTTCCATTCGCCACCTTTATGTTTTCGTGTGGTGAAGCAGATTCTTGGTGGGAATCGTAAGCGTACTGACCAGATGCACTTAACATGTCTTGGGAAAGATTTGAATCGTTCAATGACAAGTACTTTCCGAAAGTATTAATCATATATGAAGGAGGTAGAGTTTATTAGACTCGAGCAGAACAACATGACGATGTCTCAAAGACGAGGCAAGGTTCGCAGAATTATCCGAGTTTGCACCTCATTTGGTGGAGAATGAGGAGCGAATGACGCAGCGTATGTTTCGAGAGGTCTAAAACCGAGATAAATCAATACCTTATCTCTCATAAATTTTCTCTCAGTATTCAGGATGTTGTCAACATGGCTCAATTATTAGAGCGAGATAGTGAGTATACTCAACCGAGGGACCACAATCGAGGTAGTCATCGAACGATGATAACCGGCGAGGAGGAAAGAATCTGAGACAAAGCGGTAACAATCGGTGGTAATCGTGGACATGATAATAGGAGAGGTGACTCAAATGGAAATTTCGGAAAAAGAAGATTCAACAATGACGGGGAAGATATCAGCGGCAGACACCAAAGACCAATAACAAATGCTGGGGAGGAGAACGACCGCCGAGTTAGATGTTACAAATGCGGGAAGGAGGGACATATCACCCCAAACTATCCCACAACAATCCAAGGTATGTTACAAATGTGGAAAGGAAGGCCACATCGCTAGAGATTGTCTTATCGCGAAACCAAGTTCAAGCAGAGTGGTGATTCCAAGGGTCATCCGGATAAGTCGAAATCGGCGGTTCTGGAAGAAGCGTTTGTCGTGGATTGGACAAAACGTGAGGAACCCAAACGAGGTGATCACGGGTAAGCTAATCTTGAATTCTTGCGAAGTTTATACCTTACTAGATCTGGGGTTCTACCCATTCTTTATCTCTCCGCTTGTGCTCAAGCGTTTAAACTTGACTCAGGAGAAATTAGATTTTGATTTATCTGTTGAAACTCCGTTTGGGTGAAACCTTCGTTACATACTGATTTATAAATCTTGCATGATCCAAGTTGGCACTATCACATTACTGTTGATCTTATCTCTTTAAAGATACTTGCTTTTGATGTGATTTTAGGACTTGATTGGTTAACCACTCATCATGCCAAAATTGATTGTTTTCGTGGTTGTTAGTTTTTATATTCCTAACCAACTCCGTCATACTTAATTCAAACCACTAAACCACTAAAATCAGTCACTGTCATATCAAGCCACAAAGCTATTCGTTTATTAAAAAACGGATGTCAAGCTTTCTTAGCCAATGTTATGGATTTGAATAAAGACAAGTCAGATTTGAATAATATTTCTGTAGTTAGAGAATTCCCTAATGTATTTCCTGAAGAGCTTCCCGGTCTACCCCGAGCGTGATGTTGAATTCTTTATTGACCTTGAACCGCATACAAAGCCCATTTCTAAAACCCCATATCGAATGGCTCTATTGAACTTCGAGAGTTAAAAGTCCAACTACTGGGAGTTATTAGACATCGGTTTCATTAAATCTAAGACGTCTCCTTGGGGTGCTCTGTTTTATTAAGTAAAGAAGAAAAGCGGGAGTATGCGACTTTGTATTGACTATCGAGAATTGAACCATGTCACCATCAAGAATAGGTATCCATTACCTCGCATTGATGACTGTTCGACCGAGCCACAAGGAGCGCAATTCTTTTCAAAGATCGATCTTCGTTCTAGATATCATCATTTGAAGATTAAAAGCGAGGATATTCCAAAGGCGACATTCGAGGACTCGACACGGGCATTATGAATTCTTGGTCATGTCTTTTGGATTGACTAATGCTCCCGCCGCTTTCATGGATATGATGAACCGTGTATTTAAGGAATATTTGGATCGGTTCGTTGTTGTCTTTATTGATGACATCCTCATCTATTCCAAAAAGTGAAGATCATGAGCACCATTTGAAAGTCGGTACTACAAAGACTTCGTGAACACAAGCTTTATGCGAAAGTGAAGAAATGCGAGTTCGGCGAGAAGTAGCATTCCTTGGGCGCGTGGTGTCAAAACAAGGAGTATCTGTTGACCGGGACGAAGATTGAAGCAATACAAAGTTGGAGAACAACCAGAAGTCGGTGGCCAAATCTGTGACTTTTCGGGCTTAATTTGGTTATTATCGGAGATTTGTGAAAGGATTTTCTCGAATCGCTACTCAGATTAACTCGGTGACTCGGAAGGATGCAAAATTCTTATGGAGCGAGGAATGCGAGAAGAGCTTCCAAGAGCTCGAGAGAGACTCATTTCGGCACTGTTTCGACAATACCATCCGGTTCGGGATGGATTTGTTATCTCTGCCGATGCTTCCGACAAGGGGTTAGGATGTGTTCTCATGCAACATGGGAAAGTCATAGCTTTATGCCTCACGACAACTCAAAGAATATGAGAGGAATTATCCTACTCATGATGCGAGTTAGCGCGATCGTGTTTGAATTGAAGATATGGAGACACTACTTAGACGGGGAGAAAGTAGAGATTTATACGGATCATAAAAGCCTCAAATATTTCTTCACCCAAAAAGAACTCAACATGCAAGAACGACGTTGGTGGAGTCATTAAAAGATTACGATCACACTATTCAATATCATCCCGAAAAAGCGAACGTAGTGGTGGCGCATTAAGTAGAAGATCATATGCAATACGAGTCTTTATATTGTCAACGCAAAGGCCCATTTTATATGACTTACAAAGGATGGAGGTAGAATTAAAGACTCAGGGGACCCACATAATGATGGCGAATATACAAGTAGAACCGACTTTAATCAATAAAGTTAAATTTCGCTTTCAAGCTACGGACTGGGCGATGCGTATGAAGAAGAAAGTCAAGA
Source organism: Panax ginseng (assembly GCA_020205605.1). Taxonomy (NCBI): domain Eukaryota; kingdom Viridiplantae; phylum Streptophyta; class Magnoliopsida; order Apiales; family Araliaceae; genus Panax; species Panax ginseng. The sequence continues at coordinate 137,945,255 of CM035135.1, read as the reverse complement.
AGGAGCTATTAGGAAGCAAGAATTGATGAGGAAGGAATACTTGAGTCAATTCTAGACTTTGCGTTCTAACGATTACGACATGAAGCATAAAATCATGATGGAGGCACACAACACCCGTTTGCAATCCATCACAGGAGTACCAAAATGTATCATGATATTCGACATACATTACGGTGGAACAATATGAAGAGAGAGATTGCGGAGTTTATCTCAAGATGTTTAACTGTCGGCGTGTAAAAGCGAGAGCATCAAGTGCCAAAAGGTCCATTGCAACCACTTGAGATTAGGAATGGAAATGGGAACACATTACTATGGATTTTGTTACTGTGTCTTCCCAAAGTTTCTCAAGGCGTAGATGCAATTTGGGTTATTGTTGATAGATTAACCAAGTCCGCCCATTTTTACCGTCACGCTTGAGACTTATTCCTTGAACGTCTTGCTTCGTATATGCACGTGAATGAGATTATGCGATTGCATGGCATGCCAAGTATCCATAGTTTTGGATCGTGACCGAGATTCACTTCAAGATTTTGGGTTAGCTTGCGAAAGTTATGGGCGCGATTTATGATTGATTCAAAGATATCATCCTCAAATGGAATCGGACAATCGAGAGAGGACTATTCAAACCCTTGAAGATCTATTAAGACTCGTGTCCTAGATTTCAAAGGAAGTTGGGATAAGTACCTACCCTTTGGTGGAATTCTCCTACAAAAAACAGTTATCAAGCAAGTATAGGCATGGCTCCATTTGAGGCGTTCTATGGGCCGAAATAATGGGTGGGACCCACTCTTGTTTGACAACATGTGAATTTCTTTGGAAATTTATTTTCAAGAGTGGCATCTTTGGTCTTTGATGGCTAGCATGCGTAGAAATTTAATTTTAAATAATAATAATTTATTAATTTAGTCTCCTTTGACGTTCTAACATTTTCCTATAAATAGAGGGTTAAGTTAGAATTGAAAATCACACCAGAAACTAAGTTTTCTCTCTTTCTCTCTCTATATTGTCGAACGTATTCTTGAGAGTATATTTTGAGTGTTGTTATACGGTGCGAGTTTACATCGACCTTATATAGAAATTCGATCGAAATACGGTTATTTTGAAATAAGGGTATTATTTTCTTCTTAAATGATATTTTTTCTTCAATATCATTATAGAAGGATTGGTGAACTTTTTATCAAATTTGGAACTTGTTGTGTGTGGAGTTACTTATTCACGATATCGGACTATTCACGATATCGACACTTATTCACGAATACTCAAGACTATTCAATTTAGAAAAATAAAAATTTTCTTTTTGTCCAAAATATCTATTCTGGATACTAGCTTTGATTGTATCCATGTTTTGATCATTCTTGAATTTTACACCAATATGATTATTTTTGAAGTATTTTTGGACATGGGTAAAACAAAATACGAATCCTTAATCCTTAATCCTTGTCATTTTGTTTCACTGGATTCGTTTCTTTAAAAATGTTTTTCATCATCCTCGATTCTAAATGGTGATATAAATGAATATCTTTGGCTGTAGTGCAAAGATGAGCGATTAAGCGATGAATATCTTTTGGCACAGAGTGCAAAGATGAGCAGTGTTGAGATGAACATGACCAACTAGTGATACAAATGAATATCTTTGGCTTGTAGTGCAAAGATGATTAAAGATGTATATTGATTGTTATTACAGGGATAAACTATTGATGATGGACTTTTAAACCTTAGAAGACAGTAGAATTCTTTCTCTACGTGACTCTTCTAATGGATTGTTGTTTCCGCTGCATTTGTTGATCTAAAACTTGTTGTCTATTATATTCTATTAGATTTTTCCCTATTGAAGACTAACGATAATTTGTTGTATATTATCTTAGTCATAATATTCTTTACTGGGCTAGTTGAGCTCACCCTTTTCCTTTTGTTCCATTTTTCTTCTCGGGAGGTGAGAACCATAGCAGGATCGAGTCGGGGTATGGAGTGATGGTTCTAGGAAGATGTTTTAATTTGTCCTCACTATTTTCGTAAAATAGTGTATGAATAATTAATGAGGACTTATTTGGGTGTGTATATTATCAGAAGACAATATTTGTATTCAAACTCACAGTTGTATTGTCGTATTCTACACGACATCTGTATTGTCAAAGTTGTAGTTTGCTTTCTATACCATGTATTTTGGCGACTCAGAATGGGTGTTGTATACCTATTTTGGGGGCGTCACAATAATCATACCAAAATTGTCCATCAATGCACTACGGACCAATGAGAACTTTTTCCACATCATTTATAAAATTACGGTCATGATTATACCGAATCATCCCTGGTCATAATCATACCAAGTCCATCTATGCACTACAGGCCACAAATGACTTTCAACAAAATATAAAATGAGGATGATGACAATGACATAAGAATTCAATAAAAACAAGTTCAAGAATTAAATTATTCAGGAACTAATAACGTTCAAATTGTCAACATGATACTTCTTTGTAGAGTAAAATTCAAGAAAGCTCAGAAGAATATTTCCATGAAAAGATACTAGATGAAGCGCAAATATCAAGGAAATTCCACTAATTTCATGGAGTATAAAAGTCAAAACTTTAACCAACTGAGTATAATAAAGAATGGAATAACAAAAGAAATCACCATGCATGCGGTACTTCGCATAGACAGGTTATTCCAACAGAATAATAAATAACAAAACCAGGTCAGGTGAAATTTGCACGCAAGCGAGGATGTTCCAACCAGAATAATAAAGAATGGAATAACAACAGAAATCACCGTGCATGCGGTATCAGATGAGCAAAGTTATTCCAACAGAATAATAAATAACGGAACTAAGGCAAAAGAAATTCATGCCAAGCGAGGATGTTCCAAATGAATAATAAAGAATGGAATAACAACGAAATCACCGTGCATGCGATACTTGGCGTAGGCAAAGTTATTCCAACAGAATAATAAATAACGGAACCGTCTGTCAGCGTAAAAGCGCATGTAGGCGAGGATATTCAAATGAATAATAAAGAATAGAATAATGTAAGAATTTCACCAAGTATAGGGTAGCAGCGTATCTGAGTTATTCCAATGAATAATAAATAATGGAATAACAGAAGAATTTTACCAAGTATAGGGTAGACCGCGTATACAGGTTATTCCAATAGAATAATAAATAATGGAATAACAGAAGTTTTCTTCATGAATACGAAAGAAATAATACCTCTTACGAGTACAACAAATAATATCCCTTACCTTTGAAAGAAGAGTACTCCGACTGGTAGGGCGAGGATGTAAGACCCCAACTTTTATGAATAAAGATGAATTTTCTATAATTATTATTTTTAAATATTATGGAATGAATTTGATATAATGTTATAGTTGTGGGTAATATTTAAAAATTTTACAAAGTACGCAAGTTGTTTATAATATTCGATTGGTGGGAGAATATTAAATGCGATTTATACAATCATTGGTGGACCCCACAACGGAATTATTGTCGGATTGAGAAAATGACAAAAATATTTTTATGAAAATAACGGCGGAAGTTTTACCGTTAACTGTTGAAACATCTGGCGTTAAAAGTACAGAAATACGCGTGGTTGCATAATAGCATACGGTATTGATTATTGATGCTTACGTGAGAAGTCACTCAGTTTTGTTCAATTATTGCTTCAGTAATTGTTGCATAGTATCTCACGTTAATTGATTCAATTATTGTTGATATTTTATAATTGAGATGACGAAGTTATTAATATTATTATTTGCATTATTAACGATGTCTAGAAGTTCTGCCAAGGAGAGGTTTGGTCACCTAATTGCGCGCCAATAGGGAGAAATCCTTATTGGAAAGCCCCCTCTGTCCTGGGAATGACCTGGTCTATTAATAGTGTGAATAATAATAGTGATGATAAAATTTTGTTTTATTAGTATTATTAATGTAATAAAACAGAAAAACTTTTTATATAAAATAGAATACTTTTATAAAGTTATTCATTTTATTAGGCTAATATTAAATTTTTTTTATATAAAACAGAATACTTTTATAAAGTTATTCGTTTTATTAGACAATAATTAGAATATATTATATTTTATTATGCATAGTGTTTGCATAGTAAAATCTTTTTAAAAGTTATTCGTTTTATTAGATTATAAATAGAATATATTATATTTTATTGTAAACCAATATGGATAGTCAGTTTAAAGTAAATCGATCTCGGACCGTTCATGGATTAATTCTTATTCGATCCATTCTTCTATAAATAGAAGCTCATTCCTTCATTATTTCTTACGAATTCACTAAAACTCTAGAGAGAGAGAAAGCGTAGAGAGAATTATTCTTCTATCTTGGCGTATTTCTTTAGCATTTAAGAAAGCTTTGAAGCGAAGTGCAAGTTTCTTCAAGTATATCCTCGCCTCTACCGGTAGAGTACTCTTCTTTATAAGGTAAGGGGTATTATTTTTTCATATTCATGAAGAAAACTTACATTATTCCATTCTTTATTATACATTAGAATAACTTTCGTATCTGTGATTTAATTCTATACTTGGTGATTTACATTTGTTATTCCATTCGTTATTATTACGTTGGAACATCCCGTCAAAATGCGCTTTACGCCGTGGGACTGGTTCCATCTTTATTATTCTGTTGGATATATCTTGTGCATGCGCGTTTACGCCCACTACAAGAAATCACACAAAAATGACGCTAAAATTTGTCACATAAAATTCATTTTTCATCACTAAAATATTTGGTGACGATTGTTAATCGTCAGAGGTAGATCGCCACCGTATTAACGTGGTATTAGGTATATTTGACAATATTTGATGTAAATCACTAAATATTTTAATTTATGGTGACGATCATTATTATTGTCACTATAATTAATTGCTTTTAGTGACGCGTTAATAGCGTCACTATTTGAATGAAACTTTAAATCACTTTATATTATGTTCATCATCAAAACTTGGTGCATTAAATGACAAAAATCATTTTTCGTCATTAAATGATATTGTTTTAGTGACGAAAATATGTTGCTCTATTTAAATCATTTAATTTTAATGATGACAATATTGTCATATTTATGATTATTCTTTCGTCATGTTATTGTGTTTATCGTCACCAAAAATAAAAAAATAAATGACGACAAAACTATTCGTCACCTAATAATATATTTAACATAACAATTATGTCGCTGTCATTTCATATTTTAAATAATATTACAAAATAATTTGTCACCAAAGAGTTACTTTTTAAGACATTTTACAATGTCACTAATTGAATACTTATGGTGACGATACATCTCGTCACAGAAAGAGTTATTAATAGTGACAAAATTAATTATTGTGACTAAATGAATATATTATATTGACGATATAGTTTGTCACCAAAGATTTATTTTCTATGACAACTGTTAACGCCAAGATCTTTCTCCACGTCCCAATCACGTAAGACGTCCCGATCTGCATACAAGAAAAACACGATAACACAAAGAAAGCAATGACGGTTCCGTCGGGGATAGCTCGAGCGTGAGAATTAAAGACGTGTTCACAAGGTTAACAATGGAGGAATATATGGTCTAGTGTATTGAGAGAATTAAAATCTCAGTCGTGTGTATGGGAGAATATGAGTAATCAATATATGAGAGAACATACCTCTATACGATGGCTTCCTTGCTAAGTTATATTACTTTTGCTTGGATTATTATGCCACCCACTATTATTACGACACCCCTACGATCCGATGGACCACCGCCAACTATATCGGGTTTATCTCTCGCTTTTGGCCATTGTTTTCTCCCTCACGTAGGTTATGATCCCATCCACATTAATGCATGGCGGGAGGATTGGTCAATTGTCATGCTTTTTCATCATCACAAGTCAAAGTAATGTGAGATATTAAAATATCTAATGGGTCGATCCCTTTGTCCTAATTCCGGTCAATAGAATTAAATAAAGTTGACACAATAAATGGGCTCAAAGAGTCCCGTGGCTTAATAATAAAAGCCCAATAGATTATCTTCGATAAATGGGCCCAATCTATCAGAAGCCCAAGATAGGAGAAATATTATGACCCAACATTACCCCCTAGTTTTTTAGTTAAACAAAATGTTTAATGGAAAACTATATAAGATTCATGATATTTAGAATTTAATAAAGGCTCAAAAATAGGAAATAAGTGGATCATACCCACTTTTATCATCTGAAGTGGAATAAGGAGGACCGGATAGTGGATACCCGAGCAATAAGCCCAATTTGATAAAGGATCCGAATCAACGAAGCGGCATGGGCCAATAAGATAGAGATCCAACAATCGAGCCCAATCGATAAGATATTCAAAGGTCATCCAAACGTATTCCACTTTAATTCCCATTATTATCGACATTAAATCGCGGCCTACCGCTCACAGAATCACAAGATAAAAGGTAAACCTCACCAAAATTGACGGTTTTACCATCGATTTGAAATTGAACCTTTGAGCTTTCTTCCTTCTCTCGTAAAAACCTCTCTTTAGCTTTCACAAACTTAACAATGGTGAATCCAAGCCAAAACCCTTCAAATTCTTTCGTTCAAACCCTAACCAAGGGGGTTCAAGTGCCAATCCACCATCTCTCACTGATTTCTTCAAGGATGGGGAACAATTTCCTCATGCCAACATCACCTCCACCGTTTCTGAATCCGAACTGCGAACTCTCCGGATTCGGTATCATGTTAGGATAACTTTGCTATGAGAGGCTCCATCTCACGAGGAGCGAATGTACCAAATGACCAGACGGATGGGTCGCCATGCCGACTACTCTGCTGGAAAAGGGGTTCGCCTACCCCTCCACGCCTTCATAGTTACCCTCCTAGGGTTTATTGGAGTAGGCTTTGCGCAACTGGTGCCCAACTCCTATATCCATATACTGGCGTTCATCGCCTTCTGTCATGAACTAGGGGTTACCCCTCGTTGATCTCTTCTTTACCCTCTTCTCTATTTGGCGAGATCTCGAGAACGAGGGTTCAAAATGTCCGAAAGCCAAAATTCCCCACGCCCAAACTCGAAATTCGAAGAAGGCCCTAATGAAAGCACCCCTCGAGCAACAAAGGATGGCATGAGAAATGGTTCTTCGTCACATTGGTCTGGAATCTCTTCCTTCCCGATTGGACCACTTGGGCGTATCTCTGCGACTTTGGTGACATCCCCGAGGGCGCCGTGAGGAGATGGGCGACTTCATGAATAAGATCTCCTCTCAAGAGTGGAGCTTCACTTTCTTGACCAAGCAAGCATGGTTGTATGACCATAAACGTAAGTCTTGGACCATTACGTGATATAATTTTTGAAATGTTTATGTGGTACGGATTTTAACTTGTGATTATTTGCGGTGTCTTTGATCAAACCAACTTCCTCAAGTAAAAGACTTGGAAGATTTCTTGGCGGGGAGGATTCTTCGATGCAAATGAAGAACTCCCTAATGAGGAGCCTTCCAATCGAACCTCCCGCCTTCGAGCCAACAACAACTCCTTCGGGATGATGACCACGAAGGTCGACAATCCTATCATCCTCGGCGGTCCTCCGACCTCATAGAAGGAAGAAGGCCGCCAAAGGGCTGGGACTCCTCGAGAGATAAATCTGAAAGCGACGAGGAGGTACTTCCTTGGGAGGTAAACCCCAAACGATTCCTTCAATCGAACCCACAACAACCCACGAACCAACCCTACCAACTTTCAACCAATTCTACCAACTTCGAACCAAATCTAAGAAAGAGGAGTCTCCTTGACATTCCTCCACACGATCGGGCGAAAGTCCTTCGTGCTAAAAAATTGAGAAGCAAAATAATTCCTCTTACTGCCGACGAACTCCGCGTTCCCCCTCCTTCAACATCCAGCCCATTAAATGAAACCCCAACACCTAATATTGAAGCGGTCGGGCCAAACCCTTCTCCGTCGAAAAAGAAAATGACCTTGGACGGTCAAATTTGGTTCGACTTCGAACCTTCTTCAACTCCCCGAGCCAATGCCACTCGATCACACGCCTCCAGAGGCAATGCATGCGGATCCTTCACCGGTTCGCAGTCAGCCTATGCCTCCTCCTCAAGGATCAATGACATCCGAATTTCAGCATGATGCCATGGGTTCACCGACTATGTGGCCTCGGTTTAATGCCAACTTCCCCTTTCAACTGTTTGAGGCCTTTGTTCGCGAGACCGATGACCATCGGTTCGGGAACAGATTCAAACGGGATTGCTTTCGTGAGGCATGAGCTACTTGGCTAGGGTAAATGACTCTTCTCTTCCTTTGCTTACTTACTTTCATACTCATACATCTGAAGCTGATTGAATAACATTGAACATGAACAGCAAATGCTGTCTTCGGACGTCTGCGTCCCAGATCTCTCCAACTGAATCCGAGGAGGAAGCGTTGAAGAAGGAAAATTCCTCCTAAAATCTTTTGGCTCGTTTCGGAAAGGACTCATCGTGAAGGCCTTCTTCATACTAATGAAGGTCTTGAGAAAAAGAGTTGCCCCAAAGCTAAGGGAGAAGTGAAGGCCTCAAGGAAGAACTAAAGTCGAGTAAGGCTCAAGATGTGAAATTGTCAACATGAGCGTCGACTTAGTTCGGAGGAGTGAAGCGAGGATGAATAAGATCAAGGAGTTGAAGTCCAACGCCAAAATCTTGACCAAGACGATCCGTAAGATGGAGCAGGATGAAAAGCTTCAATCGAATATCTGGCAGTAAAGAACTCGAGCAAGAGATCCGAGAACTCAAGGCTCTTGGGACCTTGGGCCTCCTTTAAGCGATGCTCTTCATGAAAGAAATTTGTGAAGAGTATAGGAACTCGGACGAAATAAACGAAGAAATCATGAGGATTCACAAAGAAAGCTACGAGCTCTGCCGAAGTCTTGGCAAGGAAAGGTTGATTAAGGCTAACTTAGATCCTTACTCTTTGGACTCTTCTTGGATGATGATGGAGCTACACAAGCACCGATTTTATGGATTGTCTTAGGTCTTATTATGAATATCTGTAGAAATTTTATGTTTATTTCCTTGTTTGTAAATGAATTTAAATATTAATGAGAAATGATTTTCTTCCTTATGACTTCAGTGTACTTTTTATTTTATGTCAATACTTCAATATGAATTTATATGGACAAGTATATAAAAAACCCTTTCGAGGATTTAACTTCAAATGATTAAGCATGTCATATAACAGATAAACATGTCATGTAACAGATAAAGTGATGTTAAGGGACGAGGCATTCCGAACTCAACACTTAAATAAAATAAAGTACCAAATACTCATCGGCTCCGAAGTGTGAGATCGGTCATTTGTTTACCACTCGGGATGAAACAATTATACGAAAACCAAGATATAAGGATCAAGACATAAGGACCAAGATATAAGGATCGAGATATAAGGACCATGATATAAGGATCGAGATATAAGGATCGAGATATAAGGATCGAGATATAAGGACCAAGATATAAGGATCGAGATATAAGGATCGAGATATAAGGATCGAGATATAAGGACCAATTGTGACCATTGATTTACCACCCTGGTAAAATCAATATAGGATCCTTCGTCTACCACTCGGGGTAGAACGACAAATGGGGCCGCCATCGAATGGCCAATGAGTCCTACCATACCTCCTTACACCCACGGTGACCATAGGACAAAATAGGACCGGGACCAATAGTGACCATTGATTTACCACCACCGGTAAAATCAATATAGGATCCTTAAATCTACCACTCGGGGTAGAAACGACAAATGAAATTTCGCCATCGAATGGCCGGTGAGTCCTACCATACCTCCTTACACCACGGTGACCATAGGACAAAATAGGACCGGGACTAATAGTGACCATTGATTTACCACCCGGTAAAATCAATATAGGATCACCAAATCACCACTCGGGGTAGAACGACAAATGGGTCGCCATCGAATGGCCGGTGAGTCCTACCATACCTCCTTACACCACGGTGACCATAGGACAAAATAGGACCGGGACCAATAGTGACCATTGATTTACCACCTGGTAAAATCAATATAGGATCCTTAAATCTACCACTTCCGGGGTAGAAACGACAAATGGGTCGCCATCGAATGGCCGGTGAGTCCTACCATACCTCCTTACACCACGGTGACCATAGGACAAAATAGGACCGGGACCAATAGTGAAAAAGTGTCTTTTATTGATAATGAGCGATAATATCTGGACTTAGATGAACTAACTTGATCTTTATTGAAAGTATTTCCAAGCACTGCCAAATGAGTGCCAAGTGTTTTGATTTGGAACCATCTAATGCCCTTAACAGGTAAGTGCCTTGTTTGGATACTTGATCACCTCATATGGTCCTTCCCGGTTTGGCATTAACTTTCCGTATTTTGAGGTGTAGAAGCTTGGCTTCTCCGAGGACTAAGTCTCCTACTTGAATCTGCAAGTTTGACTCCTTTGTTGTAATGCTTCATTACTCTTCGTTGATAATGACCAATTTAAGTAGAAAGCAACCTCTCTAATTTCTTCTAGTAGATCTAAATTGGCCTTGATCCTTCGTCATTGTATATTTCTTTGTATTGGTGATTCAAGACTTGGAGATCCGATTTCGACAGGGACTAAGGCATCAGTACCATAGGCCCGTCGAAAGGGTGAATCCCCAGTGGTAGTCCTTGGTGTAGTCCGGTAAGCCCACAACACAGTTGAGCGACTCCTCCGCCATCTTCCTTTAGCTTCATCTAGTCTGTGACTTGATCCTGATTCAAGTGACGTCTGTTGGTCACCTCAACTTGGCCATTTGATTTGTGGATGAGCCACCGAAGTCTTCTTATGTTGAATCCCCAACTCCTTTAAAAATGCTTCAAATTTTGATCCCACAAACTGACGTCCGTTGTCCGATATTAATACTCTAGGGATCCCGAAGCGAAACACTACGGATTCTTTTATGAACTTCAAGCATTCTTGCTCCGTAATTAACCGAAGCGGCTTTGCCTCTACCCACTTAGTCATGTAATCAATAGCAACTATGACAAAACTAACTTGACCTTTAGCTTTAGGTAATGGACCCAATATATCTACCCCCCAGACAGCGAAGGGTATAGGAGATAAAATCGAGTATAGCTCTTGGGTGGTGATATTGATGGGATCGGATTTGTTGAGTTGACACTTTTCACATTTCTTGACATACTCTGTAGCTTCCTTGAAAATTGTAGGCCAATAGTATCCTTGTCGAAGTACTTTGTAAGCCAAAGATTTAGCGAATTATATGATCACCATAAATGCCCTCGTGAACTTCCCAAGAAGAGCATATTCGCTTTCGAGATGGGACCGGGCACTTGATAATGGTGAAGAAAAGGCCAATCGGTAAAGATCGCCATCAATAAGAGTAAAGTTGGCGCTCTTGTATTTGATCTTCTTTCTTTATCATCGATCCAGAAGGAAGGACGCCATCCGCCAAATATTCGATGTAGGGGGTCATCCAAGAGATTAGTTAGATTCGATACACATCACAACTTCATCTTTGAACACTCGGTACATTGCGAACTTCCAAGTAAACTGATCCGTTAAAAACATCTGCATCCGTAGTAGCCAATTTTGACAATGCATCGGCGATAGAATTGTCATTACGCTCTATGCCCTGAAATTCGTACGAAGCGAAATACTGCAGTCGGTCCTTTAACTCCGCCAAATACTTGATCATTCGATTCCCACGAGCTTCATAGTCCCCTGATAACTGCTTGACAACCAACTGAGAGTCACTGTAGATGATAAGGTTCCGGACCTCTAGACTCTTTGCCAATCGAACACCCGCTAACACTGCTTCATACTCGGCTTCGTTGTTGGTCGCTTTAAATCCAAATCTGATGGCCTGTTGAACTTTGAACCCGTCCGGACTCGTCAAGATAATTCCTGCCCCACTAACAGTTAGGGTAGAAGAACCATCTGCATATAGGGTCCAAACATTACGATCTCTTTCAAGAGCGCAGAATCGCTGATCGGAGGATTGACTTCCCAGAATTTCGGCATCTCGCTTACGTGAGCGAACATTCTACTTATGAAATCGGCCAAAGCTTGGCCTTTGATAGCGGTTCGTGGATGATATTCGATGAAAAAGCGCGTGACAACTCCATTGTCCACGCCGCTAACCTTCCCGAAACTTACGGCTTGCCCATCACCTTCTTCAATGGTTGATCGATGTAGATAAACGGGGAGCCGACCTTGAAAATATGCCAAGCTTCCTACTAGCAATTATCAAAGCGAAGGCAAATTTTTCAATATTTGGATACTGGTTTTGACATCTCGCGAGGACGTGACTAACATAATAGATCGGATGTCGTCTTCCATCGATCTCCCAACCAAAGATCGCTTCCAACCGCATTAACGAACTTAACTTGCTTGGAGATCTGGATATAAGGCCTCTGCTGGAATGGGTTTCACCAATAAAGGAGCCGAGGAAAGATACGCCTTTATGCTCGGAGTGCGTCTTCACAATCTAAAGTCCATTGGAACGTCTTCGCATTCTTCTTGACCCTTTTAAAGTATCAAAGAAAGGAAGGCACTCTCTGCAGATTTGGCGACGAACCTCCTTAATGCCGCAATCTCGCCATCGACGTTGGGCGTCTTTGAATGACCGAGAGTCTTCATATCAAGAATGGCTGAATCTTCTCTCGGGTTGGCCTCGATACCCCTTTGACTAACAAGATAACCCGAAACTTCCTCGCACCGAGGCCGAAAGTGCATTTGGCCGGATTAAGCCTTAGTTGACGATGATGAGACGATGCGAAAGCATTCTCTAGATCGTCAAATGACTCAACGTGCATGCTTTTCACAATTGTTAACGCCAAGATCTTTCTCCACGCCCCAATCACGTAAGGCGCCCCGATCCCGCGATAAAAAGAAACACAAATAACACCGAAAGCTTGACGGTACGGTTCCGTCGGGATAGCTCAAAGCGTGAGAATTAGATGCGTGTTCACAGAGACCGCCACCGTATTTAAGCGTGGTATTAGGTATATTTGACAATATTTGATGTAAATCACTAAATATTTTAATTTATGGTGACGATCTACATTATTAATCACTATAATTAATTGCTTTTAGTAGCGTTAATAAGCGTCCACTATTTGAATGAAACTTTCGTCACTTTATATTATGTTCCGTCATCAAAACTTGGTGCATTAAATGACAAAAATCATTTTTCGTCATTAAATGATATTGTTTTAGTGACGAAAATATGTTGCTCTATTTAAATCATTTAATTTTAATGATGACAATATTGTCATATTTATGATTATTCTTTCGTCATGTTATTGTGGTTTATCGTCACCAAAAATAAAAAAAATAAATGGCGACAAAACTATTCGTCACCTAATAATATATTTAACATAACAATTATGTCATTTGTCATTTCATATTTTAAATAATATTACAAAATAATTTGTCACCAAAGAGTTACTTTTTAAGACATTTTACAATGTCACTAATTGAATACTTATGGTGACGATACATCTAAATCACGAGAAAAGAGTTATTAATAGTGACAAAATTAATTATTGTGACTAAATGAATATATTATATTGACGATATAGTTTGTCACCAAAGATTTATTTTCTATGACAACTGTTAACGCTTAAGATCTTTCTCCACGTCCCAATCACGTAAGACGTCCGATCCTCGCTGACAAGAAACACAAATAACAAGAAAGCTTGACTGGCGGTTCCACGGGGATAGCTTCAGCGTGAGAATTAAGTGACGTGTTCACAAGGTTAACAATGGAGGAATATATGGTCTAGTGTATTGAGAGAATTAAAATCTCGATCGTGTGTATGGGAGAATATGAGTAATCAATATATGAGAGAACATACCTCTATATCGATGGCTTCCTTGCTAAGTTATATTACTTTTGCTTGGATTATTATGCCACCCACTATTACTACGACACCCTACGATCCGATGGACCACGCCAACTATATCAGTTTATCTCTTGCTTTTGGCCATTGTTTTTCTCCATGGTAGGTTATGATCCCATCCACATTAATGCATGGCGGGAGGATTGGTCAATTGTCATGCTTTTTTCATCATCACAAGTCAAAGTAATGTGAGATATTAAAATATCTAATGGGTCGATCCAATCGGTGCGACCGGTCAATAGAATTAAATAAAGTTGACACAATAAATGGGCTCAAAGAGTCCCATGGCTTAATAATAAAAGCCCAATAGATTATATCTTGATAAATGGGCCCAATCTATCCTACCAAGATAGAGAAATATTATGACCCAACATTACCCCTAGTTTTTTAGTTAAACAAAATGTTTAATGGAAAACTATATAAGATTCATGATATTTAGAATTTAATAAAGGCTCAAAAATAGGAAATAAGTGGATCATACCCACTTTTATCATATGAAGTGGAATAAGGAGGATCGGATAGTGGATACCCCTTGTTAATAAGCCCAATTTGATAAAGGATCCGAATCTCGAGCGGCATGGGCCAATAAGATAGAGATCCAACAATCGAAGCCCAATCGATAAGATATTCAAAGGTCATCCAAACGTATTCCACTTTAATTCCCATTATTATTATCGACATTAAATGTAGAAGCTTTACCATTTCGTAGCAGAATCGATATAAAAGGTAAACCTCACCAAAATTGACGGTTTTACCTACTGATTTGAAATTCGAACCTTTGAGCTTTCTTCCTTCTCTCAGAAAAACCTCTCTTTAGCTTTCACAAACTTAACAATGGTGAATCCAAGCCAAAACCCTTCAAATTCTTCTCGTTCAAACCCTAACCAAGGGGGTTCAAGTGCCAATCCACCATCTCCCACTGATTTCTTCAAGGATGGGGAACAATTTCCTCATGCCAACATCACCTCCACTGGTTTCGAATCCGAATCTGCGAACTCTCTAGGATTCTGGTATCATGTTCCGGATAACTTTGCTATGAGGGCTCCATCTGCTGAGGAGCGAATGTACCAGCGACCAGACGGATGGGTCGCCATGCCGACTACTCTGCTGGAAAAGGGGGTTCGCCTACCCCTCCACGCCTTCATAGTTACCCTCCTAGGGTTTATTGGAGTAGGCTTTGCGCAACTGGTGCCCAACTCCTATATCCATATACTGGCGTTCATCGCCTTCTGTCATGAACTAGGGGTTACCCCCTCTGTTGATCTCTTCTTTACCCTCTCTACCATTTGGCGGATCTCGAGAACGAGGGTTCAAAATCTTGAGCAAAGCGGTCCCCACGCCTAAACTCGAAATTCGAGAAGAGGCCCTAATGAGCACCCTCGAAAGCAACAAAGGATGGCATGAGAAATGGTTCTTCGTCCTTTGGTCACGGAATCTCTTTCCTTCCCGATTGGACCACTTGAGCGTATCTCTGCTGACTTTGGTGACATCCCCGAGGGGCGCGTGAGGGAGATGGGCGACTTCATGAATAAGATCCCCTCTCAAGAGTGGAGCTTCACTTTACTGACCAAGCAAGCATGGTTGTATGACCATAAACGTAAGTCTTGGACCATTCTGTGATATAATTTTTTGAAATGTTTATGTGGTACGGATTTTAACTTGTGATTATTTGCGTTGTCTTTGATCAAACCAACTTCCCTAAGTAAAAGACTTGGAAGATTTCTTGGCGGGGAGGATTGCTGATGCAAATGAAGAACTCCCTAATGAGGAGCCTTCCCGAACTGAACCTCCTGCCCCCGAGCCAACAACAACTCCCCTTCGGGATGATGACCTGAAGGCGTCGACAATCCTATCATCCCCAAGCGGTCCTCCGACCTCCAAGGAAGAAGAAAGCCGCCAAAGGGCGAGGACTCTCATGAGATAAATCCTGAAAGCGACGAGGAGGTACTTCGGGAGGTAAACCCACAAACGATTCCTTCAACTGAACCCACAACAACCTCTGAACCAACCCTACCAACTTCTGAACCAATTCTACCAACTTCTGAACCAAATCTAAGAAAGAGGAGTCTCCTTGACATTCCTCCACACGATCGGGCGAAAGTCCTTCGTGCTAAAAAATTGAGAAGCAAAATAATTCCTCTTACTGCCGACGAACTCCGCGTTCCCCCTCCTTCAACATCCAGCCCATTAAATGAAACCCCAACACCTAGTATTTGAAGAAGTCGGTTTAACCTTCTCCGTCCTTCCAAAAAGAAAAAGCGAATTTCGGACGGTCATTTCGGTTCGACTTCCTCGAACCTTCTTCAACTCCTTTAAAATGCTTCAAATTTTGATCCCATAAACCCGACGTCCGGTTGTCCGATATTAATACTCTAGGGATCCCGGCGAAACACTACGGATTCTTTTATGAACTTCAAGCATTCTTCTTTCAGTAATTAACAAGCGGCGCTTACGCTTTCTACCCACTTAGTCATGTAATCAATAAGAAACTATGACAAAACTAACTTGACCTTTAGCTTTAGGCAATGGACCCAATATATCTACCCCCAGAAATGAAGGGTATAGGAGATAAAATCGAGTATAGCTCTTCCGGTGGTGATAATGGGATCTCGACCGTTGAGTTGACACTTTTCACATTTCTTGACATACTCTGTAGCTTCCTTGAAAATTGTAGGCCAATAGTATCCTTGTCGAAGTACTTTGTAAGCCAAAGATTTAGCAGCCATATGATCACCGCAAATGCCCTCGTGAACTTCCCGAAGAAAGCATATTCCGCCTTCGGATGGGACCAGGCACTTCAGTAATGGTGAAGAAAAGGCCAATCGGTAAAGATCGCCATCAATAAGAGTAAAGTTGGCGCTCTTGTATTTGATCTTCTTTGCTATCATCTGATCCGAAGGAAGGACGCCATCTGCCAAATATTCGATGTAGGGGTCATCCAAATGATTAGTTAGATTCGATACACATCACAACTTCATCTTTGAACACTTAACATTGCAGAACTTCCAAGTAAACCGATCCGTTTAAAACATCGCATCCAGTAGTAGCCAATTTTGACAATGCATCGGCGATAGAATTGTCATTACGCTCTATGCTACGAAATTAAATGCAAGCGAAATCTGCGGATCGATCCTTTAACTCCGCTTAAATACTTGATCATTCGATTCCACGAGCTTCATAGTCCCTCGATAAGCGCTTGACAACCAACCGAGAGTCCTTTGTAGATGATAAGGTTAGGACCTCTAGACTCTTTTGCCAATCGAACACCCGCTAACACCGCTTCATACTCGGCCGTTGTTGGTCGCTTTAAATCCAAATCGATGGCTGTTGAACTTTGAACCCGTCCGGACTCGTAAGATAATTCCCGCCTTACTAATGCGGTTAGGGTAGAAGAACCATCTCGCATATAGGGTCCAAACATTACGATCTCGTCAAGAAGCTGAATCGCTTGATCGGAGGATTCAACTTCCCAGGTAATTTCGAAGATTCGCTTCGTGAACGAACATTCTCTTATGAAATCGGCCAAAGCTTGGCCTTTGATAGCGGTTCGTGGATGATATTCGATGAAAAGCTGTGACAACTCCATTGTCCACGCCGCTAACCTTCCCGAAACTTCCGCTTGCCCATCACCTTCTTCAATGGTTGATCGGTGTGAGACAACGAGGAGCCGACCTTGAAAATATCGCTAGAAGCTTCCTACTAGCAATTATCAAAGCGAAGGCAAATTTTTCAATATTTGGATACTGGTTTCAAAGATCTCGCAGACGTGACTAACATAATAGATCGGATCTTCGTCTTCCATCGATCCCCGAACCAAAGATCGCTTCCAACCGCTTAACGAACTTGCCGCCAGATCACAGATATAAGGTCTCGCTTTCGAATGGGTTTCACCAATAAAGGGCCGAGGAAAGATACGCCTTTATGCTCGGAATGCGTCTTCACAATCTGAAGTCCACTGGAACGTCTTTCGCATTCTTGACCGCCCTTTTAAAGTATCAAAGAAAGGAAGGCACCTCTCTGCAGATTTGGCGGCGAACCTCCTTAATCTGCCGATCCGCCATCGGGACGTTGGACGTCTTTGAATGACCGAGGAGTCTTCATATCAAGAATGGCTCGAATCTTCTCCGGGTTGGCCTCGATACCCCTTTGACTAACAAGATAACCCGTAAACTTCCACCGAGGCCGAAAGTGCATTTGGCGGATTAAGCCTTAGTTGACGATGACGGACGATCGAAAGCATTCCTCTAGATCGTCTAAATGACTCACGAACGTGCATGCTTTTCACAATCATGTCATCAACGTATACCTCCATGTTCCTTCCAAATTTGCTTTATCGAAGATGAAGTTCATCATTCTCTCGGTAAGTGTGAAACAAGATTTATAAGGCCAAAAGTCATCTTCAGAAAGGCGACACCGAGCGGTGTGTAATAAACGCGGTCTTTGGGATGTCCTCTTTACGCATGGATATTTGGTGATAACTCGAAAAAGCATCCATAAAGCTTAGTAATGCATATACCAAGTGGCATCGATAAGTCGATCAATATGGGGGAGGAGGATAAAGTCCTTGAGCAAGCTTTATTGAGGGTCGGTGTAGTCGATGCAAACCCGCCATTTTCCATTCTCGCTTCGCACCAACACCACATTCGCCATCCACTCGGGATAATCAATTTCATAGATGAAGTCGGCGACCCAACGACTTTGTTATTTCCTCATCAATGATTTTTACGTCGCTCGGCAAAAGATCCGCCTTTTTCGCCGAACCGGCTTCTTCGAGGGATCTACATTCAGTCGTGTGCTCATTTATCTTCCGGCTTAACTCGTGCATGTCCTTCGGTTCCCATGCAAAAATATCCATAGCGGTACAAGAACAACTCTATAAGGTTTGTCAGAAGAGATTACAGTAAGCCGAACCGATCTTCACGGTCTTGTCGGGCTTTCCAATGATCAACTCGACCTCCTAAAATCTCTCGGCGAGAATCACCATCGGTTCGGAACTACTTTTAGTAAGGGCTCAATCTCAATTGCCATCGCCGCTTTTTGCTTGTCAACCCCACTCCGGAGGAAATAATGAAGATTCCGATAGCATCGTCGGGCAGATCCAAGTCCCCCGCCACCTCTCCTACTCCATGAGCCGTGGGGAACTTGATTTTGAAATGAGGGATGGAGGTCATGACTTGGAGAAGCGATTAAAGTAGAGTCTTCGGTATAAGCGTTATAAAATTTGAATCAACGTGCACAACATAGAATTTACACAATATTTTCGACTTCTTTGGGTATCTGTCAAGACAACCGGAGTTCAATAAGGCTCGCTATTTTTACGGGATCATTCTTTGGCCGTATAAAGAGCTTCTTCTGCCCGACCTCCATTTTTCGCCTGGTCGAGGTGCATCCTCCGATAGGCATGGGCATACTGGATATCTCATCAAGATCCATTGTATCATCATCATGCGCTTCATGTCCACCGTGCCCTCTTGCATTTGTGATCACCAAGGCCCCCTCATGCGGCTCGATGGGCTCGGAAGGATAGTCGGCGTCGGTGAATGATATGATGATCCCGGGAATGGTCTATCTGCGTCAGGGAACATCTGTCATAGTCATGACCGAATTCAGGTAAGCCCTTCTCTTCTTTCCTATCAACTTCCCCGCGGACCCACCAGTTATCACATCGATAACTCCGCTTACGGCGGCGATTGGAGCCCTCGAACCGTCTCGAATAAAGACGGTTAACGCTCACGATTATTTACGGCCACATACTGCACCAACAAGCCGTCTTTAATCTTCCTCTCCACAAAGTCTTTCAAATTGCAACACTCGTTAGTGTCGTGGCCAGCGGCCTGATGATAGCCACAATACTTACGAGAGTTACCACCGCCGATTCGGTAATTATCACGGGGTGGCTCAAAGAAAGGTTGGTTTTCGATCCGGTCCAAAATTATCGATCTATCAGTGTTTAGTTTGGTGTAGATCTTATTCACTTTCGGGGTAGGAACGGAGGGATGACCGCTTCCCGACGCCAGAATTGTTGTACTTTTTGAAGCGCCTACTGCTCGATCATTATACCCCCCATTCTCCTCTCGTTTCAACTTCGGGCTTAGAGCCACCAACTCTTTCCCCGACGAAAAAGAGGATTTTTTTTCAGTCGTTTCATAGCTTCTTCCACAACGATGTAGCCTTCGCTTTGTCAAAGGCTTCTTGGCCAAGCTCTTTGGATGATTGAACATCAACTTCTTCACCAACTTTTCGGACTTGACCAGGTCCAATCCATTCGGAACAAACCTACTGTACTGGAGGTCATTAAGATCGGACACCGACCGATCGCTTCTCCGAACCTCTTTACATCATCGCCCAAAGATTCATTTGGCAAACCGCCGAATCTGTGTCAAAGAACCCGTGGGCTTTCTCTCTTCTACATTCTCCAAACGAGCATGGAACTTATCACAAAGTTCGGTCCACGAGGATATGGAATCAAGGCAAAGTTCCCAACCAACGCCTCGTGATCTTTTTTCGGCGTTAATAAAGTGTGGCACTTGGCAAAGATCAGTAAAAGTCGTAATAGTCCATTAATTCCGAACGCCTCTGGCTATGGTCATAAGGATCTCCGGTTCCATCGTAACTTTCCATGCGAGGCATTTTTTAGTGATATCCGCCTTTTCTTGAGAATACCGAGGAAAAGGGATGCTTTCTTTCGGGCGTCCTTCACCGCCGGACCTCACCAGGTTGTTTTCTAAGCTCTTTAAGCTCCTTTACTAGAAAATCAACGCCTTCAGCCGAGGAGAAGGCTCTTTCTCATGAACAATATTATGTCTCGAGAGGATCGACCCCCTCCCGCCGATCCCATCGCCTGAGAGGACTTCTTGATCCGCCCGAGACACAACTCTTTCCTTGTGGTGAGAATGATCACGTTGATAGTCCATTACCCGGACTTCGGGTATGACCTCCTTCGACCGCTTTCCTTTGTTGATAATCATCTCGATCTTCGAGAAGTATCTACCATTATCGCCTTCTTCGAGGCCATGGGGAGTTCGCTTCTCGATCTTCTCCTACTTCGAGAATGATCCCTAGAAACCCATGAGGGACCTCTTGACTCCTTACCCTTTCGTCGAGTCTCCTCCTTATGCCCACTACGCTTTTCAGATTGATCATGGCATTTGGATGCTTCGTCTTGTAATTCCGCCACCAAGCATCTGTTTTCTATTTATATCTTCTCTTTGCTTTAATAGACCGCCATGGCTCGTCTCGCTTCGTCCGCCATCTTCGCTAACTTGGCGCACTCTATCTCTCTTGGCTACTTTATGATGAATCTTGGTTGGCGAGCCTTCCACCGCCCTCGACCATGACCTCGCTCCTCATTCGTGATCGAAAACCAATCTTCGTCTAGCCTCGCTTTGGAATCTTGGACGGAGATCCTCGAATTATGCTTAGGCCGTGTTTCTCGTGAGCACTCTTGGAAGGACCCAAACGATCCTTCATCAAACACGAGGCAATGATTTAGCCAATGTACCATCTTCATCGCCCTTCCGTGTACCATCCCTACTCCTCATCTTCCAAATAGGTTAAACGATTGTGATTGAAAATTTTTATGACACTAGAACTCAAAAAAAGCCCTCCTTCTAGCGCCAATGTTAACGCCAAGATCTTTCTCCACGTCCCAATCACGTAAGACGCCCCGATCCGCACAAGAAAAACAATAACATCAAAGCTTGACGGCGGTTCCGTCGGGGATAGCTTCAAAGCTGAGAATTAGTTACGTGTTCACAAGGTTAACAATGGAGGAATATATGGTCTAGTGTATTGAGAGAATTAAAATCTCAGTCGTGTGTATGGGAGAATATGAGTAATCAATATATGAGAGAACATACCTCTATACGATGGCTTCCTTGCTAAGTTATATTACTTTTGCTTGGATTATTATGCCACCCACTATTACGACACCCCTCTCGATCGATGGACCTCGCCAACTATATCAGGTTTATCTACTGCTTTTGGCCATTGTTTTCTCCCGCCGGCTGCCGGTTATGATCCCATCCACATTAATGCATGGCAGGAGGATTGGTCAACTGTCATGCTTTTTCATCATCACAAGTCAAAGTAACTGATATTAAAATATCTAATGGGTCGATCCCTTTGGTCCTCGATCCCGGTCAATAGAATTAAATAAAGTTGACACAATAAATGGGCTCTAAAGAGTCCCATGGCTTAATAATAAAAGCCCAATAGATTATCTTGATAAATGGGCCCAATCTATCCTACCAAGATAGAGAAATATTATGACCCAACAACAATCATGTCATCAACGTATACCTCCATGTTCCTTCCCAGCTGCCTATCGAAGATGAAGTTCATCATTCTCTGGTAAGTGGCTCCAGCATTTATAAGGCCAAAAGTCATCTTCTTGTAGGCGTACACCGAACGGTGTGTAATAAACGCGGTCTTTGGGATGTCCTCTTTACGCATGGATATTTGGTGATAACCTGAAAAAGCATCCATAAAGCTTAGTAATGCATACCCCGAAGTGGCATCGATAAGCTGATCAATATGGGGCAGAGGATAAAAGTCCTTGAGCAAGCTTTATTGAGGTTTGTAGTCGATGCAAACCCGCCATTTTCCATTCTCGCTTCGCACCAACACCACATTCGCCATCCACTCGGGATAATCAATTTCATAGATGAAGTCGGCACCAATGACTTTCTGCTATTTCCTCATCAATGATTTTACGTCGTCGCCGGGCTCAAAGATCCGCCTTTTTCGCCGAACTGGCTTCTTCGAGGATCTACATTCAGTCGTGCTCACTATCTTCCGGCTATTAACCGTGCATGTCCTTGGTTCCCATGCAAAATATCCGCATAAGCAACAAGAACAACTCTATAAGGTTTGTCGAAGAAGAGATTACGTAAGCCCGAACCGATCTTCACGGTCTTGTCGGGCTTTCCAATGATCAACTCGACCTCCTCCGCCTCTCCGCAGAATCACCATCGGTTCGAACTACTTTCGGTAAAGGGCTCAATCTCAATTGCCATCGCCGCTTTTTGCTTTGTCGAATTTCACCGGAGGAAATAACAAGATTCCGATAAGATCGTCGGGCGGATCCAAGTCCCCGCCACCTCTCCTACTCCATGAGCCGTGGGGAACTTGATTTTGAAATGAGGGATGAAGGTCACTGACTTGGAGAAGCAGCTTAAAGTAGGTCTTCCCAAAGATAGCGTTGTGGTGAATCAACGTGCACAACATAGAATTTACACAATATTTCGACTCACGAGGCGTTGCGTGTCAAGACAACCGGAGTTCAATAGTGCTCGCTTACTTTTTACGGGATCATTCTTTGAAGCCGTATAAAGAGCTTTCCGCCCGACCTCCATTTTTCCGCCTCACGAGGTGCATCCTCCGATAGGCGTGGGCATACAGATATCTCCATCAAGATCCATTGTTCATCATCACGCGCTTCATGTCCACCGTGCCCACTTCGGCTTTGTGATCACCAAGGCCCCCCTCATGCGGCTCGATGGGCTCGAGAAGGATAGTCGGCGTCGGTGAATGATATGACGATCCCGGGAATGGTCTATCTCGCTTTAGGGGAACATCTGTCATAGTCATGGACCGAATTCTGTAAGCCCTTCTCTTCTTTCCTATCAACTTCCCGCGGACCCACCAGGTTATCACATCGATAACGCCTTCGGCGGCAGATTGAGCCCTTGAACCGTCTCAAGCAAAGACGGTTAACGTTCTCACGATTATTTACTACCACATATCGCACCAACAAGCCGTCTTTAATCTTCCTCTCCACAAAGTCTTTCAAATTGCAACACTCGTTAGTGTCGCGGGCCGGTGACTGATGATAGCCACAATACTTACGAGAGTTACCCCGCCTTGATTCGGTAATTATCACGGGGTGGCTCAAAGAAAGGTTGGTTTCGATCCGGTCCAAAATTATCGATCTATCGTTGTTTAGTTTGGTGTAGATCTTATTCACTTTTCGGCCGGAACGGAGGGATGACCGCTTCTTGACGCCAGAATTGTTGTACTTTTTGAAGCGCCTCTGCTCGATCATTATACCCCCATTCTCCTCTCTGTTCAACTTCGGCTTAGGAGCCACCAACTCTTTCCCCGACCGAAAGAGGATTTTTCAGGTATTCATAGCTTCTTCCACAACGATGTAGCCTTCGCTTTGTCAAAGGCTTGGCCAAGCTCTTCGGATGATTGAACATCAACTTCTTCACCAACTTTTCGGACTTGACGAGTCCAATCCATTCTGGAACAAACCTACTGACTGGAGGTCATTAAGATCGGACACCGACCGATCGCTTTCTCCGAACCTCTTTACATATCGCCCAAAGATTCATTTGCAACCGCCGAATCTGTGTGTCAAAGAACCCGTGGGCTTTCTCTTCTTGGTTACTCCAAACGAGCATGGAACTTATCACAAAGTTCGGTCCATGAGGATATGGAATCAAGGCAAAGTTCCCAACCACTCATCTCGCATCTTTTCCGAAGCGTTGTAACAAAGGTGTGGCACTTGGCAAAAAGATCAAGAAAGTCGTAATAGTCCATTAGTCGATTGACGCTCAAGCTATGGTCATAAGGATCTCGGTTGCTCCATCGTAACTTTCCATGCGAGGCATTTTTTAGTGATATCCGCTTTTCCTCGAGAATACCGAGGAAAAAGGGATGCTTTCTTTCCGGGCGTCCTTCACTCTTTGGACCTCGGCCCGTTGTTTTCTAAGCTCTTTAAGCTCCTTTACTAGAAAATCAACGCCTTCAGCCGAGGAGAAGGCTCTTTCTCATGAACAATATTATGTCTCGAGAGGATCGACCCCTCCCGCCGATCCTAACGCCGCCCTAGAGGACTTCTTGATCCGCGCTTGGTGACACAACTCTTTCCTTGTGGTGAGAATGATCACGTTGATAGTCCATTACCCGGACTTGGTATGACCTCCTTCGACCGCTCCTTTGTTGATAATCATCTCGATCTTCGAGAAATGCTTGGCCATTATCGCCTTCTTCGAGGCCATGGGAGTTCTCGCTTCTCGATCTTCTCCTACTTCGAGAATGATCCCTAGAAACCCATGGGACCTCTTGACTCCTTACCCTTTCGTCCGAGTCTCCTCCTTATGCCCACTGCGTCTTTCAGATTGATCGCATTTGGATGCTTCGTCTTGTAATTCCGCCACCAAGCAGCATCGTGTTGGCTATATCTTCTCTTTGCTTTAATAGGACCGCCATGGCTCTGTCTGCTTCGTCCGCCATCTTCGCCAACTTGGCAGCTCTATCTCCTTGGCTACTTCTATGATGAATCTTGGTTGGCGAGCCTTCCACCTGTCCTCGACCATGACCTCGCCTCCTCATTCGTGATCGAAAACCAATCTTCGCTTACAGCCCACCGGAATCTTCGGACGGAGATCCCCTGAATTATGCTTAGAAGCCGTGCTCTCGTGAGCACTCTTGGAAGGACCCAAACGATCCTTCACCGAAACACGAGGCAGTGACGAGCTAACAGCCATCGCCTGCCCTTCTGGTGTACCATCCCTACTCCTCATCTTCTGAAATAGGTTAAACGATTGTGATTGAAAATTTTTATGACACTAGAACTCAAAAAAAAAGCCCCTCCTTCTAATACCAATGTTAACGCCAAGATCTTTCTCCACGCCCCAATCACGTAAGACGCCCCGATCCCAGACAAGAAACACAAATAACACGAAAGCTTGACGGTACGGTTAAGTCGGGGATAGCTTTCGAGCGTGAGAATTAGTACGTGTTCACAAGGTTAACAATGGAGGAATATATGGTCTAGTGTATTGAGAGAATTAAAATCTCAGTCGTGTGTATGGGAGAATATGAGTAATCAATATATGAGAGAACATACCTCTATACGATGGCTTCCTTGCTAAGTTATATTACTTTTGCTTGGATTATTATGCCACCCACTATTACCTGACACCCCCTCTGATCTGATGGACCCTGCCAATTATATCAGGTTTATCTATCGCTTTTGGCCATTGTTTTCTCCGTGGTAGGTTATGATCCCATCCACATTAATGCATGGCGGGAGGATTGGTCAACTCATCATGCTTTTTTCATCATCACAAGTCAAAGTGTGAGATATTAAAATATCTAATGGGTCGATCCTTCGGTCCGATCGGTCCAATAGAATTAAATAAAGTTGACACAATAAATGGGCTCAAAGAGTCCCATGGCTTAATAATAAAAGCCCAATAGATTATACTGATAAATGGGCCCAATCTATCCGGCCCAAGATAGGAGAAATATTATGACCCAACAACAATCATGTCATCAACGTATACCTCCATGTTCCTTCCCAGCTGCCTATCGAAGATGAAGTTCATCATTCTCTGGTAAGTGGCTCCAGCATTTATAAGGCCAAAAGTCATCTTCTTGTAGGCGTGACAACCGAATCTAATGTGTAATAAACGTGGTCTTTGGGATGTCCTCTTTACGCATGGATATTTGGTGATAACCTGAAAAAGCATCCATAAAGCTTAGTAATGCATACCCCGAAGTGGCATCGATAAGCTGATCAATATGGGGCAGAGGATAAAAGTCCTTCGGGCAAGCTTTATTGAGGTCGGTGTAGTCGATGCAAACCCGCCATTTTCCATTCTCGCTTCGCACCAACACCACATTCGCCATCCACTCGGGATAATCAATTTCATAGATGAAGTCGGCAGACCAATGACTTTCTTTATTTCCTCATCAATGATTTTTCGTCGCTCGGGCTCAAAGATCCGCCTTTCTCGCCGAACCGGCTTCTTCGAGGATCTACATTCAGTCATTTGTGCTTCACGGTATCTTCCTATTAACTCGGCATGTCCTTCGGTTCCCATGCAAAAATATCCGCGATAGCAGAACAAGAACAACTCTATAAGGTTTGTCCGAAGAGATTACGTAAGCCCGAACCGATCTTCACGGTCTTGTCGGGCTTTCCAATGATCAACTCGACCTCCTCCGCCTCTCCGCAGAATCACCATCGGTTCGGAACTACTTTTCGGTAAAGGGCTCAATCTCAATTGCCATCGCCGCTTTTGCTTCATTCAACCCCCACTCCGGAGGAAATAAAAGATTCCGATAAGATCGTCGGGCGGATCCAAGTCCCCCGCCACCTCTCCTACTCCATGAGCCGTGGGGAACTTGATTTTGAAATGAGGGATGGAGGTCACGACTTGAGAAAGAATTAAAGTAGGTCTTCCCAAAGATAAGCGTTGTAAAAGTTGAATCAACGTGCACAACATAGAATTTACACAATATTTCGACTTCTTTGGTGCCTGTGTCAAGACAACCGGAGTTCAATAAGGCTCGCTATTTTTACGGGATCATTCTCAAGTCGTATAAAGGAGCTTCCCGCCTGACCTCCATTTTTCGCTTGCGTCGAGGTGCATCCTCCGATAAGCATGGGCATCTGGGATATCTATCGAAGATCCATTGTCTATCATCATGCGCTTCATGTCCACCGTGCTCCACTCATATTTGTGATCACCAAGGCCCCCTCATGCGGCTCGATGGGCTCAGAAGGATAGTCAGCGTCGGTGAATGATATGACAGTCCCGGGGAATGGTCTATCTGCTTTCAGGGGAACATCTGTCATAGTCATGACCGAATTCGAGTAAGCCCTCTCTTCTTTCCTATCAACTTCCCCGCGGACCCACCCGGTTATCACATCGATAACTCCGCCTTTGCGGCGGCGAGATTGGAGCCCCTCGAACCGTCTTCGAGCAAAGACGGTTAACGTTCTGCTGATTATTTACGGCCACATACTGCACCAACAAGCCGTCTTTAATCTTCCTCTCCACAAAGTCTTTCAAATTGCAACACTCGTTAGTGTCGTGGCCAGCGGCCTGATGATAGCCACAATACTTACGAGAGTTACCCTGCCCAGTTCGGTAATTATCACGGGGTGGCTCAAAGAAAGGTTGGTTTCTGATCTGGTCCAAAATTATCGATCTATCAGTGTTTAGTTTGGTGTAGATCTTATTCACTTTCGGGGCCGGAACGGAGGGATGACTGCTTCCCTGACGCCAGGAATTGTTGTACTTTTTTGAACTGCCCTCTGTTCGATCATTATACCCCCCCATTCTCCTCTGTTCAACTTCGGGCTTAGGAGCCACCAACTCTTTCCCCTGACCCGAAAGAGGATTTTTCAGGCTGTTCATAGCTTCTTCCACAACGATGTAGCCTTCTGCTTTGTCAAAGGCTTGGCCAAAGCTCTTCGGATGATTGAACATCAACTTCTTCACCAACTTTTCCGGACTTGACCAGTCCAATCCATTTCGAACAAACCTACTGACTGGAGGTCATTAAGATCGGACACCGACCAATCGCTTCTCCGAACCTCTTTACATATCGCCCAAAGATTACTTTTGGCAACCGCCGAATCAGGTCAAAGAACCCGTGGGCTTTTCTCTTCTTGACATTCTCAAACGAAAGCATGGAACTTATCACAAAGTTCGGTCCACGAGGATATGGAATCTGAAGGCAAAGTTCCCAACCATCGCCTCGCATCTTTTACGGCGTTGTAACAAAGGTGTGGCACTTGGCAAAGATCAAGAAAAGTCGTAATAGTCCATTAATTCGAACGAACGCTGGCTATGGTCATAAGGATCTCCTGTTCCATCGTAACTTTCCACGCGAGGCATTTTTTTAGTGATATCCGCCTTTTCCTCGAGAATAGCCGAGGAAAAGGGATGCTTTCTTTCCCGGGCGTCCTTCACTTCTTTGGACCTCGGCCGGTTGTTTTCTAAGCTCTTTAAGCTCCTTTACTAGAAAATCAACGCCTTCAGTCATGGAGAAGGCTCTTTCTCATGAACAATATTATGTCTACGAGAGGATCGACCCCCCCCGCCGATCCTACGCGCCCTAGAGGACTTCTTGATCCGCTTTTGACACAACTCTTTCCTTGTGGTGAGAATGATCACGTTGATAGTCCATTACCCGGACTTGGGTATGACCTCCTTCGACCTGCTCCTTTGTTGATAATCATCTCGATCTTCGAGAAAGTAATGGCCATTATCGCCTTCTTCGAGGCATGGAGGAGTCTCGCTTCTCGATCTTCTCCTACTTCGAGAATGATCCCTAGAAACCCATGAGGGGACCTCTTGACTCCTTACCCTTTCTTTCGTCGAGTCTCCTCCTTATGCCCATCGCGTCTTTCAGATTGATCACATTTGGATGCTTCGTCTTGTAATTCCGCCACCCGAAGCATCTGTTCGGCTATATCTTCTCTTTGCTTTAATAGGACCGCCATGGCTCTGTCTGCTTCGTCCGCCATCTTCGCCAACTTGGCAGCTCTATCTCCTTGGCTACTTCTATGATGAATCTTGGTTGGCGAGCCTTCCACCTGTCCTCGACCATGACCTCGCTCCTCATTCGCATCGAAAACCAATCTTACGTCTAGCCCCACTTGGAATCTTGGACGGAGATCCCCGAATTATGCTTAAAGCCGTCTCTCGTGAGCACTCTTGGAAGGACCCAAACGATCCTTCACCGAAACACGAGGCAGTGACGAGCTAACAGCCATCGCCTGCCCTTCTGGTGTACCATCCCTACTCCTCATCTTCTGAAGTAGGTTAAACGATTGTGATTGAAAATTTTTATGACACTAGAACTCAAAAAAAAAGCCCTCCTTCTAGCGCCAATGTTAACGCCAAGATCTTTCTCCACGTCCCAATCACGTAAGACGTCCCCGATCCTGCAGAGACAAGAAAAACAAATAACACAACAAAGCTTGACGACGGTTCCGTTCGCTTGGGATAGCTCAGCGTGAGAATTAAAGACGTGTTCACAAGGTTAACAATGGAGGAATATATGGTCTAGTGTATTGAGAGAATTAAAATCTCAGTCGTGTGTATGGGAGAATATGAGTAATCAATATATGAGAGAACATACCTCTATACGATGGCTTCCTTGCTAAGTTATATTACTTTTGCTTGGATTATTATGCCACCCACTATTATTACCCGACACCCCTCCGATCCGATGGACCCTGCCAACTATATCAGGTTTATCTACTGCTTTTGGCCATTGTTTTCTCCCGCCGGCCGGTTATGATCCCATCCACATTAATGCATGGCAGGAGGATTGGTCAACTGTCATGCTTTTTCATCATCACAAGTCAAAGTAACAGATATTAAAATATCTAATGGGTCGATCCACTGGTCTGACCCGGTCCAATAGAATTAAATAAAGTTGACACAATAAATGGGCTCAAAGAGTCCCATGGCTTAATAATAAAAGCCCAATAGATTATACTGATAAATGGGCCCAATCTATCCGGCCCAAGATAGGAGAAATATTATGACCCAACAACAATCATGTCATCAACGTATACCTCCATGTTCCTTCCCAGCTGCCTATCGAAGATGAAGTTCATCATTCTCTGGTAAGTGGCTCCAAAGATTTATAAGGCCAAAAGTCATCTTCTTGTAGGCGACACAACCGAGCGGTGTGTAATAAAATGATCTTTGGGATGTCCTCTTTACGCATGGATATTTGGTGATAACACGAAAAAGCATCCATAAAGCTTAGTAATGCATACCCAAGTGGCATCGATAAGTCGATCAATATGGGGCGTAGAGGATAAAAGTCCTTCGCAAGCTTTATTGAGGTTTGTAGTCGATGCAAACCCGCCATTTTCCATTCTCGCTTCGCACCAACACCACATTCGCCATCCACTTCGGGATAATCAATTTCATAGATGAAGTTTCGACCACCAACACTTTGTTATTCCTCATCAATGATTTTACGTCATTTCGGCGCAAAGATCCGCCTTTTTCGCCGAACCGGCTTCTTCGAGGATCTACATTCAGTACGTGCTCACTATCTTCCCATTAACTCTGTGCATGTCCTCGGTTCCCATGCAAAAATATCCGCATAAGCAGAACAAGAACAACTCTATAAGGTTTGTCAAGAAGAGATTACAGTAAGCCCGAACCGATCTTCACGGCTTGTTTAAGCTTCCAATGATCAACTCGACCTCCTCCTCCGTCTCCCCGCAGAATCACCATCGGTTCGAACTACTTTCGGTAAAGGGCTCAATCTCAATTGCCATCGCTTGCTTTTGCTTTGTCAACCCCACTCCGGAGGAAATAACAAAGATTCGACAAGATCGTCGGGCGAGATCCAAGTCCCCCGCCACCTCTCCTACTCCATGAGCCGTGGGGAACTTGATTTTGAAATGAGGGATGGAGGTCACACTTGGAGAAGCGATTAAAGTAAAGAGGTCTTCCCAAGATAGCGTTGTAAAATTTGAATCAGCGTCGCGTGCACAACATAGAATTTACACAATATTTCGACTTCTTTGAGGGGCCGTGTCAA
This sequence comes from Panax ginseng, assembly GCA_020205605.1. NCBI lineage: Eukaryota > Viridiplantae > Streptophyta > Magnoliopsida > Apiales > Araliaceae > Panax > Panax ginseng. The sequence goes on along the minus strand of CM035135.1, from coordinate 137,914,064 downwards.
GACAACCGGAGTTCAATAAGGTGCTCGCTACTTTTACGGATCATTCTTTGAAGCCGTATAAAGGAGCTTCCGCCCGACCTCCATTTTTCGCCTCGTCGAGGTGCATCCTTTGATAAGTATGGGCATCTGGGATATCTCATCAAGATCCATTGTCTCATCATCATGCGCTTCATGTCCACCGTGCTTCCACTTGTATTTGTGGATCACCAAGGCCCCCTCATGCGGCTCGATGGGCTCAGAAGGATAGTCAGCGTCGGTGAATGATATGACAGTCCCGGGGAATGGTCTATCTGCTTTCAGGGGAACATCTGTCATAGTCATGACCGAATTCAGGTTAGCCCTTCTCTTCTTTCCTATCAACTTCCCCGCGGACCCACCAGTTATCACATCGATAACTCCGCCTCTGGCCATGGCAGATTGGAGCCCTCGAACCGTCTCGAACAAAGACGGTTAACGTTCATTGATTATTTACCACATATCGCACCAACAAGCCGCCTTTAATCTTCCTCTCCACAAAGTCTTTCAAATTGCAACACTCGTTAGTGTCGTGGCGGTGGTTTGATGATAGCCACAATCTTTACGAGAGTTACCACCTTGATTCGGTAATTATCACGGGGTGGCTCAAAGAAAGGTTGGTTTCGATGCGGTCCAAAATTATCGATCTATCGTTGTTTAGTTTGGTGTAGATCTTATTCACTTTCGGGTAGAACGGAGGGATGACCGCTTCCTCGACGCCAGAATTGTTGTACTTTTTTGAAGCGCCTCTGTTCGATCATTATACCCCCCATTCTCCTCTCTTTCAACTTCGGGCTTAGAGCCACCAACTCTTTCCCCGACCGAAAGAGGATTTTTCAGTTGTTTCATAGCTTCTTCCACAACGATGTATTCGCTTTGTCAAAGGCTTCGCCAAGCTCTTTGGATGATTGAACATCAACTTCTTCACCAACTTTTCGGACTTGACCAGTCCAATCCATTCTGGAACAAACCTACAGCCTGGAGGTCATTAAGATCGGACACCTGACCGACTGCTTCTCTGAACCTCTTTACATACTGGCCCAAAGATTCGCTCGCAAACTGCCGAATCTGTGTCAAAGAACCCGTGGGCTTTCCTCTTCTTCTACATTCTCCAAACGAAGCATGGAACTTATCACAAAGTTCGGTCCACGAGGATATGGAAATCAAGGCAAAGTTCCCAACCTTCGCTCTCGCATCTTTTCTGAGCGTTGTAACAAAGGTGTGGCACTTGGCAGCATCAGTAAAGTCGTAATAGTCCATTAGTCGGTCGAACGCCTGGCTATGGTCATAAGGATCTCCGGTTCCATCGTAACTTTCCATGCGAGGCATTTTTTTAGTGATATCCGCCTTTTCCTTGAGAATAGCTGAGGAAAAAGGGATGCTTTTTCTTTCCGGGCGTCCTTCACTTTCTTTGGACCTCAGCCAGTTGTTTTCTAAGCTCTTTAAGCTCCTTTACTAGAAAATCAACGCCTTCAGGCTGCGGAGAAGGCTCTTTCTCATGAACAATATTATGTCTCTGAGAGGATCGACCCCCTCCTGCCGATCCCTCGCCCTGAGGACTTCTTGATCCGCTTTGCAGACACAACTCTTTCCTTGTGGTGAGAATGATCACGTTGATAGTCCATTACCCGGACTTGGTATGACCTCCTTCGACCTGCTCCTTTGTTGATAATCATCTCGATCTTCGAAATAATCTTGGCCATTATCGCCTTCTTCGAGGCCATGGGAGTTCTCGCTCTCGATCTTCTCCTACTTGAGAATGATCCTAGAAAACATGATGGACCTCTTGACTCCTTACCCTTTCGTCGAGTCTCCTCCTTATGCCCATCTGCGTCTTTCAGATTGATCATGCATTTGGATGCTTCGTCTTGTAATTCCGCCACCAAGCATCTGTTCATGCTTATATCTTCTCTTTGCTTTAATAGGACCGCCATGGCTCATTCGCTTCGTCCGCCATCTTCGCCAACTTTATGTATTTCTATCTCTTGGCTACTTTATGATGAATCTTGGTTGGCGAGCCTTCCACCACATCCTCGACCATGACCTCGCTCCTCATTCGTGATCGAAAACCAATCTTCGTCTAGCCCCTTCGGAATCTTGGACGGAGATCCTCGAATTATGCTTAAGCCGGTTCTCTCGTGAGCACTCTTGGAAGGACCCAAACGATCCTTCATCAAACACGAGGCGATGATTTAGCTAATGACCATCGTCGCCGCCTTACGTGTACCATCCCTACTCCTCATCTTCTGAAGTAGGTTAAACGATTGTGATTGAAAATTTTTATGACACTAGAACTCAAAAAAAAGCCCTCCTTCTAGCGCCAATGTTAACGCCAAGATCTTTCTCCACGTCCCAATCACGTAAGACGCCCCGATCCCGCAGACAAGAAACACAACCAACACTCAAAGCTTGACTTGGCGGTTCCACGAGGGGATAGCTTCAAAGCGTGAGAATTAAGACGTGTTCACAAGGTTAACAATGGAGGAATATATGGTTCAGTGTATTGAGAGAATTAAAATCTCGATCGTGTGTATGGGAGAATATGAGTAATCAATATATGAGAGAACATACCTTCATACGATGGCTTCCTTGCTAAGTTATATTACTTTTGCTTGGATTATTATGCCACCCACTATTACTCCGACACCCCTACGATCCGATGGACCCCGCCAACTATATCAGTTTATCTACCGCTTTTGGCCATTGTTTTTTCTCCTCACGTAGGTTATGATCCCATCCACATTAATGCATGGCGGGAGGATTGGTCAATTGTCATGCTTTTTCATCATCACAAGTCAAAGTAATGAGATATTAAAATATCTAATGGGTCGATCCAATCGAGTGCGACCGGTCCAATAGAATTAAATAAAGTTGACACAATAAATGGGCTCAAAGAGTCCCATGGCTTAATAATAAAAGCCCAATAGATTGTCTTGATAAATGGGCCCAATCTATCCTACCAAGATAGAGAAATATTATGACCCAACAACAATCATGTCATCAACGTATACCTCCATGTTCCTTCCCAACCGCCTATCGAAGATGAAGTTCATCATTCTCCAGTAAGCGGCTCCAAAGATTTATAAGGCCAAAAGTCATCTTCAGAAAGGCGCATACCGAGCGGTGTGTAATAAACGCTGATCTTTGGGATGTCCTCTTTACGCATGGATATTTGGTGATAACTCGAAAAAGCATCCATAAAGCTTAGTAATGCATACCCAAGTGGCATCGATAAGTTCGATCAATATGGGGCGGAGGATAAAAGTCCTTGAGGCAAGCTTTATTGAGGTCGGTGTAGTCGATGATGCAAACCCGCCATTTTCCATTCTCGCTTCGCACCAACACCACATTCGCCATCCACTCGGGATAATCAATTTCATAGATGAAGTCGGGCACCCAATGACTTTGCTTATTTCCTCATCAATGATTTTCGTCGCTCGAGGCGCAAAGATCCGCTTTTTCGCCGAACCGGCTTCTTCGAGGATCTACATTCAGTCAGGCTTTCACCTATCTTAAATTAACTCGTGCATGTCCTTGGTTCTCCATGCAAAAATATCCGTGATAGAACAAGAACAACTCTATAAGGTTTGTCCGAAGAGATTCTCGTAAGCTCGAACCGATCTTCACGGTCTTGTCGGGCTTTCCAATGATCAACTCGACCTCCTCCGTCTCTCCGTGCAGAATCACCATCTGTTCGGAACTACTTTGAAAGGGCTCAATCTCAATTGCCATCGCCGCTTTTTCTTTGCGACCCCCACTCCGGAGGAAATAATGACATTCCGAGATAGCATCGTCGGGCGGATCCAAGTCCCCGCCACCTCTCCTACTCCATGAGCGTGGGAACTTGATTTTGAAATGAGGATGGAGGTCACGACTTGGAAGCGATTAAAGTAGGTCTCCCGATATAGCGTTGTAAATGGTGAATCAACGGCACAACATAGAATTTACACAATATTTCGACTTCTTTGGGCGCTGTGTCAAGACAACCGGAGTTCAATAGTTCGCCACTTTTACGGGATCATTCTTTGAAGCCGTATAAAGGAGCTTCTGCCCGACCTCCATTTTCGCGCCGTCGAGGTGCATCCTCCGATAGGCGTGGGCATACTGGATATCTCTATGAAGATCCATTGTCTATCATCATCATGCGCTTCATGTCCACCGTGCCCACTTCATGCTTTGTGATCACCAAGGCCCCCTCATGCGGCTCGATGGGCTCGGAAGGATAGTCGGCGTCGGTGAATGATATACGATCCGGGGAATGGTACATCTCGCTTTCGAGGGGAACATCATCATAGTCATGACCGAATTCGAGTAAGCCCTTCTCTTCTTTCCTATCAACTTCCCGCGGACCCACCGGTTATCACATCGATAACTCCGCCTACGGGGCGATTGGAGCCCCTTGAACCGTCTCGAATAAAGACGGTTAACGTTCTCACGATTATTTACTACCACATCTGCGCACCAACAAGCCGTCTTTAATCTTCCTCTCCACAAAGTCTTTCAAATTGCAACACTCGTTAGTGTCGTGGCGGTGACTGATGATAGCCACAATACTTACGAGAGTTACCACCTTGATTCGGTAATTATCACGGGGTGGCTCAAAGAAAGGTTGGTTTCGATCCGGTCCAAAATTATCGATCTATCGTTGTTTAGTTTGGTGTAGATCTTATTCACTTTCGGTAGGAACGGAGGGATGACCGCTTCCCGACGCTGAGAATTGTTGTACTTTTTGAAGCGCCTCTGTTCGATCATTATACCCCCCCCATTCTCCTCTGTTCAACTTGGGCTTAGAGCCACCAACTCTTTCCCCGACGAAGAGGATTTTTCAGTCGTTCATAGCTTCTTCCACAACGATGTAGTATTTCGCTTTGTCAAAGGCTTGGCCAAGCTCTTTGGATGATTGAACATCAACTTCTTCACCAACTTTTCGGACTTGACCAGGTCCAATCCATTCTGGAACAAACCTACAGCCTGGAGGTCATTAAGATCGGACACCTGACCGACTGCTTCTCTGAACCTCTTTACATACTGGCCCAAAGATTCATTGTGGCGCCGAATCATGTCAAAGAACCCGTGGGCTTTTCTCTTCTTACATTCTCTAAACGAGCATGGAACTTATCACAAAGTTCGGTCCATGAGGATATGGAATCTGAAGGCAAAGTTCCCAACCACTATCTCGCATCTTTTCTGAGCGTTGTAACAAAGGTGTGGCACTTGGCAGCATCAGTAAAGTCGTAATAGTCCATTAGTCGGTCGAACGCCTTGCTATGGTCATAAGGATCTCCGGTTCCATCGTAACTTTCCATGCGAGGCATTTTTTTTAGTGATATCTCGCCTTTTCTCGAGAATAGGCCGAGGAAAAAGGGATGCTTTCTTTCCGGGAGCGCCCTGCTTTGGACCTCGGCCAGGTTGTTTTCTAAGCTCTTTAAGCTCCTTTACTAGAAAATCAACGCCCCAGTGCGGAGAAGGCTCTTTCTCATGAACAATATTATGTCTCGAGAGGATCGACCCCCCTCCCGCCGATCCACCGCGCCCAGAGGACTTCTTGATCCGCTTGGTACCACAACTCTTTCCTTGTGGTGAGAATGATCACGTTGATAGTCCATTACCCGGACTTGGTATGACCTCCTTCGACCCTGCTCCTTTGTTGATAATCATCTCGATCTTTGAGAAATGCTACCATTATCGCCTTCTTGAGGCCATGGGAGTTCTCGCTTCTCGATCTTCTCCTACTTGAGAATGATCCTAGAAACCCATGAGGGACTCTTCTTTGGCCCTTACCCTTTTCGTCGAGTCTCCTCCTTATGCCCACCAGCTGCGTCTTTCAGTATTGATCATGGTTTGGATGCTTCGTCTTGTAATTCCGCCACCAAGCATCCGTTAAATTTATATCTTCTCTTTCTTTAATAGACCGCCATGGCTCTTCTGCTTCGTCGCCATCTTCGCCAACTTGGCATTTCTATCTCCTCGCATTACTACTTATGATGAATCTTGGTTGGCGAGCCTTCCACCGTCCTCGACCATGACCTCGCTCCTCATTCGCGTGATCGAAAACCAATCTTCGTTTAGCCCCGAGGAATCTTCTTGGACGGAGATCCTGAATTATGCTTTAAGCCGTCTTTCTCGTGAGCACTCTTGGAAGGACCCAAACGATCCTTCATCAAACACGAGGCGTGATTTGAGCTAATGACCATCGCGCCTTCTGGTGTACCATCCCTACTCCTCATCTTCTGAAGTAGGTTAAACGATTGTGATTGAAAATTTTTATGACACTAGAACTCAAAAAAAAAGCCCTCCTTCTACAATACTAATGTTAACGCCAAGATCTTTCTCCACGTCCCAATCACGTAAGACGTCCCGATCTGCGCAGACAAAAACACAAGTAACACCGAAAGCTTGGCACGGTTCCGGGTCGGGGATAGCTTCAGCGTGAGAATTAAGACGTGTTCACAAGGTTAACAATGGAGGAATATATGGTCTAGTGTATTGAGAGAATTAAAATCAATTCGTGTGTATGGGAGAATATGAGTAATCAATATATGAGAGAACATACCTCTATACGATGGCTTCCTTGCTAAGTTATATTACTTTTGCTTGGATTATTATGCCACCCACTATTACCTGACACCCCTCCGATCGATGGACCTCCTTAACTATATCGGGTTTATCTACCGCTTTTGGCCATTTGTTTTCTCACGTACGTAGGTTATGATCCCATCCACATTAATGCATGGCGGGGAGGATTGGTCATTGTCATGCTTTTTCATCATCACAAGTCAAAGTGAGATATTAAAATATCTAATGGGTCGATCCATTTGGTTCGAATCTTTATCCAATAGAATTAAATAAAGTTGACACAATAAATGGGCTTCAAAGAGTCCCATGGCTTAATAATAAAAAAGCCAATAGATTATACTGATAAATGGGCCCAATCTATCCGGCCCAAGATAGGAGAAATATTATGACCCAACAACAACTTTATTAGAATTCTAACCCAAACTGTGATATTATTGGTTACACTGCAGAACGGTAATGCATGAAACATATGAATTCTATCTAATATCCTTGGAGAAGAAGTTGTTGGACTCAATTTTACGAGCATTGCAAGTTTCATCACATACGTCCCCTCTTTCAAAAACTGCAACAACCCCCATCCCTGTGCCTGCAAATAATTAAAGTTATTAGCAAATCACACGGTCAATTTCTTAATACACACACAAACACAAGGACAGAGAGAGAGAGACACCTATGCACAGTGACACAACACAAGGATGCCAGGTGACCACAATGGCACAATGCCACAATGCCACAATGCCCAAGTCTCAAAATATATTAAGCTATGAATCCTAATGATAAATATTACGTCCTTTACATAAAACATAAAACCATAATTTAAATGCAACTTAGAAGTCTTAGATAACTAAAATGGTAAAAATACTCTTAATATACTTTCTTTGGAGTTGAAGAGTTGATGAGTGTCATTTAATTGTAGTGAGTAATGGAGGAAACGAAGAATCAACAATAATGGAGGGCATATATGGGAAAATATTGTAAAATTTGTATTGAAGTTCTAACACATCACTTATTTTGAGAAAAAATATTAAACCTAAAAAATCACTTATTGTGGAACGGAGGTAGTATAAAATAATCCCTTAATTTTCCATTGATCTTTTTCCTTGTGCATCAAATTATCTCCTTTTGGTCCAATAAAAAATCATTTACTATGGGCTCAGCTAATGTGTATTTTGTGAGGCATTGCATGCACCATCACACTCCTAAGGATAGTGAGAGAAAGTTATAGACCACGACATGAGATAAAATGAGGACAAAAAATGGTAAACATATGCTTCTGGTTGAGCAAGCTCAAATTTTTTGCATATTTAATTTATGTATTCGGGCAAATGGTTCTTTCACATGGACATTTCCTTGCAAATACTGGTTTTAAATAAAGGACAAATCCAAGTGATTATTTTGCTAATACTAGTTTTTAACTTGGAGTAACATACCTAAATACACCAAGAATTGGTAATCCTTTCTGCAAAGTAACACTCCTTTTCATCACGAGAACAGCTCCAACACCATCACTCACTTGGCTAGAATTTCCTGTAACATATCAACAAAAATTGGTAAAACAGATCTTACAATTTCTCAAATACCATCAAAAAGAGAATTATTGAATACCAGCAGTTGTTGTCCCATCTTTTTTAAATGCAGGCCTCAGTTTTGCAAGATCTGCCACTGTCCGAATTCCATCATCAACGGAGATTGTAACAGGTTTCTCATGTTTTTGGGTCCACAATCTTTTCCAATGAAATTTTATTCGAGTCAAAGCAAGAAATGTACAACTCCTAACCTATGTAGTACTGCAAAGGTGTAGAAATTACAGAATGAAAAGGGTCAGCTTAGTGTGCACGGGTACTATCTCCTCCTTAAATTTTCCAGAAGCAGTAGCAGCAGTAGCCTTTCTATGTGAATCAACTTAATAAAGTACATTCAAGAAAAATTAATGATGTAACAACAATGAAAAAACATCAAACTGACAGATCCAAATAGCTAGATTCAAACCGAAGCGGATTTTGGCCTCTTTTTTGACTTTTTACTTAAGTGTTGGTCAGTTTTGTCTACGGGCTGATAACTCGGCCTCCGTAAGTTAGAATCGAATCCCGTAAGTTTTAATGCGTGCCTAATACCTACGCAATGCTATCTATGTGTTTACGTGTCGTTACGATGGCCGAGGCGAGTTTTGGCCTCTTTTTCGACTTTTTGCCTAAGTGTTGGTCAGTTTTGCCTACGGGCTAATAACTTGGCCTCCGTATGTCGGAATCGAGTGCCGTAAATTGCAACGCATGCCTAATACCTACGTGGTGCTGTGTATGTGTTTGGGTATCATTACGATGGCCGAGGCAGGTTTTGGCTTCTTTTTTGACTTTTTACCTAAGTGTTAGTTAGTTTTGCTTACGGGCTGAATAACTCGGCCTCCGTAAATCGGAATCGAGTCCCGTAAGCTGTAATGCGTGTCTAATACCTACGCAGTGGTATGTACGAGTTTCCGTATCATTACAACGGCCGAGGTGGGTTTTGGCCTCTTTTTCGACTTTTTTCCCAAATGTTGGTCAGTTTTACCTACGGGCTGATAACTCGGCCACCGTAAGTCAGAATTGAGTCCCGTAAGTTGTAACGCGTGCCTAATACCTACACGGTGCTATGCATGTATTTGTGTGTCGTTACAATGGCCGATGTGGGTTTTGGCCTCTTCTTTAACTTTTTACCTAAGTATTGGTCAATTTTGCATACATGTGCTAATAACTTTATTTCACGATGTCGAATCTTCTCCCGTAAGTTAGTACGCATGCCTAATACATACGCGGTACTATGTATGTGTTTTTATGTCGTTATTCTGATTACCGAGGCATGTTTTGGCCTCTTTTTTGACTTTTTACCTAAATGTTGTTGATTTTCTTTACTGGTCGATAACTTTCGGCCTCCGTAAGTCAGAATTGAGTCCTGTAAGTTATAACACGTGCCTAATACCCATGCAGTGCTATGTATGTATTTGCGTGTTATTACGACAGCCGAGGTTGGTTTTGGCCTCTTTTTCGACTATTTGCCTAAGTGTTGGTTAGTTTTGCTACTAGGTCGATAACTTTCGGTCTTCATATGTCAAATCGAGTCCGTAAGTTTTAATGTATGCCTAATACCTACGCGGTTCTATGTATGTGTTTGCGTATCGTTACGATGGTTGAGGCGGGTTTTGGCCTCTTTTTTGACTTTTTACTTAAATGTTGGTCAGTTTTGCCTACAGGCTGATAACTCGGCCTCTGTAAGTTGAAATCGAGTTTCGTAAGTTGTAATATGTGACTAAAACCTAAGCGGTGCTATGTACGAGTTTCCGTCTCATTACAACGGCTGAGGCGAGTTTTGGCCTCTTTTTCGACTTTTTGCCTAAGTGTTGGTCAGTTTTGCCTACGGGTTTATAACTCGGCCTCGGTAAATCAAAATCGAGTCCCGTAAGTAGTAACGCGTGCCTAATACCTACACAGTGATATATGACGTGTTTTGCGTGTAAATTCTGACAACCGAGGAGTTTTAGCCTCTTTTTGACTTTTTGCCCAAGTGTTGGTCAGTTTTGTCTACGGGCTGATAACTCGGTCTCTGAAAGTTGGAATCGAGTCCCGTAAGTTTTAACGCGTGCCTAATACCTACGCGATGCTATGTATGTGTTTACGTGTCGTTACGATGGTCGAGGCGAGTTTTTGCCTCTTTTTCGACTTTTTGCCTAAGTGTTGGTCAGTTTTGCCTACGGGCTGATAACTCGGCCTCCGTATGTGGGAATCGAGTGCCGTAAGTTGTAACGCATGCCTAATACCTACGCGATGCTGTGTATGTTTTTGCGTATCATTACGATGGTCGTGGCGGATTTTGGCTTCTTTTTTGACTTTTTACCTAAGTGTTAGTTAGTTTTGCCTACGGACTGATAACTCGGCCTCCATATGTGGGAATCGAATGCCGTAAGTTATAACGCATGCATAATACCTACGCGGTGTTGTGTATGTTTTTGCGTGTCATTACAATGGCCGAGGCGGGTTTTGGCTTCTTTTTTGACTTTTTACTTAAGTGTTAGTTAGTTTTGTTTACTGGTACGATAACTTTCGACCTCAAGTAAATCGGAATCGAGTCCCGTAAGCTGTAATGCGTGCCTAATACCTACGCGGTGTTATGTACGAGTTTTCGTATCATTACAACGGCCGAGGTGAGTTTTGGCCTCTTTATTGACTTTTACCCCAAATGTTGGTCAGTTTTACCTACGAGCTGATAACTCGGCCTGTAAGACCCCAACTTATTATAAATAAAATTGAATTTTCCTTTATTCATTATTCTAAATTAATAAGGGTTAATTTGATATAATTCTTTGATTATGGGTGAAATGTGCAAAGTTTACAAAATAAGTAAGCAGTGGTTATAAAATATTCATTATTATTTCGGGAATATTCGTTTGGTCGTGGAATATTCTTTTTTTGTCGGGGAATCTCAAATGCGATGGTAGCGATCATTAGTGGGCCCCATAACGGAAAAGCGGTTGGATGAAGGAAAATGACAAAGATTGAGTTTTATAAATAACGACGTAAATTATTCTGAATTAACACTTTGTTGGGTTACACGGTGGTTAAAATCTGATGTCGCTGCGTGGTTGCACAAATGAAGCATTGCGGTATTGCATGTATTATTGAATTATTGATCCTTACGTAAAGAAGGCACTACTCAATAATTATTACGATGAATTCTTATTCGATATTATATTTTATTGATTCAATAATTCTTTGCGTTGATATTTTGTATTCTTGTTGTTTGATAATTGTCATTACACAAGTATTTTCCATTATCAAATCAATAATTCATATTATTTGAATAATATTATCGAGATAACATTATTGGCAATGTCTAGAAAGTTACATACAAGGAGAGGTTTGGTCACCTAATTGCTTGCCAGGTAAGGAGAATTCCTTATTGGAAAGCCCCTCTTTCACGAGAGCGGCACGGTTGTCGATCTTGTGATTCGTAATATTATTATTTTAAATAAGTAATTATTGATTATTATGATAAAGAAAATATTTATTTTATGTAGATATAGATGGAGTAAATTTTTAATGTGACAATTGTTGAAAATTAATATTTTATCTTTTTCGATAAAATAAATATATTATTTTAATAATATATTAACGATGATATTTTATAATGAATATATGAGTATATGAGGAGGTAGAGTATTTTGTGGCATTAAATGTTTAACATATGTTTTGTGTGTCGGTGGACCTGATTACACGGTAGAAAATTGATTATAGTATCGTAAAATCGCCTGGTTTGTGGATTTTGGTCAATTTTGTTTGGAATTTGGAACAATTTTCTTACGTAAAGTTGTAGAGAATGGAATTTCCCATGGAAAGTCGCGAGTTTTGAATTTTTACGATAAACGAGCTATTTTCTACTTAATTATTGAAGTTTAGGAAGATAAAATAATTTTATTAAATAATGGGTGGGACCCACTCTTGTTTGACAACATGTGAAATTCTTTGGAAATTTATTTTCAAGAGTGGCATCTTTGGTCTTTGATGGCTAGCATGCGTAGAAATTTAATTTTAAATAATAATAATTTATTAATTTTAGTCTCGCTTCATGTTCTAACATTTTCCTATAAATAGAGGTTAAGTTAGAATTGAAAATCACACCGTAAACTAAGTTTCTCTCTTTCTCTCTCTATATTGTCGAACGTATTCTTGAGAGTATATTTTGAGTGTTGCTATACTATGATGCGAGTTTTACATCGACCTTTACTGAAATTCAATCGGAAATACGGTTATTTTGAGGTAAAGGGTATTATTTTCTTCTTAAATGATATTTTTTCTTCAATATCATTATCTTAGAAGGATTGGTGAACTTTTTATCAAATTTGGAACTTGTTGTGTCGGAGTTCTTATTCACGTATCTGGACTTTATTCACGATAACGATCTTATTCACGAATCTAAGACTATTCACCAAAAAATAAAAAAATTCTTTTGTCCAAAATATCTATTACGGATACTAGCTTTGATTGTATTCCATGTTTTGATCATTCTTGAATTTTACACCAATATTATTATTTTCAAGTATTTTTGGACATGGGTAAAACAAAGTCACGAATCCTTAATCCTTAATCCTTGTCATTTTGTTTTCTTTGGATTCGTTTCTTTAAAAATGTTTTCATCATCCTCTCGGTCCTAAATGGTGATATAAATGAATATCTTTGGCACCGTAGTGCAAAGATGAACGATTAAGCGATGAATATCTTTGGCCAGTAGGTGCAAAGATGAGCAGTGTTGAGATGAACATGACCTAACTGGTGATACAAATGAATATCTTTGGCTGTAGTGCAAAGATGATTAAAGATGTATATTGATTGTTATCACGTTGATAAACTATTGATGATGGACTTTTAAACCTTAGAAGGCGGTAGAATTCTTTTCTACGTGACTCTTCTAATGGATTGTTGTTTCATTGCATTTGTTGATCTAAAACTTGTTATCTATTGTATTCTATTAGATTTTTTTTCCTGTTGAAGACTAACGATAATTTATTGTATATTATCTTAGTCATAATATTCTTTCTTGGGCTAGTTGAGCTCACCCTTTTCCTTTTTGTTCCATTTTTCTTCTCGGGAGGTGAGAACATAGCGAGGATCGAGTCGGGGTATGGAGTGATGGTTCTAGGAAGATGTTTTATCGCCCTCTCACTATTTCGTAAAATAGTGTATGAATAATTAATGAGGACTTATTTGGGTGTGTATATTATCAGAAGATAATATTTGTATTCAAACTCACGGTTGTACAGATTGTCGTATTCTACCACGACATCTGTATTGTCAAAGTTGTAGTTTGCTTTCTATACCATGTATTTTGGCGACTCGGAATGGGTGTTGTATACCTATTTTGGGGCGTCACGGTTGGTATCAAAGCTTAGGGATATGATCTCTGGCGGAGATCGGGGAATAGAACTAGGAGGGAGAGACGAGTAAATCCTTCACATTAGTGTGTCCTACCTAAGCTTATTTGTTGGTCGATCATAATATAGGATATTATGTGATATGTTAATTTGTTTAATTAACCCTTGTTTTATGGCGATGATTTAAGAATGGTCACGAGAAGCGTTAACAATGGAGTTTATGAGGACCGTGGAGACGCAGCAGTCTCACCAAGCGAGGAGAAGCGTGCAACAGTGACAATGTTCCTCCGTGAACAACGCGCCCTTTGAGCAAATGATGAACGACGGGATGTTTAGAAGCTTTTGCGAGTTCATGCAAAATCGGGCGAGGAGACTCGTGTACAAAAAATACGGGAGAAATGATAAATGCGATGCGGTTTGTCACTACCAAACAATTCAAAGAGTTGGGACCACTGATTTCCATGGAAAGCGGATTCGATCGAAAGCGTAAACGTGGGTCAAGCGAATTACCAAGATATTCGATGTCTTGGGGTGCGGAGGAACGAAGGTTCCATTCGCCACCTTTATGTTTCGTGGTGAAGAGATTCTTGGTGGGAATCACGTGGAAGCGTACTGACCAGATGCATTTAACATGTCTTGGGAAAGATTTGAATCTGTTCAATGACAAGTACTTTCAGAAAGTATTCGTCATACGTAAGGAGGTAGAGTTTATTAGACTCGAGTAAGAACAACATGGCGGTGTCTCGAAGACGAGGCAAGGTTCGCAGAATTATCGAGTTTGCACCTCATTTGGTGGAGAATGAGGAGCGAATGACGCATATGTTTACGAGAGGTCTAAAACCGGAGATTCGTCAATACCTTATCTCTCATAAATTTTCTCTCGTATTCGAGATGTTGTCAACATGGCTCAATTATTAGGCGAGATAGTGAGTATACTCAACCGAGGGACCACAATCGGGGTAGTCATCGAGCGATGATAACCAATGAGGAGGAAAGAATACGGACAAAGCGGTAACCACTCGGTGGTAATCGTGGACATGATAATAGGAGAGGTGACTCAAGTGGAAATTTCGGAAAAAGAAGATTCAACAATGACGGGGAAGATATCAAGCGGCAAAGACCAAAGACCAATAACAAATGCTTTGGGAGAGAAGCGGCACCGAGTTAGATGTTACAAATGCGGGAAGGAGGGACATATCACCCCAAACTGTCCACAACAATCCAAGGTATGTTACAAATGTGGAAAGGAAGGCCACATCGCTAGAGATTGTACTATCGCGAAACCAAGTTCAGAGGAGTGGTGATTCCCGAGGGTCATCCGGATAAGTCGAAATCGGCGGTTCTCGGAAGAAGCGTTTGTCGTGATTGGACAAAAGCGTGAGGAACCCAAACGAGGTGATCACGGGTAAGCTAATCTTGAATTCTTGAAGTTTATACCTTACTAGATGAATCTTGGTTCTACCCATTCTTTTATCTCTCCCGCTTGTGCTCAACGTTTAAACTTGACTCCAGAGAAATTAGATTTTGATTTATCTGTTGAAACTCCGTTGGGTGAAACCTTCGTTACATATACAATTTATAAATCTTGCATGATCCAAGTTGGCACTATCACATTACCTGTTGATCTTATCTCTTTAAAGATACTTGCTTTTGATGTGATTTTAGGACTTGATTGGTTAACCACTCATCATGCCAAAATTGATTGTTTTCGTAAGGTTGTTAGTTTTTATATTCCTAACCAACCTGTCATACGAATTCAAACCACTAAACCACTAAAATCAGTCACTGTCATATCAAGCCACAAAGCTATTCGTTTATTAAAAAACGGATGTCAAGCTTTCTTAGCCAATGTTATGGATTTGAATAAAGACAAGTCGATTTGAATAATATTTACGTAGTTAGAGAATTCCCTAATGTATTTCTGAAGAGCTTCCGGCCTACCCCGAGCGTGATGTTGAATTCTTTATTGACCTTTGAACCGCACAAAGCCCATTTCTAAAACCCCATATCGAATGGCTCCTATTGAACTTCGGGAGTTAAAAGTCCAACTACTGTGAGTTATTAGACATCGGTTTCATTCGTCAAATCGTCTCCTTGGGGTGCTCTGTTTTATTCAGAAAGAAGAAAAGGCGGAGTATGCGACTTTGTATTGACTATCGAGAATTGAACCATGTCACCATCAAGAATAGTATCCGCTACCTCGCATTGATGACCCGCTCGACCGATTACAAGGGCTTAATTCTTTTCAAAGATCGATCTTCGTTCTAGATATCATCGGTGAAGATTAAAACCGAGGATATTCCAAAGACGACATTCGGGACTCGATCACGGGCATTATGAATTCTTGGTCATGTCTTTTGGATTGACTAATGCTCCGCCGCTTTCATGGATATGATGAACCGTGTATTTAAGGAATATTTGGATCGATTCGTTGTTGTCTTTATTGATGACATCCTCATCTATTCCAAAAGCCGTGAAGATCATGAGCACCATTTGAAAATTCGGTACTACAAAGACTTCGTGAACACAAGCTTTATGCCAAGTGAAGAAATGCGAGTTCGGCTTGAGGAAGTAGCATTCCTTGGGCGTGGTGTCAAAACAAGGAGTATCTGTTGACGGAGACGAAGATTGAAGCAATACAAAGTTGGGAACAGCAAGAAGTCGGTGGCCAGAAATCTGTGACTTTACGGGGCTTTTGGTTATTATCGGAGATTTGTGAAAGGATTTTCTCGAATCGCTACTCCGATTAACTCGGTGACTCGGAAGGATGCAAAATTCTTATGGAAGCGAGGAATGCGAGAAGAGCTTCCAAGAGCTCAAGAGGAGACTCATTTTAAGCACTGTTTCGACAATACCATCCGGTTCGGATGGATTTGTTATCTACAATGATGCTTACGACAAGGGGTTAGGATGTGTTCTCATGCAACATGGGAAAGTCATAGTTTTATGCCTCACGATAACTCAAAGAATATGAGAGGAATTATCCTACTCATGATCTAGAGTTAGCGGCGATCGATTCAGCGTTGAAGATATGGAGACACTACTTGTATGGAGAGAAAGTGGAGATTTATACGGACCATAAAAGCCTCAAATATTTCTTCTTCACCAAAAAGAACTCAACATGCAAGAACGACGTTGGATGGAGCTGTTAAAAGATTACGATCACACTATTCAATATCATCTTGAAAAAGCGAGCGTGGTGGTGGCGCATTGAGTAGAAGATCATATGCAAGATCTGAGTGCAATATTGTCAACGTAAAGGCCCATTTTATATGACTTGCAAAGGATGGAGGTAGAATTAAAGACTCGGGGACCCACATAATGATGGCGAATATACAAGTAGAACCGACTTTAATCAATAAAGTTAAAAAGTTGCTCAAGCTACGGACACAGGGGCGTGCGTATGAAGAAGAAAGTGCAAGAAGGAGCTATTAGGAAGCAAGAATTGATGAGGAAGGAATACTTGAGTCAATTCTAGACTTTGCGTTCTAACGATTTCGACTGAAGCATAAAATCATGATGGAGGCACACAACACCTGTTTGAAATCCATCACAGGAGTACCAAAATGTATCATGATATTCGACATACATTTTGGTGGAACAATATGAAGAGAGAGATTGCGGAGTTTATCTCAAGATGTTTAACATGTCGGCGTGTAAAAAGGCGGAGCATCAAGTGCCAAAAGGTCCATTGCAACCACTTGAGATTAGGAATGGAAATGGGAACACATTACTATGGATTTTATTCTGGTGTCTTCCCAAAGTTTCTCAAGGCGTAGAGATGATTTGGGTTATTGTTGATAGATTAACCAAGTCGCCCATTTCTTACCGTACGCGAGACTTATTCCTTGAACGTCTTGCTCGTATATGACGTGAATGAGATTATGCGATTGCATGGCATGCCGGTATCCATAGTTTTGGATCGTGACCCGAGATTCACTTCAAGATTTTGGGTTAGCTTTGCGAGAAAGCTATGAGCGCAGTTATTGATTGATTCAAAGATACCATCCTCAAATGGATTGGACAATCGAGATAGGACTATTCAAACCCTTAAAGATCTATTAAGACTCGTGTCCTAGATTTTAAAGGAAGTTGGGATAAGTACCTACCATTGGTGGAATTCTCCTACAACAACAGTTATCAAGCAAGTATAGGCATGGCTCCATTTGAGGCGTTGTATGGGCCGAAAATGTCGTTCTCCAAATATCTTTGGGACGAGGTGGGAGAAGCAACATTGTTGGGACCGAATTAATACGCATGACTACGTAAAAGATCCAAATGATTCGACAACGTATTCAAACTTCACAAGATCGACAAAAGAGTTATGCCGATCTTCATGTAGAAATGACGTGGAGTTTAATATTGGAGATCATGTATTATTACGTATTGCTCCATGGAAAGGAGTTACAAGATTTGGGAAAAGAGGAAAGCTCAATCCAAGGTTTGTTGGTCCATTTGAGATTCTTGACCAGAATAGGAAGCGTAGCCTATAGACTCGCGTTACCTCCAAGTATGTCTCGTGTTCACAATGTATTCTATATATCTATGCTTCGTAAATATTGAAAGACCCGAACCACATTATTGCATTAGAACCGCACGAGATAAGTGAAGATTTAACCTACGAGGAGATACTGTTGAGATTTTGGATAGGAAAGAAGCATGTCTTACATACGAAGGTTATACCACAAGTTAAGGTTTTTTGGAGAAACCATGCAATTGAGGAAATGACATGGGAGTTGGAATCGGAGATGAAAGCGAGGTACCCTCACCTTTTCGATATACCAGGTACGTACGTCAATTTCGAGGACGAAATTTCATAAGGAGTGGAGGTTGTAAGACCCCAACTTATTATAAATAAAATTAAATTTTCCTTTATTCATTATTCTAAATTAATAAGGGTTAATTTGATATAATTCTTTGATTATGGGTGAAATGTGCAAAGTTTACAAAATAAGCAAGTGGTTATAAAATATTCATTATTATTCGGGGAATATTCGTTTGGTCGTGGAATATTCTTTTTTGTCGGGAATCTCCGTCTGGCCAGCCTTGATCATTGGTGGGCCCCATAACGGAAAAGCGGTTGGATGAAGGAAAACGACAAAGATTGAGTTTTATAAATAACGACGTAAATTGTTACCTGATTATTAACCTTTGTTGGGTTACTACGGTGGTTAAAATCTGATGTCTGGCGTGGTTGCATAAAGAAGACACGCGGTATTGTACAGTATTATTGAATTATTGATCCTTACGTACGTAAGAAGGCACTACTCAATAATTATTACGGTGAATTATTTATTGATATTATATTTTATTGATTCAATAATTCTTTGCGTTGATATTTTGTATTCTTTGTTGTTTGATAATTGTCATTACACGGTATTTTCCATTATCAAATCAATAATTCATATTATTTGAATAATATTATCGAGATAACATTATTGGCAATGTCTAGAAAGTTACATCAAGGAGAGGTTTGGTCACCTAATTACGCGCCAAGTAGGAGAAATCCTTATTGGAAAGCCCCTCTTTCACGAGAGCGGCACGGTTCACATCGATCTTGTGATTCTCGTAATATTATTTTTAAATAAGTAATTATTGATTATTATGATAAAGAAAATATTTATTTTATGTGGATATAGATGGAGAAAATTTTTAATGTGACAATTGTTGAAAATTAATAATTTATCTTTTTCTGATAAAATAAATATATTATTTTAATAATATATTAACGATGATATTTTTATAATAAATATATGAGTATATGAGGAGGTAGAGTATTTTGTGGCATTAAATGTTTAACATATGTTTTGTGTGTCGGTGGACACAATTCTGGACCGAAAATTGATTATAGACTGTAAAATCGCCCGTTTGTGGATTTCGGTCAATTTCTGTTTGGAATTTGGAAAAATTTTCTTCTATAAAGTTGTAGAGAATGGAATTTCCCATGGAAAGTCGCGAGTTTTGAATTTTTCTGATAAACGAGCTATTTTCTACTAATTATTGAAGTTTCGGAAGATAAAATAATTTTTATTAAATAATGGGTGGGACCCACTCTTGTTTGACAACATGTGGGCTGCTAGAAATTTATTTTCAAGAGTGGCATGCTGGTCTTTGATGGCTAGCATGCGTAGAAATTTAATTTTAAATAATAATAATTTATTAATTTAGTCTCCTTTGACGTTCTAACATTTTCCTATAAATAGAGGGTTAAGTTAGAATTGAAAATCACACCGTAAACTAAGTTTTTCTCTTTCTCTCTATATTGTCGAACGTATTCTTGAGAGTATATTTTGAGTGTTGTTATACGGTGCGAGTTTCACAAGACCTTTATCTAGAAATTGATAAGGAAATGCGGTTATTTTGAAGTAAAGGGTATTATTTTCTTCTTAAATGATATTTTTTCTTCAATATCATTATCTTAGAAGGATTGGTGAACTTTTTATCAAATTTGGAACTTGTTGTGTCGGGAGTTCTTATTCACGATATCGGCCTTTATTCACGATATCGATAATTATTCACGAATCACTCAAGACTATTCACCAAAAAAATAAAAATTTTCTTTTTGTCCAAAATATCTATTACGGATACTAGCTTTGATTGTATCCATGTTTTGATCATTCTTGAATTTTACACCAATATTATTATTTTCAAGTATTTTTTGGACATGGGTAAAACAAAGTACGAATCCTTAATCCTTAATCCTTGTCATTTTGTTTCTTTGGATTCGTTTCTTTAAAAATGTTTTTCATCATCCTCGATCCTAAATGGTGATATAAATGAATATCTTTGGCTGTGTAGTGCAAAGATGAGCGATTAATCGATGAATATCTTTGGCTTTGTAGTGCAAAGATGAGCAGTGTTGAGATTAAACATGACATTGGTGATATGAAATGAATATCTTTGGCACTGTAGTGCAAAGATGATTAAAGATGTATATTGATTGTTATCACAGGATAAACTATTGATGATGGACTTTTTAAACCTTAGAAGACGGTAGAATTCTTTCTCTACGTGACTCTTACAATGGATTATTATTTCATTGCATTTGTTGATCTAAAACTTGTTGTCTATTGTATTCTATTAGATTTTTTTCCTGTTGAAGACTAACGATAATTTGTTGTATATTATCTTAGTCATAATATTCTTTCTTGGGCTAGTTGAGCTCACCCTTTTCTTTTTGTTCCATTTTTCTTCTCGGGGAGGTGAGAACATGCAAGCAGGATCGAAGTCGGGGTATGGAGTGATGGTTACAGGAAGATGTTTTTTAATATCCTCCCTCACTATTTCGTAAAATAGTGTATGAATAATTAATGAGGACTTATTTGGGTGTGTATATTTGTCTAGAAGACAATATTTGTATTCAAACTCACGGTTGTATTGTCGTATTCTACACGACATCCGTATTATCAAAGTTGTAGTTTGCTTTTCTATACCATGTATTTTGGCGACTTAGAATGGGTGTTGTATACCTATTTTGGGGGCGTCACACGGCCTCCGTAAGTCGGAATTGAGTCCGTAAGTTTAACGCGCGTGCTCAATACCTCACGCGGTCTTATGCTATGCATGTATTTGCGTTGTCGTTCTGATGGTAGATGTGGGATTTGGCCTCTTCTTTAACTTTTTACCTAAGTGTTGGTCAATTTTGCATACGGGCTAATAACTCGGTCTACGTATGTCAGAATCTTGTCCCGTAAGTTGTCATGCATGCCTAATATATACGCGGTACTATGTATGTGTTTTTATGTCGTTACGACGGCCGAGGCATGTTTTGGCCTCTTTTTTGACTTTTTACCTAAATGTTGTTCGGCTTTTGCTTTACAGGTACGATAACTTTCGGTCTCAAGTGAGTCAAAATTGAGTCCCGTAAGTTATAACGCTGCGCCTAATACCAATGCAATGCTATGTAAGTCTTTGCGGTGTTATTCTGGTACGAGGTGGGTTTTGGTCTCTTTTTCGACTTTTTGCATAAGTGTTGGTCAATTTTACCTACGACCTGATAACTCAGCCTCCGTATGTCGAAATCGAGTCCCGTAAGTTGTAATGCATGCCTAATACTTTCGTGGTGCTATGTATATGTTTGCATATCGTTACGATGGCGGAGGCGGGTTTTGACCTCTTTTTTGACTTTTTGCCTAAGTGTTTGTCGCCTTTTGCCTCACGGCCGATAACTTTCGGCCTCCGTAAGTCAGAATCGAGTCCCGTAAGTTGTAACGCATGCCTAATACCTACGCGGTGCTATGAATGTGTTTGCGTGTCGTTACAACAGCCGAGGAGAGTTTTGGCCTCTTTTTTGACTTTTTGCCTAAGTGTTGGTCAGTTTTTCTTTCTGGCCGATAACTTTCGGTCTCCATCTGTCGGAATCGAGTTCCGTAAATTGTAATCGCGTGCCTAATACCACGCGATGCTATGTATGTGTTTACGTGTTATTCACGATGGCCGAGGCGAGTTTTGGCCTCTTTTTGACTTTTGCCTAAGTGTTGGTCGGTTTGTTTACTGGTCGATAACTTTCGACCTCCGTATGTCGGAATCAAATCTCATAAGTTGTAACGTATGTCTAATACCTCCATGGTGCAATTTATGTGTTTGCGTATCATTACGATGGTAAGGCGGGTATCGACTTCTTTTTGACTTTTTACCCAAGTGTTAGTTTTTTCTACGGTGATAACTTCGGCGCCCGTAAAGTGAGAATCGAGTCCCGTAAGTTGTAGCGATGCACTAATACCTCACGCGGTGCTTATATACGAAGTTTCAGTATCGTTACAACTACCGAGGCGGATTTTGGCCTCTTTTTCTACTTTTGCCTAAGTGTTAATTTCAATTTTGCCACAGGTGATAACTTTCGACCTCCGTCTGTCGGAATCAAGTCCCGTAAGTTGTAATGCGTGCCTAATACCTACGCGATGATATGTATGTGTTTGCTTGTCGTTACGATGGCCGAGGCGAGTTTTGGCCTCTTTTTCGACTTTTTGCCTAAGTGTTTGTCACTTTTGCCTACGGGCTGATAACTCGGCCTCCGTATGTCGAAATCGAGTCCCGTAAGTTATCTGAGTTTCGTATCGTTACAGCGGTACCGAGGTGGATTTTGGCCTTTTTCGACTTTTCCCCCAAATGTTGGTCGCTTTTTACTACGGATTTGATAACTTTCGGCCTCGTAAGTCGAAATTGAGTCCGTAAGTTATAACGCGTGCCTAATACCTACAGCGATGCTGTCGATGTATTTGCATTGTCGATTCTGATGGCCGATGCGGTTTTGGCCTCTTTTTAACTTTTTACCTAAGTGTTGGTCAATTTTGAATACAATTTAATAACTTTCGATTTCACGTATGTCGAATCGAGTCCCGTAAGTCAGAATACATACCTAATACATCATCTGTGAGATTATGTATGTGTTTTTATGTAAATTCTGACGGTCGAGGCATGTTTTGGCCTCTTTTGACTTTTTACCTAAATGTTGTTCGCTTTTTTACTTACGGTACGATCTTTCGGCCTCTCAGTAGTCGTAATTAAGTCCCGTACTTTTAAGCGAGACGGTCCAGATTGATCTAATAAAACAAAATCTTTTAAATAAAATATAATATATTCTATTTATAATCTAATAAAAGCGAATAACTTTATAAAAGTATTACATTTTTATATAAAAAGATTTTACTATGCAAAAAATACTATCGCAGTAGCCTTTATATAACACTATCATAATAAAATATAATATATTCTAATTATTGCCTAATAAAATGAATAACTTTATAAAAGTATTACATTTTTTATATAAAAGCTTTTACATTTTATTACATTAATAATACTAATAAAACAAAACTTATATATATAATATAAGAATCGATAATAATTGAATCAAATAATGTGAGATCTTATGCAACAATTATTGTAGCAATAATTGAACAAAATTGAGTGTTTTCTCAACGTAAGATCAATAATTAATACTGGTGTGCTACTATATCAACCACGCCAGACATCGTATTTTTTTACTCTTGAGTAGTTCAACAAGTGAGATATTCAGTAAAACTTCATAGTTATTTTCATAAAAATATTTTTATCGTTTTCTCAATCCAAACAATAATTCCGTTGTAGGGGTCTACTAATAATCATGCGCCATTATATGAATATTCCTCGCTAAAATGAATATTAAAACCAATCGAATATAATACAACAACTTGCATACTTTTACAAAATTTATAAATATTACCCATAACTATAACATTATATTAAATCCACACCATAATATTAAAAAAAAAATTAAGAAATTTAAATCTTTATTAAGTAAAATTTAGAATTTTACAAAAAGGGTGTATATCTTGAGTATAATTAAAGTAATCTACACTAATAAAATGTATAAAAACTCAAATGATAGATCCTATTTTCATCTTTTATATATATATATATTATTTATAATTTTTATGTATAATTTGTGTATATAAAACAATAAAAA
The DNA here is from genome assembly GCA_020205605.1 of Panax ginseng. Classification (NCBI taxonomy): domain Eukaryota; kingdom Viridiplantae; phylum Streptophyta; class Magnoliopsida; order Apiales; family Araliaceae; genus Panax; species Panax ginseng. Next base: position 137,890,131 of record CM035135.1, on the reverse strand, counting down.
ATAAAGATTATATTAATGTATATTTGACATTATCATAACTTTATGAGTACACGGTACATTTGACAATATCATAATTTGATGAGTAGACTAATAATATTTGCATTTGAGCAGAACTTAATCATAACATTCAAAATCAAACATTATCTTTTTAATTTAAATTCAAATATATATACTAAAATTATCTTTAAGTCCTCCTTTTGAGAAAATCTTTAAATCTCTCCCATTCCAATCACCATATCTTCAATATTAATTTAAATCTTTTTCACGTTTGTGTTATGTTTGTTTTTATCTTTAAACTGTTTTGCACTGCACGAACACAAGTTTAAACAAATACTTTAAAAATTCATAAATAAATTAATTAATATTTTTATATGTATTTTTAATATTTTTATATAATTATTTTTTTTTTGAATAATATAATAAATTTCACCTTTATGTGAAAAATAATCATGTAAAAGTATTAATAAATACATGCGAAAATAGTGCTTAAAAAAGGTCAGAGTAAAAAATTTGTTTTAATTTATTTGTGGTTTATAACTTTTTAAGAGAATAAATTATTTACTTTCTTATATCACTCATACCTTCTCTCATTATCTTAAGAAATTTTTTCTCTTATATTAATAATTTTCAACTTCTTCTAAAGCGATAATGATAGAATTTTTTAAAAAAATTAGTAATTATTAAATGATAATATTAAATAATTTTTTTAATTCATGTATAAAAATTTTAAAATAAATTTTTTTAAGAACGAGGGAAGTAATAATTACGAGAGCCTGACATCACTGACCAACATATCAATTACTACTACTACTCCGGCCTCGGCCTCGGCCTCGGCCTCCTCTTTTTGGAACGGAGTATTTTTTAACTCTCTCCCTCGGCCTCCTCTAGCAGATCGATCTTATTCTCTCTCCTCTTTTACGGCCTAACAAAACAAAACAAAATCTCTGATCTCTCTTTCTCTCTCCTACGGCTAAACTCCACCCACACTTTTGACTTTATCGTCCAATCATCAATCAAGCACATAAAAGTCCTGGATTCGCCGGCTTCATTGTCAGTCTTACTTTCCGGCGCTCTTCACCAGATTTCTATGAGAATTCTTAATTCGGGATTGATGTAAAATAATGAATGCTCTGCTTCTCGATTTAAGTTTGTTTCTCGAAGCACGGTAATCGATGGTGAGCTTTTGGATCTAGATGAAAAGTTCGTCTGGCGACTATATCGGCGGAGAAAGCGTCGTGGTGTTTCGGCGGTCAATTGGACTGAGGTTGTAGCTTTCCGGCCAGAGGAGAAGGGGGAGAGACTAGAGAGACACACAGGTGGCTGAAAATGGAATGTTTACAGGTCAGTAGTGGAAATCTTGAAGCTTATAGAGCACTAAGGGCAAAGCCAAATTGATTGCTTTCTTTCTGTCAAGTACTCATTTTTTTTAATGTTCTCTGCTACCACCATTAATGCTTATCAACTGTCTATTTATTAGCTTCTTCGGAGCGGAGTTGAAATATCTTTATATGTAGAGAGAGAAAGTTGAAATTATTAAATCGCTGGGGCTAGGCTTCTCCTCTCTCTCTCTCTCTCTCTCTCTCTCTCTCTCTCACTTCCACTTTGTAAAATCACTTTTTCTTTACTTGCAGCCACCTCCTCAGATTCTGTTACTATCTTTCTGATATCCATCTATAAACTTGAGCATTTTTTATTTTATTTTTTTATTTCCCCATCTATAGTTGAAACTTATGATATCGCGATTAATCTTCTAGTTGCCTTATCTGCCGATCTACTCTGTTTTTTCGATGTAAGACTGTCTATTTTCCTTTCTATGATTTTTTTATAAATAAAGTCTTTGTCATGATAATTGATTTTTTTTAATTAAATTTGTTTTGTAGTAAAATAAACAATACAGAGGAATCAAGTGTTTGTGCTTACGGATTAAACTGGTATGATTTTGATGCAGTACCTTGTTCTTATTTCTGTTTTTTACATTTCTTTCTTTCACGTATTTGTAGATTTTGTGGATTATGATTTGTATTTTGTGAATTTGTTGGGATCTGATTCAAACCTGGTATCGTATTACCCTTTGCCGATTTTAGTTTTTTGATGTTGCAGTGCCTGTTTGGGCTAAACCCTAGACACAGTTGGGTTTAGATTGGGCGAGAATTAACAGACAAGAAAGATGGTTTGATAACCGCAAATAGAGCCCACTTTGATTTTTGCATTGAGAAATTTTTGGCAGCTTAGCTGTTAGATGCAAGTGGAAGTTTATGAAAAGTCCAATTTCTGTGTTGTCTTTTTCTCTCTCTGTGCAGAACTTGAATTCCATATGTTGTGAGGTGTCTATACAAAACTTGTAATGTTGGTATAGTATATGAAGACTTTTTGTTACTTGTTAAAAAAAGAGAGCGGCTACTTTTCATTTACAGTGGTATACGGCTATGTTGTTTGAGTAATCCCATGAACAATAATGGGATTATACAATAACCGGGGGAAGTTGTTTCGGATATTACCTCCTTTTGGTTATTATGCCTCTCTTTTTTTCTTTTTTTTTCTATTATAGGCTAGTGTGAAAAATCAATATCAAACATAGGGTAAGGGCTCACTTAAGAATTACAATCCAATCTCCCAAACAATCACTGAAAACACACATAGCCCCAGTGTAGCATTTGATTATGAGATTGACCTAAATTTTTACGAAGGAAAGAATATGAAAATGGATAAACATGATCCTAAATGTTTATTCCGATTGGCGTTTTGTGCTACTTGCTTTGAACCTCTAGGATGAAATATTGCTTTAGTTTTTTATAACTCATCTACCCTTGTATAGTTAGTTGGTGTTATTTACTTTCTGCTTTGTTATTACATGACAAGTTTGATTCTCTGAGCTATTTTAATTGGTTTCTACTGAACAGAAGATTTTTTATTTTTTTTGGGTATCAAATCCATACTTGATGTTAATTACCTGGGAGCAGTTGCAGTACTTGCACGTTAAGTTTTTTGTCTCGTGTACTCTATTTTTTTCCCTTCCTGTTATCACAAAAGATTCATATGGTGTGATTTAGTTCTCTAGTATAGTGATCTCTCTCTCTCTCTCTCTCTATATATATATATATATATATATGCTTCTCCTTGTTTGACTTAGGACTTGAGGGAATTATTCATGTGACGACTACTTTTTATTATTTTCAGTTGGCTTTCTGCTAGGAAGGTGGATGTTTGCTTCGCAGCTGTTAAGAATTCTCCAGACAAGACATGCAAATCATGAAGCCTGGTAATATTCCTGGTTGCTATCCTTTCTTTCATATTGAAATCATGCTGCTTTTAAATTCTATAGTTGCTCACCTGTAATTAAGTGCTTGAAATCATATTTTTATCTTTTATATGTTAGTGTACTTATGTAATCCCTTATAACTGTTTTCAAGAAGTTGGTTTCCTACAGCTGAGCTTAAATTCTTGCAACATTCATCAAATTTTCATACTTCGGAAAAACTGAACTAGAGAACCGAAACTCTTTCACATGGTCAACTTTCACGAAGATCTTTATTGCTCATATTTCTCTTGTTTGTAAGCATGTTGCGTTCTTGTTTTCAAACTTTCATAAGAGTTAAAAAAATTAATTATATGTGCAGATAAAGAACCTGAGTTTTGTCATTCAACTTTGGTCTGTAAGAATGATTCTAAACCATTTGAATACAACAATAGTTCTTATGGTGCAGCTGAACTAGAGTCAACAATGAAGGAAAATCAGAATGGAATCTTGAGTGGCCATGGGACGAAAGTAGATCCATTTTCAACTGAGGTGAAAGATAAAGATGGATACTGGAATAATCAAGAACTTGAATATTCTGTTGCCGTGGATGATTTCACCAATGGTAATGAAAAAGGACACAAAGATTCTGCTGCAGCAAGTAAGGTACATACAGAATTGTCTCAGACGGACTCAGATTTATATACTGCTAATAATTTTATGGAATGTGACCTGCCGGAGTTAATTGTCTGCTACAAAGATAGTACTTGTCATGCTGTCAAGGATATATGCGTGGATGAGGGGGTACCTACTGAGAACAAGTTCTTGACTGAAAGTATAGTGGATGGTCATTGCTCCCCGACTTCTAATGGATATAAGCATACTGATATGACCAAAGAAATTGTTAACATGGATTTCCTCTTTCAAGATGGCTTCAGATCTTCATCATGTAAAAATTGTAATAAGGATGCTGCTAATGATTGTGCGAGTAAAGGTGAGGTTAATATTGACTTGCTTATTCCATATGGACAAAATTCTTCATCCGAAGATGACGTTCATCATGATGGTGCTTATGATTGTCGTGCTGTTTGGCTAAAATCTTCATCAGAATCTGAAAAAGACCAAGATTCTTCTAGCTTTTGTGGTTCTGGGAATCTGATTCAATCAGGTGAAGAAAAGTGCAATGCAGCCGAGAAGACAACAGAAAGTGTTTCAAATAGCATGCTCTTGGTGAAAGAATTTTGCGAGGAAACCTCCCTCAAATTTCTGCTCGAGTCTTCCAAGTGTGTTGATAATGATGTTCAACAATCTAATCAGGTTGGTAGTCTCTGTTTGTCATATGGATCCCATTACGATGAGAGTAATGTTTCTTTATCAGTTTTCTTTCTTAAGGACATTTCTGATGCAGTTACTTTCAGTATAAGTTCGTTAATTGTTATTCTCTGAATGGAGGTGCCTTCTCAAAGCACAACCGTTGCAAAATATAACCCCCATCAAGATATGGAACCCTTCAAAAAACAAAAAGAAGTAAAAATTGAAAGCAATATCAGTTGTTCAAAGTAAAATGATTAATATGATAGGCTGGATTCTCCCTAGTATGAGAAGGATAATGAGATCCAAGAGGTGCCCTTTTGTCTATTATTTAGGGAAAGTGCCAGACGGTTGGGTAGATAAGGCTAAAGATACACATTTATGAGTTGGCACAGAAGTATCAAGTAAAAGATGGGGGGGATGGGGGGGTGTTATCTCATTTGCACACCTTGAAAATTGATTTTATTAGCTTGAATTACAGATATCACGTGCGCAAGCGATTTCACAAGGCCCTGGGGTATCAAAAACCGAAGAATCAACCAAAAGCAGCGCTGTGGATAATCTGATTTACAACAGTGAAGTGGAGAGTGGAATCATTACTTTAAATTTTGATTCTTTCAAACTTGCGGAGAGCACCAGAGACGAGATCCCTGAAAATGTTATTGAACAACAACTTAAGTCAGAGAATAAGCCTATTCATGATGATGGGATTTTTAATAATCATCTTGTCGTCACTAGCCAAGTTAAACGCGGTGATGGAGGAGAGACGAGTTTCTCTGTTGGAGGTTCTCTATCAGATGTAGTTACTTACTCGGGGCCTATACCGTTCTCTGGAAGCATTTCTCTTCGATCTGATAGCAGCACAACCAGCACTCAATCCTTTGCCTTCCCCGTGTAAGTTTTTAGCATACCTGTGTCTTCTGGTTATGAATTACTTTGTTGCTTTATATTAGACTCCTTAATCTAACTAAATGATTATGGCTTTTTTTTTTTTTTGTCTTTCCAGATTACCAAATGAATGGAATAGCAGCCCAATAAGAATGGCGAAAGCTGATAGGAGGCATTTCCGAAAGCATAGAGGATGGAGATTGGGCCTTCTTTGCTGTAGATTCTAAATGCTTCTATTTTATTTATAGGGTTTTTAGTTCATCTATTCACATGATCAGTGTCTTAGTTATTGAGTATCGTAAATATATATATTTATCAATTTTCTGGTAGGCTTGGGGTGCCATCCGCAGTAGTTTCCCAGGGTCGTGTATTAAGTTGTGATCCGGTCTCTGAAATTTTTTGTATTTATTGTTGCATCTTCATCTACTCCACAATGATTTTCAGAAATCACTTTTTGTTTATCACAATGATTCATTCACCAATTCTTGCAGAATAAATGATCCGCTGATACAATTGCAAAAGTATACCAACTTAGGTTGTGTTTGTTTATGTCTTAATGGCTCTGAATAGTTGTGCTTCTGATTCGGTCAGAGGCATGACTTGTTTGGTAAACATTTTTATGCCTCTGAATACCTTTTAATAGGTAAGATTCAAAAATACAACTAAACCAATCAGAGCTCCGTCTAAGTGAAAATTTGATTTTTTTGGACAAAAATAACTTTAACAATATTACAAAATCATTCCTTTATTCCCAATACAATTTTAACCTACTTATTCTCCCCTTCAATCTGTCGCTCGTGTCTGTCGCTCCCGCTCAAATCTTCACTCTTCCTTCACTGGTAATCTTCCCTCCCTTCTTCATCTATTGTTCGTTATTGCTTGATTTGTTCTTATTAATCTTCTTCATATATTGTTCATTATTGTTCTATTGGTGATTACTGTAAATTTTCTGTGATTTCAAACTCTTTTTTTCAAATCTCCTTCACTACTTTGGGTATTTTTTGTTGGCATCATATACATGTGTGTGATTACTCTAAATCTTCCCAGTTTCATTTTTCTGGCACACAAAATCTTCGTTTCCCTTTCTCTGTCTATATTTTACTGTACACAAACTGAATTTCAAATATAAAATGGGATTTTTTGGACTATTTTAGTTTGTAAAATTTTCATTTTTTTCGAGTGGACCTTATTTTGGAACCCCACCTTTCTGGTCATTTTCAGAATAGAAGTTTCTAATCAACTCCACCCTTCTGGTCTTATCTTGAGGTGGAGAATGCAAGTGAAAAATTATCGTTTTAGTGTGTAAATTGGGATTTTTTATGATGTACTAATGTGTATATATGGATGGATATGATGTACTTTCATTGGGATACACTATTGTAACTTGTATGTATGACACGTAAAATTCTTCCTTTTGGGGTTGCTTAGTTATGTTTTCTAGATTATCTACTTTGGTAATTTGATTTGATCTGATCGGTGAAGTTTTAGGCTTTAACTAGTGGATCGTTTTTTTTATTTTTGTTTTTAGTGAAGAGGGTGAGAAACAATCTACAAATGTTAGCTCATTTGGTAAGTTCAGTATTGAACAAATTGCAAACATGTTAAATGGGGAGTCATTAGGCTCCATTTGGTTGATGGTTTATTGATGAAAAACAAAAAAAAATGCAACATAATTTATGTTTCTATGCTAAGCTAATATGGGAAAATGTGATAAACAAAGAAAATAGGAGAGAAACTTTTTAATTTTACATGTAATTTTTATTTTACCTCACAAATCAGTAGTTTATAATGTCAAAAATTTCCTTAGTTATGAAGAATATTAACTGTTAGCCTAAGATTCTTAGTTGTTGCCAACAAATTAATAACCCAGTAACTATGCATCAATCTGTTTCATTTGTATCGCAACTACTCAGTTAGATTACTTTGAAAAGCATTTTTTCCTGGGAGATCAAATGAATGTCCATGTTGTTATTGTATGTTTTGTTAATTCTTTATAAAATCACTGAATTTGTTTTTTATTGTTCAAACTATTTAAATATTTGTTCTTTTTTGTTTGCACATTTTATAATTTATGTATCTTAGGTATGGAACAAGGCGGTGAAACTCAAAAATAAAAAAGGACTAGAGTGAGTGGGAGGAATGAAACAATAGTGAAAACTTTTTTAGAATCATGTATTTGTGAGGTTGTGAAAAATGGTAGGGAAGGTGCAAGCTTCAAGCCACAATTATGAAAAAGGGCGGGAGAAATATTAAAAGATACCTACAACTTGATTGTGGATCAAAAGCAAATGAAAAATCATTATGACTACTTGCGAAGAAAATATAGTGCATGGTGTAAACTCAAAGTAAGACAGGAATTGTGTATGACCCGTCAACTAATAGGTTCAATCTTTCGGATGAGGAATGGATACAAGAGATAAAGGTGTTGTTTTAATTTTTTTACATTTTAAATTAATTAGTAATAGTCCTTAAAAATATGCTATAACATGTTGAACTTGCTGTTTGAATACATGCAAATAAAATGGTAGAAACTTTGAAGACCTCACCTCTAATTTTCTCCGATCTTTGTATTGCATTATTTGATGAAACCGCAATAACAAAACTTGATAGTTGGGGTCCTAGTTGTGGAAGAGCTAGGACTAAAGATACATCTTTGGACTTGAAAGTTGTTAGTCTTAAGGACATTCCTTTTAGCACACAAGGTCAATGATCTTCTATTCCATCTCTTAAATCATCAACTCCCGTTACGCAATCTCATGCTTTCGGTCCTACCTTTGAGGGAGAAATGCCAAAGAAAAAAGCTAGGCGTTCATCAAAATAAACCTACAATACTAACCTAGATGAAGAGATGTCCATGGGTGGACCTAAGGCTAGGGCAGGGGGGCACCTGCCCCCACTGGATTTTCACCTCTTCATATTATATATATACTACAATTATTAATATATTCACAAATTTTAGAGCATGGTGAAACAAAATAAATAGAGTACTACAGTTATATTAATACACTACTATAATGTTATTGAAAAAAAATAATATACTACTATATATATTGTTAAAATAAAATACTACTATAATAACTTAAGTATTTTATTGTCTTAATCAATTTACTTCTCCTGAATACCAAGAAGGTAAAAAACAGAGGAGTTACAGTTACTAAAAATTATGAAATATTTCGTTTATAATTTCTATAATTTACCCGAATTTTTCAAAAAAAAAACAACGACTAATAAATATTTCAATATTATGTAGACAGGTGTCATTTCATTAGTAGTAGTAGTAGTATAAAATTCGAGATCAACATCATTATATTTATCTTATCCCAATAATGTTGTCGGTTGTTGTTGAACAATTCACCAGTCACTTAATCAAATTTAAACATTTTAAAGTATATTAAAATGTTTATCTATCATATTAACAAGATAGTAGCATATTCTTTTTTTCAGTAACATAATAGTAGTGTACTAATATAACTGTAGTACTCTACTTATTTTGTTCCACTAAGCCTTAAAATTTGTGAATATATTAATAACTATTATATATATATATATATATATATATATATATATATATATATATATGAAGAGGTAGGGGAATTGGAAGAAGGCACGTACATGTTATTGAAATATGATATTTTTGTAACTATTAAAAACGAGGCTATTGTGACGCCCCCAAAATAGGTATACATCACCCATTCTGAGTCGTCAATAACATGGTACAGAAACAACTACAACTTTATTAATACAACCCATAAATTATGAGTTTAAATACAAATATTATCATCTAGACAATATACATACCCAACTAAGTCCTCATTACAATTATTGATACAATACTTTACAAAAATGGTGAAGACTACTAAAACAACTTCCTAGAACCTTCATTCCAGTACCCATTAAGATTTTCGCTACATTCTCGCATCACGAGAAGAAAAATGGAACAAAAAGGAAAAGGGTGAGCTCAACTAGCCCGAAGAAGAATATTATGACTAAGATAATATAGAACAAATTATCGTTAGTCTTCAACAGGAAAAAATCGATAGAATACAATGACATAACAAGTTTGAGATCACCAATGAAATAATAATTCATAGATGAGTTACGTAGAGAATGAAATCTACTATAATCTATGAATTTAAAAGTCCATCATCATTATTTTATCCCTGTAACATCAATCAATGCACATCTTGAATCATATATTCATCTTTACACTACAGGCCAAAGATATTCATCAGTCGGTCATGTTCATCTCAACACTTGTACATCTTTGCACTACGGGCTAAAGATATTCATCATAAAATCAACCATCTTTGCACTACATCCCAAAGATATTCAGTAACATCATCATTTAGGACTGAGGATGATGAAAATAATTTTAAAGAAAACGAATTCAGTGAAACAAAAGAACAAGTATTATGGATTAAAGACTTTTAAACAATCCGAGTTCAAGAATACTTCATAAACAATCATGGTGAAGTAAAATTCAAGAATGATCAAAACATGGATACAATTAAAGCTAGTATCCATAATAGATATTTTGGACAAAATACAAAAATTTAATTTTTACGTTAATAGTCCAGATTTGTGAATAAAGGTCGATATCGTGAATAAGGTCGTATACGTGAATAAGAACTCCCGATACAAAAAGTTTCAAATTTAATTAAAAGTTCAGATCAATACTTCGCAAGATAATGATATTGAAAGAAATAATATCATATATGAAAAAATAACATCCCTTACCTCGAAAAAGACGGCAGACTCGATTTGGAATACTAGATATAGTGCTGAAGGAAACTTGCACCGTATAACAACACTCAAGGTATCAAAATACTCACAAGAATACGCTCAATATATCGAGAGAGAAATCGAGAGAAAACTTCAATTTCTGGTGTGATTTTCAATTCTAACCTAAGCACCCTATTTATAGGAAAATGCTTAGAACACCAAAGCAGAAAATTTAATATAATATTAATATATTTATCAAATTTTCCTTAGCCCACCTCTAGACACATCGATTTCAAAGACTTTGCACATGTTAATGATGTCCACAAAAATACAAAAAACATTTTTTATCAAAAAAATAAATAAAACTTCCAAAAATCAATTATTTCGGAACTTCAGAACTTCAATAATTCATAATAAATAGTCTTTTTATCAAAAAAATTCGAACCACATGTCCTTTTCATAGGAAATTTCATTCTCTACAACTTTGCAGAAGAAAGTTTTTCTAAATTCCAAACAGAAATTGACCGAATTCTACAAACGGGCAATTTTACAGGCTATAATCAAATTTTGGTCAAGAATTGGGGTCTACCGACACACAAAACATGTGTTAATCATTTAATACAACAAAAATACTATTCCTCCTCATATACTCATATATCCCACATTCATTGTAAAAATATCACCATTATTATATTATTAAAATAATATATTTAAATGAATTATTTTATCAGAAAAAGATAAAATATTAATTTTCAACAATTGTCACATTAAAAATTTTCTCCATCTATATCCACATAAAATCAATATTTTCCTTATCAATAATTAATTATTCACAAATAATATTACAGAATCACAATAATCGACAACCAGCAGCGGTTCAGGAAAGAGGGCTTTCAATAAGGATCTCTCCTCATCGGCGTAATTAGATGACCAAACCTCTCCTTGATGTAACTTTCAGACATTGCCAATAATGTTATCTAATAATATTATTAGGATAATATGAATTATTGTTCGATAAAAAAAATTGTGTAATGACAATTATTAAAACAACGATAATATAAAATATCAACGCAAAGAATTATTGAATCAATAAAATAAAATCTTGAACAATAATTATCGTAACAATTATTGAGTAAAGGCTTCTCTCACGTAAGAATCAATAATTGGTGTAATACGCTGTCTTCTTGTGTTTTAACCATCGAGAGTATTCCAACAAAGATTATCTGTGAATAACTACGCCTGTTATTTATAACCAACTTATTCTTGTCGTTTTCTTCATTCAATCGCTTCCTTATTATGGGACCCACACAAGGTCGCAGATCGTCAATACGAATATTCCCCGACAGTAAAAATATTCCACGACCAAACGAATATTTCTCGTCAACAATGAATATTTTAAAACCACTTGCTTGTTTGAAATAATTGCGCATTTTACCCATAACTTACCACATTAATCAAATCAACCCTTACTATTTTAAGATAATAAATAGAGGAAATTTAATTTTATTAAATAATAAGTTGGGGTCTTACAGATAACACACAATGTTCGTTTGCAAGAACCAATTTTTGATCTTAATCTGGCGCCAATTCAAGAAGTGGCATGGAGCTAGATCATCCGTATTTCACTATTTTTGTTCGACAGTAACTTTAACTTTTTTTTACAGACTATGTGTTATTTGAGATATATTGTTCTGCTGTGGAAATGCCAGTTCTTGACTTGAAAGATCTACTTGAAGGAATAACATGTTCTGTAGATGGTGAATCTTGTGTTTCTGGATGTGTCATGTGTGAAGACATCATGGATATGACTAGCTATTTTTGCCTACGAAGGCTTTTGTTTTTGTGTGCTTATGAAGGCTTTGTTTATTGTGTGTTTTGATGTGCTATTGCATTTTGGTCTATTGATGTGCTATTACAGGGCCATGTTGTCTTTTATGGAAGTTTCCATGTGTTTGTTTGTCTCCAAAGATGGTTGGATGAGATATGATTTTGTATAAATTTAGTTTATTATTGCTAGAGTAAAATTATGATCGAGTAAATATATATTTATTTTATTCAATCGATACTTGTTTCTGTTCAAGTAATTTTGTTTTTGGTAATATCAGCGTCTTAATTTAACACTATTAGAAATTATTTATTGATTGAATTAAAAGAGGTGATTATTACTACTATTCAACCTCTCTCAATTAAACATGGCCCAAGTTGTACCTAGTGTTTTCCTTTTTTTAAGTATCGTCATGTGTTTGTGATGGTAAGTAGTAGTAGTAGTAGTACTAGTACTAGCACTTCCTTCCTTTGGATGAATTGAAATGGAATGATGGAAAGAGTCTCAAGGCATGAATGAATCCCTCCGAAACTAGAAGAAGAATAATAATTTGCATAGAGTATGAAAAATAGCCTTATAATTAGGTATGTTATTCCTAAATAACTTATTTTTGATAATAATGTTCAAATATTCCTTCCACCCAAATCTCACTCCCAACCTTTTACACCACCACCGCTGCCCCAGCTACTCAATCTCCTCGTCTTTTGCTTTCAATTCCTTGACCTTGGTTTGAAGACGTTGTCCCTGTAGTATTTCAGTTCTGCTATTCTCTCCTTGATGTCATCCATGGCTCTGTGCTTGTTTTTCTTTTGAGGCACCTTTCAGCTATCTGAAGAAATACAATAGGAAAATATACCACATTTAAAATCCAAGTAGAATACTAGAAAAATACCCAAATATCCAAATCTGAGTCAGAAACAAACAAGATCTATTCAGTGTTGAAACCATCGTCACCTTTTGGGTACCACCGGATGCATAAAGCTTTAACACTGCTCACATCAACGAGTACATGAGGGACAAGACTAGCCAAATCTGGCATATACTTCTGCACAAGCATTTTTTTTTTCAAGTAAAGGTTGTACGGCAAAAAGAAAGAATAATGTTCATTGCTCACAAAACTTCCTTCTCAAAAATCGAAATCAAAAATACACAATGGGTAAATACGGATGGAGTCTTAAAGTTTTTTTTTTCCTCAACAGATGTTCATAACAGAAGCTGAACCCTCTTCAACAAGAACAATGATTGCTAAATGCACATATTATATCATAGAATAATAATATCTACCTATTATATTCTAAAGATTCCTAATATTATTTGATTTAATATGTATGTATATATAATATAAATAAACCTTTACATAACTTCAGGAATAAAAGATCCACATAGACTGAATTTCCTGCAAGAAGAGGCGTATGTGCGTCCACACTTCTCTTGACAATTGCACAACCTACAAGGGTGCTAAATATGTTAAGGGATATGATTATAAGAGACCAACTTCAAAGGACAATTAAACTATTAAAGTATACAACATTGAAATACTAGAGACTAGAGTACATTTCAAGTTTTCAACCACATGGCTAAAATGAAGTATCAAATAAGTAATAAATTACAGTCACGCTCTAACATAGAAAATGCATCATCCCCGTGTTCCCAGACTAAGAATAAACCTATGCCACAAGTAATTTAATTTAATATTTCTAGATACTTCATGTTATGCCCCTCAAGAGAATAAGCAACAGGTTATATCCTTTCTTAGTTAGAGAAGAAATAAATCTATGTATACAGATTCTGAACTTTACACCACTGTCACCCCATAACAAATGTATAATATAAGTGGAAATTAAGTTTTGACGAAAAACAATGAGTAGTTAACTGTTTTTCAGCTTCATTTTCACTGAATGTGCTTTGAAGCACTCTCTTTGTCAAACCTAAATTAAATTTAAAAACGTTAATGACTAAAAAAATATGAACAAAACATGCAGTCATTTGATAATAATAATAAATACATCGATAGGAAAAATATATATCAAATAGGGATTGATAGTTCCAAAAGATTTGTCACATAAGTAGTAAATGGAATCACATTCATGAGTAGGGACTAGTGGAAATATCAAATTTTCTTTGTGGAAATAACAGTTCCCATCAAATAATCACTCTATCAGTCCCTCCCATTTTGTATGTCATCATCAATGTAAAAGGCACAAATTTGAAGATGAGTTACCTGAACTATAGATATTATACTTTTAATATAAATTTCTTTCCCAAAACTACACTGTTGATACTATATAACTTTTGGGGGGAAACTATATTAAAGACATAACCTCTGAATAACCTTCTGATTAATGGACATACTATATTAATTGTTGCTGCTGCTGATCAACTTACAACACAACACCCACCCATCCTTCATGTCATCCATAACCTTAATTGCATCGATTAACCTCCCTTGCTTACAGAACCCATCCATCAAAATTGTATATGTCGTTGCATCCGGAATCCACCCACTGTCAAGAATTTCATCAAGTATCTTTTTTGCACCAATCATATCACCCCTAGACACATAACCCCCAACATGGTCGTATAACTCACCACATTTGGCACCATACCCATTGTTGGCATTTCATCTAACACCTTAAGGGTACCTTCAATATCATTGTTTTTACAAAGGCCTTTGAGTAAAATGTTGTAAGTAAAAACATTAGGTATTATGTTGAACTTCTTTTTACAATGTTCAAACAATACAAGCACCAACTTATACTGTTTGTTCTGAATCAAAGCGTTTAACAAAGTATTAAATGACCTTACTGAGGTTTCAACGCCAAATTCTTTGACCTGTAAGAAGGTTTGGAGGGCTTGTTTGGGGCGACTGGCGATTCCGTAGTTTCGAATTACGACTATAAATAGATTTTCGCCGCATTTACTGTCCGATTGCTGTAATTGGGCGAGAAGAGTTTCCATCAGCTCGAATGCGCGAATTCGAGTGAGCATGTTGATGATGGCGTGGTAGGTGTCATAATTATGCTGTAAATTGGGGTAGAATTTGCCGACGTGGTCAAAGATTTGGAGGAAAAAATCAAGGTTTTGTTGGCTGGTGATGATGGAGACGAGGCGTTTGGGGTAGAGTTTTTGGGGCCAGAGTTTTATTGGTGTGAGGGGTGGGCAATGAAAGGGTCCGTAGCGGAGGCGGTGGTGGCGAAGGAGAGAGAACGAGCGGCGGTGGTGAGGTGGAGGTGGTGGTGAAAATGAAATGGCCGGTGAATTGACATGTTGAGGAAAGCAGGGACTGAAGTGAGAAAAAGCTGACAGTGAAAGTTTAATTATGATCATCCAATCTGTTTTAAAAGATCTAACGGCCCAAAATTTGTCTTGTCACCAGTACAATATGTACATGTTCTCCCCCGATCCCCGTTGATCTCTTTGGACAAGCAAATCACACTACTCGAGAATATCCCGTATAAATTATTGCCCACTCCTATACGCATCATGCTTTTCAGCAACAGTGTTTTATTGGTCACCTCCCTATCATCACAGTATCTTTCTTCTCTCTTATTAAATTGAAATCAACGGTTATATTTCGTTTGTGGCAGGACCAATTTCAACGCCTTCGTAGCTACATCACTCCCATTGCATCTCATTACTACCGGTGCATTCTACTATCAGAGTATCAGGCTATCAGCTTCTTCTTCATTAGAGAGAAGCAAGCAAAGAATCAAACTCAGAAGTAATGGAGAATTTATGGCAAAAGGCAAAGATATTTGCAGAAGAAGCAGCCAAGAGATCTCAAGCCCTAACCCTAACCACTTCTCCGGCGAAGATCGCCGACATTGTCTCTGAAACCGCTAAGCGATCTAAAGACTTTGCACTCGAGGCCTCTAAGAAAGCCGATGAGCTTAAAACTGTTGCCGATCAACACATCAAGTCTCTCGCCGATCAAATTCCCTCACTTTCACTCACTACTAATTCTACTTCTTCTTCTTCCGATTCAGTGTCCGACTCCGACCTCCAAAGCTTCGGTATCACGGAGGATCTCAAACAGTTCGTTAAGGGACTTACCACACTCACATTCCAGAGTTTTCCTATTCAAGGTTTTCTTTAAGTCTATCTAGATTTTGGCTTCATTCGTTTAAATTGCCTTGGTTGAGATGATTTTAATTGTTTTCTTATTCTCTTGTTTGTTTCAGTGGATTTTCTTTTCCTTGAATCTTTAAATTGCCTTGGTTGAGATGCTTTTAATTGTTTTGTTAATTTCTTGTTTGTTTCATTGGATTTTCGTTTCCTCGTATTCCTTAGATCTTAGTTTAAGTTTAGACATATTTCAGCCAAGATAACTTGAAACTCCAACAAATTTGATTTAGCTTTGGCAATGTTTAAATAAGCTAAGGTTTCTGGTTGAAATATGAGATTCCTGTTATGCCTTGATTTAAATGGTAGTATCTGCTAAGTATGTTCTATTAATAGTTATCTTTGGTGAAGTTAACTGAGTTATAAGTTCTGGACAAGTGTCACGTGGAGGATGCAGGGGAAAAGAGTCGTTAGCTGTAGCTGCTTCTGATAAACGCTGTGTTTCATCAGTCTTTTATTTACTTTTTGGTTCATTCGTTGTTAGGTTTTCTGTCATCAGGGCCACGTGTGATATCACGTGTGATAGGGAGAGGTTGTTACATCGAATTTGTAACCTGAGCTGGTATTTAGCAGCTTGTAAGAGGAGTGAAGAGGGAGATATAGGATTGCAAGTTTAATTCCTTTCTTCCTTATTCGTAATTTTTTGGTTTTCTGTTCATTTCCATTTCTGCATTATCAATTTCTGTCAATTTGGTATCAGAGCAACCCTGGGCCATTAATGGCTGATAATACTGCAAAACCCAGCTTGCAAAAACATGAGAAGGATTTGAAGGCGTTAGAGGGGAGGATGGATCAGCTTCAGGAGCTGGTGGCAAAAGAATTCGAGCACTCATCTATGCAGTTTGAGGCCATGGGCCAACAGATCACTTAACTTAGCCAAACGATGCTCACAACGAGTGAGGAGGTGGCTCGAAGAATACTTGAAGCTATGGAGGTAACAAGGAAAGCTGAGAAGGAGAAAACTACTACTGCAGAGGTGAATGATCCTATTACCTCTTTTGTATTAGTTGATAGCCCCCCAGAACCACCCCCTTTGACTGCTCCACTAATACCTCTTAATACAAACCCTGGTTCAAGTTCATATAGCACTGTGCTTGCATCAACAAACAATCAAATGCAAGGGGTGTGCAATAGTAGTTCTAACCCTGTTACACACCAGAATATCATGATTCCATCTACATTATCTGAGACCTGCAACAGACCAGTCATGGTAGCTACTTCCACCAATTCCTTAAACCAACGAATCATACCACCTACAATATCTAGAGGGGGTTGGCCTTTTCTTTTAGATTCTAATCAGATTGGTCCAGTCACAACTCTGGCTTCACCAAACCCTACCCTGTTTGCTCAGACCAGAAACTATAACCCTGTAAACCCTGCAAACCCTGCAAACCTATACATGCAACCAACCTATAATACCCAGTTCAGCCAAACCCAGTTCAGCCTAATCACTACAACCTAAGGAACTCCCATATCCATACCATGACCGCAGGACCTACATATACACCATCAATTCAAAACCAATCAACCACAACTACACTTCCCTATAACCCTTACCAACATAACCTAAATTCACCTGGACCATCACCAATAATCCATTCTGCAGAAAGTAACCACTGCAGAACCCCAACCAATCCATTTTTGCCTTTTCCCATGCCCAAAATGGATTTTCCCCACTTTGAAGGAAAGGATCCTAGAGGATGGTTAAAAAAATGTAAGAAGTTTTTCCAACTTAATCCACTGTTAGACTCAAGGTCTAAAGTGTTGTATGCTGCATTATATATGGAGGGGGAAGCAGATGTTTGGTATCAATCACTACAGGAGGAGAAACCATGGCTGTCATTGGAAGAATTTGCCTATTATGTATGCCACAGGTTTGTAAAAGGAGGCCATGAGAATTTGATAGGGCAATTTAATAAACTGGTGCAAAAGGGAAGGTGGAAGACTACATATAAAAGGTTTCAAGAGCTTAAAAGCGCATGTGGAGCCAAAATAAGGGTCAGACATGAAGAATATTTTATTGAAAGCTTTCTTAGTGGGTTAAAGGAAGAAATTGCAAATGCTTTGTATATTGTCAGACCTCAATCCTTAAGGGAGGCAATTACACAAGCCAGGGGACAGGAAGTGTATCTAGAGTCACTTGACAAGAGGAACCATGGCAGCTCAAGGACCCTGGCTGAAAGGGCAACCTATAAAGCCAGAACTAACTATACCCCATATAAAGAGAACTCTGCAGCTAATAAGATGAGACATCGCCGTAAATCCTTCCCTGTTAAAAGACTCGATGGCCAGGAGAGAGAAGGGTTTGTGTTATAACTGTGATGAAGTTTTCACTAAGGAACATAGGTGCAAACAGAAACACATCTACTTGTTGATAACTGAGGAAGAGGAGAGGTGCAGTGAAGAGGAGTCAGACCAGGAATTAGCCATACTCACACCTGGAGAAGAAGGGGAGTTATTGCAAATTGAAGAAAACTGTGAAATGTCTATCCATGCCTTGACAGGAACTAATGGGATCCATACCCTTAGACTGCAGGGGAAGATCAAGAACAACTACATTAGCATGCTGTTGGACAGTGGGTCTACCCACAATTTTATATCTCAGACACTGGTTAAAAGGCTGCAACTACCTACAGAACCATGCAGCCCATTTAAAGTCACAGTGGCCAATGGCAATACTCTACAGTGTGACAGAAAGATAGCATAGTTGAAGTGGCAATACCCTATTTGTTTGGACTTTGCTAACAAGATTGTAACCATACACTGTGAAGGCACTAAGATGGTTCTAGCAGACCAAGGGAACAACAATTAATTTTTTTCAGTCCAAGTGGCAGAGAAGTTTAACTTGAATCCAAGGGAAGAAACTTACTTCTTAGTCCAATTAACAGCTATAGAAGGAAGTTCAGAAAGGAGAGAACAAATACCTGAAGAAATACAACAACTAATCTAGGACTTTGATGATATTTTCCAGGAGCCACAAGGTCTGCCCCCAAAAAGGGTACAAGATCATAGCATACCAATCATGCCTACTTACAATCCAGTAAACATCAACCCCTATAGATATCCCTACATACAAAAGGCTGAAATTGAGAAGATGGTTAAGGAGATGTTGGACAGTGGCATTATAAGGCATAGCACCTCACCATATGCTTCACCAGTCTTATTAGTTAAGAAAAAGGACAACACTTGGAGGTTTTGTGTTGATTACAGGGCTTTAAACAACATCACCATAAAAAACAAGTTTCCCATTCCCATCATAGAAGAGTTATTAGATGAATTGAAGGGAAGCAAGTACTTCACCAAGCTGGATTTAAGAAATGGTTAGCATCAAATCAGAGTGAAGACAGAAGATATTCATAAGACAGCTTTTAAAACTCATCAAGGGCACTACGAATTTCTAGTCATGCCCTTTGGTCTGGCTAATGCCCCTGCTACCTTCCAGTCTGTCATGAATGAGGTGTTTTCTCCATTCTTAAGAAGCTATGTATTAGTATTCTTTGATGATATCTTGGTTTATAGCCCCACTCTTGAGAGCCATAAGGCTCATTTGTAGCAGGTCTTTGCAGTCTTAAGAGAGAATAGGTTCTATGCAAAAAGAACTAAATGCACCTTTGCTCAGATTCAAGTAGAGTACTTGGGACATGTCATTAATCACCAAGGTGTAGCAGTTGATGAAAAGAAGATAGAGGCAATGAAACTATGGCCCAGACCTAAGACACTCAAGGCTCTTAGGGGGTTCCTAGGTCTCACAGGTTACTATAGAAGGTTTGTCCATCAATATGGTATAATTAGCAAGCCTCTAACTAACCTACTTAAAAAGGGCTCTTTCAGGTGGAATGAAGAATCTGAGCAGGCTTTCAACAGACTGAAGTCCGCCATGTCTAGCACCCCAGTTTTACCTTTACCTTTACCTGATTTTACAAAGGTCTTTGTTGTAGAGACAGATGCTTGCTATTCTGGTATTGGGGCAATCTTAATGCAAGAAGGGAGGCCCTTGGCTTTCCTCAGCAAGGCCTTATCTCCAAGACACTTGGGCATGTCCACTTATGAGAAGGAATTGCTAGCAGTGATCATGTCAGTACAAAAGTGGAGAACTTACTTGCTTGGGCAACCTTTTGTCATCAAAACAGATCATGAAGCACTAAAGTACTTCATGGAACAAAAGCTGACTACCTTAGTTCAGCAAAAATGGGTGTCTAAGATGCTTGGTTTTGATTACAAAATCCAATATAAGAAGGGAAAAGATAATGTTGCAGCTGATGCCTTATCCAGAAGCCAGGAAACTGAATGCAACAACACTGTGGTTCAGACCGTAGTTCCTAGTTGGAATAAGGAAGTTTATGGCAGTCTAGATGATGACCTCGAAGCTCAGGACATTATGACTCAACTGATAGTAGATCCTCATAGTCAGCCAGGTTATTCACTCCAGGCAGGTATCTTAAGAAAGAATGGTAAAGTCTATGTGGGAAGTGGTGGAAATTTGAGGCAGAAAATAATGGATCAGGTGCACAGCAGTAGTGAAGGAGGCCACTCAGGCATGACAGCTTCAATAAAAAGAGCTGAGATGCTATTCTATTGGCCTACTTTAAAAAGAGACCTTACTGAGTTAGTGAGGCAATGTGAAATCTGCCAGAGGCACAAAGGAGAGCATGTACCAACACCTGGGCTGCTGCAACCTATACCCATTCCTGACCAAGCATGGGAGGTTATCACTATGGATTTCATTGAAGGATTGCCTAAATCTGAAGGTAAAGACACAATACTGGTAATTGTTGATAAGCTTACCAAGGGCTGCCACCTTATAGCCCTTACACATCCCTTTACAGCCACTCAAGTAGCACAGTCAATCTTGGATCGCAGGTTGGTAAAAAGGGGCAACAAGCCAGTAACTATGGTTCTGGTTCAATGGTCCAACAGCATTCCAGAAGATGCAACTTGGGAGGCATGAGAGAAGCTAACTCTGCAGTATCCTGAATTTGATCCTTGGGGACAAGGATCTTTTCAAGCAAAAGGGAATTGTCACGTGGAGGATGCAGGGGAAAAGAGTCGTTAGCTGTAGCTGCTTCTGATAAACGCTGCGTTTCATCAGTCTTTTATTTACTTTTTGGTTCATTCATAAAGTTGTTTTCTGTCATCAGGGCCACGTGTGATATCACATGTGATAGGGAGAGGTTGTTACATCGAATTTGTAACCTGAGCTGGTATTTAGCAGCTTGTAAGAGGAGTGAAGAGGGAGATATAGGATTGCAAGTTTAATTCCTTTCTTCCTTATTCATAATTTTTTGGTTTTCTGTTCATTTCCATTTCTGCATTATCAATTTCTGTCAACAAGGTAATTTAAGGGACTTGGTATTACAGCCCTGGGAAATGCGGAAATTTTTCTTTCTCTTTGTTGATTTAAATTCTTATCATCTCTCTTCAGTTAGATAATAATTCTTATTTCCTGGACGTGTAGATGATATACAAAGATCTGATGTGGCTACATTCTCTAATGTCCAACAAGATCTCTCTGAGTGGCAGCAGAAACATGCCACCCTTGTTCTCACTACTGTTAAGGTAATTTTTTCTTGTCTTTGTTTCAACTTGAACTCTTCAAGGGCCTTGCTTGGCAGTTGGAAGAAATGAAAGTAGGATATATTACTAGTTGTTAGATCACACACAATCTTCTCTATGCTTGTGTGCTTTATGGGACCTAAGAAGTACATTAGATGTTTTGAGCAAAAAGGCGAACATTTGAAAAAATGACCGTCTCATAAGATTCAACAGCATTTTTTTGTCCAGTGCAACAGAATAGAAATAATGAATTTTTCAAATGATAGAGGCATATTACATGACAGGGCAAATTGTGCATCTCAATTAAGAGAGTTCGTATATTCTGTTACTGGGATTATCTACTTACAGCTTATGACACCAAAGCTGAATATTTCCTTTTAATCTCCTTTGACGATTTTTGTTTTCCCTTCTTGTTGGGAGGCTGTAGAATCAAAATTTCCTATGCCTTTTATCCATTTAGTGAGTCTTATAAATTATAAAAGTAGATTTGTAAATCCAATTAAATGTGATTTACTAGTCAAATGGTCCTATGCAACTCCATAAATCAAGTTTTTAATTTTTACCCTAAAATTAATTAATTGAAGTTGAGAAAAATACACGTTTTTTTCTTTAAAACTCTGGGCATGGTTCTAATTTGCACGTCACAAAAATGTGCATGTATTTTGGAGTTCTAAATTAGAAAGCATAAACTAGTCGTCACATGAAACTATACTGTCTACAATGTTTCTCATGGTTGTGATGTTTCAGGAAATATCGAGGTTAAGATATGAATTGTGCCCGCGACATATGAAGGATCGAAGATTCGAAGATTCTGGCAGATATATTTTACACTTGTGAACAGTCATGTGGCTCCGTAAGTAACTTTTCAATTTTTGGAAATATTCACTTTTTCTCTTAGTTATGGTAAATTCTAGGGAGAGCGATAAATGGCAATACTGACTGCTTTTAATTTCTGGACCGCATTCACTTGTCTAATTTATAGTACATATGAAAACTTGGTAACTAATCATTAAATTATGGTTAAAGAAAGATACTTGAGTAGTAACTAAGGAGTGTTTTGAAGAATTTTTATTCTTTAGAAAAAAGTTTTCACTAAAATCAGCATCAGCGTGTTAGTTATCTACACTGAGTGTAATCCGGTAAGTGTTTCGCTGGACTAGTGAGAATTTTGTAGTCCATACGGAACAGCTCCATGCACAAAATCAAGAAAAGAGTAGACTAGTTTAAAACATGAATGATCTGAAACCTATACGTGAGAGTGAGATCAATCTGCAAGGCTTGGCATTCCTTTGAGACCACCCTCTTTTATGATTAAAAAAAAAGAAGCTTCCTGTTCAAAGAAGCTATCTCTATGAACCCTGATATTATTAATCCCATGAAGGCATGTACATCTTATCATAAAAAACATTAAGAAGTCAAGATATAATAGTAGGCATTTTGTTGAAAATATGCATGGTCTGTTCTAAATTCATTTCTTTATTGGACTCATCCAGGTCCGAGAAGAAATATGGGGAGAAGATTAAGCTAAAAGAAGCAGAGAACATTAAAGATGGCAAACTTGAGCAAACTCCAACAGTTGGATCAGAAGGAAAGGGAACAAGCCTGAAAAGTAAGACTTCAAGTTTATCTGCGGAGCAGGATTTAGATACATTTCTTTTGGGGGATCTTGATGACAGTGATGTGGAGCCAGCAGGTACATTAGATCGTCAACTTCGTGAAGAATAGTAATCCTGACCTATTTTCTAAACAAAGAAATATAAGACAGGAAGTATCTAGCTGAATCTTGTTTTTATCTTTTAGTTTGATGACAAAATAGTTTCTTGGAATGGCTGATCTTGGGGTTCACAAATCAGCTGAATGTCTGGTTATATTTTCATTGCGTCCAGAACATCTTTCTGTAGTTTTAGTCCCTGCAATAATCGTGGAACTATATGTGGTTTAATGTCAGACAAGTGTAGGTCTCACTTGTAAAAATGTCATTTTAAATGTAAGTTTAAATTTACTGCGCCGTAGGGAAAATGGACTGCAATGGGTAAATCTGACACATCAACACACTTGCAGCCGATTCACGTGCATGATGTCATTAGTATGTTTTAACTTGAATAGCTGTTTGTATAATGAAATTACACTGGAATCCTTCAGCTCATATCCATGTGTGTCCGTGTTCATAGTTTTAAGATAAAAGATGCATTTAAATGTACACACTCATGGCTGCCGCACTCAACTTAAAAAACGAGTCATATGGTATTGTCACTTGAGAAGGGATTTATTTTAGAATTCCATGGAAACATATGTTATGTTCAGAGAGAGTTCTACTTGGTTCTCAAACATCAAGATGGCATGATTTGAAGAATATTATACCTAATTGGGTTTTATCAGATTTGTTTAAAAATGTTGTGTACTGCTCATTAACTTTCCAATGCTACTGCTGACAACTGAAGTTCTAATGAATATAATCTTTGTTATCATCAGGGTTTGTATACTAATTTTGTGCGACTATTTGTGTGCATTATGCCCAAATATTTGGATTATATGGGTAATTTTCCAAGCCACTCCACCAAGCATTGCTTGACAATATGCTAAATTACTAGTTCGTTCTTACTTTCTTTCTTTTGCTGATTGTTAAAATACATTTTCTTATGCACTTAATTTTATGAGTTTGAACTAATTGATACAAATTGCAGAAAACCAGTAGGTAATTGCTAGATTTGCTTTTGTTGTCTTTTTTTATTGTTGGCAATTTTTATATTGGAATGCTCTTGGGTCTCATTAACAAGTGTTTTTATTTTTACCAGATGATGATGAGAATTTTGATGATGATTTTGACAAGATTGACAATTTGGTAAGCACAAATTATCTTCCCAAATATTCCTTAAAGCAAGCTCCACTTTTCATTCTGCTTTGTGCTGCTCAATTTCTTGATACATTAATTAAAATCCTATGGAGGGGTGACGACAATAGCAGGAATTCTAGTGTGTGCAACAACTAAGCACTGTTATGTGGTATTTTGGAGAACTCATGGGATTTTATGCTTGCAGGGCGTTGAAGATGAAACATAGCTGAATAAGATGATGACAGAGGCAGGTTAGGGCTATGAAGTGTGTGAGCAATTGAAGTCGTACGCGCATCTGTTAGGTGGAGAGGACAAGTGAAGAAGAGTAAAAGTATATTTTCTGTGATACATACATACATAAGGTGATGTATAGGAGGAGTTGGAAGGTTTACTTCCATAGTTTATGGTAGATCTGACAAAAAATAAGTTTGGGTTGGTTTTGGATTACATAAAATAGGTTTGAGTTGGTTTTGGTTTTGGAACCAAAATTATATTACTTATATTTAATACGAGTTAAAATAGATTTAAGTAGTTTTGATTAATTATATGGTTTTCAACTTAAATTATCAGCTAATTTATAATATGGTATGGTATGGGTTCTCCAAGTGCGGTTATGTTAGGTTAGGTTATGTTTCATTTTATCTTTGCTTGTATTAAAAACTATGGTTGTATAGTTGCTGTGATTGTAAAGCCAAATTACGGGGTAGAACAAAAAAAATTATTTGATGAACATTAAAGCTCTGCCAATTTTTGTATGATCTATGCCTTAGTTGCAGCTACAAATTACTGATAATCTTTTTTTTGGGTACAAATTTATTAATACTTTTATGCATACATGTCAATAAACTCAGTTATCAGCTTGCACTCATTTCAACAGTTTTATTATTCTTTTCACAATTATTACAAGTGGAATTTAATATCAAGATGTTCGGGATTTACGACTCGTCATTTGAACCATTGCGCTAACTACGGGAATATCTAACAATTAATACTTTAAGAGGAATTCGTCATATTAAAAGTAAAAAAGATGAATTGTGTATAAAAAACATGACAATCTCTCTTAATAATTAAAATACTATTCACTATACCTCTAATTTTTTAAGTAATAATTGGTGGTCTTTAGATTTGACTGTAATAAATAAAATTAAATATTTACCTTCATATTTTATATATTTATCTCGACAATGATATCATATATTTGCTATAACATATATCATCTCTATCATTATATTATGTATGTTATTAATAATAGAAAACATGAATTTCTTCGTTTTAATTTTGGCCGTTAATTTTTGTATGGGACATTTATTAAAAATACTTGATATGGATTATTTCTTTTATCTCTAAAATAAAAAAGAAAAAGAAAAGAAAAAAACTAAAATGCCCATAGCAAGCCTGCTAATTAGATAAACGACATTACCACTCAACTAGAATTAAGAAAATGATAGTATTTGTCGAACTTAAATCTGAATAAAATAAATTAAAATGCAACCATAATTGATTCTTTCTCGAAATCATAGTTGGCCAAAAATTTTGATAATGTCCTGCAAGACTCCTATAATTACATACCCAGCAACGGAGCCATCGCGCTCCACAGTCCACCCAACTCTCCATGATTTCTGCGGCGGCCGTCGTCTTAATTGGCGGAAGGTCAATCAGACTGACCCAACTGTCCTCCATTAAACTTTTAATTCCCAACATATCCTCTCCTCTCTTCTTCTCTTCCCACTGCAAAGGCCGACCACTCTCTCAAACAGTTCCACCACCAGTCCCCAAAAAAGTGCCCTTTACAGTTTCAGCTCATGGAATCAAGTGGCAAGACCCATACCATTGGATGCGAAAAACGGACGAGCCTGATTTCATCAACTACCTCCACCAAGAAAACTCTTATGCAGAAGCTTTCATGGCCGACACAAACAACCTCCAACAGACTCTCTTTTCTGAGATGACCAGCCGAATACCCTCCAAGATTTCCACTCCCCCTGAACGCTTCGGTCCCTGGTCTGTTCTTTTATTTATATACAAAAATTTGTTGCTTTTAGGCTTAAGTTGAGTGGGTAGTTTATGAAATGTTTAGTCTTGCTTATTGTTGGCACATAGTGGTTGTAGATGCAACTCAGTGCTCTGCTATGTGTTGCATGAAATTTATGAATGAAAATGTGCAATTGTTAATGCGTGATTATATAATTTTTGTGATTAAAATATATTTACCTATG
This sequence comes from Panax ginseng, assembly GCA_020205605.1. Lineage (NCBI taxonomy): Eukaryota > Viridiplantae > Streptophyta > Magnoliopsida > Apiales > Araliaceae > Panax > Panax ginseng. The sequence continues at coordinate 137,863,426 of CM035135.1, read as the reverse complement.
TTTGTGTTTCATGATTACAATGTACTGATATTATATTGACTATGTTTGTAGTCAATTATATTGGGGAATGCATTTAACCATATATGCAGTTTATGATTATTATGATTATTCATGTACTGAGATTGCTGATTTTGAGATTTTCTAATATTAATTGAGTTTGAACAGGTTGTACTACCAATTTATTCCGGAGGATAAGGAATACCCAGTTTTATGTAGGAAACTAACAACTGAGAGGAAAGGTTGGGTGGAGACTGTAGTCAATTACGTGAGGGGAGGATCAGGGAAGGAGGAAATTTTGCTTGATTGGAATGAAATTGCGAAACAATATGGTAGGTTTCTTCTTGTGGATGGTGGGAGAATAGTTATGCTTTATCTAAGTTAGTGTTTTCTTGTTATAATACACTCACACATACATAAATATATATCCTACTCCCTTGGTTCCACAAAAAGAGTCCCATTTGATGTTGATCCTAGGTAACTTGGGAAAATTGTGATGTGAATTTATTGTAATTTTTGAAATCATAATTTGTAATTTGTAATACTCCCTCCGTCCCAAATTAAGCTGCTTTCGATTTTGACTTTTTAAAGTCAAATTGACTATTTTAGAATTAATAATTAAGCATATATAAATATATTTCTAAAATTATAAAAATTAGGATTAGTAATAAATTGTATATTTTTGGTTATAATCTCTTCACCTATATTTTAGCAAAATTAATAAAAAGATTAGTTTTAAAAATGGTCAATTTGACTTTAAAAAGTCAAAACTAAGCAATTAATTTGGGACGGAGGGAGTACTTTTTAAGTGTTTATACTATTAACCATTTCATTAATAAAAATCAAATAAATTCACGTCAATTTCGAATTTTGGGATTTCTCGCAAATTGATTAGGATTTTTTATTTTAAAATGACTCTTTTTGTGTATAAGAGGGATAATATCTGCTTTTCATTTCTTTCCTTTCCCTGTGTTTTCCAAGTTTCAGACGTGCCAAAATGTGCTTGAGGTACTTTTTCTCACTTATCAAAATTTCAAGGGAAATTCGAATGCTTGAAAGGTTATGAAAGTCAATACTGATACTGCTAATTTTGATTGTATACACGTTCTGATGCACTTGAAGTAATGTATTCATTCTTGCGTTGCGTACTCTATGAGAAGTCAACTTTCTGTATCCACTGCATGTGCGTTTAATAGTTTCACCACGGAGAGTTTGCTAGTAGGGTTTGAATGTATTGTTATAATAAGTTGCGTCTTTGGTTTAGGTTTTATCCTTGTATGATTGCATAGACATAATTTTTTTCTTTTTCAAATAAAACAAATCAAAAAAGTTGTATTCATATGCTTGTATGCTTGATTTTTTTGTTCTGGATATGTCCATGTTCAGACCAAGAAATTTCTTACTTCCACTCAGTACCTACTACCTGTATTTTTTTAATATTAAGTTTCCATAGTTGGATCCTTTAATTGTCCTCAATGGCAGGGTATGTTCATGTGGGTGCATGTCGAGTATCACCAGACCACAGTTTTCTTGCTTACACACTTGATATTACTGGTGGTGAACAGTTCATGCTACAAATTAAGGACCTCAGAAGTGGTATTCTTCAGGACCTAAGAGTTGTCGGGGTTGTTAGCTTAGCGTGGGCTCAAGATGGTTGTACTTTGTTCTATACCATATCTGATGATACCCAACGGCCTTACAGGCAATGATTTTCTTACTATTTCATTGCGTCTTTCACTTGGGAGTTTGTATAAATCTAACTAATTATTAGTTGGGCAGGGTACAGTACACTAAACTGGGACCAGATCCTATGAATGATATCCCATTATATACAGAAATGGACTCCAGCTTCTGTGTGGACATCACGAGTACGAAGGATGAAAAGTTTATTACTGTGAATTCAAACTCAAGAACTTCATCTGAGGAAGGAACTTACCTATGCCACATGCCATTATTGTATTCCCTATTATTTGTAGAAGAATATCTTTATGGTTGGTTTTACTTACAGCTAGGTTGTTTCATTTCAGGTTTATGTCATAGATGCAAACAATCCGCAAGATGGCTTACAAATGATTCACAAGCGTGTCCCTGGTGTACAATACTTTTTGGAACATCACTATGGCTTTTTCTATGCCCTTACAAATGTGCCTTTGAGTGATGATAATGGATTGTCTAGCGGAAATTATTATTTGACTAGATGTCGAGTTCAAGATATAAAGTCAGCTAATTGGGAGGTAAATTTTATTTACATGGTCAGGCATTTTTTATAATTTAACTTTCACTTTTGCCTTAAGCTCTAGGTTGTACAAGGTACAAACATAGTGCTGCAAGGAACTTTGAGTATATTGTTAACAAAAAAGAAGAAGGTGGAACTTTGAGTATGTTGGTCTGCTTCTGAATATTATTTGTGCAACTCTCTTTCATTATGTTTCCAATACCTCGTGACAAACACTGCAAATTTTTGCTTATTAGTTATAACTCCCTCCGCTCCTCCTTTTCATTTGCTTGATGAACTAAAAAATCAGGAGAGCAAACCTTCAACGAGGTTTGTGAGGATCAAATACTCCGCATGAAGTAGCTAGTCTGTGCTTCTTTTTATTGCATAACATGGAATAAGAGAATGTGAGAGCCACAACTCAGTTGATGCTATTGTCCTACATAAATTTCAATCCAAAAAACCGTATCCACTTAGTTGCAGTTAAGGCTTCAGAAATGACCTGGATCTAAATTTTTGTAACTATAATTATATTGGTCTCCCAACTCCAAGGGGTGGGAGAAATGACAGAGGCTTGAAGAATAGCCTCAAAGTCGCTTATTCCAATCCCTATACTTGGGATCAAAATTACCTATCAAAATAATAATAATAATATTAATAAATTTGTCACCTCAGTTGGTGAAACGTTATTAAAGGTTTCTTTCTCTCCGCTAATCTCTCTCTCTCCCTTGTCAGTTTTTCTCCCTCAATTCCCCTCTCCCTTATTATTACAAGGCAAAATGGAGCTGCCTATCTTATCCATTTCTTATTTTCAATTACTTTTGTTTTCTCTTACTAGAATATCATACTACCAAGTGAAGATACCAGCATACAGGACATGGACATTTTTAATGAGCATCTGGTGCTTTTTCTTAACAGAAACGGTTCCCCTGTAATATGTGCCATCACGATGCCTATTGATGGAAGTTGTATGGTATAATTCTCTGATACTGTTAGTATTTACTTGTTTTATATAATATGAGTTTGCTTATTTGTCTTATTTTGTTCTACAGAAAGAAATGGAGATTGATGATCTCAATCCGTGGTATTTCCCTCTGCCGTTGAATTCCTGTGGAATTGTTCCTGGTTCAAATCATGACTTTATGAGCTCCCAGTATCGCGCCATCCTCTCATCTCCAGTGGTATGACTTCTAATGGGATGTACATTCTGGTTATTTGATTAATCTGAACTTAATAGTCCGCTTTCCTCTACCCCTCACACCCCCCCCTCCGGGAAAAAAAAGTTGATCAAAAATATGGATTAAATTTAACAGCATCCCAAGTACTTAGAAGAAATGATGAAGCTCAGAATAAATTTATATTTTTCTTATACGAGTAGGTGATGGGTGATGAGCCTGAATGCAATCAGATTAAGTCCGAAATACAAAGATCTTATTATATTGATTTTTCGCAATAAGCCTGAAATATTGATTCCCGGCCAGGGAAAGGTAAATTTTCCTGCAAGATGATGCTCATACCATGAACAATGTGGCTCCTAATTAAGCAAGCTAGAAAAAATACATTAACTAAAGAAAAACCACAAACTCATGTAACTGGAAAAATAACACCGCAAACTCCTCTTTCTATGAATATGGCATTATACCTATATATAACATATACAAAAGTAATGTAGTTGGCAATAAGGTAAACTTGGGAACCAAGTTTGACTAATGAATTAGAGTTAAAAATCAACCTTGTTGGATTGAGTAAGTGGGCATTTGGTGAATTGCTGCTGTGAGGTGAAATACTTTTACTAGTAGCGCCACAAGAAAAAATTTGAAGGACCTCTGCATTGAGGTGACTTTTACTAGTAGAGTTTTAGGAAAAAGTGTTGTTAATACAAAACTGCAATAGTGTTTGGTATAGAATTTTAGAAGCAGTTTATAGAGATATTTTAGCTAGTTAAGTTTAAATTCAAACACAGTTCAAAAGGACCCAATTATAGCTTCTTCCTAAAGTGATTTAGCATCCCAACACTCTACAGCTAAAAGTATTATTGTAATATTGTTAATTACCAAATAGGCAAATACTCCTAACCACAAAATTTGATTTAAAAGTGTTTTAAGCCCACCTCACTGCTGAATGGGCACCAAGTATGTAGATCCTACTTAAGACACGTACTTAAAATAAGCATGTTGTACAAGCTCGTTAACTCAACAAAGATCTTTACCTATTTGAAGCGTAGTATTCCCTAATTGCTAATATATTAGTTAAGAAATAAGCCCCTTAAACCTATTTTTGATAAAAATTTAACTTATTCCTCTTTGACAAGAGTTGATCTTATATTTTGCTTGCATCAGTTATGCAAGGTTGATTATTTGAAGACAGAGTTATGAATTTCCAAACCTCCAAAGTGACAAGGACAAAGATGTCATATATAATGAAATGCAGGGATGGAGGAATTTCTGTGATGCATATTGTTGTGAAATAAAGGAAGTCGTTTCCCGCGATGGTACCAGAATTCCTCTGACCATCTTGTACTCTCGGAAAGCACATCAAAAGGCTCAATCTCCTGGAATTCTACAAGGCTATGGAGCATATGGGGAAGTGCTTGATAAAAGCTGGTGTGCAGACCGACTAAGTTTACTTGATCGGGGTTGGGTAGTTGCATTTGCTGATGTAAGGTATATCTCAAGTTTGTTATATTATGGCCATTATCCACTGCAAATTGTAATTTGGAACCTAGTAGAACAATATAACCAAGTCGAATAGTTAATGTTGGATTTTGTTTCAATAGTTAGATAATATCCTCTTTTATGAATTCAGACATGCATACGGAGTCTGGCCCTAAAATAGAAGGTTCATTTAATTTAAATCCGATAATAGTCTTAACTCACTTATAATTAAAGATACCTTGTAGGATAGGGGACAGAAAAACAACATGTGTTCTGAGAGCATAAACAATATGCTGGTGTATTTTATACTAATTATACGGCCCTTGACAAATTGAAATGGAGACTGAAAACATTTGAAGCTAACCCCTAGGCATATTAAAGAAATTGATGAGTTGTCCCTCTTTCACAACATGCTATTCCTTCCATCCCAAATAGGGTGTCATGTTTTCCATTTTGAAATGTACCAAAATGTTCATCACTTTTTCGAAGCTGGTGGAAATTTAAATAAATGGACGGTATTGTCCTCTTAGAGATAAATATATGTTTACCCACAATATATTGCAAAACCAATGCAATTTTATTATTGGATATAAAAGGAACAAGTTTGGTCAAAATTTTTCATTTTCTTTTAAACTATTTTCCATATTGACCATGACTATTTGGGACATATGAATTTATTGTAACTTGAGCTGCACCAAGTTCTTTCCAACTGCTTCATCTTCACACATCTATGTCCACCTAGGTTAATACTGACATATAGTGGACATTCTCTGCGTAATTTATCTTTTGAATTGAAATATGCTGGCTATTGTAAATGCTATCTGTTTGTTCCCTATGCTGGAAAGCTATATTGACATCATGAGTATCGAAAACTAGTAATTTGGCTGCTGTGGCTTGTTTTGTATGGACAGAGGTGGTGGTGGTGTTGATCCTTCTTGGCATAGATCTGGGAGGGGATTGTACAAATCAAACTCTATATTTGATTTTGTGTCATGCGGGGATTACCTGATTAATGAGGGTTATGTCCATAAGTGTCGGCTTGGTGCTGTTGGATGTAGTGCTGGATGTCTTCTTGCTGGTGCAGCCTCTAATATGTATCCAGAACTCTTTCAAGCTATTATTTTGAAGGTAAGCACCCCTATAGAACTTCAACTATCTCACATTCTTTTGTAGGATGGCTATAGAACTCCTATGAGTTATATCCAAAAATATTAAATAATTACTGGAGTTGAAGATATTTTGAAGTCCCACCAAATCTAGGAAGCATCTTCACCTCCCTCTTAACATTGACCTTTCCTACTCAAGATTGGGAAAGGGAAGCGGTAAGAACAAGTGATGGTTATTGTCTAAGAACATGTTATGTATTAGTAGTAAACAAATTTGCTATTGGGACGTCTAGTTTTAAAATTCAACTTCAGTAACTGCTGTTCTACAATTTATTGTCAAAGTAATGTTAATATATATTTGTCAGATTCTTGTTATTGTGTAAGAATCTGAGTGCTTGGTTTGTTTGGAGAGTAACGTGACCGTGATGTTTGTCCCAGGTTCCATTTCTTGATATCTGCAACACATTACTGGATCCCAGTTTGCCTCTCACCATATTGGATTATGAAGAATTTGGAAATCCTCAGATACGATCCCAATTCCAATCTATTTTGAGTTTTTCTCCGTATGATAATGTACCAAGTAAAGTTTGCTGTCCGGCAATGCTTGTGACGGCATCCTTCAATGACTCAAGGTAACTTGAAACTTCTATAAATATTCACTCACACACCCACACACACACACACACACACACACACATATGCCATGCCTTTTTCTCATTTTAAACCTTGCACATGCATGTAGTTGTATATGCATACCTCTGCCTAGAAATATACATATTTGAAAGCATAATCGAATGGATACGGATAGTTTAACTGGTACGGTGCCATTTTTGAATTATCTCAGAGTTGGAGTTTGGGAAGCTGCAAAATGGGTGGCCAAAGTACGAAATAATGCATGTCCAAAATGTTGTCAGTCGGTCATCCTGAAGACAAATATGAGTGGTGGACATTTTGGTGAAGGTGGCCGTTTTGGTCAATGTGAGGAATCGGTGTATGAATATGCTTTTCTGATGAAAGCTATGGGACTCTCGGATAAGGATTGAAAAAGGATTTGTACCAATAAAACATTTTCAAGGGTGTACATAGCCATGGAAACATGATCCCTTTTTTCCCCATCCCGATGGAATTATGAGCTAAACTCTCCAATGCTTTGAAGCTTGTAATTATGAGCTAAACTCTCCAATGCTTTGAAGCTTGTAGTGCCTCTTAATTGCTGCATCAAAATAAGCTATTATTTTTTATTTGTAATATTTATCTCCTTGTGAATAAAAGTTTTTTTTTTTTTTTTTTGTAAAGCTGTTAAAAATATGCATAATATATAGAGAAAAATTAGAATTCTCTCCCTCTCTAAAAATCTCTCCCAAAATAAATGTTTTTTTAAAAAACAGACGCGCTTTTTCTATTTTTTGTTTCCTTAATTACCCTTTCCGTAAGGTCATTAGGTCGGTCAGGCACAAAGACCGGCGAGATTTTATTTTTTAACAAACTCGAATAAAAATAATTCTTATTAATAAATACCGTATGTTTAATATATATATATATATATATATATATATATATATATATATATATATTTATATTTATATCATCTCACATTGATAAAGTATGTTTAATATATAATAAATTGCGTTAACTCGAGTTATAAAACTTGAATTTTTTATATATTAGGCGTGTCAATTAAATATTTTTTTATATCGGTGGTAATATTTTGTTTGTCTTAACGTATTATGAGCCATTTAGCGCGTTTAAATGTGAGAATTTATACATTGTAGTTAATATTACTATATTCTATAGAATAAAAACTAAAGTTGATAAACCCCCCCGGCCTTCCCCCTTCCCCCTTCCCCCTTCCCCCTCTACTTGCTAATTTAATACCATAGGTTGATGTGGATTTAATCCTTTTCAATTTGGATTATTGTGACATTATATTTGATTAATGGGTAATTATAAATATTATGGCGGTGCAAAAACTAAGAATTGAATATTATTTTATTTTATTTGTACGTAATAATGTAAATATGTAACGGGATTGGATTGGATATATTCCAACGAGTAATGCTACAGACACAAACTATTTTACAAACATTTTACAAATTGTTGATGTGATATACTCCACCTCAGCATATTGATTTACAAATTGTTTCAATGTAGTATTCGATCCCACACAATATGTTGATGTGGAGTATGCCACATCAGCAGTTTATAAAATATTTATAGAATAATTTGTGTCTCTAGCATTATTCGTATTCCAATTTCATCAAAAGTCAAATGAACGTGACAGCAAGTTAATGTCAAGCCTCCTGCTTAATTAATTTTCAAGAATTGGGCCCCTCCATTAAACAAACGACACCGGAGGGAGTAGTCGAAATCCATGATCATGTATGTTTATTTACTTCGACTACTACTAGTAGTACTATTATTATTTTTTACCCTTTTAGCCCAGCCCAGCCCAGCCCAGCCCAGCCCAGCCCAGCCCACAGATCTGCACTGCACTGAAATTGTAGAAACGGCCACCCCATCCATTCGCTCCCACTACCTGTTGGACTCTGACCACGCCACGTCAACACCCTATCACTTTATTACACGTCACCCTATCTCTTTCCCCGCCTTATCCAACGGTCGTGATGATCTCACCCAATCTCAGATCCACCGGCAATAATTGTGCATTCTGGACACTTCGAATCGGGAGGGAGTGAAGACTCGAACAAAAAAATTGTTTTAATTTATTTGTAGTTTATAATTTTTTAAAAGAATAAATTCTTTTTTTTTATATTTCTTTTAACTTCTCCCATTCCTTTAATAAATTTATTTTTTATTATTAATAATTTTTAACTTTTTATATAAATAGAGAGTAATAGAATTTTATATAAATTTTAATTCTTAAATATAATATTAAAGTAATTTTTTAATTCAGCTAATAAATATAGTTATTATGAGAGTAATAAGTACTATAGAGAGTTTTAGGGAGAGAAAGATTATGTTATTCTAACCAGGGTTAGTTATCTAACCAGGGTTCACGCGCAACGTTCTTCACTGCAGATAAACCAGAGTTAAAACGAACATTCGACGAGAGTGAGATAAAATATATATATATATATATATATATATATATATATATACAGAATCTGATATAAGGACTCTCTTTATTTTGTTAAAATATGAATTTTTATTTTTTTTATTTTTTTTTTGGTTTTTTTAAAACAACAAAAAAAATATTTAATATTTTATGAAATTGATATTTTTCATAATATAATGTTTTAGGCGTGATTTGAATATCTATACTTACAAAAAATGGTGAACAACGAGTCTGCATGCACTATATGCACTCTATTTTATTATACGTATCCAAATCACATCCAAAATATTGTATTATGAAAAAATTTTAATTTTATAAAATATTAAACTTTTTTTTTAATTATTTAAAAAAAAAAAATCCGTATTTTAACAAACTAAGAAAGTCTTACCTGATGATCACCCTATATATATATAGATATATATATATAGATAGAGAGAGAGAGAGAGATTGAGGCTTAGCAAGAACGAAGAGAGGGTTTTGTGGCTTGGACAAAAACATTCAGGGATCCTACCACATCGGAATCCTGCCCGTTGAACCTTCTTTCTTTCTCTCATTCCGACCGTTGATCTGTTTGAATCTTTATATTCGCCGGTCGGCTGACCCTTTTTTCAGAGTTCAATCTATCCAGATCCACCCGACTGGTGAGTTATTTATTTTAGACTTTTCAAGTTTGTCAATGTATTATTTTCTAATCAACTTAAAATTGTTGCAATTAGTTAGTTTGCACTATTCCTGAAGATCCAAACTTTTTAATGAATCACTTACAATAATTCAACCCTACCCGGATTGATTACGCCGGAATTGTTTTGGATTTCCTGATTTTTGATTGCTTTTAGGGTCCTTGGAGTATTTTCATGTTTGTCCAGCTCATTTAACAATTTTGATATTCCATAGGATGGGTATTTAATATCTACCAAATTTTGCTAATAAAAACATTAACTAGAATTTAAAGTGTTTGTAATGCACAAAACTCCATTTCCGTTAACTTTTGTTGGAGTTTAATAGGTTCAATGTATGTAGACATATAGTGGAAACCATGTATATTGTGTGTATTATTTTATTAAGTTATCAAAAGTTAAAGCTCGAGGTTGTAACGAAAATCTGAACTATTTGGTGGTATACAAATGAGATGCCATAACTAGAAAGTTATAAAAGGTATGTAATGCAGAACACTAACAACTGAACTTTGAATAGTATACTCAATAATCTGGCAAACTGGTCCATGTACAAATTAGTGGTCCATATACAAATTAATATATTAGTGTGTATTCTTTCCCTCATACCCTGCTGCTTAATTTGATTTGATCTTCTCATGTGACCATTTTTTTTATGACTATGGTTTTTTATTTCTCGACTTTCTGCTTCAGTTGTTCTCTGTATCATGTTTGTGATCCACTTGTATTAATTTATTGCAGATTAAGGTCTATTGCTATATCACATTATCAGATGGATTTCTAGATGTGTTGATCAAGATACTACTCTTCTCTGCCTCTAACATCTGATTTATGGTCTTCTGTGAATCATACTTTCTCATACAATTGCAATCGTCTTCTGAGTTTGGCACTCTCTTTGGAGTGAGGAAAAAAGTCTCTTCCGCTGCCATCGCGGTTGCCAGCTGCAGGAACAAACAGACTTTCCCTTCATTTCATGTCGCCTAATTTGGACAGCCCTGTTCAGACACAGATGGCGGTGACAGTGTTTAGCAACCCACTTGGTGGAGAGTATCACGGAAACAATAGGATGGAAGGGAAGCCTTCTAGAAGGAGACGTGTTTTTGTGCAGACTGAAACTGGTTGTGTATTAGGGATGGATTTGGATCGGAGCGACAATGCACATACTGTGAAGAGGAGGTTGCAGATTGCCCTTAATGTTCCAGTTGAGGAGAGCTCATTGACATTTGGTGATATGGTCCTTAACAACGACCTGAGTGCCATCCGAAATGATTCTCCTCTTCTTCTTACACGAAATGTATTGCACAGAAGTTCTTCAACTCCTTGTCTCTCTCCTACTGGGAGGGATCTACAACAGAGGGATCAGAGTGGGCCTATCGAGATCTTGGGGCACTTTAAAAGCTTTATCAAAACAAAACAACTTGTCAAGGAAATTATCAAGGGGATGAAGATTGGGGTTGATCCGATTGCTGTTCATGGCGGACTTGGAGGCGCATACTATTTTAGAAACTGTAGAGGTGAAAGTGTTGCCATTGTAAAGCCAACTGACGAAGAGCCTTTTGCACCAAATAATCCTAAAGGTTTTGTGGGGAAAGCTCTCGGGCAACCTGGCTTGAAGCGTTCTGTAAGGGTTGGGGAAACTGGGTTCAGAGAAGTTGCTGCTTATATTCTTGATTATGATCACTTTGCTAATGTACCACCCACTGCATTGGTGAAGATCACTCACTCAATCTTCAATGTCAATGACGGTGTTAATGGAAACAAGCCTCAAAGCAAGAAGATCGTGAGCAAAATTGCATCCTTGCAACAATTCATACCCCATGATTTTGATGCCAGTGACTATGGGACGTCAAGTTTCCCTGTAGCTGCTGTGCATCGTATTGGGATATTAGATATCAGGATATTAAACACGGACAGGCATGCAGGAAACCTTCTGGTCAAGAAGCTTGATCGTGTTGGGAGGTTTGGTCAAGTGGTGGAACTCATTCCAATTGATCATGGCCTCTGTTTGCCTGAAAGTTTGGAGGATCCATACTATGAATGGATCCATTGGCCCCAGGCTTCAATTCCATTTTCAGAAGAGGAACTTGAATACATAGAAAAACTAGATCCTGTTTGGGATTCTGAGATGCTGCGAAGTGAACTTCCCATGATCCGGGAGGCTTGTCTCCGAGTCTTGGTTCTCTGCACAATGTTCCTCAAGGAAGCTGCTGGTTTTGGTCTCTGCCTTGCTGAGATTGGTGAGATGATGAGTAGGGAATTTCGTGGTGGTGAAGAGGAACCCAGTGAGCTTGAGGTTGTTTGTATTGAGGCAAGGAGACTGATGGCTGAGAGGGAGGTTTTATCGCCTAGGGATGAAGCAGAAGACAACGGGTTTCAATTTGATATAGATTGTGAAGAACCCGGATTTGACTTCACATCAGAGGAACTCATATCTCGAACCCCAATTCAATTTGGATTTGGAGGTGGTTTCAGTGGACGTAATCCGCTTTCCAAGCTAGAGGAAAGCATTGAGGAGGATGAGGAGGAAACTGAAGGGGAAGTAGAAGACAAGGGATCCATAAACGTAGGACTTCCGGGCCCTGCAAAGATGCCTACTGTTTCCAAGCTATCCATGTCACTCAAGAACACCAGTTTAGATGAGAAGTTTAAGTACCGGAAAATTTCAGGAACTAGGCTAGAATATGGTTATCCGGCAAACTCATCATCTGGACACAAGAGTGCGCATGATCAGCTTCCTGCCAGTGTTAGCTTTGTAAAGTTTTCAGACATGAATGAGGAAGAATGGGTGCTGTTCTTAGAGAAGTTCCAAGAGCTGCTGTACCCGGCGTTTACTCAGCGGAAGTCTGTGACCCTCGGGCAGAGACAGAGACAGAGGCTTGGGACTTCGTGCCGGTTTTGAGATCTAGGTATGACTATATGTTGCTATTAGAGATGACTGAAATAAAACTGCAGACTTGTGAGAGTGAAGGATTCTTAGGTTAGGGTTTGATTGCTATTGGCTTTCTTCACTGAAGGTTACAGTTGGGACTTTGGTGGTAGTAGCAGTAGGAAAAATGCTTGTAAATATTTTTAAGACAGCTAAGTGAAAGGCTGGAGGAGAAGGTAGTAATTTTTCTATTTTAACTTCAATTTTTTCTTTGGACTCTTTCTGGACTTGTCTGATAAATAATTTGTAGAATGAAATCCAAAAATAGTGAGAAAAAAAAAGTGTTTGTACATATTGAATATTATGCTTCTAAGACTCTTTTTGAATTGAAACTATTACTAGTATTTATTGGATTAGCTTGAGTTGCAATGGTGCTACACTACAAGTCTACATGGATGGTATATTTAACAGCACCTTTTCTTATTAAATTAATACTAAAAAGATTATGTAAAAGGTGTCATAGAAGTTTTAATTTATGTGAAAATTTTCAACAATAAATGTGATATTTTTCTTCTTCTTTGGTGTTGGGTTAGATTTAGATCTTGTTTTGAATGAGATTTGTCTTTAAAATTTTAGAGAGGTGGTTTTTTGGATTTAAATTCGGGACCAGTTTAACTTGATCTCAATAGGAAGACAAGGATTTGTAGCATCATCCTTTGTTGTGGTAAAGATTGACATTTAGCAACCAGATTCGTTCTAAATGGTTATAATTAAGGTCTATCGTCTATATATATATATATATATATATATATATATATATATATATATATATATATTGTGATGGATGGGTAGCAAATGGTGACTAATAGGGTACAAAAGTAACAAAACAAAGTAATCCTATATGAGCGATTTTTAATTTTTAATTTTTTTAAATTACAATATTATCCTTCTATACCCCATAATTTAAATGTTCTAAGACAACTTCATTATCAATAGTTTTAAATACATCATTTTCAATGTAAGAAACTAAATAATCACTCAACTATTTATCGCCCATCTAATTTCGGAGAGCAGTTTTAATAATATTTATCGCTGAAAATACTCTTCACCGTGACAGTAGCAACTAGTAAAGTCAAAGCCAATTTCAATAATAAATAAACCCGAAGATATAAATACCCTTATTCTTCTTAACCAACTTTTGAGCAAGTTCACCAATCTCTTTCATATTAAAATATTCAGGATCATTTTTCACATCTACAATGTAAATCTCAAGTTCATCATTAATCCCCCAAAGATTGAAAAAGAGTTGCTTGGATCAAGACATGCCATACATGAAAGCAACGTTGTATTAACATTGTCAAATCAATCATTTAATTCTTGAGGTTAACTATCTATCACTGTATAGAGTAACTCAACTTGAAAGTGATAAAAATTGGTGACGTTTTCACTCCGACGTGATCTCCCTTGAACCAAAAATATATCTTCCATTTCTCGAACGAGTATCCCATACACATTACAAAATTCAATAGTTTATGCAGTAAACTATTCCAACTCGAATCTCTCATGATTTATAACCGTTGCAAATAAGTATTTCGTCTTCCTACAATTATTAAATTCCTTACCGACAAATGTATTCCCACCTTTTTGACCACCAATATCATATTTGAATAAATAACAATATAAGCAAAATACTACATCTTCCTTTTCCCTATATTCCAACCAACCGACGTACTTTTTATATCATTGGCGATTAAATCTATGCTTCTCTTTGTAAATAATAGTCTAAGGGAATTTGAAAAGAATTAGTTGATAAGGGCCCTTAAGCAAATATTCTCGATAAATACTTTCTCTCTTGTTAGCATTGTATTACTATTACATTATTTTTATGCAAAGTGCATCATAAATAAAATTCTAAAATACACAAGAAGTAAATATTCACAATTAACTAAAAAAAGAATTTCAAAATTAAAACATGAGTCAAGACTTTAAGAGATGATTTAGAATTTTGTTTGTTGTTGACATAGTTCAATTTGAATGACACAATTTTAACCGTCCAATATTAATATTTTTAAACGTTTTTTCAAAATCTCAAGCCAAATTTGATTTCTGTATTTAAACAAAATCAAGCCAAAATCAAACTACAAACGCAACTAAATCAATATACCATACAACAAAATCACCAAAAAAATTGAACTTCTGCTCAAAGTCTCACCCAAATACTGCTCAAAAATCACATTTGAGATAGAAATGACACATTTTATTGATTCAATTTACAAAATACAAACATAAACAACTCAAGTTTAAATATCATTAAATCAACTTTGACATTCACATTAAAATTTAAGAAAACAAAACCAATAATTAACAAATCAAATGCACAAATGTCATCAAATTAAACACCACAAAAACAATAGCCCTAATGTCTTTAAATTAATCAAATGCACAAACTCACAGAGAGACTAATTAGCTAATAAAATCACAAACAACAACATGAAGATCTGTATTTATCACATAGGGATTTGGAAAGGGCAGAATTTGTTGACATAGAGAGGAACTGAATCACCACTCACAAACTTTGTATTTGTGATTTCTTGAGACGGAGTCGGAGTTAGAGAACCAGAATTTGAACATATTATATATCGTGTATTTAGTTCTTTTTAGAGTAGTAGTAGTTTAAAATTTTTTTATCCCTCTAAGTTTAACTTTTTTATAAATC
The DNA here is from genome assembly GCA_020205605.1 of Panax ginseng. Classification (NCBI taxonomy): domain Eukaryota; kingdom Viridiplantae; phylum Streptophyta; class Magnoliopsida; order Apiales; family Araliaceae; genus Panax; species Panax ginseng. Next base: position 137,848,122 of record CM035135.1, on the reverse strand, counting down.
TGCCCCCTTAAATTTATTAAGTTTTATTTCTGCCCCTACCCCTACCCCTACCCTATACCTATAAAAAATTTAAAAAAATCCAGAATTCAAGTAGGTGATAGCTGATGCATGGCTTGGATTAACATAAAACAGATTAATAATATGCAAAAGGCATTAATAGGTAGTAGTATTGTTTGGATGTAGATGAGAGTGGTGGCAGTCTAATCTCCGGATGGATTTGTGTTGTTCAGATTACATAAACTTGTTATTCGTAGGAGTAAGTGGCCTGTGGGGGGAATTCTTCAATTGGCTTGTGTATTAAGTTTTACTACAAGAGAATTACACATCTACAAATACAAATATATATATATATATAGCGTCGCCTTTAGCGACGGACCCGACGACCTTTCGGTCATACAATCGTCGTCTATACTTTTAGCGACGGACAACATATAGCGTCGCTAAAAGTATAGACGACGGTTGTATGACCGAACCGTTGTCGGATCCGTCGTTAAAGGGGGGTGAACTTGGATTTGGATAAATGATGAGCTTAATATTCGGACTATATATATATATATATTGAGAGAGTTGGATGTAAACCCCAAAGTAAGGACCTTCATGTGGTGACTTCAGGGGCGGATCCACTTGAGGGGTAGTGGAGGCAATTGAATTTTTAATGGGTCAATTTGTCCTCTTTATTGGAAAATGAATGTTTTCCAAAAATAAATGTTCTAATCTAGTACTATCTCCATTTTTAAAAGATTGTCGTTTAAGGTTTTTACACATAGATTAAGAAAGTATCATTTACCAAGTAAAATTTATTTGAAATTTCATTATTATCCCTTTATGGGAAGTTGAAAACTATTAATACAAGGGAGGAAATTTCTTGGGACAATGAGAGAAGATAGAGGTAATATAGGAAAGTAAATAATTTATTTTTCTCTAAAGTTGTAAACGACAAATATTTTGGAACAAATTTTTTCTTCTAAAACGACAATCTTTTAAAAACGGAGGGAGTATCAATTTTTAAGTCGGACCACAGTCATTTATTCATGAACACTGTCAAAAAAGTGAATTTTATCCTCAGACCAACTCGTTTTGAAGTATGGTGGTTGCTAGTCTCGGAAGGTGTAGAGATTATGAATATTAATTAGGATAGAAGTGTAGTTGGCTCGCACTTCTACGGAGTTATGAGAAGAAACAAATAATGATAAAACCCTCCCCTCGCCTCTCCCCTCTCTCTTTTATATAATTTAACTGAAAATTTAATGAATATCTCAAATTTGTACTCACTCTGCTATTTCTTTTTCAGTTATTTAGCCACAATATTAACTCATCAAAACAGAAATTATTTAAAATATATTGTAATTTTTTTTTAATAATTTTACAAATTTAGTAATGCTATATTTAGATCGAAGGAATGAAATGAAGAGTGAAATGATTCATTCTATTCTAGTTAAAATGAGTTATTCTATATGTTCTCCATCCCAAGGAACCAAACACAAAATTTTTCATTCCATATGACTGAGTCGTTCCATTCTCACTTTCATTACTCTAATTCAAACGTAACATAATTGTTTGTGAATTTTTTATAATTGTTTAAAATGAGGCTATTATGATATTTTTATAACAACGCCGACCCATAAAAAAAAAATCAAAGATGAATGGATGAATGATTGTTTAGTAACTTATATTATTGCAATGATATTTTTGAAACTATCGAAAATGAGGTTATCATTCAACAATTTCAAATTATAGAGTCTCTGAAAAATATTATTATAAATAATATATAAATATTATATTTTTATTTTTTATTAAAAGATTTTCTTTAAAATTGACCCAAGTGAACTAAGAGACTAGATCTGGGTGACTTTCAAATCAATTGTAGTTATAATTGTTCAACATGTTAAATGTATTAGATATTTGGACGAAAAAACTTACATACTGAAGTTATGGTGTAATAAAAAATTTGATGCAACACGTGATTATATTAGTTCCTTCATAAAATAAAAGAAAAGTAGTATGCCAAATCTCTCAAAATTAGTATCCCATTTGCCTGTCATAATGTTTTGAATTCATTTTTTTCCCCAGGTTTTGAATTCATTTGCATATGTATATACTGGTTGCATGAAAGTGAGAGCACTGAGAAGAAAGACCACTTCATATTAAAAATACTAGAGATATATAATACTCCCTCTGTCTAAATTATAAGATTAGTATTCACTTTTAATTTTAAAATTAATGTAAATTTATTTAGTTTAAGTACTATCAAAAAATTACTAGTTATAAGATATATTATTTTCAAAATTTGAATAAATTATATTATTTTTATTTTTTTCGTTTAACATTAAAATAAGCAATTCTATCACTCGTATTCAAAACCAGACATACAACTCGCACAAGTTTTTATTTAAAAAACCTTCTAATTATTTCATTATTTACTTCAAATTACAAACAAAAGTTCTATCAATTCGTTCTTTTTCGTTTTGCATCAAAAGAAGCAATTTTAATACTCGTATTCAAAATAATGCGTACAACTCACACAAGTTTAGGAAAAATTTCTAAAATTTTAATTATTTCCTTCAAATTTGCAAACAAAGAGGCAAGTTAGGGTCTTAATACTTCGTTCTTCTTTGTTTAGCCTCAAAATGAACAATCTCATCACTTACATTCAAAACAAACGATGCTTAGGACTTACACAAGTCTTAAATATGCCAAAATAATATTCAACAAAAATATGACGTTTAAAATGATCAAATATGCAGAGCTGGCAAGGGTCAACAGATGAAACAACTCAAAGGCCTTCCTTTATGGCTAAATTCTAATAAATTATGCACCCTTTAGGACTATAACAAGGAGGATTGTATATAAATAAATCGGTTACACGAAAGGTTCATCAGGTGAACTGTCAAGCTGACAACATGTCGAAGTCTTGCAGAATGATTACAGTTTTGTAGCAATTCTGCATGATCCTCAACACAATGAACAATTAGATTAGATTAACTAAATCTTTCATTCACTAATCAACCTTCTGCCAGACTTGCTACCCTTTCGACCTGCTTTCTCAGCTGATCTAAAATTAATATACAACGCCCCTTCAGTCACAAGGGAATCTCTCTGATGGCAAGTGTATTAGTGAACACCTTGTCGTGTAAAGTCCTGTTTCTCTAAATCTGCACAAGTAACCAAAAAGTATTTGATTTCTCAGTTCAAAATATAAGGCAAAAAAACGTAACTGGATCCTAAATTCTGAGACATTATGACAACATGGAAAATTGATCATTGTACAGTTCTGTGCAGAATGTTTGACGCTCAACAACACCTTCCTATGAATCAACTATTGACTGAATTCCTGAACCATGATCAATCTTCATGTTCATTTTCACCTTCAGAATCTGCATAAATAGAAAAGTAAGACCAATTATATATCAGTTACAACGGGAGGTTCTGACTGAAGATGCTAGTGGTCTGAATTATATGCAAGAGGTTGCTGTCATATTAGATCACTTGGCTGGAGCAATAATGTCTGCTAATACATTTATAACATGCTATAGAAGTCTTCAAGGAAAATTTAATCGATAATAGGGGTCAAGACGCTGTCAGGCGCGCTTTTTTGATTTGATAAAAATTATCCATTCCATCTTTAGGCCCCTAACTATGATAAAGATGCGAGTGCATTTTTTGATGAACCACAAGTATAACCCATACTAAATATGATTAGTCATGAAGCCATTAACAGGTCCTCAGGTTTACAGTAAATTAAAAGTTATATAGAGCATAAACTTCATCCACTGGAACAAAGCAGTAATAGAATTCATTCAAACAAATGCAACCATCAGTAGAGTAGTGACGAATTATTTACAGAAAACCTATAATGCCCTTATTATACTTATGGCTTGGAAAAATGAATAAACACAATACCAGAACACATTTAACAATTATGTTGCAAAATGAAAAGAATAGGTATCTACTCAGAAGGTATTGAATGATTAAGGCCTTCAAAAATTCAATCTTCCATGACAACAGAGCGGTACATTTGTTTACTTCAACTAGTACTGATTTGCTACACTAATGCTTTCCTCTTCTTTTCCCCCCTTTGTGTGGGTTTTTTTTTTGTTTTGTTGGGGTTGGGGTGGGGGGTGGGGTGGGGGGGAAGGTAAAGTAGACTACTGCCCTAAAGACTGTCACAACCAATGAGTGACTTGCAAGTATGCCTAAGGCAAGTTCCCTCACAGTAACTTTGTTAACAATCATCATCCCATGTGTTAATTATCAAAATAAATAACCCAGCTGGTATCAATTTTCTTACAGAAGTTGGTGTTTTTATCCTACTTTGAAATTACACTGCACCAGTCTACACGCATACATTCACATTTCAAACCGTTTTAAGTTCCTTGTTTTGACTTACCAGATCGAACATCATCACTAAGTTGGCCTCTTGCTTGGATTTGTTTAACAAGCATCCGATACATTAACACCCACCAGTAAATGTGAAGAACGAGCAAGCAAAAGAGAAGAGTATTGAACACGTAGTAGTAGATTGGTCCTTCAACTCTGTGCTTCTCCTTGTCCAATGTTTGGAGAACTTCATAACTGCCGAAAAAGGAATAATCCATAATATTTGATCATAGTTTAAGCTCTTCAACATATTAATAGTTATCACAAACTGTAGAATCTTAAATTGGATACTGAAATTGATATTGATACTATAAGAAAAGGAAAGAAAATAAGACATCAAAAATCTCACTAAAGCGCAAGCAGTGCTACTGAACTAATAATAAGTAAACCAATTATCAATGAAACATTTAACAATTGAAGTTTTGAACTATGAAATTTCATCCAGCAAAAGATAATACTACCAGAAATCTGTTTGAATGATGGCTACTAATCAAATAATAAAAGAACATAATTGCCATTAAATAGCATCACATCTCCTGGCCCTAAGTACTACTAAGATCATGTATTCAGGCTTTTAGCTTCTAGAAATATTCCTCAACTAAGCTAGAGGCGGAACCTTGGGATATTAAGATTTTACAGTAAATTTATGAATCGGAAAGAAACCTGTTTGTTCAACGATTTTGTGCACAGATAGTAGAAGATTAAGATTCCATGGTTAAATAAATAGATATAGGAGTTGTTGAAGCTAGTATACATATGTAGATATACATAAGTTTGCCTATACAACCAAATGCTGCTGGTGGAGAACGTACATATATCTTTTGAGAATTTATTCAGCATTTATGTTGTGCACCACCAGACTGAGAAAACCCCCCGTGGTTCTTAAGTAAAGATTATCGAGCAACTGCCAACCAATTAATTAGGAATGGATACTGCAAGAAGCCACCATCATTCTACCTCTTTGTTCTTCGTATTCTACTTTGTTTCTTTTTCTTCTCATGTTTTATGTTAAAATATAACCATATTAACCTTTCCAATATGAGATAATTCAACTTGATTATACTTAACGCTAGTTGTCTCATGTTAAAACCTAACGTAATTAGGTTTTTAATTGCTATTCAGATTTAAGTTTGACTTGTGCAACCATGTTTTAAGTCCTTTTGTTTCCGTTGTTGAAAATTCATACATAATTCTTAATAATGTATATTGGTTAGTAAAGATGAGTTGGGTTGACACTAGTCTAGGTTTCAGATTACAAATCAAATACCAGGTGGCAAAGGTCAGAAAGACATGCAGAAATCAAACGAAATGAGTGTTATAACCCTATTTGGATATGAAATAAAAGTAATGTACTAATAAATTTTTAAAGAAAAACACCTGGCCCAAACCCCAAAAGATAATGTGAAAGAAGAAACATAGAGATCCAAATGGATAATCATAAAAGAATGCAACAGTGAAGATAAATAGGCTCCTTTAAACTCCTAAAATACCTTCAACAATGGACTACATTAGACTACCAAAAAAAAGTTGTTGACCATGATTGCTTCTTTAACTAGTCAATTCCATTTATTAATATCTTGCTTAATGTCTTAACTTCTGACCTAGTTAAGATTTTAGAATACATATCAATTTTGACAAACCATTTGACATCAGAGCAAAGGAATTTGCAAGAGTATCAATGAATAAATGTGAAAAAGCAATCTACTCCACCTTGTACTCCAGAGGATCCAAAATGGATAGTAGATGAGGCGAAGTAGAACCCATGATAAAACAAACAGAATAAATGAAAAGCTAGCAAGAGTCTCAGCGCCACTATATTTGGACATCTTCCCTACTTCAAGAAATACATCACTAGCATCGTGAAGAGCCAAAACAACAGAACCAACTCGAGCAAACCTGCAATAAGACGCAGGAAACAAATTTTAAAAATTCCATCTGCACCAGGTTATACTATTTTAGCCCTTTCTACTTTCTAGTAAATATATTAATTTGAATAATCATATATTCATATTAATCATCCCACATAATGCCATTCCTTGAACATATTCCAACCTAAGTTAAAGTAAGCATAATTGAAATTAGAACTGAAAATGATAATTACAAATTAATATCCTTCTAAGCATACCTGAATATGTAAGACAACATGATGAGTATCGCAGTTGCTACATGATGACCCATTGACACCCCAAAATCAGAACGCCTTGTTTCCCAAAATATTAAAGCAAATATGGAGTATGTATAGAATCCACCAACATACATATAAAGTCCTTTCAATTTCAACCTGGTTATCATAAAATGAGTCAACTCAGAAAGAGAAAATTCTTACATAGTAAAAGAATAGTCAAGGCAGAGCGACCCAACGTTGCTACCGAAATTATATAATCATTGGTCTATAGTTTTTGGAAATCTTACTTAATTTTAAGCTCTGGCCATACTTGATTTCCAGGTCCTGTCCAAAAATTGCTTGTGTTAGTGAACCAAGGCTCGTCATAGGTTACAGCAAGAGCTAGAATCTCTGCTGAAAGGTAATAAATGCATTTCCACGCTGATTCCTTGAACTTTCGTATCTTCTTTCTCCTCTCATCTGTCTCAACATCCAGCTTCTGATTTCCCTTTCCAAATATCAACAGTCTTCCCACTTTCTGCAAAATGTAAACATTCATTTTACTTTACAGTCTGAATACAAAAATTTCCATTGAAGAGTTAATTTTCTTTTCTTTTTGGGTAGGAGGGTTGTGGGGAAGACCTGGCCATGGAGCAGATTGATTGGAGAAGGTCAATTACAAACATATAGAAAGAAATCAACTAGTGTCGGTGTTGCTTATACATGGTGTTGGGAGAGGTAAACTAGATAATATATATCCTTCAGCGTTTTTTTTATGAGTAGCTATCATGCAGCGTTATTTTTTAACAAGTTGTCTGTGCTCTTGAGTTGAACCATTCTATTTGCACCAAAATAACAATCCAAAAGAAGTTTACCAAGAACACTCCCCATGGAAGGTTTAATCTCGGTTGACGCATAAACTGGCCCGAGGACACCCTTACCATTCAAACAAACAAACAAAAAAGACTAGTTATCTAGTAAAACCAACATTGGAGGTTCATTAAATCTCTATTTTTTGAAGCAGAAAAAGCTATTGAATCCAATCTTTTAAAATGAATTTGTATTCAGTACCATTATTTAATATGTAATATTCGTATTCAATTTTTTATTTTTCCATCATGAAAGTTGTAAATTAGTAACTTGGGATCAGTCTAATAATTGTTTATCTGCAATGATCTCTGCATGTGGTTTTATCCTGATTTTCCAGCTTATCATCTATGATGTTGCATTCTAGGTAGTAACAACATTGAGTCAGATAAAGAAGATACTTTCTGGGTATGTTTGGGATTACAAAGTTCTAGAAGTGTTGTTTGTTGGTAATAAAGCATTAGGGACAGAAACCAGAGGAGCATTACCGTTCATGTTAAAGGTACAAAAGGACAACTAAAAGAAGATAAAATACAGTATTATTAGTTGGGAAAAAGAACTACAGCCCTAAAATAAAATAAGTTCCACATTGTCAATAAAATGTACTAGCTAAGGATTTAAATAAATATGTATCGTCTTTCATGGTCCAATTGGCCATGGATGACTAATAAGTAAAATCTTAGTTAGTATTAGATCAAAATCCCATCTCAATTATGAAATAAGATCATGCATTACTAAAATGGATAAAATACCGCCTAAGAGAACATCCGATACTCAAAATCCATGTGACTTGACGTAAATGTCAGGGAAAATTCTTGGTAGAAAAAGATGCCATAGAAAGCACAGACATTAATATGTTACTCCCTCCATCACAAAAGAAAGTCCAATTTTGAAAGTCTTAAAAATGTTTGACTTTAGCATAATTAATGACTAAGATCATAATTCAGACTTCGCAGGAATCTAATATAAAGAGGAAGCTATTGAATCAAAGAGATTCGCCTCTATAGGTGTTTATGGTGTAAAATGCTTTTGCTGGGCTGATTGGACCTTCTTTAATATTGGAGTGAGCAGTCTTCATCTTTTTGGTTATACTGTTGCAGTGAGTAAATACAAAGTATAAACAATAAACAGAACTGTATATTCTGTTCTTTGTGCTTGAAAAAAACATATACCAATAACACAATTACAGCTAGAAAAACAACAGAATTTCAAAAATTAACACAAAGCAAAAGGATGAATGCAATATTGGTCAACGATACAACATATATTCGTAAAGCAATGAATAGCAAAACGTACACACAGTGAGCTTGATCAGTCGATCTAATAACCAATTATCAAACAAAGTGAACATCAATCGAAAGTAAAGAAACCCACTTCAATCAAACATATAATAAAATCAACAAGGTACCTCGAAAATAAATCTGTCGAGAAAGAAGCGCACTGTAGGGAAGAACAGGGCAAATAAGGGAAGAACTGCAAAATCTTCATACTTTGGAAACGATTCATGTTCCCAATCAAAGGAACCCAAAAATTCAACCAAGTCCATTACGGGTTTCCTCAGAATAACTGTATCTGTATCTCTATATATTTGGTAAGTAAATCTCTCTCTATATATACACGTATATATGAATATGGATGAATTCTTGGGCTGATCAATGTCTAGCCCAGCAAGGTGAGATCAAATCGAGGACTTTTAGCAATGTAATTGGTTGGTTATTGTGTATTGAACAGATCTGTCTCCCCCACCAGAATTATTTATTTATTTATTTAAGATGCCATTTGATAAATCAAGTCAATTTGGCCTTGAGGTTGACATTATAAAAAGTTGGCAATCGACTGGCGATTGTTATCTGGACCGGCGTACGATTTAGTAGTCCAGCATGGTGGGAAGGCTTTGGGCTGCCCAATATCAGTTGAGAATGAGAATAGCTTTTATGGTTTAATCGTAATCCAAAAACTGTGCAATATACAATTTTTTTTAATTACTTACTGAAAATATGGCATCTTAAATAATTTTATTAATTATTTATTTAGATTTTATTTATTTATGAGAACCTACTATTTTGCAATTCAATTTTAGGGATATATTTCATCCTACAGCCTAAGAAAAGTTGGAGAAGGGGTCCCAAAAAAAATCGAGCAGGAACGTAAGAGAAATTTACCTTATTCATATAATACATCAATTAATTTTTGGAATTTTCTACATGAGTTCATTTTATAAATCTAACATGAATTAGAGCGGACTATGGGCCTAATTAAAAAATTCTTAATACTCCTTTTGTCTTTCATTTTTTTTTGAGTTTATTTATAGCTGAATTAATTTTGAGTTAGAGAGTTTGATGTCTTTATATACTCACACTTGTATCCATTTTATAAATCTGTCGCACTTTAAGTGCTATATTTTACCTTTGGTCTATTTATTTAGACATTAGAATGCTAGTATTAATCAGAACTCTGTTGCTAGTGATAGTTCATTATTAAGATTCGTAGCATTATTCATATAAGAACAAAAAAAAAAAAAAAAAAACTTTTAATCGTATAATTCTAAGAACAAAAAACTAATATATCAAAGAACCGCCGCAACATGGTAGTAATATTAAACGACACATGACTAAATTGGTGGTCAGTTGTTAAAATAGTCAACTAAATTGTTGCAATGTTACGTCATTAAGGATTTGAAATATGGTTCATTAAGGACATGGTAGTAATATTTTTTTTGGTCATTAAGTTTCATTTCTTCTTCTTCGTTGCTTCATTTTTCTCCCCCTTACTATTCAAATCCTTGTGTTTCAAATCTGTTCAGCACATCCTTATGCTACACTACGTTTGGATTGAGGAAATGAAACAAAGGAAGGAATGAAATAAAAATAATGCATTTGATGATCGTATAAATTATTCCATTCCAATAGAATGCATTACCTTTCAATCCTCACCTTGAACATTTTTACTAAGATTTTCAAGTCCTGAGAATGGTTAAATACAAACACAGAGGGTATTACCATTTGTGCAATTTTTCAGCAGCAAATTAATTAGTCGTCCAAGAAGAAGTTTAAACTGGGGCCTTCTCTTCCAATAGGCCAAGTTGTCCGAGGGATGAATGAAATAATAAATGATACACAATTATAAGCATCTTAAGTTCATCCCCTTGAAACATCACTACCCCCTTGCATCTTGTTTGGCTGGGCTTACTGAGAGATGATAAAATCCATGGCCGCCTAGCTGTAATGGGACACACATCGGTAGCTAATGATTTGTGTGCCTGTTTTTAGTTCGTTTTCTGAATGTGCCTATATAGTTAGTTCCTTTCAATGAAATAAACAAGTGTGACTGGAGCAGGGAAATCGTATATACATACAACCCCAGTTCCAAAAAGTTATTGATGTTGATTTGCAGGGCTAGTATTTAATTAGGATTTATCATCTTCTGTTTTAGAAGACAAATCATATATTTAACTTTTGCCAATTCCAGAAGAAACCAAGTTATATTTCCGGGTAATAGAAGCCAGAGATGTGATGGTGCTAAAATTGACGGGTGGTGACATTTAATAATAATAATAATAATAATAATTTCATTTTGTATCATCAATGTAGCGTTTTTTGTTTTTTGCATGGAAGATTCACATTTATAGGAGTCGGTTTCCTTTCTAAGAAAATTAGAGTCTCAGATTTTCTTGTTCTGAACAAGCTTACTTTGTTTTTCAGTTAATTACTCTCTTTTTGATTTTCGGCTGTATACTACCTCTAGCGATAGACATGGACTCAACCCAAGTCTGCGGAGTCATAGAAGAATATAGTAGCAGTGAGTCCGGGTGGACAATGTATATAAACTCTCCCAACCACGAAAACAAGAATGAGGATGAAGGTGATCACCAAACAGATCAAGAATCTGGGCATGATAATGCAGAGAGTGATGATTCTATGGCTTCAGACGCCTCTTCAGGTCCAAGTCATGATCATCGTGTAACTTTACACACTTAGGAAAGTTGTGGCAAGGGTGATTTCAAGTACGCAAAGGATAAAAAGTTGGTCCAAACTTCACACAAGATACCTAAGAAACAGATAGAGAAGAAGATGTACAAAAGGAAGAAAGAAGCAGAGACCCAAGAGCCAAAACACCAGCCATACAGAGCTATCGGTTATGGTCAAAGTGGAGCAAAGAAAATCAAGTAGGTGGACAGAAGACACTTCATAGATTGATCGCAGTGTTTGTTTTGTCGACTTCAGGTACCTGAAAAAACAGGGTTCAACCCATGCCTATATTTCGTATATCTTGTGTTTATCAGTGAGCACACAGTAGTGTAGTCAGGCAGTATTAGCTTACTCAAGCACATGTTTACATCATAAATGTTCATGTGATCCTTTGTTTCATGTTCCATGATATATAAAAGTTTCAAATGCATATATATATATATATATATATATATATATATATGGGTTTCATCCATGTAAGAACCGGTTCTTTGTGGGCAACCCTTTTTAGCGCATTGATTTTGTTGATTTTTTATTTTTTTTTGCTCTAGCCGAAATTTCAACGGGTCAAAAAAGAGTTGCTCCACAGCAACTGGTTGCTGTGGATGGAACCCCATATATATATACTTGTATGTATATATGTCAGACCAAACATGCAAAAAGGTGATTTAGAAACTGATACAGATCTAGGGTAGCGAAAATCTAGCGAGTGATAGCATAGAGATGGCGGATGACAATTGATAAACACCAAAATACCAGGCATTAATATTAAGAAAAGACACCACAAATATGATATTTGTGCTCTACCTCTTCTTGAAGAAATATTGTTGGTCTATTGGTTTCAAAGCTCGTGCTGGTAGTTCATCTAGCTGAGGTCAATAATCAATGGCAGCATCAATGAAAAGCATTTGAACATGAAAAATTAAAATTTAAGACTTCATATAACAAGAAAGTACATGACCAGAATAAAGACCCACGGGACCCCCAGCAAACATATATTGCTGGGTCTCAATCACCAATGGAACATTATTAGGTATAAAAGACACATAGATAATATGCAATTTAGACACTTTCAGTGTATCTAGAAACAACAATGCCAAGAAAAGTGTGACAAAATGAAATACAATCAAATGCTCGGTCTCAATCACCAATGGAACATTATTAGGTATAAAAACATTTCACAATGGTTGAAGACAACCATTGGAAATCAGATCTTTGACTGTTTGGCGATCTTGAACCATTCAGTATGGAAGGCCCCTGGTATATCAGTCCTCTCATATGTATGAGCACCAAAATAATCTCTTTGCGCTTGAACCAAATTAGCAGGCAGCCTTTCCCTTCTATAGGTGTCAAAGTAAGCGAGACTAGAAGACATACCCGGTGTGCTTATACCTGCGTTGATAGCAAGACAAACAACTCTTCGCCAAGCAGATTGTCGCTCTATCATCTCCTTTGCAAACTCTGGATCCACAAGAAGGTTAGCGAGATCTGCATTTTTATCATTAGCTTGCTTGATGTGGTCCAAAAATATTGCACGGATAATGCAACCCCCCTTCCAAATCCTAGCAAGCTCCCCAAGTTTTAAACCCCACCCCTTTTCAATACTCTTTGCGCGGATCAAATTCATTCCCTGGGCATAACTACATATCTTGGAAGCGTACAGCGCTTGTCTGACATCATCAATCAACTTCTTCTTATCCACAGTTTGGTCAGTGAGGATGTCGCCCACCCCGCCTGCTTTGAAGATCTCTGCAGCTGCAACTCTTTCGTCCTTCAATCCACTGAGGAATCTTGAATCCAAAGATGAAGCTATAGTAGGAGCAGCAATAGACAGCTCAGCAGCTTGCTGGACCGTCCATTTACCTGTACCCTTCATGCCTGTTTTATCAAGAACCTTGTCCACCAAATACCCATCTCCCTTATCATCCTTAATTCCAAATATATCTGCTGTAATCTCGATTAAGAAGCTCAGAAGTTCCCCCTTATTCCACTCTGAGAAAACCTGATGCAGTTCCTCATTTGAGAGCTTCCCAACTGATTTTAGTACATCATAAGCTTCTGAAATCAGCTGCATATCACCATACTCGATCCCATTGTGAACCATCTTAACAAAATTTCCAGATCCACACCTTTGCCAATGTATGTAACGCAAGGGCCACTGTCAGGAACTTGAGCAGCCACCTTGAGAAGGATATCTTCTATATTCTTATAAGCCTCAAAGGATCCTCCAGGCATTAAAGAGGGTCCATTCCGAGCACCCTCTTCACCACCCGAAACTCCCATTCCAAGATAGAGTAAGCCTAATTCAGCCATAGCTTTCTCTCTCCTTTCGGTGTTCTCGTACCACTCGTTACCACCATCAATGATACAATCTCCTTTCTCCAAGTAGACGGAAAGGGTTTTGATGGTTTGATCAACTGGTGCACCAGCCTTAACAAGCATAATTATGACTCGAGGTTTCTGGATTGAATTAACAAAGGCCTCAGGATCATGGAAGCCGTACAAGGGAAGGTTTCCTTCAAGTTGGGCGCGTTCCACAGTCTCGTCAACTTTTGAAGTAGTTCGGTTGTAAGCAGAAATAGGGAATCCTTTCTCAGCAATGTTGAGGGCAAGATTTTGACCCATGACGGCAAGGCCAGCGAGACCGATTCTTGTTGGGAGAGGAGCCATTTCCTTTTCCTGTTGAAAACTTTACCATCAGACATCAGTAGATTATATTTATGGTTTCATAAATCACATGCTAATGGAGAGGAAAATTCCAATAACATCTAAAAATGGTAACAAAAAAAATCATTTAAGGAACCAATCTAAACAGGCCAGTAAAGTCTATATACTTGGGTGAATCCTAACAAAACAGAACAAAAAGAACCCAAAAATTCAAGACTTATTGCAAAGCCTCCGTATTGTTAAAATGGAATCTAAAAAATCTATTGGACAGACAAACATATCTCAATGGGAAGGAAATACAAATTAACTGCTTAACCAGAAGAAATTGGAACTTATTTCCAAGATCGGATACTACATTTTGTTGCTTTGAGTAGGAAGTGGGAGATCCAATTCAAATCCCGGTTGCTTACTATATTAAAAATGAATTTGGAAATCCCCAACTCTTCCCCTTCATATGGTCCAGTATTAAATTCCAAAGATTCATATCCTACATCCTACATAGATGCATGGGCAAATCTGATCTACCTAATCACATTCAGCCAAATAATTACAATATTATGATTTCTTGATCACTTCATCAACAAATCAGAAAGTGACCTACAGAAGATGTGCAAAATAAAGATTCAAATGAAAGGAACCGGTTATATAATTGAACCCCATATCAAAAGAATCACAGATAACTTAATAGAATGTTGCTAAGAAGAACCCAATTTATGACAAAAACGAGATGAAAATGAAAAAAAATAAAATAACTTGCTGGTAGAAGTAGTAAAAAATCAGTAACAAACACATTATATACATCCAAAGGTTCAATCAAACTATATAGCAGAAAACAAATCGGGCAAACAAAGTCCGGAAACTTTGAAAGGCAAAGGAAAAGGCAAAAAAACAACATCTCAGCACTGATCAAAGATGAAAGATTGAATCTTGCAAGGAAGTATTACCTCAGAAGAATGCAAAACTATGAAACTTTACTTCAAATGGTTCGAACCAGAGAAATTTTTGGATCTGGGCTTTTAAGATCACACTCAATCAATCTGGTAGAAGACGATTATATATTGGTATAAAGAAGGTTCCCACACTAGTCTATCTTCTGACTTCAGCGGAAGCCCAATACATTCACGCGCAAGTCAAATTCGGCTGGCTTATAAGTTTTCCCCTATCACTGGTGAATTGGTGATTGATTTACCAAATGCCCTTTTTTTCCCGCATATCCCAGTGGATCCACCTACCACCAAACTACTCCGTACTTAAAAGTTAAAAGCATGATTTTAAATTCTACATTTTTTTTTTGTTATATCTGCACAAATCAAATACTACATGAAATATGTAGAAGGACTAATTTATTATAAAAATTCCTCTACTTTAATTTTCTTAATTTATAAAAAAAAAAAACAGAGAGAGTACCTAAGAAATTTTGATATACAATCTGAACTGTAGCAATAAATTAAGGATATATTTTTAAATTGCCAATTTTAAAAATAATATTAATTATAAATATAGTAGTAGTAGTGACATGATGATAATACTATTCAATAATAAATAATTTTAATAAATATATATATTTATTTGGAATAAACATAAAAGAAAAAAGTACGTCTCATTTTGGAATGAAAAGTTAATTTATCCATTCATTAAAAGCACTCTTATTATGTTTTATGTTGAGAAATATGTCAAATTCTAAAATTCAAATTGTAATGTAAATTTATTTTAATTTTTAAAATAAAAATTTATGGTTGGTAATACTATGTTTTAAGCTATTTATAATAGTATTACACTACAAGAAAAAGGGCTATCAGCGATCAATTATATCAATCAATCGCGATATCCGGTCATTATTATTAATAATAATCGACCACATCATGACCAATTTATAATCCATTCATTAAGTGATATCAATGATCATAATACCGATCGGTCGATAGAACAAATTTTCCATCCAAAATTTGGCAGAAAATATTCATTGTGATTTCTTTTGCGACCATTATAATAATCGATCGCGACGCGTCAGCCGATAAGATAAATCCGTGTCATTAAAAATCAATGACATGTGCGAGCGGATTACATTGATAATGATCATTGATCAACCTAAATGAAATCGAAGACAGGGCATTATTTCGACGTAACACGGAAAGGAAAAAAAAAGAGGGAGCTCACCGAAATAGAGATAAGAGGGAGAAAGGGGGGAAAAGAGAAGAAGGAGAAGTTCGTGTCGCCCACCTGCCGCCCACCTGCCATCGCCTCTACAAAGGTAACTCACTTTAAATCCATTAGAAACCTTAAATCTGTTGTTAATTTGTTAATTGAATGTGGTTTAGACAAATTCTAACATTTTTTTTTAATTTTTGTTATTAATTGAATGTGGTTTAGACAAACCTTAGTTTGTTAATTTTTGTTATTCAATAAACCAAGGAATGGTGTTTACTCCTTATTTCTAGCTTAATGTTCATCACAAACATAAAATACTCTCTCCATCCGAACACATTTTGGTTTGTAAAACTTGTGTGTTTGTTTATTTATTTATTTATTCAAATTAAAAAGTTTCTAGTGCATGCTAACAAATTTTAATTTTTAATTTATTCTTTTAAAAGGGTATAACTAAAATAATAAAAAATTTATGTATAAGTGTGTTCTAGACTAATTTTATCATGCCTAGAAAACTTAACATATCAAATAGAACTATAGTCACCCAAAGTTATTTTATTCCTTTTTCATTTTCAATTATTATAGCATTTCACAAACTACTATTTATTAATTTCTCATGGCCTGCAGTATAAAGAGGTTCTAGGAAAAGGGGCTTTCAAAAAAGTATATCCTCGACACAACAATTTATCACTGAGACTCTACGCCAGTAAGTTTGTATAGCCATCATATTATAGGTATTGATTAATTTTATATATTGCTTAGATATTGAAAAAAACATAAGCATGTTGATTTAAGAGCATTGAAGAAATACAAAGGGGATGTTTTGGTCAAAATCATAAAAACCATGAATACAAAGTATATAGCAATTATTTGATATAGATTGTTTATAATGGAAGGCTTGGGGACTGTTAGTATAATTTAGTACTTAATCATGCCTAAAGTACCTTGTATGAACTGTTAGTATAATTTAGTACTTAATCATGCCTAAAGTACCTTTTATTATCATGATTTTAAAGTTATTTGAATGCCTAAAGGTTTTTTTTTGCCTATATATGGATTTATTTATGAAATTATAGTCAAATCTATGCTATATGAGAACTATACTTATGCAAGATAAATTCATGGGTAATAGTTAGGCTTTTCTTCACATTACTTATACTTTATGCAAGATCGCATATGGGTTCTTGGTTTATGTCTTGGGTGCCTAGAAATGACCTTATATACATGTCGTCGTGCATGTGGTTAGTCCATATTACAAGGGAGACTCTGGTGAATTTTTTTTATTGGTCGGGTAATTGCGAACATTTATCTATGATAATGAGCCTATTGGTGATCCACTAGAGCCTATTAAGGGATGTTGAGGTGATGAAATTTGGGCTTGGGGTCATGAGGCCACACGAGGCCACGCCAAGCTTAGCCAAACCTCTCGGGGCCAAGCCAAGCTTGGTTGTTAGGGGGTCATTAAGCCTAAATAAGCGATCTTAGGGAATTGTTAATGCAATGACGAGAAGGTAACTAGACACACTTGGTCGATAAAGAAACCTTTTGGCTATAATGAGAAAAGCAAGGGTATTTAACACTTATGTATACAAGAATAAAGCTACAAAATGTTATAGAAGCTATAAATTGCTCAACCAAGTTGTGACTATCCCAAAAGTTGCTTAACACACTAGTTGATATGAATGAATCTCCAAGATACTCAAGATTTATATAAATGAGTTAGAAAACTCTGATATAAAGCTAGCATGAATGAAATACCTTACGTATTCACTTACGATAAACAATAAAAACATATTTAAAACAAATTAAAATAAAATAATATGATATAATATAACTATTAAACTATGTAGCATTTACTTAGTTTCTCATACTAAATTTAATAACATTTAAAGTTTCTCATACTGCTTTAATTTGCATTCATTCGTTAACATCAAGTATGCTTAAATGTTAATTATATGCTCACAAGTATACTCAAGTCATATGGTTACAAGTATATATGCTCTCAAGTCATATGCTTACAAGTATGCTCAAGTCATATGGTTACAAGTATGCTCAAGTCATATGCTTAGAAGTATGCTTAAATGTTAATCATATGCATGCTTACAAGTATGCTCAAGTCATATGGTTATAAGTATGCTCAAGTCATATGTTAACATTTATAATGTTGTCTGTAGTAGGTACCGTGGAATCATGGACCTCTATTCAAACCGTAGTTGGATGGCACGATGAAAGTCAAGTGCCCAGATAGGTGTTACAGCTGAATTTAGAGTTGGTTGCCAAGTGTTTTTGGAGTATGCGTATAGTCACCCGGAATGTATGAATGGTAAGTCGCAGATACGATGTCCATGTTTGAAGTGTAAGAATGTAAATTGTAACGCCCCAAAATCCGGTCTATCTTCACACCCGGATTCCGTGCATCACTAGTACATCATTCATCCAACATACATCAGTATATACTGAAATATAACAATATACACTCTCAAATCCCAGGTTCTAAAAACCTTATAGCTTTTCTCATTACAAATAATGATAATTACATTATTCTTTACATCTTGCACGAGTGACTTTTATCCGCCACCAAGGATACATAATCGTTCATTAAACTATTCTATAGTTTAATTCTCATCTTTCTACATTACCAGTCTTCACTTGATCTTCTCGCTCATTCACATTCTGAATGACACTTCATCTGGATACCGACAACTTGATCTATACGGGATCCTTAAGTTCTTCTAACATCGTTCGCTGAAAATGTTTTTCATTTAAAGCAAGTGTGTGCGTTCAATTGCCAAGCAAGTCTTAACAGTTGAACAAACAACTTCAAGAATTTTAAACATTCTTTTAAGACTTCAATAACCGAACAAAGGTTATGAAGCAGCTTGAATAATAAGAATAATCTCGATTCCTATCATTTTAAAACATTAGTCACATTCACTTGGAAATACTTTCCTCTCCTGCATCTTTTATACACATTACATCGGCTAGAATCAATAAGACAGACTTAACAATAACGGTTCATGTATAAGCAGAACATTCTCTTATTGAGCAGTTCAATCACGTAAGCAGTTCATATCATAGAAACACCGAAGTGTTCACATTGTGGCACAAGGCCTCATACGTTCTACCACATTGTACAAATATCACACATTCGCATATAGACAGAACTTCTCAAGTTCAACATCTGAGAAGTTTAAGAAACTAGCATTCATTTAAAATATAAATGAAGTTAGGAAACTTGCCTTACACACAGCTACAGCTTACGCTGAACTGCTCATTCCATTCCCTATAACACATAAGGAAATAACACATACACCAATTAGTCATATACTTGACTTACGCATTGGTTTACTTAACTTTACTTCTTAAGGTTCGCGTTCTTGCAATCTAAGTTTACGCGACCAACTTTTATTACCATTCTACGGCTTCATGACATACGGAGATGTCTTACTCAAAACGTTCTTCATCTTTGATGATTTACATTCTTATCTTCTTCTTATAACTTCTCTAGGACTCAGCACACATCGCTTCTCTGCTGGTAGTCAATATGGTACTCTGAGTGGTTTCCCACAAACAACCAACAAACAAGTTCCCGTCTCGTCTACACTGCCCACATAGTGAGTTAGATCGGTTGCCAGTTTCGTATATACCTTCGCTCTCTGAAGGAATTGTTTAGCTCAGCTCCTATATGTCAACCATCAAAGGTTACGATTGTACCACAACCTAACTTATCTTAACTTATACGAACTATTAAATATAATGTTCGTTAAGTCAATTTCTTATTCCTTATGGCTTTCTGACAATTAAATGTCATACCTTAGGATTCATTCTTATCTGACTCACATTCGGCTTTCATTAATCTTATTACCATTTGATACGGCTTTCTTGATACCATTCGTATCTTACTTACTACTTTCATCAACGTCTAAGTCATACAACTAGGTATACTTGTAACGTTCATTCAACGCGAATCGATTCACAAGGATCGTTTATGTATTTAACGTTCACGTTGCTCGTCTCTTAATCTCTCATTCAACCTTTACTCAAGGTTTTAATCACTTTCGATCGTTATCCATCCCATGAACCCCATGTTCATTATTCTTTCTTAATGTCGAAGCCATACTGATCGTTGTATACTAAGACCGATCGTTCATTGCAACAACGTTGCGTTCACAGAGTCTATACGCTTTACATTCATCTCTCATTACCATGTCATAACATCGAAATGTTATACATTACTATCGTCCATCAACGTCTAAGGAATCACCATCATAACAATCCTCGCGTTCGATTCATCATGATTACGGCCCGGCCATCGGCCTCGTAACCCGTAATTACATTCTTTTAATCTCGTTTAATCTTTCCGATTCAACCTCCATTAAAGGTTTAAAACACTCGATTAAGTGTTACATTAGTTGAACTACATGTTCAGTATCTCTTTCTTTTGCACATCCCCGTAAATTGAAAGCGGTTAAAAATCTCATTTTCGGCATTGCTCGCTGACTTTGGCGCCATGACGCCACTCTCAAGATTAAGACTCATGCTGTGCTTGTTGAGTTAGCGAGAGACGTGACCCTCCTACCAGTCTTTGCAGCCGCCACCATTCTAGACATGATTGTGGCCATGGCAGCGGCCAAGACCTTCTTCCCGAAAATTTTTTCTAAGTCTTTGGTCGTTCTGAGACGCGTACTTCGAAATCTTATAACTTATTCGTTATAACTCGGAACGAGATCGTTTCAAATACATTTTCTTCATTATCTAACGTACTTCGATTACCCCCGGACAGAACTTTGTTCTGAATCCGTTAACATGCCATTCAATTGGCTTAATCTTTACCCTTCGTTCATTTTAACGTTTTTAACGTTCTTTTGTTCGTCCGTAATTCGGTCATCCGAACTCGAAACTCGTTTGTTCTTGAGTCTACGACTCACGTTTTATACATTCTCTTACATTCTTTTGAAACCCTACATGTTCGAGTTCATTTACTAATTTTCAAATTCTCGATCTTCTTTTACGAAATTTTTGCCATAACTTTGTTATAGCTCAATTCTAATCCGTTCTTCAAGAACGTTTCCAACGTTCCTAACCAAACAATAAGCATCTAACTTAAACACGATGGTTTTAAACTTGTCCATCAATAACAATTACACTACGATGGTTTTAAATTTGTCCATCAACAACGTTCTTCTCGTGTTCTTCGCGTTCTTCGTTCGTTCTTCATTTTTAATCGATATTTTGGATTATGATTTCACTTTTCTTGGAATTTGATGTTATAGAACATCATTTCTTACTTATTTGACCTACTCATTTGTAAGATTCATTCGGATCGCTCAAAATCCTTACGAATCTTATACTTCCTTAAGAAATTTATAAACCAAATTTCTAATTCTTATTTCTTCCTTTTCTCATGAATTCAACTATATGAATTCATTATTAACATTATCTACTTCTTATCTTCATTAAGTTATATATTGAACATATTAAACTTAAAGAAAATTAGAAGAAACTAGGATTCGGATTCTAGTTCATCCTTAAATTCCTTTAGTCGGACAAAGTTTGATCACGAGCCAACTTTTCCTCTTTCTTCTCTCCTTTCATCTTCCATCGAACTCTCTCTCTTTCTCTCAAATGATAGGATTTTCAAAATCCCATTCAAATGAGATTAAGCTTCCTATTTATAGATTTTTTTTTTTTAATGCTTGAGGGCATTTTGGTCTTTTCACACCCTAACCTCCTTACTTATTCATTACTTAAGAACTAAGTTAACTTAGCCCTCAAGTTTGCTTAGCCCTTAAGTTTTGTAGTTCCATCTTTCGGGTTTTCGTTTCAGCAGCTTTTAAAAGCTGCGATTCTCGGAATCCAAATATTTTTGGATATTTAAATGCTTTCCTTTACCGATTAACTTTTACGTATTCTTGATTCAGAAAAAGCGAAAAAACTTTTTGACATTAAGCGTTTTTTCCTTCACGTTTTCCCTAACGTAGTTATACTGAGTAAAAAGTACATATGATATTTTTTTCGTCATTTTTATTTTATCTGATTTTTGCACGTTTTTCGAGAAAAACTTTTATCGGCTTACTTAACTTTTCACGATATATTATCCTCAAATCTTTTGACGGAATGTCAATTCGACATACCGAACTCTCGGAAAGGCTTAGGTTATTCAAACCCTAACCCTTAGGTTTCGTCGGGTGAATAATGCCTATTTCGTCTTTTTCCCCGAAAATATTTTGTCTCCGAAATTTTTTTATTTTCGTCTTGAAAATTCCTACTCGTTCAGTCTAGCTCGTAGCCAGAATCCTCCCGATTAATAATCATTCTAGGTTATAGAACGATTAATAAACACATAGCACAAAATAGTATTAATAAAAATTCATTTTATTAATAACTAATTCTTTAAATCTTAATTTCTGGACAATCCAGATTTCCGGGTTGTCACATAAATTATATGGACAGAGACATGGTAAACTATCATTTACTTGTTTCAGGGTTCATGAGAAATTACGAAGAATCTTTGGTGAGCACGTGGGCGAGGAAAAGAGATGGTGGCATCACACAAGTACACAATTCGACAAGTAAGATTTCATCGTATGAATGAAATGGTTCATGATATTGTAGGGCCAGATTTTGATTGGAAACAAGGCAGGGAGCAACCTATGAATTTTGATGCCAAAGACTTCTTTAAGTTGTTAGGCGAGGGTAGCGAGCCATTGTGGCATGGTTAGACTAAAACACACTATATCATTGCTGCAGTGGCGACATTACTTAACATCAAGGTTGATCACAACATGAGCCATGAGTGTTTTGAGTCGCTCTTGAAGGCCATTAAGAGTATGTTGCTGACGGTGAGAAATTACACAGTAACTATTACTTTTGTAAGAAAATGGTGAAGAATTTGGGTCTTGGATACCAAAAGATCGATCATATCCCAACGATTGCATGTTGTTTTATAAGGAAAATGAGCAGATGACAAGGTGCACGCTTTGTTGTCATGATCGGTTTAGGCCTAATAAAGAGGTGTGACTACAAAAAATCAAGTATACCGTTTAAGATTCTAAGGTATTTTCCAATAACACATCGGCTAAAAAGATTGTACATGTCTTGAAACGAGTTGAACATATGAGTTGGCATGCAAAATCTCCGACTAAAGATGGAGAACTAAATCATCCATGCAGATGGGCGGGGCTTGGAAAGATTTCAACTTAGCACATCCACGGATTTGCATCGGAACCTAGAAATGTGAGGCTTGGATTGTCCACCGATGGTTTTAATCCGTTTTAGCCACTCAATTTGTTCCATACTCATGTTGGCTTCGTGATTGTTACTCCGCATAACTTGCCTCCTTGGATGTGTATGAAACGACCATCCTTGTTTTTTCACTCGTGGTTCCACGGTCCACGAGTCCCGGAAAGAACTTAGATGTTTACTTGAGACCTCTTATAGGCGAGTTGAAGGTATTATGGGAGGATGGAGTGCGACTTAGGATGTTGCAACGAAAACAAATTTCAACCTTAGGCGTTGGTTATGTGGACTATAAGTGACTTCCCGACTTATGGTATGTTAAATGGATGGAGTACACACGGAAGTTGGCTTGTGTCAGTATTGTATGGAGCATACAAAGTTGTTTAATCTATCAAAAGGTTGAAAGCCTTGTTGGTTTGACTATCATCGTCGGTTCTTACCGGTAGATCACCCGTTTCGAAGAAATAGAGAACACTTCAGGAAAGGGAAAGTAGACAATGATATGCCTGCACCGCGATTATCAGGAACGGAGATGCGAGATCGTGTGATGAGATTGCCGGTTATCCCATTTGGTAAGGTTGATGCCACAAACATAATCAATGGGTTTGGCGAATCTCATAACTGGGTTCGGAGAAGCATCTTTTGGGAACTGCCTTATTGGTCTACAAATTTGATTCATCATAATCTAGATGTGATGCATATTGAGAAGAATGTGTTTGACAATGTGTTTAACACTGTGATGAATGTTACGGGGAAGACAAAAGATAACAATAAGGCACGTTTGGACATCAAAGATATTTGTAAGCGTCCTGGATTAGAACTTTATGAATCTCCTAATGGTAAGATTGTCAAATCACATGCAAGGTACACATTGTCCAAAAAGTAAGTTGAAGATGTGTACACATGGGTTAAGTCTTTAAAACTACCAGATGGATATGCGTCAAACATTGCAAGGTGTGTTACAGGTGGGAAATTGCAAGGGATGAAGAGTCATGAGTGTCATGTGTTCATGGAGAGACTCATGCCTATAACATTTCGGGATCTTCTTGATAAACCAATATGGGATGCTTTGACGGATCTTAGTCGTTTCTTCAAAGACTTATGTTCAAAATCATTAAATGAGAAGGACATGTCTGCACTTGAGAAGAACATCATAGAGATCACGTGTAAACCGGAAAAATATTCCCTTTGGTTTTTTGACTCCATGGAGCATTTGCAAATCCATCTTCCCTGTGAAGCTAGTGTTGGGGGTCCAGTTCAATATAGATGGATGTACCCTTTCGAGAGGGTGATGGGAAACCTTAAGAGGAAGGTGAAGAATATAGCTTATGTCGAGGGGTCGATATGTGAGACCTATAGTTTCGATGAGATATCTATGTTTGTCTCAGACTATTTTCTGGACGAAGTCTTGACAAAGGCCAATCGAGTATTGAGACATGATGATGGGGGAAATGTTGAACTAAATGGCCGGCTCTCTGTATTTGGTCTATCGGGCCGCACTTATGGAAAAGGGAAGCGCATATTCCTCTATGAGCAAGAATTACATGCTGCACATACTTATATTCTTCTCAATTGCGAGGAGATTAACGAATTTGTGATGTACACATGTAAACTTGATAATTTTTCTTTTAAGTTAAAAATTTATTCCAATATGTTAATGTTTATAACATGGTATAGATTGTATGATGACGAGTTAAAAGTGAAGCATCCCGGCATAACTGATAAAGATATTCAAATCAATCGGGATAAAAAATTTGCACTTTGGCTAAAGGACAAAGTAAGTTCAATTTTAAAGACGTAGTATATATATATATATATATATATATATATATATATATATATATATATATATATATATATACTCCATGTTAACTATGACTACATTTAATAAGATGGAGTTTTTGTAGGCTTTGATTTGAGGATCAACGATTACGGCTAATGTACGAGTCCTAGCTATGGGACCGACAGGGGACCAAGTCGGTATAATGGTTACAAAATAAATGGTTGTGAATTTCACACAAAGGCATATAGGGGCATGAAAAGAACAACGAACTACGGAGTGTGTGTCGAGGAGATTGTTACAATGAGCTTGGTTGTGCCTTTTATGGGGAGTTGGAGGAAATCGTAGAGAGTTGTCGTACTGAGGCACGCGTGACGGGGTCATATTCACATTGAAGTCAAGTGCCGTTGGTTTGATTTAGAAAAAGGGATACGTGTTGTGGACATGGAATCGTCGATATTGACCTCCATAGTCTCACTGCGACTCAAACGAACCATTTGTTTTACCAACTCAAATAGTACAAGTATACTACACTCCTAGTCCTGTTAGGAAAAGGGATGGACCGCCTTCTGATTGGCAAGTTGTAATTCATACTCCGCCGGCGTAGTGTGTAGTAGAATTAGTTGATGGGGAGATTTACCAAGAGAAGATGCTTCATAGTCAAACTATAATAAATGTGGAGGACGACAATGAAGTCATCCAGTTAGATGGTGGAGATGAACCACATGAATTAGAACCTGAGTCAATACTTGTGTCAGATGACATTGATACTGAGGAGGAAGAGTTATTGAATTGAATCGACCTTTGAATCAAGCGGATGATGGTTATAAATCTGCAACACGTATACAAGATGATTCTGAATCAAACATTGACACTTGAACAAATGAAATGTATGTTTAGCATTGCATGTTTTTTATATCATTGTTATGTTTATGTACTAAACTATTTAAATGTAATTTTTGTTTATTGTCATTTTATATTCATATATATACATGTTTATATCACTGTCATGTTTATTGTCATATATACATGTAATCAAACATGACTCATAATAACATCTTGAAATTTGTAATATACAAATGGCTTCTGAAGCAGCGCAAAAAAAGCGTGGCTTGGGTAGGGGACCTAATCATGTGCCCAAGGCCCCTACTAATCCGGATGATCGGATTCTTATTCAGATTCGCCCTCCTCCGAATAGCACGTACGTCCCGCATATATAATTTATATATAAGCATTTAAGATTTCATTTATTGTATATTGGTAATGTTTTGATTGATATTATATTGGTAATGTATATGGGTCTAGATTTTTTACTGCTTTAATTTGCATTCAATCGTTATTGTTTTGGTCTTATTGTATTGAAAATTTGTATATTTCTCTTGGTTTGTGTCTTGGGTGCCTAGAAATGTCCATATATGCATGCCATCGTGCATGTGGCTAGTCTATATTGTAGGGGAGACTCTGGCGATTTTTTTTAAGTATTATAAGTATAAGTTTGAAAAATGTTCATAAGTATTATAACTTAGATGTAAATTGCTTTAATATATGCTAATTGATGTTGTATATTATAGTGATTTCTCAGATAATAAGATCGTCAAGTGCATATCACAACTGTGTTTACAAAATTGGCCTACACCTGTGATTACGTGGGCGAGCACACCTATCGCCCACAAGGATGCTGTTTGGGCAGAATTTCAGGTATGTTTTTTTTTTAATTATGATAGATAATATTAATATAATATTCAAAGGATAATTATTTAGTAATGTTATTATTGTTGTTTTATTTGCGTAAAGCAGTATAAATGGGAGGACTACAGAGCTTCAAAGTGATCTGAGTACATTATTTTTGTGAAGTCTGCATGATCACTTTCAAAGATAATTTGAATAAAGAAAGATAAAAGCCCTTCACAATGCCGAGATAGACCATCCAGCCGGGAGAAGATTACATGCACGAGCATAGCCCACTGGTGGTGCACCCAGCCATATAAATTTGAGATGTGCCCAATGGAGAAATGAGAATTTGGGTGAAAAGACGAAAGACCGCCGCCACCAATGCAGATCCTCGGGTGTAAAAATTCGATGGCAAAAAAGGCTAATGGGACATACAAGAAGCGGTAGTATTTCATAGTTCTGCGAAGATATCAACGCCTGAGTGCGTATTTACAAGTTTTAATATGTTTACAATCATGAATTGTAGAAAATATATCACATTTTACTTAGTAATATTATGCTATTTTTTGTATAGAGTCTCGGTCTCAAGGTCACCATCCATTGGGTTTGGATGTGTACGTGGTCACCCGTGATGGTTCCACTGAGGCTATCCAGATAATGGTAATAAATTTTAACAACTTGATCTTGTTTATCAATGCTTATGTAATTTTTAACTATTTAATTGTTAACATGATGACATGACACTTATAAGCGTTTATTGAATGAAATATTTATCCCGAAAGGCACTCCACGTCCGCCTTTATTGATCAAGAGTTGTGGGAGAGGCGTCATTGTGAAGAAGAACTACATTAAAGGTCGAGGACAACGACGCCCACGCCCATCCTTCGCTCAGCTCAGTCGCTTCTTCTACCGATCTACTACGATCATCGAGCCATCCAAATTGCTCATACTCTACTACCGTTGTGTGAGAGAGCTATATGTCGAGATCGCGATCTTACGAAGATCTTGGGCGGGCATCTGGGGCTCTGAGTCTTTGAGGAGTTAAGTCAAGAAGCGATGGCAGCAACAACATCATCACAACACAGGGATGACGACGAGGTATAAAATTAATTTGTTGTATATATTGTCGTAATATACCAATATTAACACAGTTAGAAATATATTTGTAACTTGTTTTATTATTTTATTAATTACAGGGTGATCAAGGAGGCGATGATGCTTGACGTACCTGCTTTAGATTAGTTTTGTAGTTATAGTATAAGCTTGTACTTGTATATTCATTCTTTGGATGTTTGTATGTTACTTAAACAAGTTTTGAAATGTTATTATATTTATTCAAATCATATTGGTTTTTAAAGGTTTATATACTAGTTTGGTGTATGTGTTGGTGGACGATAGATGTTTATATTGTTGTGTATGCTGTTGTTGGGTATGTGTGTTGGGATAAAGCAGGTACAAAACATGTACATGTTTTTGGGAATTCTACAAAACAACAAAAATCTATTTTTTATTTTTTTCCATATTAGCGACGGCTAAATATTTGAGGCTATCAATGATCGCATCCCGGTCGTTACTCTTGGTCATTATCCGTGGATGGCGTCGACTTAGGCTATGGACCATCTTCGACTTCGACCAATTAATTTAATTTGTCATTTTTCGCTCATATCGGTCGTGAGATATATGGTCGCTAATTGTGGTCGCTGATGTGCATCTCAGCGATCAGAATTTGTGCGACAACTATCAGCGACCGCCATGCGGTCGCTGATAAACCTTTTTCTTATAGTATTAACTATTGTATTAATGTTAACATGAATTTTGAAATTTAAATTTTTCTAAATTGAATATGATATAGAAATCAAGTGGAACAGTATTTGTGCATGTGAAAATTCAATTGATAAGATTCACATGCTATTTCTATTATTTGTGTATAATTAGTACATCTTCTCCATGCCAAACTAAAATTTAATTTTATGCCCAAAAAAACTAAGTTCCGTACCAGCTTTAGAAGGAAGAACCCGCCGAAATCGATATATTCCGAGAAGAATGGCGGACAGGACTCGATTAATATTAGTAGTATTTTTTTATTTTTTTTGGGTCTAATGAAGACATTGAAACTCTTCAACTCATTCCACTTTGATTCCTGACATTTTATTTTATTTTAATTAAGGGATTAATCTCTTAACTTTTTTCGATGTCTATTAATTAGTAGTGACACTTTAAAAAATTGATGACATTTCGCATACAAGAGGGCGTGGGTGCGTAGGTAAAAAATAAAATAAAATTTATACTAATTTAGAAGGGCAAAACAATACTTTAATAATTATAACTTAAAAAAATAATAAGAATTCCACATATCTATTTTTAATCTCAAATCAATCCATCGTTTCATCTCTAGTTCACCAAAGCCCTAACACGAATAATCTTTCCAGAAAATTTCCTCTATTTTTTTTTGAAGCTTTAGTAAATTATAATTATAATGCTCTTAACTTAATGAAAAAATATTTCTTTTTCCCACATGTAGCGAAGTGACCTATGCGCATGTCACGTCATCAATTTTTGACGTGACGTAACTAATTGGTAAACATTGAAAAAAATTAAGAGAAAAAGTCTAGTGAAACCGGCTAATTTATTTATTTTTTATTTTTTATGATTCTCAAGCAATTTATAATTTTTATTAGAACTGAAATTTTTATAGAATTCAGTGATTTAGGTGTCAGTTGGATCAATTTTGAATTCCATAAAAATTTCGGTTCTAATAAATATTATAAATTGTTTAGAGTCATAAAAACTATAATGGGTTGCCTTTTTCAAAAGTTTTAATCTTCTAGTACGTAGTTCATTGTATATATTATTATCCACTACTACCAGCACCTCCACCACCATTTGTCCCATTGCTCTGCTACAGTGAGTAAAAACATGACTTAATTTGGCCTTCCTTCAAACTACCTGCTGGATCCTGTTTCCATTAAGAGCCGGAAATATTATTTATCCCCATATTCATTCTGTGATTACGCAAAATATTAGAAGAGCCGGCCGGAAACTGGTGTTTTTAAATAATGAATATTTGTTCATGAGGAAAACTATATTTATTTAGCTCCTTTGGTATATGGTTCATGATGTTATAAACCTTTATTTTCCTTTGAATGAGACAATAATTAAGTAATATATAGTAGCATTCATACTTGAGAGAATAAGGAATATATATATATATATATATATATATATATATATATATATCAAAAAGTGGATAGAACAAACGTTATAATTATTCCATCAAACATATATATATATATATATATACACATATTTATTTCTAGTGTTTTGTTGCAGTTTGTGACAATTTGAGTGATTAATCTCGTTGAAGAAGATTTGAGGAATTTCTGATGCATTGGTTTGAAGATTCAGCCCTGAGATGGGCGGCTGTGCAAGGAATTAATCTACTCGATCCAGATCTCTCAAATTAAACCGTCGTAAGTAATTGAAAGTTGAATGTCAGTTAGCCTGTGACGAAGGTCGGACGCCTCTTCCTTGAGCCGTGCATTCTCTAGAAGAACCCTGTTATGGCTCTCTGATGCATCATTTAACTTGTCCATGAGGTCCTGATTCTCAGTTCTTCGACGCAGCACCTGTGACCAGAGCTCATCTAGTTGCTTCTGCTTCCGCATCCTTGACCTGCGAGCAGATTCTCTATTAGAAATAATCCTCCTTTGCTTTCTCTCGTCGATGATGCTAAGCTGAAGCTCATGATCATCTCCTTCGTCTGAGGTTGAGTTATTGCTGATACACGAGGGCTGCGGAGTGAACTCATGGACGGAGAGAGAGGTTTGAAAATTCGGAAAGTTGTTTAAGAAGCTGCTGAAAGGGAGTGATGGCATGCTATTATCCTGCATCAACCCAAAATTATTTGCAAAATGGGTTGATTTTTCTTGAGCTAGGGGGTGGTGGATTCCTGCGATCTCGGACCGAAAAAGCATGGCTAAATATGGTTGGTGCATGTAAGAGTGAATTTGAAGGTTTATTGTGCAGATAGTGTAGAGAGGGGATGGACAGAATGAGGGATTTTATAGGAGGATTAAACAAACATATATATAGTAATAGCACTTCAAATGTGTGTGATGTATGCATGTAATGATTGGAACTGTTACTATATACAAGTAAGTGTGTGTGTGTGTGTGTGTGTGTGTGTGTTCAATGTTGATGCATGTATATTTCTTGGATAACGGATAACTTGAGTTTTTGGATAATCATTGATGTAATTCTTACTGGGGAAGGAATGTTTGTGGTAAAAATGAAGAAAAAAGTAAAGCCAATGAGAAAATAGTCTTTCAAAATTCATTCTAAATGTTGTCCCCTTCTGATTGATGACCAATTGTGGGTGACTGGAAAAATTAGAGCCATACAATAAAAATAGATTTTTTAGTGACCATTTTTATATTAATTCAGTGACCGGAAGGGCACTTCCATCTTTTTTTACTTTTTATATTATCATGTTGTTACTATTATATTTATAATCAATCTTAAAATTAAAAAAAAAATATTATTAAAAATTTTCGTTTTATAAATATATCTACAATAACATTAAAAATAGGATGACTACTAAGGTTGAGTAATACCAATAAAACTATTTTGTTATAATCTTTAAGGCCTTTCAGTTTCTTTTGAAGTTCTATTAATATTACAAGAATGCTCTACTCCATATAATTAGCACTTGACAATGATAATTACCAGAAGTGCTGAAATGTACTTGTCATCTTTTAGGTTCTAAATTCTGTCTCTTTCACACCAAACTAGCCGTCACCACAGCTTCTCACGTCTCTCTCTCTCTCTCAAGTCTCAAACATGCATTCTTATTATATACTTATAATTAAGCATAATTAAGATCGTGGTCAATTATTATTCGCTAATGGTTTATAATTAATTAATACAAGGTAGAAGTCAATATATAATACTCCCCTTGTTTGCTTTTAAAGGGTCATTGTCATTTATTAGTATTTCTTTGAAGAATAATTATATATATATATAATTATTCTATTATTCTTGAAAAATGGATCAAGAAAAGTGTAGACAAATCTCAGAGGTAGCAACGTGCAACCGAATTGAAGATGTTCTATATATTTATATTTATATGCATGCATGCTAGTATTAATTATTATATTAATTAAGAAACAGTTCGATATATATTAATTCCACCACTAGTACGTACTACTATTATGTTATTTTATATGTTTAATTGGTGATTACCCACTAACCAAATTAAACATCCCTTTGGTGCAACTTGATCCACGCAATCCTTGAAATATTTAATTTAAAGGCTTCTATATTCTATTCTCTAGTCATGTGAATGCCTAATCAAATAATTTTAGTTAAAACCCCCCACTAATTAAAACATCATCAGCTAATGGTGGATTCCCTTTTTAGATATATATATATATATATATATATATATATAGAGAGAGAGAGAGAGAGAAATTAACGTTGATCGAGAATACCAAATGTGTGCCATAAATCCCATACATTTTTAAAGAGTAAATATTAAAATTACATTTTGAACAAAGAGAGTATTAATTAATTTTTTTAAAAATAATTTATAATATTAATAATTTTATTGATTAAAATCTTATTAACTTTTAATATTCATTCGTTCGTGTTTGTAATTTCATTTTTTCATTACTTGAACAAATCACCTAAAAAAACTATGTTTAATTACCTATAATTTTCCATAATTTTAATAAGTTTTTTTCCCTTCCAGCTACACGTGTCTGCCATGTGAGGTTTTTAAGAAAATTTTCATGAGACCTCGTGACACCATAACAATGTCCCTTCTCAAGTTTCCATCAAGAACTAATTTGCAAGCTTTAGAATTTGGTAGCATCACTTAAATTGTACCCGCGTGTGCGTTTTTCTCCACTTTCCCCTCACCCAAACAACCCAATTAGTTATAATTAAGTATACTTTCTTTTTATCATGACGATTAGGTCATTGTGTTGCGATATATAATATATTGGTTCTAATAGGATAAGCTCATCATATCATCTTAATACCCTCTTGTGCACGTCTTTTATTCATTAATACGTTTTTAAATAATGATATATCTTGCAATTTTATATATTAATTTTTTAATTACGAGTGACGTGAATAATTATAGTTAATAATATTTTAACAATATATTTAAAATAATGTACTAATTTTATAATTCTATCCAATTCTATATATATATATATATATATATATATATATATATATATATATATATATATATATATATATATATACATACAATTTATGTGGTAAAGACTCTTAATTTTTTGGCCACAAGATTAATATATAAATATTCAGTTCTTAATTACCATATTTCCAGATGTTATTAGAATAATGATACGATAATAATGGCAAAAATTGTTGTTTAAGGTTGTTTATATAGTTCGTGAGATTATAACGATAATGATAAATTGTTCGTAGACGACAATGCTTTTGTAAGTCCATTAAGGTCAATTCTTTAAGTGTGCATTAAACTTCAAGTCTTTAACTTTGTTTATGGTAATGGCCAATGGGATTCGATAATTATGGATTATTTTAAAATATTTTAGTACAGTTTATGTGGACATCGTGCTCCTCTAATTATATATGCTTCCACTTGTCAAGTTGTAGAGACTCTATTTGTGATCAGATTTTAGAATTCATGGCCCTCCTTACGTACCTTACTAAAGTTTGTCAATTCCTAAATTTGATTTCGTTCACGGCAATCAAATTTAGGAATTGGATTAATGCATTTTTTTTTTAATCAAGACCTTATTAAATTAAATTAATTTTTAATAACTGAAGTTGTTAAAAGTCCGTGTATAGAAGAGCATGGTGTCATACATTTGGTAATATTTCTCGTCTTACCACTTAAAATATCCTACTCTTTTTCATGAAACATGTTTTTTTTGGCCAATATTTTATTCTAAAATAAAAGAACTCTATTTTTATTTTATTTTATGAAATAGGAGTATAAAATGACACATTCAGTGTGCTCAAATTAATCGTTACTACAATTTTACTACATTGACATTGTTCTGAAGTTAAAAATGTAGACATAAATATGGAATTAAAATAAATTCTTGAACTTTATAACTTATAGATTAATTTTTGTGGGACAGACCAATGGAGGACTTGCAAAAGTTTCTAGAAACCATAGTATTAATTAATATACGTACAGAGTTTTGCTAAATTACTTGCAAAAATAGCTACCTAATCTTATAAGTATTGTTTGAATTTCTTTTATTAAAGAAGTGGATGACTAATAGTACTTAAGGACTCGTCAAGAACTTAATTAATCCTTGAATCCCACCACCACCACCAGCAGAAACTAAGTCAGTTCTTTAATGACATCAACTATATACATACATACATACATTTATAACCGTACGTATTCTCAAATCTGTCATGATGGAAGTGCTTATTGCTTTATTTATTTATGCTAATCTTTGAACCTAATGGTGTGAAAATGTCAACTTCAATACTTTTTGGTGCTTCCATTAATTACCGACTTAATGGCCTTGCGACACTAAGTTGGGCTTTGAATTCTTTTTATGCATGGAAGTGAGGGAGGGAGTAAATTGAGGTTTAAGTGCAGAAAATGAAATGAAATCATTAATTAATTAATGGGTTCATATACGCACTCATTTTCTTCAAAATACTACTACTTTTTTCATTGACCAAGTGCTCATATTCATCATCCATCAACATATATAGTCCTTTGAATTCTAGTCTCCAATCCTCTGGGAAAAAAATATATCAGCTGAGAAAAAAAATACAAAGTGCATGCATGACTCGCATGCTACAATCCATTTTAAATTTAGATCAAAAAATAAAATCTTCATTTATTTAAAACGGAGAAGATCCTAGTCCACAATAAATACATATATGTACATTAAATGAAAATAGAAGTAAGTGAAAATTTAGTAATCTGATTATAGTTGTTTGACTCATCAATACAAACCATTGAATCCACAATCTTATTAGAAAAATAAATGACCGACCGGTCTAATTTAATTTGAGCATTACTAGAAGACACAATAACAAACACCCGAAATACATAAACATGCATAGCACACTCCAGGCCGACAAGGGCAATCGCGATCAGTCTTGCACTGATCTCCAGAGTTGTCAATAGAAGAAGGGATCATCATTAGACCCGACAAAAGCGATCCAGGTCCGTGGGTTAGGCCAGTCTGTTCGTCAAAAATTGGGTTATGGGCTTCATTTTTTTGGCCCATTAAAATTTGAGCCTTTTTGGCCTGGCTCAATTTTGACCCGGCCCAATGATCACCCGCCCGTGAGCGCCCGGCCCGCTCGTCCTTTAAAAAAAACCTTATTCGGCTGATGAGTGTTGGCTATCATTCAGGTCTGGCTTCTGAGACTCGCTAATAAAGTAAAAGACTAAAAGCCGAAAGGGATAGTTTTTCAGATCTATTTTCACCAGGTCTAAGTCTTCTAGTTCTAGTCATCTCTATTATTTCATCTAGATCTCAAACCCGAGTGAGAAGTGAGTGAGAGATGCATCGAGGCGAGGCGGAGAGTCCAGGTCGAGAGAGTGAGAGACCCGAGAAATGACGCCGAGACGCCGACTAACGAAAGTGACGATCGTGGTGCTGTGTAGCTTCTTCGATTCTTCTTCTCTCTAGAGTAGTTTTTTCTTCGTGGAAGGATTTTGTTCTATGATTTGATTTTGTTCTATGGTTTGATCATGATTTTGTTCTATCTTTTGTTTCGTCATTGTCGCTTTATTTTGTTATTGGATGAAATCTTTTGTTGGGGTTATCAGTTATGGGCCTCTTGAGTATCTTCATTTTGTGAGCATCGATACCAATATATATACACTGTTCAGATGCATTCAAGTATTCAACCTCCTATGACCTATCTTACAGTCTTACTGATCTTTCTATTGTTATTCTGTTTGTTCTATTTTTTTTTTAATTTACGTTCTTAATTTATTTTGTAATTCTACCTGAAGTATTGGAAGCTGCAGGGGTTAAGTTCAATGGCTGAAATCAAGTATATAAACTGCATGAATTAGAGATATAGATTAGATATTTCTTGAAATTACATTTCTGGAATCATTATCTTTTGTAAAAGTTTATTTCTGGAATCATTACATTTCTGCAGACTGCAGGGGTTAAGTTCTTTTTCCGTGTTAAATACTGAAATGGATTGACAGAGTTTCTTCTTTTAGGATTGTTCGGAGTCGACCTTTAGCATTGGAGCAAAAGTTCTCACAAAATATCGTAGTTCGCTTCTACCAGATAATGCACAAGCATTAATTTGTGGACGTAATTGGATTTGTGGATATGAAATACAAGGTTTGTTCTAGTTGTAAATATTGCTACTTTAATTGTAGCTTTTTAGTTTAATTTTGGGTATTGAACTATTGATATTTTAAATTGGTATTTTTAATATAGATGATGGGCTGACGGACGACCAATTTTTGGTACCGCTAGTTGCAAATCAAGAGAAAGGGTTCTAACATGGGAGAAATTACAAGGAGTGACTAGACATTACTCACTAGTAAGTACTTCATTTTTTATGGACTATTTTTTTGTTTTTTCAAGTACTAAGAAAATGTAGAATACTAGAATTGAATGCTTTGTTAAATAGCATTGTGAATTTGTGATTTACATTTGAATTGGATTATTGGAGTATGATTAGGCCTGTTTTCATTTGAATTTTTACCAAACACAATTTTGATTAGGCCTGTTTTCATTTGCATTTGAATTGGATTATTGGATTATTGAAGTTTGCCATGCTTGTATTATTTTTATTAGGCCTGTTTTCATTTGCATTTGCAGGATCTGTTTTGATTTTGCAGGATCTGTGAAACATTTATCAAATGGTTTAATAGGTGTTTGATATGATAAACATCTTCATTGTTATATAGTTCATCTAATCATTGTTGTAGTTATACTGTTAGCATCTTCTAAAGTCAAATGAATATGTAATGATAAAACTAAAAGGTTAAATAAAATTCATAACCCAAGTAATGTTTGGGACTGTTAGAGTTTAGTTGAGGAAACTAGTTCAATTAGTCAGTTCTATTTAATATATCTATATGACACTTTCTTGAGAAGGATTATCAAACAATAATTGGAAATATAGGGTAATTACCATCATATTTGATTTCAATATGATCTTGTAGTAAGATAATACCATTTTTTTATTGTTACTATGTGACTGACATCTGCATTTGTTAGAGTTCTTTATTGTTAGAGTTTGCATTTGCATTTGCTTCAGGATCTGTTTTCATTTTGCATTTTGCATTTGCAGGATCTATTTTGCAATTGATTATGACACATTTATGAATCTTTTTGTACAGGATGTCAACTGTCAAGCCATTCTTTCACTATCAGATGGAGATGGGATTGCAAGTATGCATTTGGAGTTTATTTCTGATTTCTGTTGATGATGATTGGTGACATGTCAAATGAAATGAATAGTCTTGATGTCTTCATGTCTTGGTTTGAATTTGTGTACTTTATCATTTATCAATCATTGATTCATTGTATGTAAATTATAATATGTTACACTGTTACAGCAACTGAACTTTCCCTAGAAAGAAAGTGGAGACAGCCAAACATGAGAGAATGATTGATTAAAAATTAAATATTATTGTGAATTTGTGATGTACAAGTTTTTTAATAAAATAAATAAATGAAAAGGCCCGCGGGCCGCTTAATTCCAACCCACGCAAAACTTCTAGCCATTTGCTTTGATTTCATTGATGGTCTTACCGCCAATAATGGTCTGAAACCCATTTAGGTTAGCGGCCGTTGCCGTGTCTAATCATCATCTTCATTTTTCCAAAGGAATAAATGTTGAGTATATATGTTTCAAAGACGCATTCATTCCTTGTTTACAAGTCGCAAATCCTCGCATGATGAAGGCTTGGTGACTCATTCGTGGAATTGCATTGGTATCTTTGTCGCCTCCTCATTGCCCTTGACAACTGCAAACCTGCATACATGCAATGCCAATTCTTCTTCACACACAATTGTTAATGCCTAGATATGACTTTCTATATATATAAAATTTTAAGAGAGAGAGAAATTACTGAGCTCTATTCACAACATCTGAATATAAATAAAGTTTGTGAGAAATGAGGTATTGACGAATATCGGGCTTCAAACATGTAGGTAAGGAAATCGTGCCTTGCTAGTTAGGGTTTGTGTTGGCTGAGAATAAGAGAAATCCACGAAGAGAACAGAATTGGTTGATTGCTTAAAGAGGGGAGAAGAACATGTGGGCGATTACTACATTAATGACACATGACACAACTCCTAAAATCTGGAAACCGTGTTAGGGTAGCAGGGATTCCAAGAGCCTTCTTGAGTTCTTCAAGTTGAGAGAATGTCCAAGCCCTTTAGTACTTTTAGATGGAATGCCCGAGTCTTAAGTCACCAAAAGCTTCCCCCCTTCCTAGAATGAAAGGGGTATTTTATATGGTTTCCTCGAATTAAGTGGTCACATGTTAGGCACATATTTTCATGGAAATACTAGAAATACCCTTTAGTCATTAGAATAATACCCATATTGCCCTATCCTTCTAGCCACTAATCCAATCCATCAATCAATTTTCAAAATGAGCCGCCTCTACGAGTCTTCTGCCTCGGGACACGAGGAGGCTTCTCCCGGGTCTAACGCATTTATTTATGACTTTTTCGTTTTCATTCGATTAGGTTATGCGAACCCTAATTTGCTCATTTAATGAGGTCGTGAAACCTTAATTATGCATTTAATTCAATTAGGTCATGTGAACCCTAATTTTGCACTTGGACCCATAAAACCTCGCAGAAACATTCGTGTCATACGCTCCTCATTATCTACTAAATGGGATGCAAACCAGGATAACTCCGCAAAACTTAGCCTCGTATTGCGATATGGTCATATTGTTTTGTTCCAGCTTGAAAAATTCTACCTCATTCATGTGACGAATACTCTCTGGAAAGTATACTTGTCATTGAACAATTCTTGGAACTTTTCCCAAGACATCTTCTGTGCGGAAAGATCATGAGTACGTTTTACATATTCCCACAAGTAATCTGTCTCTCCTTGCAACATGAAGGTGGTAAAATGAACCTTTTGCTCCTCGAAGCATCCCAAGACATCAAGTATCTTGGTGATCTGCTTCATTCATGTCTCTGCCTTAAGTGACTCGGGTTTTTCCAAAAATTCTGGTGGTCCCAGCTCCTTGAATTGCTTAGCAGTGACCAGCCGTGAGTTGCCATTGATTTCACCTGCATTTTGAACAGGAATCTCTCTCGTTTGGTGTTCCATGAATTGTAGAAAGCTTCTGGATATCCCATCGTTCATCATTTGGTCGGTGTTGTTGTTTACATGAGGATTATTGCATTCTTGATGCACATTATCCTAGTTATTGATTGGCGGTGTCTCAACGGTCTCATGTGTTCAATCGCTTATCTCAAAATTTTCAGATGTCATTTCCAAATACTGTCACAAAACAAGGGTTAATTAACATGTCACATATTATCCTTATATTCTGACCGACCAATTAAATAACAAATAAGCTTAGGTAGGACACACTAGTAAAGGATTTACTCATCTCTCCCCTCTAGTTCCTGTGACACCCCCAAATCCGGGTACTTCAATTCCACGGGATTTGGTGTTCACTATACAAATATCATCTATCTATCTATCCATAATAAATACAAACCATGCAATAGATAGAAATAAATCCTCCCCTTATAAGGTTACAATATTTGAATAATAAATACAATCTCAGGTTAAACTAACCTTAAATATCTGTGCGAAAACATAAACAAATAATAAGTCTTAAACAACAACAAGTCTTGACAATAAAATTCTTAAAATTAAATAACAAATCTTCATCACTTATTAGCTTTGCCCTTGCCTTTGCTAGTAGAAGGCTCGTCGGACCTTTCGTTCTTAACTGCAATGTTATTATTACGCAAGAGTGAGCACGATTGCCCACAACTATAATAATACAACAATAAAATAATAACATGCGAGTGAATCAAAAATTTTTGTAACAAGAAAACTCGGCTTTTGAATCAAGAATGAATGACAAGAATCAAAAGAACTTCTGAGGGTCATAAGACCTTAAACTATGTCCTAGGTTGTCAAGTGTTTATACTTGAAACCTTTAACAATCATAAGACTATGGACTCTTCTTCTCATACTTAGGGGGATAAGTCCTTAGTACCATACTGTGCACAATATCTTAACGTTAAAGCGTAAGTAATCCCCTATACAGGGTTGTTCATCTCAGTTTAACATTAGAGTCCGTACCAAAGGAATTTTGGTTAGGAAAATTCAACAAGGGTTCTGAAATTTAGAACGTTCATCAACTATGGACTAGTCGAATCAAAAAGGGTTCGCTAGTCTAACAAAGTTCAACAATAATTGATCTTTAAATTGAATAAAAATTTCGAGAGGTATACAATAGAATAAGTATTGTATAACAGAATCATACTTTGAAAAGATTAATAATCTTTAATATAACAAATTGAACGTGATTAATAATAACGAGAATTTACTCAATGTATGTTCATAAACTTGAATAACAATAACAAGTAGGGTTAGGAAACTTGCCTCGTGCGTAGGTTACACGTTAACTATACACGTTCCTCGATTTAATCCTACATACCATTTACATTTACAATACCAGTTAATTATAACGTAACTAGTCATCACAAGTTCATTCTTTTTGTTTAAACTCGGACTATGGCTATACTTAGTCAAATTACCACACTTGTTTTCATATAATATTACACTACACGAACAACAAGCTAACTACGTGTTCAACAATTTAATTAAACATGTAATTTACCTTATTGACATGTTAAGGATCTATTTAATTACCACATTATATGACTAACACATTTTTATGTTCATTAGATTAGGTTACAATTACAGTCCCTAAAATAAAACCACTAAAATGCTCATTCTTGGACAAACTGTAGAGTGGCGCTACGGCGCCACCATCAAGCCTAATCTCGTGCTGCGGCGCGGCCAACGTTGCGGCCTGGTCAAAGGCGTTGCGGCGTGGTTCGCGATGCGACGTGGTTCTGTACTGTGATCAAATGCGGTGCCATGACGAAGGTAACTAGAATCGTAATTTGCGAAAAATTGCAGAACATGGCCAAAACACCCAATTAATTTATTCTCAAGCATACCCAGACACTGTAATACACATATAACTACTACTCAACCCTTCTAGCATGATTTTAACAAGTTAAACATACAATATCCAGAATCAAATCATGTAACTTCACGTTCTTGGTGATTTTGCAAGTTTTTAAATATAAAACATAAAAATTGACACTACGGTTTTGTTATAACACCAAATCTGTCCATTTGAAGTTTGATTTCTTCGTTTTGACGTGTGACAACATAATCTACTGTTAAATTTCAAGTTAAACAATAATTCGTAGTATACCAATTCCCATAAGGGCCATACATATGAAACTTATACTCAATAACTTCACAAATCTAATTACAACATATTGTTAGAGTTTATGCCCTAGAGGCCAATTATTTAATATAATTGCTTAACGTTTTGATATT
Source organism: Panax ginseng (assembly GCA_020205605.1). NCBI lineage: Eukaryota > Viridiplantae > Streptophyta > Magnoliopsida > Apiales > Araliaceae > Panax > Panax ginseng. The sequence continues at coordinate 137,806,724 of CM035135.1, read as the reverse complement.
ATATTTGATTAAATAAATATATGATTTTATTATGGTTTTATTTACTGCGTAATATAATTGTTAACATAATAAAATTCCTTAGAATAGTGATACAAATTATATAGTTTCAAGTATGTGACTTGAATATGAGATTATATATTACCATTAGTATCAGTGTTCTTAAATGTCCCTAGACGAGTATCATTGTTGATGGGACAACAATGATGCATTGAGACTAGTATGTGGATTGATTGATGACCAAATCTCATTGGTCATAAATATATGAGATATTAAGTCAACGATGCATGGAGTACGTTGTTGAAAGCGATGTAATCGGACATACCCACCATGAGAATTCTATATGGAGCATTATGCGAAGTGTCATTAGCAATTCTCATAGTGACAATGATGTAATGGTCCTCCTAACTCGAAGTCATTTATATTACTATACGAGAATTTATGTACTTTGATATCATCAAATGTCACCTTTAAATGTGGTGGACTATAAAGGTGATTATTGGGTTCATCATTAATCGTGTGAGAAATATGAGTGATCTAGATGGAATTTAACCATCCCATATATATTATGGGTGATATCCATAGGCCTCTTGATTGAGTAGGACTATGAAATGCATGGCCATGCTCAAATAGTGATTTGTTTCATATAGTCTACTCATTGATCAAGAAAAACTCAGATTAAATTATGAAGAGTATGACACATTCCATGACTCGAGTTTAATCTAGGATATTAAGGTTAAAAGGATTAAATTACATTGAAACATTGGTCACTTAAAAGGTTGCATCGAATCATCGATCTTATTATTACTTGGGTAGCAGTGATGCATTACTAGATGCCGCTTCCGCTTATAATTTTATAATATGATTTTAAAATTATTGCCAACGTAATAATAACCTATAGGGTTACACACATGTAACGTTATTTAAAGGAATTAATTTAAATTTTAAGGATTTAAATATATTAATATGATTAATAGTATTTAAATCACAATTTAAATTAAAAGGATAATTTATATATGTATATTAATTAAGTAAGACTTAATTAAGAGATATATATATATAAATTTGGATTTTATGAAATTAGGTTTTGATTTGATTAATTCCTTTTAACTACTATATATATATATATATAGCCTACTTGGGTAAGATATCATAATTGAAAAACCCTAGCCGCTCTAGAGAGAGACTAGAGAAAAGCATTTGAAGAAAATCCATTCCTTTTGGTGGCTAATCTGCAAGTCCTTCTTATTGCGAGAATCGTTCGACGGTTCGTGTAAGCGTTGCTCAAATGTGGATACCGTAGAGAGCACAATCGGTTTGTATTGCGTTGGAGATTCGAGGTTGATCGGTTTTGATTCTCGCTTGTTTATATCTGGTATAATCTCTAAACCTCTCTGAATTAAATGATTTTTCGCATGGATCCTGCTTTTTAGGGTTTGAAATTGCTTTAAAATTTTAATTTTTACATTTATGCTTTTCATCGTCGAAGCCCAACACGTATTTGTATGCAATTGATGTTATGAAAACATATGAAAGATAAATTAAAAATTTTAATGTACGGATAATATGGTAAACTAAGTCATTAATGCTTTCTTAAAATCTAAAAACTGTGACACCCCCAAAATAGGTATACATCACCCATTCTGAGTTGTCAATACACTGCATGTAAACAACTACAACTTTATTATTACAACAAGAAAGCTGTGAGTTTAAATACTGAGATATTGCCATCTAAACAATATCCACATACAAATAAATCCTCATCATAATTATTGATACATTATTTTACAAAATGGTGAGGACTACTAAACAACTCTCTAAAACCATCATTCCATACCCCGACTTGTTCATTACATTCTCGCCTCCCGAGAAGAAAAATGGAACAAAAAGGAAAAGGGTGAGCTCAACTAGCCCAAGTAAAGAATATTATGACTAAGATAATATACAACAAATTATCGTTAGTCTTCAACAGGAAAAATTTAATAGAATACAATAGACAACAAGTTTTAAATCAATACTCATCTAATGAAAAATATTAATTCATAGAAGAGTTACGTAGAGGATGAAATCTACTAATATCTATGAATTTAACAATCCATCATCAATATTTTATCCCCGTAACATCAATCAATATATATCCGAATCATATATTCATCCTCAGACTACAAGCAAGGACATTCACCAAATTGGTCATGTTCATCTAAACACTGCTCATCTTTTGCACTACGGGCCAAAGATATTCAATAATATCATCATTTAAGACCGAGGATGATAAAAAAAAAAATTTAAAAAACGAATCCAAATTGAAACAAAATGACAAGGATTAAGGATTAAGGATTCAGTACTTTTGTTTTATCCACGTCCAAAAATACCTCAAAAATAATCATAGTGGTGTAAAATTCAAGAATGATCAAAACATGGATACAATCAAAACTAGTATCCACAATAGATATTTTGGACTAAAAGGAAAATTTTCATTTTTTCGATGAATAGTCAGATTCGTGAATAAGATCAGATACGTGAATAGTCACAGTACACGTAAATAGTAACTCGACACCAAAAGTTTTAAATTTGATAAAAACTTCAGATCAATATTTCAAAGATAATGATATTGAAGAAATAATATCATTACGAAAAAAAAATAATATCCCTTAACTCCTGGAAAGACAAAGATTTAACCTGGAATAATCGGATATAAAGCTATAACTTGAACTTTCACCGTATAGCAATACTCAAAGTATACTCAAAATACTCACAAGAATACGCTCGATAATATAGAGAGAGAAAACTTCAATTTCTGGTGTGATTTTCAATTCTAACCTAAGCACCTATTTATAGGAAATTGCTTAGAACACCAAAGCAGAAAATTTAATATAATAATATATTTATAAAAAAATTTCTACGCCATCCTTTGGGAATCTGAAATCAGCCACCTAGCATGTGATTAATGAGGCTCACAACATATAAAAAACGTTTTTGTTATTTTAAACAATTAAAACTTCCAAAAATTAATTATTTCGGAACTCCGGAACTTCAATAATTCACAATAAATAGCCTTTTTGTCAGAAAATTCGAATCTCGCGAGTTTTTATAGGAAATTCAATTCTCTACAACTTTACTGTAAGAAAGTTTTTAAAATTCCAAATGTAAATTGACCGAAATCCACAAACAAAGCGATTTTACATGTGCTATAATCAAATTTCATCAATAAATGGGGTCCACCGACATGTTTAACATGTTTTAAACATTTATTACAACAAAAATACTCTTCCTCCTCAGATACTAATATATCCCACATTCGTTGTAAAAATATCACCATTATTATATTATTAAAATATAATAATATATATATATATATATATTTAAATGAATTATTTTATCGTAAAAAGATAAAATTTCAATTTTCAACAATTGTCACATTAAAAATTTTCTATCTATATCCACATAAAATCAATATTTTCCTCATCATATGAATCAATAATTAATTATTCACAAATAATATTACGTAATCACAATATCGACAACCAAGCGGTTCAGGAAGAGGGGCTTTCCAATAAGAATTTCTCCTCTTTGGCAGCACAATTAGGTGACCAAACCTCTCCTTAGATGTAACTTTCTAGACATTGCCAATAATGTTATCTAATAATATTATTCGAGATAATATGAATTATTCGCTTCGATAATGAAAAAATCTTGTGTAATGACAATTATTGAAACAACAAAGAATATAAAATATCAACACAACAATTATTGAACCAATAAAATACCGAAGCAAGAATTATCGTAACCATTATTGAGTAAAGGCCTTCACGTAAGAGTTAATAATTGGTGCAATACGCGTGTCTTCTTGTGTTTTAACCCATCGAGTATTTTAACAAGATTAACTGTGAATAACTACGCTAGTTATTTTTAAACAACTTGTATTTGTCATTTTCTTCATCCAATCGCTTTTTCCGTTATGGGTCCCACACATGGTCAAGCGCCGTCGCATTTAATATTCCCCGACGAAGCATTTAATATTCCACGCACCAAATGAATATTCCCAAACAACAATGAATATTTTATAACCATTTGCTTATTTTGAAATATTTAATGATTTTACCCATAACTATCCACATTAATCGATCAACCCTTACTATTTCAAAATAATAAATAGAGAAAAATAAATTTCATTTATTAATTATTTGGGGTCTTACAACCTCCTCTCCTTATGAAATTTCGTCCTCGAAATTGACATACGTTAAGTCTTCGGCTATCCAAGATCTTGACAGGTAACTCCTCATACGTTACGTCTACGGCTATCTCGCCCGATTATAACTCAATAACGTGGTTCGGGTCTTTCACATATTTACGAAGTACAGATATGTGAAACACATTATGAACACGAGACATACTTGGAGGTAACGCGAGTCTATAGGCTACATTTCCTACTCTGGTCAAGAATTTGAAATGGATCAATAAATCGTGGATTGAGCTCCTCTCTTCCCAAATCTTGTAACTCCTTCCATGGAGCAACTTCGCAACAATACATGATCCCCTATACTAAATTCCACGTCCTTTCGATGAAGATCCGCATAACTCTTTTGTCGATCTTGTGCCATTTGTATACGTTGTCGAATCATTTGGATCTTTTCTAGTAGTCATACGTCTTAACTCTCGGGTCCCAAACAATGTTGTTTTACCCACCTCATCCCAACATATCGGAGAAAGCGACACTTTCATCATATAATGCTTCATATGGAGCCACACCTATACTTGCTCGATAATCGTTGTTGTAGGAGAATTCCACCAATGGTAAATACTTATCCCAATCGCCTTGAAGTCAGGACACGTAGTCTTAATAAATCTTCAAGAGTTTGAATAGTCCTCACCGATTGTCCGTCTGTTTGAGGATGGTATGCCGAATCAATCAGAAACTGCATCTCCATAGCTTTTTGCAAGCTAACCCAAAATCTTGAAGTGAATCTTGGGTCACGATCCAAACTATAGATCTTCGGCATGCCATGCAACCTCACAATCTCATTTACATACATACTCAAGAAGACGCTCAAGAGAATAAGTCTCCGTATCGGCAAGAAATGTGCAGACTTGGTTAATCTATCAACAATAACCCAAATAACATTTATGCCTTGAGAAACCGTGGAAGACTCAGAATCTTAAATCCATGGTAATGTGTTCCCACTTCCATTTCTAATCTCAAGTGGTTGCAATGGTCCCTTAGGCACTTGATGCTCCGCCTTTACACGTTGACAAGTTAAACATGTTGAGATAAAATTTGCAATCTCTCTCTTCATATTGTTCCACCAAAATGTATGTCAAGATCACGATACATTTTAGTACTTGAGGATGGATTTCAAATGGTGTAGTGTGTGCTCCATCATAATCTTGTACTTCAAATCGTAGTCGTTAGAACACAAAGTCTAGAGTGGACTCAAGTATTCCTTCTTCATCGATTCTCGCCTTAATAAAGCACCTTCTTGTACTTTCTTCTTCATATGCATCGCCTCCGAATTCGGTGGCTTGAGCAACCTTAACTTTTCTATTAAAGTTGGCTCTACGCAGATACTTGACATCATCGCACTCGCTCCTCGCATATGATCTTCTACTCAACGCGTCCACCTACCACGCTCGCTTTTCCGGGATGGTATTGAATAGTGTGGTCGTAGTTTTCAATAGCTCGAGCCAACGTCATTTTGCCGCATGTTAAGTTCTTTTTGAGTGAAGAAATATTTAAGGCTTTTTATGGTCCTGAATATATTTCCACTTTCTCCCCATAAAGATAGTGTCTCCGGATCTTTAGCATGAAAACGATCGGGCCGCTAACTCTAGATCATGAGTAGGATAATTCCTCTCATATTATTTAAGTTGTCATGAGGCATAGGCTATGACTTTCCCATGTTGCATGAGAACACATCCTAACCTTTGCTCAAGCATCATCAGAGATAACAAATCCATCCGATCCGGATGGTATTGTTAGAACAGTCCAAATAAGTCTCCTCCTAAGCTCTTGGAAACTCTTCTCAGATTCTTCACTCCAAACGAATTTTGTATCCTTCCGAAGTCAATTTGAGTTAATGGAGTAGCAATTCGAGAAAATCCTTCCACTTAATCTCCGATAATAACCAATTTAAGCCCAAAAATCTGCAGATTTTGATCACCGACTTGTTCTTCTAACTCAGTATTGCTTCAATCTTATTTGGGTCAACAGATACTCCATGTTTTGACACTGACGTGCCAAGAAATGCTACTTCCTCAAGCCGTAACTCGCATTTCTTTAACTTGGCATATAACTTATTTTCACGAAGCCTTTGTAGTATTAGCTTCAAATGGTGCTCATGATCTTCACGGCTTTTGGAATATATGAGGATGTCATCAATAAAGACAACAACGAATCGATCCAAATATTCCTTGAATACTCGGTTCATCATATCCATGAAAGCCGCAGGGCATTAGTCAATCCAAATGACATGACTAGAATTCATAATGCCCGTACCAAGTTCTAAAGCGATCTTTTGAATATCCTCGCCTAATCTTCAAATTGATGATATCCGAATCTAAGATCGATTTTTGAAAAGAATTCAGGCTCTCTTGAATCGGGTCAAACAAGTCATCAATACGAGGTAGAGGATACCTATTCTTGATAGTGACATGGTTCAATTCCCCGATAGTCAATATTAAAGTCGCATACTCTCCCGCTTCTTCTTCTTTACTTAATAAAACAGAGCACCCCAAGGAGATGTACTAGATTTAATAAAACCGATGTCCAACAACTCCTATAGTTGGACCTTTAACTCCTCAAGTTCAATAGAGCCATTCGATATGGGGTTTTAGAAATGGGCTTGTATGCGTGTTCAAGGTCAATAAAGAATTCAACTTCACGCTCGGGGGGTAATCGGAAGTTCTTCAGAAATACGCCAGAAAGTCAATAACAACAGAATATTATTCAAATTTGACGTGTCTTTATTCAAATCCATAACATGGGCTAAGAAAGCTTGACATCCATTTTTAATAAACGAATAACTTTATGATTAGATATGACAAAGGATTGATTTTAATGGTTTAGTTGCTTGAATTGCATACAACAAAGTTGTTTAGGAATATGAAAGCTAACAACCTTATTTAAAACAATCAATTTTGGCATGATGAGTAGTTAACCAATCAATCCCTAAAATCACATCAAAAGCAAGTATCTTTAAAGAGATAAGGTCAATGGTGTAAGGTGATGGTGCCAACTTGAATCAAACAAGATTTATAAACAATGGATGTGATGAAAGTTTCTCCTAACGAAGTTTCCACAGATAGTCAAAATCTAATTTCTCCGAGTCAAGTTTAAACGTTGAGCACAAGCAGGAGAGATAAATGAATGGGTAGAATCCAGATTCTAGTAAAGTATAAACTTCACAAGAATTTATAAAAATTTTTACCCGTGATCACCTCGTTTGGGTTCTCGATTTTGACCACCACAACAAACGCTTTTCTAGAACCGTTGACTTTGACTTTTCGAGACGGTCTTTTGAGTCACCGTCCCTCATTGAACTAGGTTTCGCCACCGCTGTAATCTCGAGCGATATGTCCTTCCTTTCCACAATTATAGCATACCGAACTGTTGCTAGGGCGCTTTTGACCGATATGTCCCTTTTTCCCAGATTTATAGATACGACCGGTGGTCGTTCTCCTCCTTGGAACCATTCTGTCTTGCATCGCTGCCTTCATACGGTCGTTGTTGAATCTCCTCTTTTTAAAATCTCCTCTCGATTTCGCTTCTTCTATTTTTCATGGCCATGATTACCACCAGAGTGGTTACCATTTTTGTCCGCTCTTTTTCTTTCTCCATGGTTATTGTTGTTTTGTTGATCGTTATCTCGGTAGATGATCCTCGATTGTGGTACCTCGATCGACCGCATTCGTTATCTCGCTCTAACAATTCGAGCCTCGTTAACAACATCTCTGAATAGAGAGAAAATTTATGAGAGATGAGATATCGACGATGCCGGGTTTCAAACCTCTCGTAAACATCTCGCGTCACACGTTCCTCATTCTCCACCAAATGAGGTGCAAAACTCGATAACTCGCAAACTTCGCCGCGTCTTCGAGACACCGCCATGTTGTTTCGCTCAGCCTAATAAACTCTACTTCCTTCATACGACGAACACTTTCAGGAAAGTATTTGTCATTAAATAGTTTCTGAAATGTCTCCCAAGACACGCCGAAAAGTGGTTGGATGGTTACGCTTCACGACTCCCACCAAGTGATCGCCTTCGCCGCCACGGAACATAAAGGTGGCGAATGGAACCTTCTGTTCTATGTGCATCCCAAGACATCGAATATCTTGGTAATTTGTTTGACCCATGTTTTCGCCACGATCGATCTCGGCTTTCCCTTAAATTTCGTGGTCCCAACTCTTTGAATCGTCATTGTGACAACCCATGAATTGCTATCATTTCTCCTCGATTTTGAACACGAAGTCTCCTCATCCGATTTTGCATGAACCGCAAAAGCTTCTAAACATCCCCTCGCTCATCATCCGCGTCAAATGGTGTTGTTCACGGGAGGAACATTGCCACTGTTAATGACGTTCTCCTCGTTGGTGAGTAAGACAGCGCTCCACTATTTCATTTCCATTGTTAATATTCTCATCGACATTCTCAAACACCGTCATAAAACAAGGGTTAATTAAGGAAATCAATATATCACATAATATCCCTATATATCGACCAACTATCAAATAAGCTTAGTAGACACACTAGCGAAGGATTTACTCATCTCTCCCTCCTAGTTCTATTCCCGATCTCCGCCAGAGATCATATCCCTAAGCTCGATACCAACCGTGACACCCCCAAAATAGGTATACATCACCCATTCGAAAGTTGTCAATACACTGTGATCAAACAACTACAACTTTATTATTACAACAAGAAAAGCTGTGAGTTTAAATACGATATATTGCCATCTAAACAATATCCACATACAAATAAATCCTCATCATAATTATTGATACATTATTTTACAAAAATGGTGAGGACTACTAAACAACTCTCTAAAACCATCATTCCATACTCCACTGTACTCGCTTACATTCTCGCCTCCCGAGAAGAAAAATGGAACAAAAGGAAAAGGGTGAGCTCAACTAGCCCAAGAAAGAATATTATGACTAAGATAATATACAAAAAATTATCGTTAGTCTTCAACAGGAAAAATTTAATAGAATACAATAGACAACAAGTTTTAAATCAATACTCGCAATGAAAAATATTAATTCATGTAAGAGTTACGTAGAGGATGAAATCTACTAATATCTATGAATTTAACATACCATCATCAATATTTTTATCCTCGTAACATCAATCAATATATATCCGAATCATATATTCATCCTCGCACTCTGCCAAGGACATTCACTAGTTGGTCATGTTCATCTAAACACTGCTCATCTTTGCACTACGGCCAAAGATATTCATCGAAATCATTCATCTTTGCACTACGTGCCAAAGATATTCATCAAAATCAATCATCTTTGCACCACTGCCAGCCAAAGATATTCAATAACATCATCATTTAAGATCGAGGATGATGAAAAATATATTTTTTTTTAAAGAAACGAATCCAGTGAAACAAAATGACAAGGATTAAGGATTAAGGATTCGTACTTTGTTTTATCCACGTCCAAAAATACCTCAAAAATAATCATAGTGGTGTAAAATTCAAGAATGATCAAAACATGGATACAATCAAAACTAGTATCCACAATAGATATTTTGGACGAAAAGGAAAATTTTCATTTTTCGATGAATAGTCAGATTCGTGAATAAGATCAGATATCATCGTGAATGAAGGTCAGATACGTAAATAAGAATCTCGACACCAAAAGTTCTAAATTTGATAAAAACTTCAGATCAATATTTCAAAGATAATGATATTGAAGAAATAATATAATTACGAAAAAAAAAATATCCCTTACTTCTCGGAAAGACACAAGATTTAACCTGGAATAATTGGATATAAAGTTATAACTCGAACTTTCACCAGATAAAGAATACTCAAAGTATACTCAAAATACTCACAAGAATACGCCGATAATATAGAGAGAAAACTTGATTTCGGTGTGATTTTCAATTCTAACCCAAGACCTATTTATAGAAATTGCTTAGAACACCAAAGCAGTAAAATTTAATATAATAATATATTTATAAAAAAATTTCTACGCCATCCTTTGGGAATCAAATCACCACCCAAATGTGATTAATGAGGCTCACAACATATAAAAAACGTTTTTGTTATTTTAAATAATTAAAACTTCCAAAAATCAATTATTTTGAACTCCTAACTTTAATAATTCACAATAAATAGTCCTTTTGTCGAAAATTGAATCTCATGAGTTTTTATAGGAAATTCAATTCTCTACAACTTCGCAGAAGAATGTTTTTTTCAAATTCCAAATGAAATTGACCAAAATCCACAAACCAAGCGATTTTATGTGCTATAATCAAATTTCATCAATAAATGGGGTCCACCGACATGTTTAACATGTTTTAAACATTTATTACAACAAAAATACTCTTTCCTCCTCAGATACTCATATATCCCACATTCGTTGTAAAAATATCACCATTATTATATTATTAAAATATAATATATATATATATATATTTAAATGAATTATTTTATCGTAAAAAGATAAAATTTCAATTTTCAACAATTGTCACATTAAAAATTTTCTCCATCTATATCCATATAAAATCAATATTTTCCTCATCATATGAATCAATAATTAATTATTCACAAATAATATTACAGAATAATCACAATAAGGACAACCTGTGCAGTTCCTGGGAGCAGAGGGCTTTCCAATAAGAATTCTCTCATCTTGGCGCACAATTAGGTGACCAAACCTCTCCTTGAGATGTAACTTTCTCGGACATTGCCAATAATGTTATCTAATAATATTATTCAGATAATATGAATTATTGCTTCGATAATGAAAAATACTTCAGAATGACAATTATCAAACAACAAAGAATATAAAATATCAACACAACAATTATTGAACCAATAAAATAATCGAATAAAGAATTATCGTAACCATTATCGAGTAGAAGTGCCTTCTTATGTAAAGAGTTAATAATTGGTGCAATACCGTGTCTTCACGTGTTTTAACCATCGAAAGTATTTTAACAAAGATTAATCGGTGAATAACTACGCCAATTATTTTTAAACAACTTGTATTTGTCGTTTTCTTCATCCAATCGCTTTCCGTTATGGGGCCCACACATTACTTGCGTCGTTGCATCTAATATTCCCCGACAAAGATTTAATATTCCATTTACCAAATGAATATTCCCCGACAACAATGAATATTTTATAACCACTTGCATATTTTGAAATATTTGCGTATTTTACCCATAACTATCCATATTAATCACATCAACCCTTACTATTTCAAAATAATAAATAGAGGAAAATAAATTTCATTTATTAATTATTTGGGGTCTTACAAAAACGATAAATAAAAAGTAACAAATTTTACTCTATAAAAAAACAAATACAAAAGAACGGAGAGAAACTAATTAATATAGACGTATTTCGTGGGAGACTAACATGCTTAGAAAATTAATTAAGAAAGCTAAAACTCAATATTTAAGGTAAGCTATGAATTTATGTCATATTTATTTTCAAATTATTTTAAACAAACGTGCTTAATTGTGTTAAACGTGTCAATCAGTTAATTATGCATATGATTAACACATTTAAATTTCGTGTTAAACGTGTTAACCTGTTTATGACATAAAAATTATTTACACTTAATACTAACCCTCTTTAATTGTATGTTGTGTTAGTGTCGAGTTACCGTCTCTTGTTAGAAATTGTAATGACTCGTATAATTAAATATGCTATGCATGGTGAATAGTATGATTTAAAACAGCAGTTCATCATAGAACACAAGGACATCATACATTAGAATTTGTGGATTTGATAGTATCAACATAAAAAAGTGTTCTATTTTTGAAACAGTGTAGAAGACTGAAATATATCAAATATATTATGTTTTAATGAAAAAAATTACAAGTGATTCTTGTTGACTGATCAAGAGGCCGGCGTCATTGATTCTTGTTGAATGGGGAATAAGACCATATGAAGATTTAAAACAATGTTTGGAACCTAAAAAAAATTGTCTTATGAACATATCCACGTACACTTTATAAAGAATCTAGAATAATCAAGCGTAATTAATTGACCAATTGTTAAGTAAAGTGGGCAAATTAATTAAGCCTTACATAAATAAAAGCTATATATAGAATATTGGACAAGACGGGCCCAAGGCAAAAATTTGCATACACAAGAAAAAAAATTAAAAAATTAATATTTTTATTTTATAGTGAAATCTAGTGAGGAGGAATTTACGAAATTAATATTTTTATTTGTAAAAATATCAATTATTAAAGTGGATAGATTGTAATAACTCGCGTTTGTTATAGAACTCAACATCATCATAATCCATAGCCATAGTCATAGCCATAGAGAGACTCACGCACATAAAATTAAAACGAAGAAGAAAAAGGAGAGGTAGAAATTATAACAGCTGAATTTTATAGTATATTGGTAAATTGATTGATAATTAATAGTGATGATATGAATTAGAAACACGCGCAGGCGTTTCGTATACACATTGGAGCCAAGGATCTACCACAGCACTGCCGAGAATACCCTCGCACCCATTCCAAGGTTTGTCGTCGGAGCTGGACGTCAATTCCGGCGATGGTCAACACATGTCGATTGCTGTTTTCATAATTCCATCATGCGGCCCAATTAACGATGATTGTCTTTGTCATCATCTTAATATTTCCACTAAAAAGAATATTCTCCGACCAATCAAATATTTTATAACAACTTGCATACTTAGCAAAATTTATAAATATTACCCACAACTATAACATTATATCAAATTCATTCCATAATATTCAAAAATGATATTTATAGAAAAATAATCTTTATTAAAAAAAAAATGGGGGTCTTACATTGACATACTATGTTGCAATTGCGAAGAATACCCCCGCACCCATTCCAAGGTTTGTCGTCGGAGCTGGACGTCAATTCCGGCGCCGAATAATTAAGGCGATGGTCAACACATGTCCAGTTGCCTTTCGTTTATTTGGGAGTCCCTACTTTACATGAAACTTTGCATTCACCGGAAGTTATACTTTGTGGCCTCATCTCACATTTTGCGATCGATAAACCTGCTCATGCAATGACATACATACATATAATTAGTGGCATTCAAATAATCTGTCGCTATTGTAAATTATTCACAAATACTAATAATATTTTTATATATATATGTTCATTAAGAGAGACTAACCAACAACAAGAAGCAATAGGGCTGACACGAAAAGCAGCTTAAACGAGTACTTCCCCATATGTATATCTATTGCCTATTGGTGATGTGATTTATAAGCAACTATGCTATCAGCTTTACTTAATTTGCAATGTTATATATTAAGAATGAGTATGCTCTACCGAGAGGGGAAGAAACATGAATATATATAGAGGAAAGGGCATTAATTATTTAGATTACAAAAACTCTATCAAGATTATTATCAATTAATGTCAAATTATATTATTTTATTTGGCAATTAATATTGGCTGAGCATGTAATAAATATCGGTTAACGTGTTCGCTACAACATTTATAAAGGTGTTGCTAAATACACATTTGTTCAGTTAGCATCATTTTGTGCTATATATGACAATATGACAATCTCTTATTTACTCTTTAAAAAAATATTTTATTTATTATTTAAATAAATTATAAAAGTTTTCATCTCCAATAATGTGATATCAGTAGGAAATTGATATTTTCACAAGTAAAAATGATGTTTTCATTGTGGAAATATTAGTTTTTACTTGTAAAAATAACAATTCCCTATCATTAATTACTCGATTATGTCATAAATATCATTTGTCTTATTTAATGTTTTGCAGACATATTTGAAAATAAAAAGTGAATTATTACTCTCAAGAAAATTTTGATATTTTCACAAAGTTTCTCTCATATGAGTGTGGATCACATTTATTATTCATGTGAATGGAACCTTACAGAAATATCAATTTTTCATGTACAAATATAAATTCCTAAGCATTAGTTTTTTTATTTTAGGATAGTCTAGTAATTTTATTGCCCAAGTTGTTAAAAAATAATAATAAATAACTCTCTCAAGATGGTTTTTCTAAAAAAAAAAATCAATATATATTTATTAGCTAAATTGACCATAATTTGTCTCATGTCAATCTTTTTGGTAATTTTGAACCTTTTTAAATATAATTATTATCAAATTCTCCCTTAGTGTTCTATTCTTCATTATCCAAATAATCATGAAATGATCTGGCATTAGGATGGGTATGATATTAATTACTACATTTGTTTAAGTTTAGAGACAGAAAATAGAGGATTTAGTAGTTTAAACTTTTTATAGTTAAATTGAGATCTTTTAAATTAAAAATTGATGTAATTTATTTAATTTTTGAAAATAATATAATTTATAATTAATAGAACAATTTAAATAGTTTATATATAGTTTTCATGATTGTATTATCTAATTTTTAAATGAATTTATATCAATTTTAAATTTAAAAACATCTTAAAATATTTTTAAAAAACTTCTTTTAATTTAAATTCTCTAATACTGAGTACATCCCTCTCATAATAAATTTAGTGGAACAATACTCAGTCCTAATACACATTCCGACATTGCAACATTACTAGTAATTTATAATCAGATTATGGAAATTAAATGAACGTAAATACACAAATCCTACAGACTACAAGCAATTTAAGATTTTATTTGGGCCCCAGTAGTTTTTTTATTAAAGAAAAGAAAAAAAATGAATGGAAGGGAAAGATTCACTTCTCAAAAGTAAGAGAAATTTTTTCGTCCTCTATTTATATGCACTATAATAAGTTAACTCCAACTATTTCATCCTCTCTTTATAATTAGCCATCACTCGTTCCAAATTCTTTTACCGTTTTGCAACTATCAGTACTTCATTCTCCATACATAAATAAAAGGGTTTTCTTAACTTAAAAGAGTTTTCTTAACACGTGCTAAGCACGAGATTTAAAGTATGAGGTCTATTGAAATATAATTTTAAATACATAAAATAATATTTCAATAAGACCATATACATCTAAAATTATATTTTAGTGAATCACATCCCTTAAATTCTGTGTTCAACTTGTGCCAAGGCCACGTGTTAAGAAAACTCTTTTTTATTTTGCGGGGGAGGTGTGTTAACAATTGGTTGGCTTATTTGATTATTTTTAATAAAGGAACAATTATACTTTCTAATATATTTATTTAAATAATTACAATAATAGTGTATTCTTAAAATATTTACACAATTAATGCATTTAAATATTTTATTTATAAAATTAATATATTTATTATATCTTTAATTTAGATGAGTATTTTAAATATCATCTTTATTATTGTCATCATCATCATCAAAAATAAACACTTTCGATTTGCAACCTCCATCGCCATCTCTTTCCCTCCCGATCCGCTTCCCCTTCCGCCGCTACCTTCGACTCCTCCTCCTCCGCCTCCACCACCTCCGTTATGACCACCTCCGCCTCCATTATGATCGCCTTCCGCCACAACCTCTGCCGCCTCCTCCTCCGTTATGACCACCTCCTCCTCCATTAACCGTTTTACCACCTGCAACGTTTTTCACCACCCCACTGTTGGTTAACTTATAAATTAATTTAAGAATTGTTTAGTGTTACTTGGAAAAAAAAAATTTATAGTGCAGTTGGTAGCCAAACCTGCATATCAAGATAACCTATTCAGTTTTATTAAGTTACCAATTTATTTTAAATGTGATACAGTTGATAGTCAAATATTCGTGCAGTTAGTTGATTGCCAAACCTTCACTCAAACCAAGATTTTATTAAGTTACAAATTTATTTGAATGTGATATAATTGGTAGCCAAACCTTTATACAAAGGTAAAAAAATTCAAAATAGTAACTCAGATACTTCTGAATATTTGCGACGAAGGAAGATGATGAAGGGGAGGAGAGGGCGATGTAACGACGACGCAACCAAGGATTTCTGGAGATTTACGACGGAGGATGATGAAGAAAAAGAGAGAGGAGACGATGATAAAGACAATAAACGGTAAAAGAGATAGATTAAAATGGAGAAGATATTTTTTTTTCTTTTGATTTGAATTATGAATTTATTTTTGTTATTAAATTCTAAAATTTTAATTTTAATTATGACAATTATTTTCCTTAATTTTAAATTTTCTTATTAATGTGTAATTGAATGATTTAAGTTTAAATTATTAATTATGACAATTATTTCTCCTTAATTTTAAATTTACTTATTAGTGTGAAATTAAATAATTTAAATTTATTACTCTTTTGTAATTATTTTATGAATGCAATAATAATATAATTATTTTTTAATTATTATATATTTATGTAAAGAACCCTTTAATAAATAGTATCAAATCTTAGAATGAATACAATACATGGAGCAAGTTATTCAAAAATAAAAAATAAAAAATGATTTATTTTTCTAGGTCTTGTCAATTGACATGGATTAATCAAAGGACAATTTACAACAAGAAGAAAAATGATTTAGTGTAGCATCATGCTCGTAAAGTCTGAAGGGTAAGTATCCAACAGACCATGTATTTTGGTGCACAAAAAATTAACCTCATTTATCATAAAATTTCATTGCGGGTGATAGAAGAATTAGCAAAGCAATCAGAGAACTTTGAAGACCATAATGGTACGATATGAACTCAACATGGAGGTTCAGACAGAAAAAGCTCATCATTTTGCTTTGCTATTTTGTTTGGATCTGGATCTGGATCTGGATCTGGAAGAAAGTAATTTCAATTTCAATTGGTTAAAAAGCAGAAGAGATCATTGTAGGTGTTTTGGCAAATAAACAGATGATATTAAACAAAAGAAAAGAATACTGAGTTCAATCGAATCTTGTTTATGCCAAATATAAATTTTAATTTAGCACCTAAAAATACCAGATCTCGAATTTTCCTTTCAACTAAGCTTCAAGTTGAAAGGGGCTAAATGGTGCAAAAGATGCAGCAGCAGCAGCAGCTAGATAGAAGAGGAGAGAGAAAATAGATACATACATACATACTAGGGCTTGAAGACGACTATCCAAGGTATCATCATATATGGAGTTACCTACTACTTTTTTTTATAGATATATAGATACATAGATAGATTGGGCTTTTTTAGGGTTTGTTTCGGCTGGCTGGCTGGCTGGCTGGTATAATATGCACGACTCCATAGGAGAAGAGTTGGGAGGGTATAGATTATTTCATAAATTGGAAACTAGAGGATGAACATTGCTGGGCTTGAGTATAGAGTAACTTCATTCATTAGCCCAGCCCAAGTATTTAAATACAAGTCCAACGACATTTTCAGTGGAGTGGGACGCCAAATTTGGAATAATCATAAACGTGAAAATGTAACCCAATACTAAAGCTCAAAATTAAAGATTCATCTTGAAATAAGGGTTTCATTTATCTATTTTTAACTTTTCTTTTTTGCAGTTTTGTCCCGATTAAAATATAACAGACTTGAACATAAATTTTTCTAATGTTATTTTCAATATTTAATTTAAAAATTATATTTTTTCAAAAAGAAGAAGTAACGAGCGAGTAAGATTAAATTTTTTGTATATAATTTAATATAGGGCAAAGAAAAGAAAATGTCAAAGAATATTGTTTTGGTGACAAAACTCTTACAAAAAATAATTTATAAATTGACGTGACAATATAATTAATTGATGATCTACCATATATATATATATATATATATATATATATAGGTGTTACGTCATTTTATATTTATTTTTAATACTTATTTTTTGGTCATCAAAATATTATTAAAAGTCAAAAGAGGAGTACATTCTTTTAGTTGAAATCTTGGTAGTGAAAAATGTATATTCGAGGGTAGGCTGAGGGCACCGGTGAAAGATACATTTTTGATAGAAAATCAAAGTTTGGTTTGCAATATTTTCTATAACTACATTATTAATTTCTGTTTAGAAACAGGTGACTTTCTTCTTTTTTTAAAAAAAAAATTCTTAATTTGTAAAATACGATACTTTATACTCTTTTCTCTTTTTAAAACATAGAGAGTACGTAAGAAATTTCGATATACAAACTGAACTGTAGCAGACAGACCCACGTAATAAATTAGGGATATATATATTTAAATTGCCAATTTTAAAAATAATTTTATTTAATATTAATTATAAATATAATAGTAGTGACATCATGTAACACTTCAGTCTTACATCGAAGGATATGCATAAAATTTGCGTGTATAAGAAATTAAGTTACTACCAATAGTAATTTCAGTCATGACCTTTTGGGTGAGTCTGTAATGGGCTTAGATGACCCAAAAAGATATTATTGGATCAGTGATTTAAGCTCTTATTTGGATAGATTTGATTCGATTCAAACTTAAGATTTGACCGCGTTATTTCACATGATGCTATAATACTATTCAATAATTTTAATAAAAATATATATTTATTTGGAATAAACATAAAAGAAAAAAGTATGTCTCATTTTGGAATGAAAAGTTTAATTTATACATTCATTAAAAACACTCTTATTAGATTTTATATCTGGAGAAATATGTCAAATTCTAAAATTCAAATTATAATGTAAATTTATTTTAATTTTTAAAATAAAAATTTTATGCTTGGTAATAAGTTTTAAGTAATTTATAATATTTATAATATTAACTATTGTATGAATGTTTACATGAATTTTGAAATTTAGCCCATGATATTTAGTCTATCGGTATGACTTGTCTCATGACATTCATGAGATTGAGAGTTCGATCTTTGGTACCAGATGACATACAACTGATTACGGAATTGAATTATGCTACTCACTAGTCAATAACACATCATTAGCCCTAAGTTATGCACTCCACAAAACAAAAATGATGTGACGCTAGTGTTCTAACCTTAACTTTATTAATTAATGCCATTTATAATGTGATAATGTGTATATATATATAGGGTAATAATTTATAAAATATAATTATCATGAATTAAAAAATAGACATAAATTATCTCTATCGTTCAATATATAAATCAACGACCAAGATTAATTTACGTCCGCAATTATTAATAGCAAACAACGGGACGTTCGTTACTAATAGTAGCGGACGACGATATTATTTTTAGTGTCATCCGTTATTATTAGTAGCGAACAACACCCGTCTTCCGTTACTATTAGTAGTGGACGTGAATTAATCTTGGTAATTGATTCTTATATATATTGAACGATAGAAATGTGTATGTCAATTTTTAATCTATAATAAATACATATTATGAATCATTTCTCATATATATATATATATATATATATATATATATATATATATATAAGGGACCAATATATAGCCAACATTGTCATTTTAAGATTATCCTTACAACACATCGTGATCCTTCAATTGTAGATCTAACGGTGAAATTGATCCCCGTCCATGATTTTATCAATCATGAGTCCATTATTTAATTTTAATGACTAATGCAGATGTTACCCCTTTTTGTATTAAAAAAAATATTTTTGACATCCGCAGTATTAAAGTGTGGAGCCTGGTGCAAGAGAGGAGAGATAGAGGAGAAGAAATTCCCATCTCTCTCAATTTCAATTTTAAAATACCAAACATTCTCTCTAAATTTTCAAAACTCACACCTTCCAAAACAAAGTATTCCTCTGTGTGCAGGTTCCTGATTGTGAAGGATTTAGTGAGAAATTTCAAGTGACAACTTTTGGCCTTTTGGGACATAAACCTATGAAGGAAAAACCCATTACCAAGGATTTAACGGTTTCAATTTCTTATTCTTGCAAATAACTCTAAGGAAACCTTTCCAACAAATAGTTTACAGTCGGCCTCAAAAAAAGGTTCTTTGAAAATTAAACCAAGTTTGGAATCAATCTTCATAAAGACCCAACTGATTCCAAGGAGGAGTACAACCTTATAAAGCAATTTCAGCAAACCTAGGAATGGCCAATAAGAAAGCTTTGATTGTTGCACTTCAAGATCTCCGTAAAACAAATGAATTGTCATTACAATTGGAAACAAGAGACAAATCAAAGTCTGATCATACTTTCTGAAGCCAAATTCGATCCCGAATCCTTCCCGAAGTAATCGTCCTGATCCCGAATTCATTTGCGTCGAAGTCATTTGGCATCGGTAATTTAAGATCTCCATAAAACAAATGAACTGGCCTTACAATTGGAAGCAAGAGACAAATCAAAGTCTGATCATATTTTTCGAAGCCAAACTCGATCCAGAATCCTTCCCGGAGTAATCGTCCCGATCCTGAAGCCATTTGCGTCGAAGTCATTTGGCATCGACAGTTTAAGATCTTCGTAAAACAAATGAACTGACATTGCAATTGGAAGCAAAAGACAAATCAAAGTCTGACCATACTTCCTGAAGCCAAATTCGATCCCGAATCCTTCCCGAAATAATCATCCCGATCCCAAAATCATTTGCGTTGAAGTCATTTGGCATCGACAGGTTAATACTGCATAGTCTAGAAAATTAAAAAAAAATCTAAATTTGGCTAATACGACGTCGTTGACCAATTGGTCTGCCATACTTACTGTCCGCAGTTTAATATTGCAAACGGTATTTATTTAAAAATGACGTCGTTTTCTAATTGGTCAAAAATACTTAGCGTCCGCAGTTTAATACAAATTGCGGACAACAAAACTTTTATAAGAAGGGGTATTTTGGTCATGTGCCTCGTTTGTAGTATTAAACTGCGGAATACTGAAAACTAAATTGCGGACGAGAGTTCTATTAAACCGTTTGATCTTAAGATGGAGGGTCACGATGTGTTGTAAAGCTAAACTATTTTTTAAGATCGGTCCCTATATATATATATATATGCTTGATAACAAGAATTTATATTACCATTATAAGAAAGACATGATTTTCAAAATAAAAGACTAATAAATAGGTATTCTTAAGACAACCTGTGCATAATTATTATGAGAGATGGTGCATAATTACTATCCAAGAGATGGTTTCTGTTGGGTCATGATATTTCCTCTCTTTGGGCCGGGTAAATTGGACTTACTCATTTAATTAATCTATTGGGCCTTTATTATTGAACTGTGAGAGTCATCGGCCACCACCATATTATTTCCATTTTTAACCTATAAGATCGGGTCGGTTCAGTGGATCGACCCATTAGACATTTTAATATCTATTGCGTTGACTTGCAATGATGAAAAAGCATGACGGTTGACCAAAACTCCTGCCATGCATTAATGTGGATGGGATCATAGCCGGCCGGCGGTAGAAAACAGTGGCCAAAAGCAGTGGATAGACTATATGCAGTCGGCAGAACCCATCGGATCGGGGTCATGTCGGATGGTAGTGGTGGTACAAGAATCCGAGCAAAGAGAGTATGACTTAGCAAGGAAGTCTTCACAAAGAGGTACGTTCTCATACACTTTCAGATTCATATTCACATATACTCACAACAGGAAATTAGGATCTCGCTCTAGACACTAGACATTACATTCCTCCATTGTTAACCTTGTGAACACGAATACTGACTCTCACGCCTGAGCTATCCCCCGACGGAACAGCCGTCAAGCTTGTGGTGTTTACCGTGTTTACTGTGCAGGATCAGGGCGTCTTACGTGATTGGGACGTGGCAGAAGATCTTGGCGTTAACATTGGCGCTAGAAGGAGGGGTTTTGAGTTCTAGTGTCATTGAAATTTTCAATCACAATCGTTTAACCTACTTCGGAAGATGATGAGGAGTAGGGACGATGTGCGCTTTTAAGAAGCGGCGGCGATGGTCATTAGCTAAATCTTTGCCTCGTATTTTGTAGAAAGGATCGTCTAGGTCCTTCTAAAAGTGCTCACGAGAGCACGGCCTCTAAGCATAATTTAGGAGATCTCCGTCCGAAGATCCATGGTGGGGCCAGACGAAGATTGGTTTTCGGTGCGGATAAGGAGCATGATCATGGTCAAGGGCAGGTGGAAGGCTCACCGACCAAGACTTATCGTAGAAGTGGTCAAGAAGATAGAGCCGCCAAGTTGGCGAAGATGGCGGACGAAGCAGATAAAGCCTTGGAGGTTACATTGAAGTTAGAGAGAAGATATAGCGAGCAGATGCTTGGTGGCGGAATTAAGGGACGAAGCATCTAGCCATATTCATCCAAAGAAAGCGGAGTAGGCATAAGGAGATGCCGTGGCGAGAGGGTAAAGAGCCGGAGCATTCTGCACGTGTGTCTAGGGATCGTTCTCACAGTAGGAGGAGATCGAGGAGCAGAACTCTCGTGGCCCCGAAGAAGGCACTGATGGTCGTTGGTTCTCAGCATCGAGACGACGATAGGTGAAGAAGCAGGTCGAGGGAGATCGTGCCAGAAACCAGAACAAGGGAGTATACCCGTGACCAGTCTCATCATGAGGACAGAAGTGCACGCCGGAGTAGATCAAGGAGCCCCACAAGGGCAATGGGACCGATAGGAGGAGGTCAATCCACTCAGAGACAAAATGTCGTTCATGAGAAAGAGGTTTTCGCATGACCAAGGCGTTGATTTTTACAGTGAAGGAGAGAGAGCTCGAAAGCAAAGTGGTGAGGTCCAACGGGTGAAGGACGCTCCGGGAAAGAAGGCATCCCCTTTTTCCTCAGATATTCTCAAGGAGAAGGCAGATGTCACCAAAAAATTGCCTCGCATGGAAAGTTACGATGGGTCCGGGGATCCTTATGACCATAGCTTGAGCGTTCAATAGGTTAATGGACTATTATGATTTTTGATCTTTGCTTGAGTGCCACACTTTTATTCATTACCGAGAAAAGATGTGAGGCGGTGGATTGGAACTTTTGCCGTCGATTCGATATCCTCTTGACCGAGAGCTTTGTGATAAGTTTCATGCCCGTTTTGGGAGTAACAGAAGAAGAGGAAAGCTTCGGGTTCTCTGGCACGATCCGGCAGCTTTACCAAATGAATCTTTAGGCGATATGTAAAGAGGTTCGAGGAAGCGATCGGTCGGTGTGTCAGACCTCAATGACCTCGGTCTGTGTAGGTTTATTTCGAATGGGCTAGATCTAGTAAAGTCCGAGAAGTTGGTGAAGAAGTTGATGTTCCACCATCCGAAGAGCTTGGCCGAAGCCTTTGACAAGGCAGAAGGCTATATTATTGTGGAAGAAGCTATGAACAGCCTGAAGCATCCTTATTCGGACCAGTTGAAGGAGATAGTAGTTCCCATGGCCAAAGTTGATCAAAGAAGAACGGGGGTATAATGATCGGCGGTAGGCGATTCGAAGAAATACAATAACTTCGGCGCAGCGAAGCGATCGTCCCTTGTTTCATTTCGAAGGTGAATAAGGTCTACACCAAACTGAACACAGATAAATCAGTGATCTTAGATCATATCAGAAATCAGCCTTTCTTCGAGCCACCTCGTGATAATTATAGAACGGGACAGGGTAACTCTCATAAGTATTGTGGCTATCATCAAGCCGCGGGCCATAACACTAACGAGTGTTGTAATTTAAAAGATTTTGTGGAGAAGAAGATTAAAGATGGCTTGTTGGTGAAGTATGTGGACGCCTTGAGCGATCAAGCGTGATCAATGAGAATATCAACCGCATCGTTTCGAGACGGTTCAAATGGCTCCATCCTCCAAAATGCTCGATCATCACGCCCAGGCATGTCATCGATGTAATAACCGGTGGATCTGTAGGGAAGTTGATAGGGAAGAAGAGAAGGGCTTACCTGGATTCGGTCATGGCTATGA
This sequence comes from Panax ginseng, assembly GCA_020205605.1. Taxonomy (NCBI): domain Eukaryota; kingdom Viridiplantae; phylum Streptophyta; class Magnoliopsida; order Apiales; family Araliaceae; genus Panax; species Panax ginseng. The sequence continues at coordinate 137,782,896 of CM035135.1, read as the reverse complement.
TAGATGCTCCCCTGAAGATTGACAGACCAGTCCCAGGAACCGTCATATCATTTACGGACGCAGATTATCCTTCAGAACCCATCGAGCCACACGAGGGAGCCTTGGTGATCACAGCGCAAGTGGGCTCGGTGGACGTGAAACGCATGATGATAGACAATGGGTCTTCGGTGGATATTTTATATGCCCATGCCTATCAGAGGATGCATCTTGATGAGCAAAAATGGAGGTCTGGGCAGGAGGCTTCTTTATACGGCCCAATGAACGATCCCGGTCAAAGTTGCGAGCACTATTGAACTCCGGTTATCTTGACAAAGACCCGTGAGTAGAAATAATGTGTAAATTCTATGTTGTGCATGTAGATTCGACTTAAACACATATCTTGGGAAGGCCTACATCGACGGCTCTCCAAAGCGTGACCTCCATCCCTCATTTCAAAATTAAGTTCACCACAGCGCATGGAGTAGGAGAGGTGGGTGGGGATTTGGATCCGCCCGACGATGTTATCGAATCTTTGTTATTTCATCCCGGAGTGGGGTTAGTAAATGTAAATGCACAATGGCAATTGAGATCGAACCCTTCACCGAGAGCAGCTCAGAACCGTTGGTAATCCCTGCAGGTGGGACAGAGGAGATCGAATTGATCATCGAAAAACTGGACAAGACAGTGAAGATCGGTTTGGGCCTACCAGAGCCTCTTCGGACAAACCTTATGGAACTCTTACGCTGCTATGCGGATATCTTTGCATGGGAACCACAGGACATGCCTGGAGTTAACCGGAAAATAGCTGAGCACAGTCTGGATGTAGATCCCTCGAAGAAGCCAGTTCGGAAGAAAAGACGAATCTTTGCGCCCGAGCGATAGAAGATCATTGATGAGGAAATTGCAAAGCTGTTAGCTGCTGACTTCATCTATGAAATTGATTATCCCGAGTGGGTGGCGAATGTGGTGTTGGTGCAGAAGCAGAATGGAAAATGGCGGGTTTGCATCGACTACACCGATCTCAATAAAGCTTGTCCGAAGGACTTTTATCCTTTGCCCCATATCGATCAGCTCATCGATGCCACTTCGGGGTATGCATTACTAAGCTTTATGGATGCTTTTTTAGGTTATCATAAAATATCCATGCGTAAGGAGGACATTCCAAAGACGACGTTCATTACACACCGTTCGGTGTACGCCTACAAGAAGATGACTTTTGGCTTTATAAACGCGGGAGCCACCTACCAGAGAATGATGAACTTCATCTTCGATAGGCAGCTAGGAAGGAACATGGAGGTATATGTAGACGATATGATCGTGAAGAGCATGCAGGTTCAGAAGCATTTGGACGATCTGGAGGAATGCTTTCAGACTGTCCGTCATCGTCAACTGAGACTCAACCCGGCCAAATGTACTTTCGGCCTCGGTGCAGGAAAGTTTTTGGGATATCTGGTCAGTCAAAGAGGCATCGAGGCCAACCCGGAGAAGATCCAGGCCATTCTTGATATGAAGACTCTCGATTCGTTCAAAGGCGTCCAACGTCGATTGGTAGGATTCGACTTTAAGGAGGTTCAGTAGCCAAATCTGCGGAAAGATGCCTTCCTTTCTTTGACACATTGAAGGGCAGAAAGAATGCAAAGACGTTCCGGTGGACTTTGGAGTGTGAAGACGCCTTCCAAGGCATAAATACATATCTATCTTCTGCTCCTTTATTGGTGAAGCCTTCGCCCAAAATAGCAGAGACCTTATGTGACGCCCCCAAAATAGGTCCATTCCATCCAACCCATTCTCGAGTCGCCAAATACATGGTGCGAAATAACTACAACTTTATTAATACATTTGTCGTGCAAAATACGACAACATATATATCTTGTGAGTTTAAAAAAACAATTATTGTCTTACAGACAATATACATATCAAATAAATCCTCATCACAATTATTTATACATTATTTTACAAAAATGGTGAGGACTACTAAACAACTCTTTTCTAGAACCTTTATTCCATTACCCGATTAGTACTCATTTACATTCTCGCCTCACGAGAAGAAAAATGGAACAAAAGGAAAAGGGTGAGCTCATTAGCCAGTAAAAAGAATATTATGACTAAGATAATATACAACAAAATTATCGTTAGTCTTCACGAGGGAAAAAATATAATAGAATACAATAGACAACAAGTTTTAAATCAATATTCGCAGTGAAATAATAATTCATTAGAAGAGTTAAGTAGATAATGCAAACTACTATCTTCTATATATGAATTTTAAAGTTCATCGTCTATTTTTATCCTCGTAACATCAATCAATATATATACGGGATCAAATATTCATCCTTGCACTACTGTGCCGAGGACATTCACCGATTGGTCATGTTCATCTAAACACTGTTCATCTTTGACTACGGCCAAAGATATTCATCGAAATCATTCATCTTTGCCTACTGGGCCAAAGATATTCATCGAAATCATTCATCTTTGCACTACAGCCAAAGATATTCATCGAAATCATTCATCTTTGCACTCTGGTGCCAAAGATATTCCATAATATCATCATTTAAGACCGAGGATGATGAAAATATTTTTTAAAAAAGCGAATCGATTGAATAATGACAAGGATTAAGGATTAAGGATTAGTACTTTGTTTTATCCACGTCAAAAAAATACCTCAAAAATAATCATAGTGGTGTAAAATTCAAGAATGATCAAAACATGGATCTGATCAAAGCTAGTATCCATAATAGATATTTTGGACAAAAGAAAAAATTTCATTTTTATTGAATAGTCAGATGATACGTGAATAAAGGTCAGTATCGTGAATAGTAAAAGTATCGTGAATAGTAACTCAGACACCAAAAGATAGAAATTTCACAAAAAAACATCTTCACGTCGTGAATAAGACTTCGTAAATAGTAACTTCGTGAATAGTAACTCATGAATAATAATCGCTTAATGAATAAGTAACCCGACATGAAAAAGTTCCAAATTTGATAAAAATTCCAACCAATATTTCAAACATAATGATATTGAAGAAATAATATCATTTGAGAAGAAAATAACATCCCTTACCTCGAAAAGACAAAAGATCTTACAGTTGAAACACAGGATATAGGCTATGACTTGAACTTTCATCAGTATAGCAATACTCAAAGTATACTCAAAATACTCACAAGAATACGCTCGATAATATAGAGAGAAAACTTGAGTTCGGTGTGATTTTCAATTCTAACTAAAGACTATATTTATAGAAATTGCTTAGAACACCAAAAGCGAAAATTTAATATAATAATAATATATATCTATAAATTCTTACGCCCACTCTTTGAATTCTGAAAATCTGAATTCAAACCACATGCTAGACCCACTAATAACAAAAAAAACGTTTTTCATATTTTAAATATTTTAAACTTCCAAAATCAATTATTTGAAGCTTGAACTTCAATAATTCATAATAAATAGCCCTTTTATCATAAAAATTGAATCTTGCGATTTTTATAGGAAATTCAATTCTCTACAACTTTGCGAGAAGAAAGTTTTTCCAAATTCCAAATGAAATTGGCGAAATCCACAACCAGGCGATTTTAAAGTTATAATCAAATTTCGATCAATAAATGGGGTCCATGACATGTTTAACATGTTTTAAACATTTATTGCAACAAAAATACTCTTCCTTCTCATATACTCATATATCCCACATTCGTTGTAAAAATATCACCATTATTATATTATTAAAATATAATAATATATATTTAAATGAATTATTTTATCGAAAAAGATAAAATATTAATTTTCAACAATTGTCACATTAAAAATTTTCTCCATCTATATCCTCATAAAATCAATATTTTTCTCATCGTATGAATCAATAATTAATTATTCACAAATAATATTACAGAATCACAATATCGAATGACGAGGCGGTTCAAGGAAAAGGGGCTTTCAATAAGAATTTCTCCTACTTGGTAGCGCAATTAGGTGACCAAACCTCTCCTTAGAGCAGAACTTTCTAGACATTGCCAATAATGTTATCTAATAATATTATTCAGATAATATGAATTATTGCTTCGATAATGAAAAATCTTGTGTAATGACAATTATCAAACAATGGCAATATAAAATATCAACTATGACAATTATTGAATCAATAAAATAAAATCTTTGAACAAGTAATTATCGTAACCATTATTGAGTAGTGCCTTCTTACGTAAGAATCAATAATTGGTGCAATCTGCAGTATCTTCTTGTGCGATAATAGCGTAGACATCGTGTTTTAACCACCGGGTATTCCAACAATGTAAAGCAGTAACAACTACGTAGATTATTTATAAACAACTTATTCTTGTCGTTTTCTTCCTCCAATCGCTTTCCGTTATGGGGCCCACACATGGCTGCGCCGTCGTACGAATATTCCACGACCAAACGAATATTCTCCGACAATAATGAATATTATATCACCACTTGCTTATTTAAAATATTTGCGCATTTTACCCATAACTAACCACATTAATCAAATCCACCCTTACTATTTCAAAATAATAAATAAAGGAAATTCTTTTTTATTTAAAAAAATTTCGGGGTCTTACACCTTATATTTATATCTTGCAGCAAGTTCGATGGCAGTTGGAGCAATGCTGGTTCGGGAGGTCAGTGGGAAGTAGCATCCGGTCTATTATGTCAGCCACGTTCTACGAGATGCTGAAACCAGGTACCCGAATATTGAGAAATTTTCCATTGCTTTAATAATTGCTAGTAGAAAGCTTTGGCAATATTTTCAAGGTCGACTCCTAGTCGTCTACACGGATCAGCCATTGAAGAAGGTGATGGGCAAGCCAGAGGTTTCAGGGAGACTAGCAGCATGGACTATGGAGTTGTCCAAATTCTTCATTGAATACCATCCCCGGATGGCTATCAAGGGTCAAGCCTTGGCCGATTTCATGGTGGAATGTTCGTTTACTGAAACAGATGCCGAGTTGCCAGAGGCTGAATCGTCCGATCGAGCAGTTGCGGTTCTTTAGCAGAGTCAGAATGCTTGGACGTTTGTATGCTTGAGATGGATCTCTATGTTGGTATTAGTGGGCGGGAATTATCTTGACGAGTCCAGAAGGGTTCAAAGTTCAGCAGGCCATCAGATTCGGGTTTAAAGCGACTAACAACGAAGCCGAGTACGAAGCAGTGTTAGCAGGTGTTCGATTGGCAAAGAGTCTTGAAGTCCAGAAGTTGATCATCTACAGTGACTCTCAGTTGGTCGTCAAACAACTGTCGGGAGATTATGAAGCTCGTGGGACACGGATGATCAAGTATCTGGCGGAATTAAAAGATCGACTTCAGTATTTTGCTTCGTACGAGTTTCAGGGCATAGAGCGTAGCGACAATTCCATTGCTGATGCACTATCGAAGTTGGCCACTACGGATGTAGATGTTTTCAATGGATCGGTTTACTTGGAAGTTTTGCGTTGAATGAGAGTGTTCAAAGATGAAGCGGTGATGTGTATCGAAGCGATCTAGCTCTTTGGATGACTCCTACATCGAATATTTGGCGAGATGGCGTTCTTCGGCCGGATCGATGTTGGCAAAGAAGATCAAGTACAAGAGTGCCAATTTTGTTCTTATTGATGGGGATCTTTATCGATTGGCCTTTTCCTCACCATTCTTTGAAGTGCTGGTCCCATCCAGAAGCGGAGTATCTTTCTTGGGAAGTTCACGAGGGTATTTGCGGTGATCACATGGTTGCCAAGTCTTTGGCTTATAAAGTACCGGCAAGGGTACTATTGGCCTACAATTTTCAAGGAAGCTACGGAGTATGTCAAGAGATGTGAAAATGCCATTTCAACAAATCAGATCCACATCACCATAGGAAGAGCTATATTCGATTTTATCTCCTATACCCTTATTTGTGCGGGGGGTAGATATATTGGGTCCGTTGCCTAAAGCTAAAGGTCAGGTTAGCTTCGTCGTAGTTGCCATTGATTACATGACCAAATGGGTAGACGCGAAGCCACTTCGATTAATAACGGAACAAGAATGTTTGAAATTCATAAAAGAGTCCGTAGTATTTCGCTTCGGGATTCCTAGAGTGTTGATATCAGACAACGGACGCCAGTTCGTGGGATCAAAATTTGAAGGATTTTTGAAGGAGCTGAGGATTCAGCATAAGAAGACTTCGGTGGCTTACCCACAATTAAATGGGCAAGTTGAGGTGACCAACAGGACGCTGCTGAACGGGATCAAGCGCAGACTGGATGAAGCTAAAGGAAGATGGCTAGAAGAGTTTGCTCAACTGACGTCTTTGTGGGCTTTAGGACACGCCGAGGGGCGACCACGTGGGATTCAATTTTTCAATTTGGCCTACTCTGATCGATGCCTTGGTCCCAATTGAAATTGGATCTCCAAGTCTTCGGGTCAGTCAATTCAAAGAGATCTATAATGACGAAGGACTGAAGGCCAACTTGGATCTACTAGAAGAAGTCAGAGAAGTGGCTTTACTCAAATTGGTTGCTTATCAACGAAGAATAGCTAAACATTATAACAAAGGAGTCAAACTTCGCAGATTCGAAGTAGGAGACTTCGTCCTCAAAGAAGCCGAAGCTTCTACACCTCAAAACACGGGAAAGTTAATGCCAAACTGGGAAGGGCCGTATGAAGTGATCGAAGTATCAAAGCCGGGCACTTATCGGTTAAAGGCATTAGATGGTTCCGAGATCAAGAACACTTGGCATGCTGGCAGGCTTCAGAAATACTTTCAATAGAGATCAAGTCAATTTATTGGAAGTCTGTATATGATTGTTCATTATCAATAAAAAGTCACTTTTTCACTATTGATCCTAGTCCTATTTGTCCTAAGGTTTATGGTGTAAGGAGGTATGGTAGGACTCATTTGGCCATTCGATGGCGACCCATTTGTTATTCTACCACCGAGTGGTAGACAAAGGTCCTTATGATCCTATATTGATTTTACCAAGGGTGGTAAGTCAATGGTCACTATTGATCCTGATCCTATTTGTCCTAAGGTCACTATGGTGTAAGGAGGTATGGTAGGACTCGCTGGCCATTCGATGGCAGCCCATTTGTTGTTCTACCCCGAGTGGTAGACAAAGGTCCTTATGATCCTATATTGATTTTACCAAGGGTGGTAAGTCAATGGTCACTATTGATCCTGGTCCTATTTGTCCTAAGGTCACTATGGTGTAAGGAGGCATGGTAGGACTCGTTGGCCATTCGATGGCAACCTTTTTAGTAGGCGTGTCCTTATATCTTGGTCCTTATATACTTGTCCTTATATCTTGATCCTTATATCTTGGTCCTTACGCCTACATTTTTAGTAGGCGTGTCCTGCATATATTCAACAGTATTCAAGTTAGTACCCAGATATCCAAGCAAGAACAGAGAAAAAGAAAATAAAGAAATGGTTATTTACCTTAGCCAGATAGCTCATCCCTTCATCGAAAGCAGATTCTCGTCAAAGTGTGGTCTTTGAACCGATGGTCGTCGATTGTTTCGTCTGAAAGGCCCCGAAGAGGTCAAAGGGGAAATTTGCATTGAATCTAGGCCACAGAGTCGGAGACCCCATGGCCTCGGCATGATAACGACGACCAAGGGCCCGGGTCATTCGGAGAGGGTCTCGACCTTTCCGGAGAAGGAGCTGGCTGTTCAGGAGAAGTAGGGTCCGCATATATAGTCTCGGGAGAAGGAGATTTGTTGGGAATCGGCTCCTGGGGAGATGGGGCCAAAGCAGAACTTGGATGGTCGTCGGTGTACGTTTCTCTTCCGGATGGCGTTGGAACCGTTTAAATCCGCTTCACCTTCTTTGCTATTTGTATTTCTACAGGCGGCACGAAGGGTGGGATGATCGAAGCCTGTGGCACCTTGAGTTCTTCGGCGGTCAGGGGCGTTATCTTGGTTTTCAGTTTTTGGTTGAAGGATACTTCTTGATCAGACAATCGAGTAAGCCTCTCTTGAGGAATTGATGTTCATGGTTGGCTCAATTTACAGGGTGGCCCGGAAGGGCTAGGAGAGGAGTTGATGGGTTTCTAGTGGCCTTCTCTTCTTCGGCGAGGACGAAGGGTCTCTTAAATACGTGAACCTCCTCATCGACACGGTTCTTGTTTGGGCTTCATCCGGTATGTATTTGAGGGGGTTGGCTCGGCTTGGGGTAGCCTCTGTTGGTAGACTCTCAACGACTTTGAAGACTTCCGGACAAAAAATCTTCAAACTCCTTTATTTCTAAGGAGCTCGGTCTGATCAAAGATACTGCATAAAACGAACAGTCCTATGTTAGATTCCACCTCATAATAGCATTTTCAAAAATTTATATACATAAAATAGACCGATACTTATATTTATGGTCATATAACCATGCCTGCTTCGAGAGGAGTCCATACTTCCACTCCTCCTTAGGGAAATTGTCGAAAAGTTCCATCATTTCAACTTCCGTTAAATGAAATGTCTCCGAAGTCGTGAGAGATCTTCTCGTCGATGGCCCGATTCGAGAAAGAAGAAACTTGGGACCTTTGACGTAGAACCACTTCTCGTGCCATCCCCTATTGCTCGAAGGAGTGTTCACCGTAACGCTATCGAACTTTTCTCCGACTTGGAGTGTTTGCTAAGGGCCTTGAACCCTTCTTTCTAGATTGGACTATCTTGTATACGGTGAAGAAGAAGTCAAGGAAGGCTCAACGCCTTGATTCATGGCGAGAAAGCCACGAAGGCCAAAATATGAATGTAAGAGTTTGGTACGGTTAGGCGAACCCCCGCCCAAGAACCCCGATATAGTCACTATAAAATGTGCGGAGGAAGCGAACCCCTTCTCGAGTAAGGTAAGGTCATAGGGACGGTAGTCCAACCCTCGGTTGTTGATTCATCTTTTTCACGGATCCGGGAACCCTAACCGCATAGGTATCCGAATGTGAATGCTGGGATCGAATCTCTGTAACTTCGACCTCGACCACGATAGAGGAGTATTGGCGTGCGAGAAGCGATTCGTACTCTGTAGTATTCGGAGGGTTTTGGGAGTTTTGGGAGGGGTTCTTGTCGGTTTTCGACCCCCTTGGGATTCAAGGTCGAAGTCCGCCCGTGAGGTTAGGGTTTGGTGGAGCAGCGGTGATCGGTGTTACCGGTATGGGTGAACCTTGTTGAGTCTTGGGAAGCCATTTTTGACGGTTTGCAGAGGAAGAAAGAGAGTTCAGAGGAGAAGAAAATTCAAAAAGGCTTCGAATTTCAAATGGGCGGGTAAAAGCTGTCAAATTTGGTAAAGTTATCTTTATATCTGAAATTTGATTTACACGTGTTCAAGGCCGACACATTAAATGTTAGTAATGATTTAGAATTTGAATGGGAAGCGTCCGGTTCCAGGTCCAGATATTTAAAAGACAGGGCCTTTCTGATTTGGGCCTCCGTTCTCCTCTCATTTCATCTAAATGAGAATCGGGTACACTTCAATTATTTCTTACTATGGACCTTTAGTAAATTATCATGGACTATTTATAGTTTTCTATTAAACATTCTATTCAACAAAAAACTAGGGGGCAATGTTGGGTCATGATATTTCCTCTCTTTTGGTAGATGTAAATTGGGCTTACTCATTTAATTAATCTATTGGGCCTTTATTATTGAACTGTGAGAGTCACTTGGGCCCGATCACCATATTATTTCCATTTTTAACCTATAAAAACCGGATTGGTTCGGTGGATCGACCCATTAGACATTTTAATATCTATTGCGTTGACTTTGATGATGATGAAAAAGCATGATGGTTGACCAAAACTCCGCCATGCATTAATGTGGATGAGATCATAAGCGGCCACGGTGGTGAAAGCGATGCCAAAAGCGTTGGATAGACTATATGTTTCGGCAGAACCCATCGGATCAGGGTGTGTCGGATGGTAGTGGGTGGTACGATAATCGTGCAAAGAGAGTATGACTTAGCAAGGAAGTCTTCACAAAGAGGTACGTTCTCATACACTTTCAGATTCATATTCACATATACTCACAACAGGAAATTAGGATCTCGCGCTCAGACCACTAGACATTACATTCCTCCATTGTTAACCTTGTGAACACGAATCATCGACTCTCACGCTGAAAGCTATCCCAATTTGAACGGCCGTCAAGCTTGTGGTGTTTCTGAGTGTTTCTTGTCGTGAGAATCGAGGCGTCTTTACGTGATTGGGACATGACAGAAGATTTTGGCGTTAACAGTTTCCATTCACACCATCACTAATAAAAGAAGACTCGATAGGATATTTAATTGACTTGTCTCTGTCTCTGTCTCGTTATCTTTTCTTAATTGCAAGTACCTTTTTTCTTTGATTATGTGCGGTTAGAATGAAGCACATCATTTTGCAGGAAGGTTTTGATAATTAAATTAGGGTACTACCTTACTCTTAAAAAACATGCTATTTCTCTTTGTTAGATACAAAGAAAAGTAGGATAACTTTTCTCAGAGAGAATATTATGGAGCATATATTAGTTTTATGATAAGGGTGATTTAAAGTTCGTCAATTAATTTGAATCTTCTTGGTATTAAATTATGTGAAATTTTTAGTGATTATTTTTTATACGATATGAAAGGACTCATTTTTTTGACTGAATTATGATGAATGAAGTCACAACTTGATACAAATCTTAGTCTCTAACCAAGCCTCCTTTGGTTCAGTGGTTAAAACCCACTTCTTGAGCATTAGGAGTTCTTGGGATCCATCATTATAAAGGCAGGAATGTTAAATTTTGCTTAAAACTAGCAAAAATAAAATAAAAATATTAGTCTCTTTAACTCATCTTAAAAAGTTAGTTGAGAGAACTATTATCCCTTGTAATGATAAATGTTAAGGCCTATATTTACTCACATCACGTGAGACTATTCCTTTCTGTCTAGTTTGTAGTTCGCCATCTATACACTTCCCTTGCAAAGTCGACAATCTCATTCTTTACTGTTTTACACTTGCCCCCTAGCCTTCCCTAGCCTTTGCACTTCTCACTTATCAGTATTTTAATCTTGTCTCTAGATAACCTCACGTGTATCGATCTTAAGCATGCGTTCTTAATAGAAGCACCAATGATACAAATTAACTTTAGTCTCTTTAATTCACTTTAAAAAGCTAGTTGTCCTAAGAGAAAGGCTAAGACTTATATTTGCTCGCACTATATGGGACTATTTTTTACTTACAGATCTTAGTTGTACATATACATACATACATATATATATATATATATATATATATATATATATATATATATATATATATATATGTTAACGTCAAGTTTAAATCATAGCATTCAATTATCGAATTCACGCTTAAACCTACACGATACTTGAGATCACGGGAAGTTTGGCTTGGGTACGTCGGGTGATAGCTCCAGTGTGAGAATGAATACATGTTGAACAAGATTTAACAATGAAGACTTTAGTATTTAGTGCTCAAATATGCATTACCTATTAATTAGAGTTAAGTTTTTTATTTATAGTTAATCTCATCACCTTAACAGCTCATCCCCGAATTGTAATAGGACTCCTAAACATAGTAGTTACCTATGTTTGGGTCAAACTCAACACATTCCTTTAGAGTTGGTATTTAAATATGGTTAGGACTAGAATCTTTAATTATTCAAACTACTTATCACACCAGACTGCATACGAGGAATAACCGTCTGTATGGACTCAAGTCGCCCGAACACCTCCAAGCAGATTTGGACTCCGACTCAAAGACCTTGGTTGTCCGACCCCAAATACCACCAACCTCCTTACTGCATTAGGCTCGATATATTTTTCATAGACATGACCTTCGACTTATATGGGGGTCGACAGATCACACTCGAACAATATATATTTATATATATATACGGTCCGGATCAAGTGCATACCCTTATTTTACTCACCCGTGCTCACTCCCTTTATGCGGACGTGATGATGATTCGATCATATTATTGCGTCGTCTATACTTTTAGCGACGCTATATGTTGTCCGTCGCTAAAAGTATAGACGACGGTTGTATGACCATCAAATAAATCACCCAAGTAAAATCGCTAAAAGGAGGTGAAAACGCGGGTGAGTAAGATAAAGGTATGCACTTGATCCTTGTTCTATATATATATAGAGAGAGAGAGATCGAGATCATGCATACCATTTATCTTACTCACCGTGCTCGCCCCTTTAGCGACGGATTGATGACGGTTTTGATCATACAACCGTCGTCATATTTTTTTAGCGACGGACAACATATAAGCGTCGCTAAAAGTATGAAGCGACGATTGTATAATCGAATTGTTAAAAAAGGTGAGTGCGGTGAAAGTAGAAATAAGAAGTATATGCACTTGATTGATTAAATATATATATATATATATATATATATATATATATATATATATATATATATATATATATATATATATATATATATATATACACACACTAGTACTTGATTATCCATAAAGGGCCGGGACGATAGATTGTGATTTTCAAGTTCTATCTCTATGTCAATCAGAGAATTTTCAAGGGCCCCAACTTCCAATATGTTAAATCACATATGTGGAAGGTTGAAAAATGTGATGAAGAAAGGTAGGTAGCCAGAAGAAAAAGTAAAGTAAGATCCCCCAGCCCCAGCCCCAGCCCCAGCCCTCACATTTTCAAGAAGCATCTTCCGATGACTAAAGTGAGGGAGGATTTCATGAATTTGGGTCCTGCCCAAAAGGGGCAAGAAAATAAGTTTCAAAACAATCATTAAACAGCATCTCATCATTATCTTCTGCATAATGCATGTTTGCATGAAACTCATCAAAAACTACTGCAAACCATCATGCCTTTGCACAGATCAGGGGATCTTAATTTCATTCGTCTTTGCATGCATATCTGCTACTACTACTACTACTTGCACAAACGCATCTATTTTATAAAAATAAATTATTTATATTTTAAAACGAGTAATATTAAATACTGTATCCTTCCGTTCGGTAAAAAATGTCAGACTTTTTTTCTTTTTTTATTTATTTATAATTTTCATCAAAAATATTTAATACTCTTTTCTAATAAGAAAGTTATGTATTTTTGATAAACTATATTACTATAGGGAAATACTATTTTCACATGTATTTTTAATATTTTTTACATAATTCATATAAAAAGAAATTATGTGAAAAAATATATGTGAAAATATCACATAATTTAAGAAAACTCCGGACCTTATTTTTGTGCTTATTTTTTTTAATCAAACATTCATCTTTCACATAAAGTAACTTCACAATACTGTTCTCAAAATCTTTTTTGGGACAGCAAAAAAGTTGCACCCATTTAATTAATTACATTAAGGTGGTAAAATGAGCAAGTAATTTGGGTTCGATTCGTACTTGTTCGATGAAAAGTTCTATTCGAACTCGACACGAAATATAAATAATTTAAATGAGCAAACTTTAAAGTTTGATAAATTATTCGAACCCCCTCAAATTGTAATTTTTTATTGATACTTGAATTATATTCGTTCAAAAAATTATGCTCGGACTCGATTCGAGATCGTGCTCGATTCGGTAGCTAAACGAGCCTCAATCAAACTTTTTTTTTATACTCGATAAATTTTGTGAATCAAATCTGAGCAACTCAATACTCGACTCGACTCGGTTCATTTACACCCTTAAATTGAATCATGATCAGTTAACACACGCGGGTCGGGTTGAACCCGCAAAAACACGCGAGTTCAACCTGACCCGCATGTTTTTTTGCCTTGGTCCGATTCTTTGAGTCGCTTTATTTGGTCCGTTGGAGATCCTCCGTATATATATATATATATATATATATATATATATATATGGGCCGGATCAATGACACTAAGTTTTTTACATAATTTTTTTATTCTTATATTTGAACACTCTTAATGACTAAAATTAAAATTGATTTTTAATTTATAATTAAATATAAAAAAATATCTCTCTATCTATATCTCTTTTTTCGGGTGGGATTAAATATGTATATATATAGCAGTTTTTGATTAAAGTTAAAAGAATTATTAAACTCTTGTTAAGAGATCTCGAATCCCCAACTCCCATCCCTTGTTGCTTTAATTGGAGGGATTTGGTTTTTGCCCATCTTTTTAAAAAAAATATATAATATAATATAATTTTCTGAAATGCCAACCATACATGATCATGAACCAATTACATTCACCTCTATATATATATATATATATATATATATATATATATATATATATATATAAATGATTCATAACATATATTTGTTATGGATGAAAAATAGACAAATAACATCATAATTATTCATTGCAATATTCAAGGACAGAGATTAAAAAAGGAATTGCTATGAATCGTTTGGGGGTTTGGTTTTCATAGCCGGAGGGGGATTTACTCGAAAGGAGTCGTACACTAGTTGAACTAACGGATGTGTAGTGGGTAATTTGGTCTGAAACTTTCTTTTAGAGCGTCCGCTACTTTAACTAGCGGACGGTGCAATTCCTTTTTTAATCTCCGTCTTTGATTATTGCAATGGATGATTATAATGTTATTTATCTATTTTTCATCCATAATAAATATATCTATGGATCATTTCTCATATATATATATATATATATATATATATATATATATATATATATATATAGACCGACTCTCTTTAGCAAATCATAAGTAGCGAATTAAAAATAAATTAATTATAGGGACAATTTTAATCTTCGTTATATTATAAAAAATCGGTTTTCTCATCATTTGTGACGTTCATGATTTTCACATATTTTTATGAAAAATATATTCCAAGGAATTAATCTGATCTCTTTTTCTTTATTAAGGGTGGTTGGTCGGTTTTCTCTTACTCTTCTTCGAATATCATCCTTTTTTGGATTTTGTACATGATTCAAAAGATTATTTATTTAATAATACAAGAACAAACTGAGTTTAGTAATGTATATTTTAATGCTTAATATTTTTTTTAATATAAAATTGGCTCCTTGAAATACAAACCCAATCAATACAATCATTTTACCTGTTATATATATACAGACCAATTTTATTTTATTAAAATCTAGCAAAGGCGTAGAGGAGGGATAAATAACGTTTTGATCATTATATTGGGGTCCGGTTTTTATTATAGTTACCGAAACTTTTTTTATTATAATCGAATAACTGTACTCTCAAAAACTTACCAAATAGTCATTCCGTTCGATTTCCGTCCAAAAAACAGAAAGAAGTGCTTAGTTGACGATTTGACTCCGTTTTTTTTGTTGATATGTATATGGTTTTGTCATGTGTATGATTATGTGATAGATATTAAGAATAATTGTATCTTAATAATAATTTTAAAATAATAAAAAAAAATATATTATTAAGAATAATAATAATAATTTCAAAATAATAATTTCTATACCTGAGTTTGGGATTTGGGAAATGATGAGAGACGTTGAAAAAACAATGCAAGCAAGTATGTTCTCTGTAGGATAATTTTTATTGTTTCTATTCATTTTGTGACAACGTAAGATTAATATATAAATGTTTGGACACCTTAATTAACTTTCAACTATTTTCAGTTAATTAATTTTAAAACGAGTATGATCAGTATGATATCATAACAGGTGAATTTTGCTAATGTGTAATATAACATGTCACTCAAGTCTTAATTAACTATTAAAAAAATGGACATGGGAACGTGTGTTGTTCAAGTTCAACCTACTGGAGGTTTTGCAAGTGAGAACTGAGAAGAAGGTAATGTCACTTGATCCCCCCTATTCCCCTCAACTTGTTTGAATATAATCCTCGCAATTTCCTTTTTTTTTCTTTTTTTGGGACATATGAAAACAAATGGTTTAGTCAGCAAGAAGTTGCACGGCAGGAGATTATATATATATATATATATATATATATATATATAATCAACGTCTTTAATTTCTATACCTGGAGTGTGGAAATGGTGAGAGACGGTAGGATTTGGGAAAGTGAATGTGATGAATCCAGATGGGATTAGAGTTTCGAATATACCTGGGTCGAGATTCATTGAATTTAGAGAGAGAGAAGATGCAGGATTATTATTAAAATTTATTATTATTATTATTACAATAATAATAATTATTATTATTAAAATAATAGTAATGTGGTCTTCTTTCCAATAATATCTTTTAATTTTTGACTATTTTAAAATTTATTATTATTATTATTACAATAATAATTATTACAATTATTATTATTATTACAATTATTACAATTATTATAATTATTATTATCTCATCTTCACATGCATATAAAAGATGCTAGGCGATTTAAATATTAGTGTTACATAAATTTTAACATAAGAGGTGGTTGGTGCAATGGTTTTTGTTGGAATATAAGATTTCTAATTTGGGGAGGTCTAGAGTTCGACACTCTTTAGCAACATTTTCTTTAAGAAAATATTTAAGGCATACCTTCTGCCCTCCACGTCAGCAAAAAAAACGGGTCAGTATTTTCGTCAAATTTTTGGACCAAAATCGAACGGAATGACCATTTTAATAATTTTTGAGCGTACAGTTATTCAATTGTAACAAAAAAGTTTCGATAACTATAATAAAAATCGAACTCCAGTATAATGACAAAAACGTTATTTATCCCGCGTAGAGGAGTATCCATTATTCTAAGAGGTTAGGTCTTGGGGATTGTAAGTCTCAATGGCAACTATTAATGACAAGATAAAAAGTCCATCAAGGCATCAACACCATATACTAGTATTAAAGAGGTATTTGATAAAAACAGAATAAATCTGAATTTGAATGAGTTGAATTTGAATAAAAAAATTATTTGATAATGAACATGTCTGACAAAATTTTATTATTTTACCCATATGAAAAAATTCAAAATTGTTGTAAATTTATTTAATATTACTTAATATAATAGTTAACATTTTTTTAAATTTTTTTTTTTTTTTTACTTTATTCAGTTGTTCATTCAGTCAAAAAAAATCTGACTTAGCCATTAAGCTCAATCATCTGACCGATTCAGCCATTTAGACGATTTTTTTTCCAAAATAAACGCACTTAATGACTGACCGATTCAACCATTCAAATGTATTCAGTTCTAAACAAACAGCCCATAAATCTATTCAAGTACTACCATAAGATAGTAGTAAAAATCAATTGCAAATAACTTCACAATTAATATACTCCCTCCATTACATAATAATAATTAACGTTTTAACTTCACCCACATAAATTAAAAAAGTTCATTTAATATTACTACCTCCATTTCATAATAATTGTTTTTTTAGAAGAAAAAAAATGTGTTCTAATTTATTCGTCGTTTTTAACTTTCTAAGAGAATAAATTATTTGTTTTAATTTCTATATCACCTCTAACTTCTCTCATTATCCCAATAATTTTTTTTTCTTGTATTAATGTTTTCAACTTCCCATAAAAAGGTAGTGATGAAATTTCATACAAATTTTAATTCTTAATTCATGTGCATTAAGCTAAAACGATTATTATTAATTTATTATGTAATGGAGATAGTATCATTTAATAGTTAAAATTTGAGTAAAATTTTCATCATTATCCTTGTATGGGAAGTTAAAAACTACTAATACAATAGAAAAAATTTCTCAGGACAATTAAATAAGTTAAGAATGATATAAGAAAGTAACAAATTTATTTTTCAAAAAAGTTAAAAACGACAAATAAGTTAAAATAAAAAATTTCTGCTTAAAAGTATATTATTATGGAAAAGATGGAGTAATAAACATTCTTTGAACTCTTTTTGTTGGAAGCCCTTTGTGTAAGCTTTAATTGTTTAACTAATTAATTAAGAGTATATATGGAGTAGTTCACAAATTAAGGGGCAACTCTGAAAATGGGAGTAATGATTCTTTCATTGGTCAACTTAATTAGAGTCCTTTCTTTGGTTGTAAAATATTACTCACTGTTTTCCGTTATATATATCGTTTTAGATTTCTTTTCTTCATAATATAAATCGTTATATATATATATATATATATATATATATATATATATATATATAAGGAATTGATATTTTCATAAATTAATTTGTTATTTTAACAAGTGGGTCATATTTTTAATTAAACCAACCTTTTGTACAGTAAACTAATTATAGGATTTAGTTTTTATGTCCAAATTACCCACACTTGATAAATAACTAAACATATAGTCGCTTAATTTTATTTGACTAATAGCGTCACTCAATTGAAAACAACTTTTATTAATTTAATTTTATGATAGTAATAATATTAATAATAATTAAAAAATTGTTAGAAAATAAGTAAGAAAATAATTTTATAACATGCTGAGTGTTTTAAGTCCAAACGACTAATGTGCTAGTCAATGTGATACGGTTAAGCCAAGTAACAATTAAGTATATAAATGAAGAAGATATGACAGGTATTCAATTTGAAAGTGTGATAGAGCTTTGCTAAAATAAAATATTTGGATTGGGAACTTAATTTAAATAATTTTCGATCTTCACATATATTTTAGCATAAATGTTGTGATTATTTGTTTATAAACTACATATAAAATCAAGAGGAAAAATATTTAACGGAATTAATATATTTCTCAAGTATATAGTTTCACAAACTTCTTTTTTTTTTTCATATAAATAGTAATGTAGATATTTATGAAAATATCAAATTTTTAAATAACAAAGAGATGACTGATACATGTTGGATTAACAAGAAAGGCTACCTATTAGAATTTATTACTAGCTTCACTTTGGTGGCCTTCCTCTTCGATTAAAAACATAAAAGTCAGTAAGGGAGACCTAAAATAAAGAGGAGTAATTAATTAGTAGTATATGCGTAAATAAAATTTTAATACCAACATTAATATTAATGAGACTTCTCAATATGTGTGATTTTTTTATTTATTAATTTCTACATACACAACACACTCACACACCCAATAATATTGCTCAGGCTTATATTATAACATTGCTCAGGCTCTACTCATATTTTTATAGTGAAAAAATATTACTAAAATATATATCACTAGAAAATATATATATATATTTATGTATATATATCTTATACTACATATCAAACGAAATATCACTAGAATATTCAAATCCATTAAATTTTCTTCGTATATTACTATATTAGTATATATTTTCCTTCTTATCGTCCTTTATTAGAGATTTTATTAAGGTAAGAGATTTCTAT
The DNA here is from genome assembly GCA_020205605.1 of Panax ginseng. NCBI lineage: Eukaryota > Viridiplantae > Streptophyta > Magnoliopsida > Apiales > Araliaceae > Panax > Panax ginseng. The sequence continues at coordinate 137,763,800 of CM035135.1, read as the reverse complement.
TTTTGAGTCGATTATAACATTGTTCAGGTTTTACTTATTTTTTTATTTAAATTATTTTTAATGCTCAAATTTGAATCATATTATTAACAAATATAAATCTCATTATTTTTTTGAGTACGAACTGTTTAACTCGTTTACGGTACTTTTTTTAAAAAAAAAATTTATGGGTATAAATGCAGGGCCTTTGCCTTTGCTACTAAGCTGCTGCTGCTTCTTCTTCTTCTTCTTCTTGTTTTTAAACTAGCCATTTTCTCTTCTTTTCTTTTTGTTTCTCTCTATTTCTTCTTCTACGTACGTTTGTTATTCTCTCTTTCTATCGTTATTTCATCTGTGGGAGCAATGCATGATGATACAGTGACAAATGAACATTTTTTGATGAGCTGAAGAAAAAAAAAATAAGAAGGTTTGAACAGAAGTCCCCAGATTCAATTACAGTGAAAAAGTGTTTGAAAAAAAAAAAGCACAGAATCTGAAATGAGTAGTATCTTTCTCGATCTTTCCACTTTTAGTTGGCTCTTTTTTCGATTTACCCTGAATAGGAGGAATAGGGTACTAGGAGTATTATTTATCAGTAAGTTTAGGGGGACATTTTCCTAGTGACATTCTAGTGAACCTCTTTTTTTTTTCTTTTTTTTTAGTAGTACCTCCCAAAAAATATAGAGGATTTATTTTAACTTAAATTTTTACAGAAAATAGTGTTTTAGGTGTAATTTGGATACATACAAAAAATAGGGTTGTACAGACTGTACATACCCTGTTTCTTGTATGTATCCAAATTATACTTAAAATACTGTTTTTTATAAAAATTTTAGTTGGAATAAATATTATATATTTTTTGGAAGATACTACAAAAAAAAAACAAAAAAAAAAAAAAATCACTAAAATGTCACTAAAAAAATGTTCCCTAGAAGGACTATATTTATTACTCGTACTACAGAGTTTGAATGTTTAATGGAGTACTACCTATATAATGCTGAAATCAATCTTAATGCCTAATTAACTGCTTTTGGATCACTTTTCTTGAGCTTTTTCTTTCGACTGTAATGCAAAAGTGACCTTCTAGTTTGTATCATTTTTGCAAAAATTCACCCTCTAACTTTTATTTGTGCATATCTCCCTCCAAGATGTATTTATTCTACAAAACTCCCCATTTTATGTAATTTTTTTTCTTAAAAATTCTCACATAGTCAAATTATTTCATCTTATTCAAATTTTAACTTTAAAATACTCCCTTTTATTTCATTCAAACGACTTCTAATTAGCAAAAAAAATAATACTTTATTTGTAGGATTTTCACTATTATGTAGATAAAATCTTTGGTCGAGCATATCTTGAAACTTTTTTTTGGGGTGAATCCAACCATTTTTCCCACAATACCATCAAATTTGGAACACTAGATTACTTGATGCATATATCACATTTGCTATATAGCAATTGATTATTATTTTATTCTCGATTTTTAACATGTGTCATTATCATTAAATATTTCATTAAATAGTACAAAAAATAAATTATATGAACCCAAAATAAATAATATTTGATTGACATATAACACAGACTGAAATGCATGAATTAGGTGATCTAATGTTGCAAATAAATTTGTTGGTATTGTGAGATTTTTTTTTGCTAATTAGAAGTCGTTTGAATGAAATAAAATAAGTATTCTAAAGGTAAGATTCTCTAGTGATTAATCTGAGTATACGAGGATTTTTATAACACAAAAAAAAGTTACATAAATGGTGAATTTTGCACAATTTATACATCTTAAAGGGAGAGTTTTACAAAAACAAAAGTTAGAAGGTAAGTTTTGCAAAAGAGATACAAAAGGAGGGTTACTTTTACATTTCAGTCTTTTTCTTTGTCATTGTGGGACTTCTCTGGTGTAATTTTGGGAGAGCTGCTACAAATTCAGTGATCGCTTTGGAAATAGTGTGTTCTTTGGTGCAACATAAAGGTGCCTTGGCTTCCCTTTTGATGTCTTATATTTTTGATTATTTAGCTCATGCTTTGAAGTGGGTCATTCCCATTTGCTTGTTCTCTGAGTAAATAGATTGACTGGTGGTACCACTGCTTTCTTTTTCTGTTTTTTTTTTTGCGGGGAGGAAGAGTAGGGACCTGTGTTATAACTATTTACTCTGGTTTTGTTTTCTCTCCCCTTTCTTTGAGTTTCTGATTTTTTTGAAGAAAAATTTGATTGAAACTGGTCTTTTAAGAGTTGTTTAGATTTTTGGACTAGGTTTCCAAGTAAAAATTTGGCTTTCATATCTTATGCGACTTTAATCTTTATCTATTTGTTTTGAGCAATTAGAGTTTCTCAGGGACAGTAATTCCTGTAATTTCAATTCTCCTTAGGTTATTTGTTGACTGTTGCAAGGCAAATGTAAGAGAGACATATTTGGTGTTGGTTCTTTTCATATTCTTGTAAAGGAGATATGGATATGGCTAGCCAGGATAAATTTGAACAAGAAAAAAGGAATGAGGATTCTCTGAGAATACCTGATATCTCCTCGGATTGGCGATTTAGCAGTACTAATCTCGAAAATACATCAATGGGATTGATTCCCCATGAAAATCCTATGACAGTATGTATAGGAGATATAATGGAGTCTTCTTCCTGTTACCCTGTATCTATGGTTAAGTCATGCTGCCCTGCTATTTGGGACCAGCCCATCAGTTCACAGAAATTGGCTTTTTGTGATATCAGTGTTCAAAACAATACTAGCTCTTCAAGCACACGTGTATTTAGGAAAGCTAGTCTGGGCCCTCCAAGAACTGGTATGGATGAAACACTTGTTATGGGTTGGACTCCACCAAATTCTATGTTGAATGGGAATACGCTTTTACAAACATCTTCTAGGATGCTTCCTCAGTGCTTATCTCACTTTCCGACAGGTTCAGGTTTCATTGAGCGAGCAACAAGGTTCTCATCCTTCAGTGGAGGAAATTTTGGTCATATGGTGAATCTTTTTAGTATTCCAGAGTCCATGAGTACTTATTCTAGGGGAGGATCACCAATGCAAGGGCCACAAGATGTTCTTTCTGGGCATGGGATTAGTGGAGGGAGCCCACTCAGTAATGAGAGGAAGAGTGAGAGCTTTTTGAGGTCTCATGATGAAGCAAAACAAGGTTTTCGTGACTCAAGTAACTCGGATGAAGCTGAATTTAGTAGTGGTGGTGGTCAAGAGGAACCATCAGTATTGGAAGGTAAAGGTGAAAGAATTACTGCTAAGGGACATGGCTCAAAGAAAAGGAAAAGAATTGCTCAGGTAGAACCATGTTTACTATTGTCTTTGATCAAACTCGATGGCTTTGATTGGTCTTTTATTTTCTTAATTGATCATTTTATTATCATTGCCCTTGCTTGACAGGATACTGAGCTTGATCAAGTCAGAGGAGCTTCAAATCCCCCTGAAGCAACTAAGGATAACTCTGAAATTCAACAGAAGAGGGATCATAACCCAGCTTCAACTACTAATAGGCTCACTGGGAAACATCAGTCTCAAGCTTTGGAATCACTCAAGGAAGAATACATACATGTGAGAGCTAGAAGAGGACAGGCAACAAACAGCCACAGTCTTGCAGAGAGAGTAAGATTTCTTTCTGAAATATTTTAGTCCGGTTACAAGAATATATTATATCTTGTTACAAGTTTTACTTGGATAACAGGTGAGAAGGGAGAAGATCAGTGAACGGATGAAGTTTCTTCAGGACCTTGTACCAGGTTGTAGCAAGGTTAGTCATTGCATTTTAAGGTCTCACAAAGAAAACTTTAGTAAAAAATCTACTTTAGATGGTTCTTTTGCATTTCATTTCTTAACAAATGATTGAATTTTGCAGGTTACAGGCAAAGCAGTTATGCTTGATGAAATCATTAATTATGTTCAATCACTGCAATGACAATTTGAGGTATAGCAGTCAAATTTTCTAGTGTTTATGTTTCTTCTTTTTCACCCAGTCTTCCTTTCAGACTTCATAAGATATTTTGCAATTTTTTTGTATTGGGTTCATGTACGTGACAGTTCAACTTTGTTCTAAGCTCTTGTTGGGATACCTGAACTATGTAACATCTAGGGAGTCGTTTAGTGTTTGACACATATCATTCAAATGGAAACAGCTAAAACTTTTCAATATCTTTTGAAAAAATCCTTGCTTTTGATGTACATATTAGTTTATCAGGTCTTCGTGAAAATTGACCATCTGAAACTTTGTGGAAGTCATTTTATATCTGAATTGTACAGACATCTGACTTGTCATACTGCAATTAGAGTTTTAAAATATGCAACTTTTCCTATTTACAACAGTTTCTGTCAATGAAGCTTGCAACAGTTAATCCTCGGCTGGATTTTAACATTGAAGGGCTTCTAGCACAAGATGTAAGAGAAAACTTAACAGCACACGCACCACAAAGTAAATTGATATTTGATGCATGTGTATATTTATGTTTTCCTTCTAAACCACTAAAATATTATGCAATTTGGCACAGATTCTTCAATCACAACCTGGCCCTTCATCTGCACTTAGTTTTCATTCTGACATGTCTATGTCATATCATCCACTGCATGCATCTCGACCTAGACTAATTCAAGCAGGTCTTCCTAGCCTGGGAACCTCTTCAGATGCCCTTCGGAGAACCATTAATTCCCACTTGACAGCCATGAATGGAGGATACAAGGAGTCTACAGCTCAGGTAACTTTCAATTAATTGTTGAAACTGTATTTCCTTGACCTCGTTTATTTGTTCTTATCAATTTGAAGTTCCATATTCCTTTTTCACCTCAATATATATCGACTGTAGTATGAGATGTTTGTCTGATTTTACCTTTTGCCCGTCTGAAAAATTTGCCACTGGTTGGATAAATGTTAAATATTTGATCTGTAAAACATACATTCAGGATTAAAAAAAATTCTGTATGATCAAATCTTCCAGGCAGCATACAGCTTCTCTTAGATGACAAACTGCGCTTTAATACTGCCCTGTTGAGTCATGGGAAATTTTATTTTCCTTTTGTGATTCATATTACTGCAGGTACCCAATGTCTGGGAGGATGATCTCGACAACATTGTTCGGATGGGTCTCAGTTCCGATACGCCCCTGGACAGCCAATAATTAGATGGTATAACTTGTAAATTTACCCAAATTGGCCTATCTTCTGAAACCTCACCAATCCTTTTCTTGAGCTAACCACAAAATCTCTTCCAAATTTACAGGGCCTCTGCCACCAGGCCATGTGAAAGCTGAACTTTGATTTTGTGTTAGTTGTTTGAAGTTTAAACTAGTCAACTGCTGCCTCGTATATCTTTCCGTAACTACCTTATGGGGATAGACTAAGCTCAATGGACTTCCTTCCCTGTTGTACTTTTGAAGCTGACAACATGCATGTGCCTGATGTTACGCCATGATCTTTCTGCTACTTTGCCTATTGCCAGATTGGTGTGAAGCTTCAAGGGTCTCTTCTGCGTGCATGAAGCTTCCAATATTGCGATTTAATAGCAGCCTTTTTATATATATACAGCCACAAGGGTGAAATTTAGTAGGTCATGGGATTGGAGTGAGTCCATGTGTAAGATCATCTTAAAATTGTAAATTTCTATTCTTGAGTAGATGTCTAGTAGAATTGAAAGTTAAGCTTATTGATTTTGATATCTAACTGAGTCAACCGGGCTGGGATTTACATTAGGATCAAGGAGGGATGAGGTTTCTATGTATTAACTGATAAATTGAGATGATAGTCATTTTAATGTTAATGAAGTACATTCTTTTGGTATTAGTTATGTTTCTTCTTTGATGGTGGTATTTGGAAACTGAATATTTTCAATGCTTTATGAATGTACCTTACCTTCTTTTTTATGACTAAGAAGAAAATAGTTGATATTATAATTTTTTTAGGCATATTAAGGTTAATTTAATAAATATTAAAACATATTTACTTTAAAAAAAAATTCAATAATAAAAAACTAATCTCAAATATAATATTAGAAATATTTATATAAAAAAAATTTGTGTAAATATAACTCAAGCAAATCTAAAAAGTATTACTGGAGATGAGCAATATGTTACACTACACTTCGGTCAAGGGGAAAAAATGTCTTATTTTCTTACCAGCCAGTGGGGTATAATTGTAGACTTCATAATTCATATATTACCATTCCCGCCAATATTACCATTCGAGACATGATGTCGTCTGTCTCTAACTACTACTGTTCGTTACTCAAACTCTGTTGTGAATCACAAAACCAAATTCAAGCCAAGAAACTTCACTGCTTTATAATCAAAACCCTAGTAAATGCAGAAACTTTCTTATTAAACAATCTCACAAACACCTATAGCAAAATGGGCAATCTAACCTATGCCCGGTACGTGTTTGATCAAATTCCTCACCCAAACCTCTTTTCATGGAATACAGTCCTCTCAGCCTACTCAAAGTCTGGGAGGCTGCCAGAAATGAACAACATCTTCAATCGAATGCCGAGACGAGATGGGGTCTCTTGGAATTTGGTTATTTCGGGTTATGCCTGTTGCGGATCATGGAATAAAGTAGTTGAGGTTTATAAGTTGATGTTGAAGGATGGAGCTATGAATTTGAACCGGATTACTTTCTCAACCATGCTTATTTTCTCATCGAATCGGGGTTATATTGATTTAGGTAAGCAAATTCATGGACAAATACTGAAATTTGGTTTTGAGTCTTATGTTTTTGTAGGTAGTCCTTTGGTAGATATGTACTCAAAAGCAGGGATAATTTATGATGCAAAAAGGGTTTTTGACCATTTGCCGGAGAGGAATGTCGTTATGTTCAATACAATGATTACGGGCCTTTTGAGGTGCGGCATGGTTAAGGAGTCACAGTATTTATTTCGTAGTATGCCCGAAAAAGATTCAATTTCATGGACAACAATGATTACTGGACTTACCCAAAATAACTTAGAGAAAGAAGCAATTGGTATGTTTAGAGAAATGAGGTTGGAGGGCTTGAATATTGATCAGTTTACTTTCGGAAGCATCTTGACCGCATGTGGGAGACTTGTGGCCTTGAGAGAAGGAAAACAGATCCATGCTTATATTATTAGAACCAATCACATGGATAATGTGTTTGTAGGCAGTGCTCTTGTTGACTTGTATTCCAAGTGTAGAAGCATTAGATATGCAGAAACAGTTTTTAGAAGAATGATCCACAAAAATGTTGTTTCCTGGACTGCAATGGTGGTGGGCTATGGCCAGAATGGGTACAGTGAAGAAGCTGTTCAGACTTTTTGTCAGATGCAGAGAATGGGGATTGAGCCAGATGATTTTACTCTAGGAAGTGTCATTAGCTCATGTGCAAATCTGGCAAGCTTAGAAGAGGGTGCCCAGTTTCATGGACAAGCACTTGTTTCTGGCTTGATTTCCTTCATTACTGTTTCTAATGCACTTGTAACCTTGTACGGAAAGTGTGGAAGCATAGAAGAGTCCCATCAGTTGTTCGACGAGATGACGACAAGGGATGAAATCTCTTGGACTGCATTGGTCTCAGGATACGCGCAATTTGGAAAAGCCAAAGAAACCATTGATTTGTTTGAAAATATGTTGGCCAATGGTCTGCAACCTGACGGGGTAACATTCATTGGGGTTATTTCAGCTTGCAGTAGGGCAGGGCTAGTGGAGAAAGGTCGTCAGTATTTTGAAGCTATGGTTGAAGAACATGGAATCATGCCAATTCTTGATCATTACACTTGCATGATTGATTTATTCAGTCGGTCTGGACAGTTAGAGGAAGCAAAAAGATTTATACAAAAGATGCCTTATCGTCCTGATGCAATTGGCTGGTCTACGTTGCTGAGCTCATGTAGAGTTCGAGGTGATTTTGAAATTGGAAAATGGGCAGCAGAGTCTCTGCTGGAACTAGAGCCCCAAAACCCTGCTAGCTATATTCTTCTCTCAAGCATGTATGCTGCTAAGGGAAGTGGGGTGAGGTGGCTCAGTTAAGGAGAGGAATGAGAGACAAGGGTGTACAAAAGAACCAGGATGTAGTTGGATCAAATATAAGAGTAGAGTGCACATTTTCTCAGCCGATGATAGGTCAAGTCCATATGCAGATCAGATATACGCTGAGCTGGAGAAATTGAACTTAAAATTGATTCAGGAAGGTTATGTGCCTGATATGAGTTCCATTCTGCATGACGTTGAAGAGTCGGAGAAGATTAAGATGCTTAACCACCACAGTGAGAAGCTAGCTATTACCTTTGGGTTGATTTTCATTCCTCCTGGCCTGCCCATACGAGTGGTTAAAAACCTCAGGGTTTGTGTGGATTGCCACAATGCAACCAAGTTCGTTTCTAAAATTACCCAGAGAGAGATTCTTGTAAGAGATGCTGTCAGATTTCATATGTTTAAAGATGGAACATGTTCATGTGGAGATTTCTGGTGATGGATATCTGGATGGTAGTCATCTGCATTAAAGCATTATGCAAGTGCAGAGCACTAGTTCTAAATGAGGAACTAGAATTTGGCTCATCATAGATGGAGAAAATAAGAGTGGTTTCATTGATAAAGCCTCACCAAAGTGTTCATTAGAGAACAAATGGAGGGCATGAATGCGTAAAATGAAGACTAGTCTGGTCAAACTGTGATCGCATCAACCAATGTATGACGAGGTAACAGTTCTTCATTTCTCCCGTTGACTCATGAACAGAAACAGTAACGCAATTCTTTGGGTTGTTTGTGATACAATGCTTTTGATTGATACTTCCTAAAATAAAAGGTCAATACTAAGCAGTTGGTGATCTGACTGTCTAGATTGGGTTTGGGTAGACGAGGATACAGCATATTCTATTGAGAGCCTAAATAAACCAAAAAGAAAAATGTTTTCTTTCCAAATAACTATTTTCGCATCCTAATTAATTAATGTTAATACTACACTAGGTTTTTTGTGAAGTTTTATAGTTTCAGAACTTTATCTAAAAGTTTTACTTTTGACTACAACAACTTCTAACAATGTGAATGTTGACATACTTATATGAATACTGCAGTTGGTAACGCCTCTTAGCTTTTCTCCGTTCATTACATTCAATGAATTTACGAAATATGGCTCCAGATACAGACTGAGTAAAAAGCTTTACGCTGGTCGGTGGATGCAAAGGAGCACAGCTGGTTTGTGACACCAAAGTTATGAAGCGTTCATTAGAGGTGTCTGAAGCCATTGTGCTGCCATGGTTTGCAGGATTTTCTCAGGGGTATTACAGGATTCTGAGGAGATTGATTTCGAGTTCTCTTGGGTTGACTTCTTTTGCCTGTAGATAATGTTACATGCAACGTACTCTGAAACCATTATGTAGCCATGAATGATGACCTGGATGTTATCTAGCTCTAGCCCAGATCATATGATTTTTGCAAGTACTGCAACTGCTTGAAAATTGTCTGAGTGAACATCTTTTGGGCCATGATTTGCATGATTCCAGCTTTTATTTTTTCCCGGATCATGTGATAAGATGATATTTGTTTCAGAGCCTTGGATGATGCATTTTTGGTGAAAACTGTTTTTAAGGTGAACCATTTTGGTAGGCTTCTGATGAACCTCTACCACCCATTTTGGTTTTCCTATTAGGTCAAAAATAACAATTTTCCCAAGGTAGCTTTACTGCCATCTCCATGTTCATCTCTTCACAATGTTTTTATTTATTAATATACTTTCACTAATTCTATTTGGTAGCTATTAATATTCTCAATTTACGTTGTATGGTGGTATGGCTCGTATGGCCGAGGCTGACCAAGAAAAGAATTTTGTATGGGGTTCTGGGCTTTTTGATTAAAGTAAAGCCTTTAATCCCATCAGTATGGACAATCTGTATTAATTTAAATTTTTAATGGGAAAAGATTTTGAAAAACTGGTAGGGATGACCAACCCTTTAGACCTTCACGGGAGGGTTAGCACAAGGGCCTACTGATTTACCCACCATATGATTTTAAAAATCAGATGTTAAATTTGCCCAAGTTTGATTTTATCCCGGCTGTCCCTATGGGTTCTTAAATCCCTCTGTCGCATAACAAGATTTATCGAAATTTTCAATTAGATATGATATACTTTTGTCGCTACGAAAACTCTATTATTATTAATTCTTTTCTCTCGTAAAAATAGTTTTATTTATAAAATTAAAAATAATAAATTTTATTTTCATTGTAAATTTGCCATTAATAGTGATAATTTATTAGTACTTGTTAACCCCAAATTTCGCCGACGCGTCCCAATCGCGAGAATCACGCGTTAAACTCCACAATAACGAGATCATCACGGAGAAGCTTCGGCTTGTGCCAGGTGGGAGAATAGCTCCGGTGTGAGAATAAGTACCGAAGTTACTTGTTAATTGTAACCTAGGTCATGTATTTATAATACTCTCATCACCTTAGAATCCTTCTCCGAGTCGGATTAGGATTCCTAAATATGACAGTTACCACGATTTGGATCCAACATAATCTCCTTAAAAGGGGAAAGTGGAATCCAATTCAATCACTAGTTTTGGAGTTACCTTATTCAAATATGGTGAGACTTGAGACTCATGACGCAGAGATGATACCTAACGCATGAGTCCAATCCAACCGAGCTCACTTAATAGTTCAGACTTCGGTCCAGATGACTCGAAGGCCCGACCCCGAACATCTCCTTTCAGAATAGGGTTCTGGCCCAAAAGACTCGGATACCCGAACCCAAACATCATATCTCGAGTAAGACTCCGGTTTAGAGGACTCGTATGTCCGAACCCCTTCAACACCCTTGAGGGCCTCAGCCCAATGGACTTATCATCCCCTTTTAGCATCAGGCCTTCAGCCCACTTGTAGGTCGGTAAAATGCTCCCGAATAGTACTCAAGTATTAATGGCATAATAATAAATTTATAAACATATTATCATTTTATATTAATATTAATAAAAAAAATATAAATATTTTCTACGTAAGACCGTTGTTATAAAAAATAGGGAATAATTTATTTTTTCCAAATTCATATCAACAGTGTAGGGACAAATTGATAGTTAAGATGATGTTTGATTATCTCTTACTGCATTAGCAATTTCTTAAGACATCTTAACGGTCTATATTTTTATATTAAGAGTATTCTGAATAATTAAATATAAATATGAATCTAAATTATGGAGAGAATTTTTTAATACAAACATATAAGCTCTTAACATGTATTAAAATATACAATAATATGTAATCAAACATCACTGACAAATGACCAGTCTTTTTATAGCCGTTTTTTAATCACAATCAATTCCATAAGGCAAAAAGGAGACCTCTATAACAACTTTCGGTCAAAAGGGGAAGTGATAATGTATTAGATTAAACACAAACTAGAAGAACAGGACGAAATTTTGATGTTGTCTGTTCGGTACTCCAAGAGTCTTATAATTACTAGTATTTGATTTTTGTTCCCATCTTTAGTTGATAAGAACGCTGGCTATGTAATTGTAGGCCCACAACTTCTGTTTTTCATTTAATTCTCTTTTATTTCTTACACCAAATTAATCCAATACATTCCCAGACAATAATTTTCAGATTCTTTTTAAATTCAAGATTTTACCCAAAACCCCATTATACCCAATTCAAGATTGAATTTTTTTTCATACCCATGACGATCAAACAAGAAACTGATCGAAAAAAGAAAGAACACACCAACAACTCATCAAGAAAGAGCAAGAAAAATGAAGTTACTGTTTCTGCTCGTGATGAGAGATCCCCTTTGTTGCCTAAAAAAGGAGGACGTAGTGATTTCAATGGAGCATCATTCACGGGGGGAGTGTTAAATCTCTCCACTACTATTATTGGTGCCGGTATTATGGCACTCCCTGCTACTACGAAAGTGCTAGGCCTCGGCCTCGGCATCGTCAGCATCGTCTTCGTCGCGTTTTTGACAGAGGCTTCTGTTAATATGTTGCTGAAATTTGGTAGAGTTGGACATTCAGTTTCTTATGGAGGTGTTATGCGTGATGCATTTGGAAATGGTGGCAAGAAATTGTTGGAGTCTTTTGTGGTGATAAACAACATTGGTGTCCTTATTGTCTACATGATTATTATAGGTAAATAAAGTGACTTGAAAATTTATATGTATTTATGTGAAGTTTATTCATGTGTTTAGACGGATTTTTATACTATTTTTTCCTTTTTTGGACGAAGGTGATGTATTGTCTGGGACTTCTGCAAGTGGGGTTTACCATGCTGGTGTGTTGCAGGGATGGTGTGGAGAACAATGGTGGAATGGGCGCGCCTTTGTTCTACTTGCTACAACACTTTGTGTATTTGCTCCATTGGGGTCCTTTAAGCGAATTGGTATGTGTTTTTCTCTCTTATAAAATTGTAAAATAGTAAGAAAACACAATCTTGTTTTGTAGTCACTACTTTCTTGATTCTAGTAATTGTGTCTAAATTCATTCGTATGAATTATGCTTGCACGTTGAAACTCGCAACATGTTATCACATTATGTTTTACCCATTATCATTGTGGTAGACATACAGTGTAATTACTTGCATTGCACATCAAAACCAGACATGCTTTTGTGTAATACTCCCTCCGTCCTCAAAAAATGACTAAAGGTACATATTTTTTTGTCTCCGAAAGGATGTATAAAGTGAAGGGTAGATACGATGTCATTTAGTGGGGTCCATTAGTATAAAAAAATTAAACTACTCGTCACTCTATATAATCTTGTGAATAAATTTAGAATTTTTTATTTTCTTTTTTCTACTTTTACTTTTTGTACTTTGTTCGTCCGTTTAGGAACGAAGGAAGTATATAATATTCAAAATCTCAGCCTTTTACATGGATCAGGCTGTACACATTCATTTGGTTACTAACCATAATCTTCATGCAATTTAGAAGTTATTGCACTTTAGCATTGTTTTTGTCTGTTAATGTCTGCGATTTCATGTCTTCGCAATTCACAGTGATGATTTGACTAGTGCTTTTTTGCTTGTGCAGATTCATTGAGCTTCACATCTGCCTTGGCAGTTGGACTGGCAGTAGTTTTCCTAGTTATTACTGCAGGAATCACAGTCTTAAAATGGTTTGATGGCAGTATTACTATGCCCAGGTGGCTTCCTGATGTTACTGATATTAATTCAGTCTGGAAACTGTTCACGGTGGTGCCGGTTCTTGTCACTGCCTATATCTGCCACTTCAATGGTATGCAAGTTAATTATATCTCTGTTTTCAATGAGTTTTTCACATCAAAGCACAAAACTAAAGCAGCTCAAATCTTTTAGTATGTGTGCTGCTCATTATGTTCATGTTGCAAACGTAGATGAAAATGGAACTTCTCTTTGATGACTATCAGTTTTCTCAATTCATGCCTAGGGTTGTGCCTAGGAACATTAACATGCCCAAACCTATTTTTGAGATTGACGATTGAGCAACTTTTACTTTGTCAGGTTATGCATAATAAAATCCCAATATCAGATTTGCTCAAGCCCACTCCCTGGTCCCTGTTCCCTGGTCCCTGCCAAGTAATCAACTTTTTATGGAATATGCAAGCCTGGTTATAGCATATACAAGAAAAATTGGGCATATGATTGAAAATAGATTTGATAATTAGTTAAATACAAGATAAGATTTTGATTAAGTAAATATTAAGCGAAGATAGACTGTCTGTATTCCATTGTCTTGTTCTCTTAGGGGCGTGTTTATGAAGATTTCCTAGAAAATCTTCAAGTAATATAAACAGAAGTTTGATTGTATGCAGTGCATCCTATTGAGAATGAGCTTGAAGACGCTTCCCTGATACAACCAGTTGTACAGACTTCATTGGTTCTGTGTTCGACTGTTTACATAATGACGAGCTTCTTTGGGATTCTCCTCTTCGGTGATGCAATACTTGATGATGTGCTAGCCAACTTTGACAGAAATCTTGGCATCCCATATAGTTATCAGCTCAATGATGTTGTGCGTGTCAGCTATGCTCTCCACCTCATGCTTGTTTTCCCAATTGTATTTCATCCTCTTCGCTTAAATTTCCACGCCCTCCTCTTTCCCTCGGCTGGACCTTTGGTTTCAGACAACTTTCGCTTTACTTGGATCACCATAGGGCTCAACTCTATTGTCTTCTTAGCTGCAAATTTTATACCCAGCATTTGGGATGCTTTCCAGTTCACTGGAGCAACAACTTGTGTATGCATTGGGTTTATCTTTCCTGCTTCTATTGCTCTAAGGTCAGCATCTCTACTTCTCTTGCAGCCTTCAGTAAGACATTCTTTGTTTACAATGTTAAAAATATTGGGGAAATCTATTTAACAATGTAGTCAAGTATGGTTACATCTGGAGCTGTCATTTAATATCTCGGGATTGCTCCTAGGCCTTGAAGAATGTAGAAAAGAGAACTACTCGACAATTTTTTGGCGTAATACCTGAATTACATATTTGAAACCTAATGTTCGTTCTTCATCTATTTCAGGGATGTACATGGGATAGCTACTATTAAGGACAAGCTCTTGGCAGCTTTCATGATTGGTCTTGCTGTGTTTGCAAGTTCAGTGGCCATATATAGTGATGCATATACGCTATTCAAGAAGAATGCATCCCCGCGGGCATGAGCATGATCTCACTCATTCACAACAGAAGAATAGTTCATGCCAGGAGGGAGAAAAGAACTTGCTATGCGCAATCATTTGAAATCTGGTCCAGAACCACTACAAAATTTGAATCTCTGGTTCAATAAGAGAAGACAACTCAATGTACAACTTTTTCCTTTATTTTATCAGTTAAAGCTGATTCTGTCTGTTCCATCCATGTATTATTCGTTATACGAGCTACTTCATAGGGAATTTGGAAAATCTGTAATTTTAATAAACACAAGGATACTGGTTTGCTGATATTCTCATCCTATTATGTATTTTCTACATTCTCTCCTTTTCTTCACGTTTGAAGCTTGGAGCTTGGTAGTCTAGCAGGCTTTCATGTGGGCAATTTTTTAGCTTCCTAATAAATGCATTAAAAAAAAATACATGCACAAGTAAACTTTCAGAACATCTATAGATAACAGTTTTCTGTATCACATAAAACAAAAAAATCTCTCTTTTTATTTAGAACTCTTGATACAAGAAGGCAGCACGACTAATACGAGTGTTTTGATACAAGTAGCAACAAATACAAGTCTTGAAGCTAAATATTCACCATCCTACTAAGTAAATGGTATAGGATCCCAAATAGACCCATGTACTTTTTCATTCTATAATATAATCTCTCCTTTCTTGATGAGAAAAATTGGTAAAGAAGCAAAAATTAGAATTACAGCGGACAGAAGACAAACGTGCACCAAACCATCTCTTTATAGGATGTGCAGTACTCCCAATATGGTGAACCCACTCAGATCCCTCATTAATATGAAGAAATAGATGTCTAAAATGCTTTATGGAATCTTCCCATTTGTCCAAGATCATACATCACAGTTTCTTCTGAACTTTTAAATTTTCTCTACTTTATATCAAATCAACTTCGGAGTAACAATCCTTTGCTGCAGCTCTTTCAGCTACTAATGCGCACCTTGCACTATCTTGCTTTCACTAATGATTGAACAAGGACATAACGGAAGACATCAAATGATTGAAGATATCTCTCTAAACATATGTACAACAGAATCCCACCATCTACTCTGCAGCTATTCCATACACTTGATGCATTTTTCCAACTGTATGGCTGTGGGAAACTCCCCCTTTCATTAAAGCTCATGTATATCACACCAACAATCAAGACTAAACAATATGCCAGTTTGACAAAGTAATTTGTTTGCTTAATTGAAAAAGTAGGGAGATTCCAGCACCTCTCTCAGATCAAAGTCACCCCGCTCTGGTAAGGGGGGGAAATTCAACTTAGGGAAGGATGTCTGAAAGCCGTCCAGCAACTGTACAAAAAAGTAACCATTGAGAGAGTATTTGAAAACATCAGGTTCAAAATTTTCAGGATACTTCATAAAAAAAATCATTATCATTCATTTTCTACTCCATGTTAAAGACACAGACCAAGTAAGTGTGAAAAATGCAAGTATGAAATGAGAAGTATGCAAAAAACTTCAGATATCTAGCCCAACTATACCGCATTTGATCTGCATGGTCTCTCAAATAATTAAAAGAAAAATCATCAAGAGAAAATTTAAGAACTAGAATTAAATTCTAGTTATGAAGCTAGATAACAAGTTATTAGCGGATCTTCTACCATTTTTTTCTTTTTTCCAGTTCCTAAGAATAAAAAATAAATAAACATTAAAGAACAAAACAAAGAAACAGAGCAGGACGCGCCGTTTTGTGATGTGAAATTATTTTTCTGAAAGTATGACAAAAGGTGGTAAGAAAATCCCACAGTAACGACATGCTGGAGCATGCGCAGTACCAACAGTAGACAGTGAAATAAAATAGGTAGCAAAATGAGTGATTTTGAACAACGTAAGAGAGTGAAGATACTAACATTCTCAAGTATTGGCGCCTCATAGAGTTCAACAAACTTTTCTCTAAGGATCCTGTTCATCTTGTCAACATCACACGCATGCGTCCAATAGGAATCATGCACTCCTACAATAACATTCCTAAACATAGTTAGAATTACAAAAAATAGAAGTGGGTGTGCACGTTAACACAAGCTCAGGGAAAAGAATGGATGAGAAACACAAAAACACCTGCAAAATTCAAGCCTGCCTCTTTACAGGCAGTGGCAGTCATCATCATGTGGGAGCCATCAAGGGAGTGGACAAAATTTGGAGGGAAGGCTGTTCTCTGCCGCCTAGCCATGACCTTTCATGATGAGAGAGCAAGTACACTAGATTAAGGTCTTAAATGCTTTATAATAATGCTACTCCCTCAGTACCACTTTCATAATCAAGTTTGACTTTTTGAAGTCGATTTGAGACATTTTCAAATTCAAAATTGATACGACTCATCCGATTTTAGTGAATAGAAGTAAGAATATTCTAAACAATTTAAAATGTGCTATTAATAAAATGAATTATTTTTTTTCAAAAATGAAATGAATGACATCAATGTTGAATTTGAAAATTTCTCAAATTGACTTCAAAAAGCCAAACACGATCCTATATATTGGAATGAAGGGAGTATGTGATATGGGCATTATTGGAAGCAAATGATTAAATAATAAACTACTGAAAAGTTCTACAGTTCTATTTTAAAATTCGGGAACTGAAATTTTCACTAGTTTTTTGTACTTTTTCCAATACAGAGTATGTTGTGATACCATACGAAATGTTCCTGAAAATCCTTGCTCCCATTGGACCATTTGTATCTATATGCATCCGGATCCCGATTCATGGATCTCTCGGTTCGAGAAAACAAAATAAGAGGATCGAACCCCAGAGAAACAAAAGGACTGGACAGAGAAAAAACAAGGATGCTGATGAACATCAACACATTCTCATAAATGGAGGGAAAGCTACCTTATCAGTTTCATGTTGTAGTGTCAACATCTGAAGAGAAGTCTTAATCTGCATCCGAAAGGACATAATATTAATGGGACAGTAACATAAACAGAACTAATATATTGACTCTTTCTGAAGTTAGAATGTCTAAGAACATTACAGTACGTCTCCCTAATTTGCGGTAAGGTTTCACAACCGGTAACCCAAGAGGAGTAACCCAACGTACTGGCTGATTCTCCATTGCTAGAACCTGTATGTTCAATTTTAGCGGTTGATAAATACAAACTAATACCAACAGACCTCACAAAGAAGGGAAAAGGGTGAAAAATACAAATACATTACAACAAAATCAGTTAACAATGCGTTAAGCATCAAGAATGCCACGAGTGATTTTAGATTAGTTCCTCAATTAAATCAACCTTTAAATAAAACACTTCAAAGAAGTATTTATACCATTTTTATCATTTGATTGTGTACATGGGTGGCACCCCCTTGGTGCCTTTTAAATAAATATTTTTACTTGTCGAAAAAAGAATAGGTATGTGTAGCATTTCAGATGTCAGCCCAACAATATTTGTGGTAAGACGGTCATTTAAATACAGGATATGCAGGTTCAGGGTTATATTTTAATAATAAGCCAAGTAATCAAAGCTCCAAGGGTATGAGAACTTAATTAAGAAGGAAAAGTGAGAACAAAATATCTATATATGTAACAAACAAAAAAATAAAATCGTACTCACAGCCACCCTCGATTCCAACCCCATAAAGGAAAAGGGTGGAAATTAATTTTCATTAAAATAAGAAAATGACCTACAACAATAAAACACTATATAAATGAAAACATGGGATGTAATTCTCAAATCAATATAAACATCAACATTTTTAGAAGAAACAAAATTTAAAATTTACTCCTAAATAAAAATTAAGTTAAAAGGAGGGCAAATCAACTAAGAAAACAGCCCCCCTTTCCTCTCTTTTTTAAGTGAATTAGTGTTTATTGCATATGCACTATAGAATGTTGGGAAAACAATTCATGAAGAGTTTGGAAAATATAATCATCCTTGATTAATTACTTTTTTAAAAAAATGTATTAGTAAATAAAATTATAGTCTTAATTTTTTAGCAACGCCTATAGGAGAAGTCATCATAGAGCATGTTTGACCCCTGATTGGATGTATTGCCTTTTCAGCTATATAATCTGGACATACAGCAAACTCCTCGAGTTCGTAAAACACACCTTTGCACATTCACCAAGCCAACTCATAATACTTCGTGCAGCTTCAAACATTTCTCCCAAGGCAATCAAGGTAGTCTGCACACAGAGTGACATGCAGTTAGCTGAAGCCTGACTCTACAAATACATATACATATATATATATATACATATACATATATATATATATATATATACATATATATATATATACATACATATATATATATATACATACATATATAAAATATTTGGGGAGAACTAACTCATTAACCTGGTTGTGCATAGTTTTCAACTTGATAAAAAACATTTAATGTTATGCTATGTTACACCTGTGACGTAATTATGACTTTACCCAAAGAAATACAAAAGTCGTCAAAGCTAAAAATCGTATACAACTGAATATGCTTACTTTTGCAGCATAACAAACTGCAGCAAACAACTCGGTATCATCTTCAATGACACCACGTTCCTTTAATCTCCTCTTGATTTGGTCGCGGGCACCAATATAAGTGACACCATACACCGATGTCATCACTGTTTGCTTGACTAATTTCCTGTCCACCTGAAGATATTCAAAAATATATCAGAAGAGGATTAGTGAGAACTAGCTAGCTACCCTGTTCAGAAAAAACAGGAAATTTCTGATACAATCAAGACAGAACATTGAAATGTTGGTCAAACTACCGGTATTATATAAAAGAAAAGCCACTCCGCATGCCTAATAGTTTAGGCCAAAGAACATGCAAAATAATGATACCTGGTTGAGTAAAAGTTTGGCACGCAATACGTTTGGATTGGTTGCAGGATCTTTTTCCGCATCTCTCCGCATGATATCAAGGACTCTGTATCATACAATAATCTCCAGATTATTTCTTCATTTTATTGAGGAAGGATAATAATAGCATTCATACCATCAAGGCTAAAGTGAAAGGCAAAGCATATTAAAGTTGAAATTCTACAACTGTAGAACCAATCAACCAATATGTAAAGCCTTTCTCAAGGAGATTGTGGAATTGCATCAAGTTCCCTTATTATCGGGGTAGAAGAGGATACGAGTGTAATGACCATCTAAATCCAATTACCTAGACCCTAGTTACACAAAGAAGGAATTATTACATATATTAAATACAGATAGCGAGGCTTGACTGAATGACCAATATGAAACTCAAAACTACTTATCCTATCAGAACCCAACAGTTCCATTAATCAGTGTGCTAAGAAGCCTTCTAGGCCTTGCCCAGATCCAAGGCAGATCTCTATTGCCTCAATTTGGCTGGGTACCTAGGCCCGCCTAGACCAAATTAGTTCTCCACTGCATCGATTCCATGAAAGCTTGGAAGCTCGAAAATGCTTCAAATAAAATTGTTGTGCTTTACAAGATTATTTTAGGTACTTTTTCTTATCAAATTTAGAATCTTTACATTTGATATGTTTTATATAGTATGACCAGATATATACAATATAGAGATCAATAAATAAATAGAAAAGCGCCTAGGGGTAATGAGTCCCCTCCGACACTTGGGTCTGCCTATTATCAGTGTAGAATGCAGGATGCTGAATTTGATATTTGGGCTTGCTGGATTAACAGTGTAGAATGCAGGATGCTGAATTTAATATTTGGGCTTGCTGGATTAACAGTGTTTGTAAATTAACCACTTAACACTTTTAAAATTTAATCTTTTAATATCAATTCAATTCTTGAATTGTTTAAACTTAATTTAGAAGTTCATGACTCAATCAAGAAGAAGAACACTATATGTTAAAGTATTAAGATTATGAATTACAACTTAAATTAAAGCATGCAATAAACAATTAAAGTAAAACAATCAAGCACATGAACACAAGGAATTTTTACGTGGTTCAGCCCCTATTCTCTATTCTAGTGGCCTAATCCACGTCCAATACCAACTAGTATTGGAGACTTTCTTTATTAATTAACTTTGTTTACAATAAAATCCCTTTTACAAAACAAGTTTCACAACCTTTGAATACTTATACTCCCCGAGCACCTTTGCTCCCTGTGCACCTATGCACCTTTAAGCACCTATGCTTCCTGGAACTTGCTTGTAAAACCCCTAATCCAACCCGGATTAGAAACTTTAGACTAGCGATTTTTAGAACATTGGCATAAATACCCTCGGTCGAGCAACCGCGATGCCAGAAACAGTGATCGCTGTTAAATTGTTAATGGTGAGTCTGATCAGTAAAAGTTGGTCCATAAAACTTGTCATTTTCATGTCACTGCTAAAAAAATTGATCAAGTTGCTTAGTCTCTAGTTTTACAATTTGTAAATTAGCTGCCTCTTCAACAGTGGAAGGTGCATAAAAATTATGAGGTCGTTCTTCTTATATAAACAAAAGAATATATTTCTGATTCCTTGCCCTTTGCGTAGGGAAAAATGGCCCATATATATACAAACATTATGTGAAGACATACCTATCAGCAATGCCAGAGTAAACATCAGCAGGCTTCTCTCCAGTAACAAGGTTGACAGCAGCTGCTCCTAACTGCAAAAACAGACATGGCAATTCAATGATTAATACAAAATATTAGACACAACCGGCTGTAGAAGCTTTTACTGGGGGGAGGGGGGGTGTTCTTATTTTATTTGGCAGATGTTAAATACTATTGGATGGGTTACTTTTTAATTATATGATACCAGTTAGAATTTAGGTCTCTTCGGTTCAACTAGAAAGGAAGCGGAAGTGTCATTCTCATGGACTGCAAAAAAAAGAGCTCCAGTATAAAGATCAAGTTCAGAACAGTAATACTCCCCCCCCCCCCAAAAAAAAAAAATCCGGAAATGAAAGTCAATTTTTTGCTACATTTCTCCAAATATAAAGTTCTGAGCAAGGGAATCAAGAGCCGCAGAGGAAGATCAACATGCCAGATCCCATTAACAATGCAAAAGATTTAAAATCAATGTTCATTTCAGTTTGTGGAACAAATACGGAAACGCGCTAAAATGTAGTACGCTAGAAGTAGCTTTATATGGATGCTTATGATTAGAAATCTTATTAGAATCTAAGTGCAAATGTGCGATAAAGCTACATTTCAGAGAAGATTTTAACTTGCATAAATAAAATGGTTTGTTCTAGAAATAATGTAGTACAAATGTGATGTTTGAGGATTAAATAAAAAGTCAAAAAATTGATATTTGAGCAATTAGAGGTAGAAAACAAATAAATATTTGGGTTGTTAATATTAGAGTTCCAAAATGTAAAAGTACCATATTTGGAAACACAATTTGCTAGGGATAAGAGTACCTGGTAACACTGGTTCAAATCTAGTAAGAGATATTACTCCCAAGTTTTAGCATATTCTTAGGAGAAAATTCAATAGATCTATGTTGCCTACTTATGTGCATTTCTCCATACATACGGTTCTAAATAAGTAAGCTGACTTTTTGGTTAGTTATACTAATATAGAGATACAGAAAGATTTAAGGAATAATAAGAAGAAGAAAAAATAGGAGGGCACATCAAATTCCATTCTTCCTGCTCACAAGAGGGAGAAAATAAGGGAAGGCCGTAAAGGAAGAAGCAATGTAATTTCCATTCCCTTATATATAATCAAAGATATGTGAAACTGAGCTCAAACAAATAAAGCATAGAAGCTAATGGACAGCTACTCGTGTCAGTAAAATTTTTAAAAACCGAATGTGGAATTTTAACTGCCGAGCACTTGTAGATGAGTAGTGTATATGCATATATGTATGAAATATAGAACTACGGACAGGACTAGTTGGTGCAATACTTTTCACTGCCAACACAGTTCTCTACTACTTAAATAGAGTGCATCTTCCTATGTATCTACAAAAGTGGTCATCATTGTAATATGTAAGTTATTTATTTCCATCAAAGTAAAGGGAGGTCTTTACCTTGTCCCGTCCAAGGGCAGCATAGTGTTGTAAGCCATTACATGATCCATCCTTGAGAAATAGCAAAACATAAAATATCAGGTCAAGTTTAAACAACAGAATTAAAAAACATTCGATTTGGTTGCTAACATCAGATGAACTACGAAGTCCAGATTATACTTGACGAGGGATGACTTGCAGAACAATGGAGTACTCAAGCAGGTAACCACAAAATTCTTTTCATGGGAGCATGCATTTCTTTTGTGAATATAAATATATTTTTCAAAGACATGTATAATTGTTCAGAACCATGTGAATGTGTATGTGATGCAAATACTCGGTCACATTAACAGACTGTGACAAACTGCTTTAATAGCAAAAATAAACGGTCAAAATTTAAACAAACAACATTTTACTAACTGTGAATGCATAAATTTTTTGAGTTAATAAAGCTATAATCGGATTAAAAATAGTACCTCCTAAAAGACATGCAATAGATACATTTCTTTTTCTTTGTGCACAGTTCTCATTCAAATAAAGTGGACCCTTAAATAAACAAAATAGATACGGAAATCTAAGTAAACAAAAACTTAACAAGATTATCTCACAACCACAAATAGCTCCATGTTCATGAAACAAAAAAAAAATTTATTCCTTGTTTATTAGGTGGATTACTAATTACTTTTATTTCCTAATTTTTTCCTTTCTTACGACCTCCCTCCTGATGGAACCCCATTTTCATTTAAGGGTTTGTAACAAATATACAAAACCAAAAGTATAAGCAATAATGCATGCATAGAAAATCCTCATAAAACAATTTCACGCGGAAATATCGGATTATGGTACCTGGTGGATAGGTATATAAGATAGAGTAGTCTCTGGAGACGAGCTTCTCAATACTTCGGTCA
Source organism: Panax ginseng (assembly GCA_020205605.1). Taxonomy (NCBI): domain Eukaryota; kingdom Viridiplantae; phylum Streptophyta; class Magnoliopsida; order Apiales; family Araliaceae; genus Panax; species Panax ginseng. The sequence continues at coordinate 137,740,434 of CM035135.1, read as the reverse complement.
GATTGATGCATGTTGCCAAGCATTGAAAAGGATCCTCTGCACTCAACCACCAGCGCTTTCCTTCAAGAGGCCTGTCTGCAGAATCAAAAATATCATCCAAATGACTTTCCGTTAAAGCTTTTCTGCTTTCATATGATAACTTGTCTACACCACCACCATATAAATTTGCTAAATGTATTTTCAGCCAGTGTAAGCCTGACTTGCCAAGAGGGCGTCCCTCTGCGAACTCTAGGATGCCTCGGCACAAATCAGAGCCAAGATAGTTCAAATATGGGTGCATGGGGTATGCACGGCCACGGAAATCAAGATTGTGGGGGTAGAAGAAGCCATCCTCGTCCCTCGTTTTCCGGGAAACCTGCCCTCAAAATTAAAAGGAGTACGTGATCAATTAGAACATCTGAAAATTACCAGGAAAAGAAATAATAGAACAGCTGTTAGATCTTCAGGAATTTATATAAGCAAGCTGCTTACCGCAAGTTTAAGTTCTACATCGCACCGCTGCGAGTGCCTCTCAATATTCACTTTTTTCACTGCTCTAACTTTCCACTTCCATTTTCTTATTTCTGCTTCATCTTTTGTGTCTGGTTCCTCAAGTAGAGGAACCTGCAACAGCCATAATTGTAAAGGATTTGTTACATAACCAACAATACATGGCTGAATTCAAAATAATCAAGTAATATAAAGACAATAAATGTAATTAACCAAGAAATACTCCCCTCCTCAAAAAGAGTCCCATTTGTCAATTTTTCTGTTCCAATAAGAGTCCTTTTTTTTATGGTAGTATAAATGACACAACGTCCTCAACTTTACCATCACAATTTCATTTCCATGACACCATTGCTAAACTAAACACTTAATAAGTTTAGTGGGGGTGTCCTTAAATTTGCAAATTCTACAAATGACTCTTTTTGTGGATCAGATGGAGTAATATTTTTTTCATGAAAGAAAAGGAAGGGAATTTTTTTTATCTTGTAATGCAAATTATGCAACCTACATCCTCACGGTCGACCAAGTCTGCTAGGCGGCCTCCATTTGGTACTGCCAAGTGTATCAAGAGCCTGGACATAATAAATTGCAGAGTTGTGAAAGTCACAAATCGGCTAGACATGGCAAATCGTGTATATTTTTTAAAATAAAGAGTCTAGAAGTTAAAGAAATAAATCACAAGGTTACTAAACCTTATAAATGGGTTCCATTTGCTTCGTTGGAACTCTTTTAACCGCATTACGTTGTTGTTTTGCTCCATGAGTACGCATAATATAGGACGGTAAAAATAAATATGCTCCTCGGTCATACCTAAAAAATGATTAACTTTAGCCCAAACACAGTAACTGACAAGTTTTGCAATCCAACCTAAATAAATACGTCAATATGATCAAGCTAGCTGTTTCTCTTTTTCTATTGATAACTATGATAGCTGTTTGTTGTAAATATTATCACCTGCTGAAATAAATTAAGTAGGGGGGCTGAGTGGGAGGAGAAAATAAAAGAAAGAAAGAAATCAGCTAAAACAATGCAAGGTTAAGTTCCTCAATTGATTTTCTGGATGAAATATGAAATATGTACACATACATACATACATACATACATATATATAGAGAGAGAGAATGAGGATCAGGTCCGGGCTGATCCGGACTCCCGGACCTGATTAAAATACGGACCCTATTTTATTTTTTTTTAAAACAACTAATTTTTTTTTTAATATTTTATGGAACTGGAATTTTTCCATAATACAGTATTTTGGGTGTTATTTGGATACATATAACAAAATGTGTATGTACAGTCTGTACAGACCTGTTTTGTTACATGTAACCAAAGCACACCCAAAACACTGTATTATGTAAAAAATTCAGTTCCATAAAATATTAAACTTTTTTTTTTAGTTGTTTTAAAAAAAACAAAAAAAAAAGTCCCATTTTCTTAAAATGCGGGAGTCCGGATAGGAACCGGACCCTATATATATATATAAGTTGAACCTACTTAGTAAAAAACTAACCAGAGCAGCTACCAGTAACCTATAGGTCTAGCCATCTAGGTAAACTTCAAGACACCTCAGTTGATGGAGGTTAAAGAGTGTTGTACTCTGAAACAACCCATATGATAGAAGCTGCTGGTAATTCAAAATATGGAAGAACAGCAATAAAGCAGGGTTTTGTTCATGACGCTCCCCTCAAGGAAGAGGATAATAGAAACACTACAAAGCATTAGTAACTCTTTAACATTATTTTAAATAACAGACAAGTAAGTTGTCAGATACCATACCCGGTCCAGTTCAATGGGGGGACCAACATCGGCATATATGGAAATCACCATGTGTCTAGCCTGCTTGGGCAACAGAAATTATATCAATACTGATTCATAAGGATATAAATATATACAGAAGGCAATTTTTTTAATATAAAAAACGTATGAAAATAAATAAATAAACAACTCTAAATTTCAGGTTATGTATAGTAAAAGCCCAGTGTCGAATATAACTTTTTCAAGGATATAACTTCTACAATATAACATTTGTGGAATACAAGTTTCTTCCGCTTTCCCTTTTTATTGTTTTGCTTTCTGTTTCTCTTTTTCCCTCCCCTTCTTTCAATTCTTTCCCTTTGTTTTTATTATCATTCTTTTTTTTACATATGTATGTATTTTATGTATGTGGGTGTATTTTTTTTTTACCTTATGTATATCTATATCTATACTTTTATTTTGTTTAATTTTTATTTATTCTTTTCTTATTTTAACATGTTTTGTCTTTTTATTTTTCTCCTCGCCTTTCTAGTTCTACTCTTACAATTGGATTCATTTCAGCCTACTCAAACTAGTTAGGGATCAAAGGCGAATAAATGTCGTCGTTGAATTGAGTTCAGGAGAAGCCTAGATGTTTCGTTCTGTTTAAACCAACTAGTAACATAAATGTAAAAATCATACATACACGAGTACATCATTCATACTTACAGTTTTTTCCAGGCCTCTGCGAACCAGTGGGTCACACTCAATGACTCCATACCTCCTGCTGCCCCTCCTATTAAGAAAAAATGAAAATACATTAATCATGATGGGAGAGAGGGGAAGAGAGAGAGATTTTCCACACACAAAAAAGAAGGAAAAACAAGAGAAAAGTTTATACTCACTGTGTGTCCATAGTTTTAAGATCATGCACAAATGCAGGACGAATATCAGGTGGACCATCTTCTAACTGATCAACTGGAGGCTGTATGTAGGCAGTTTCAATCAACAACTGAATTACACGGGAGCCAACCTAGAGACCATGTATAGAGAAATAAAACTTCTTAAATATCCAGTGTTGAGAATAATAATAATGAGAAGAACATAACAAAACAAAATTTACATGTCATACATACAAACCTTGGCTTGAGCATCCTGGCCCCATGGCTTCATATCATCATGTTCTTTTACTATTCCTCTTACTTGATGCAGCCTTTGCTTTTTCATTAAAATGGTAACCTTTTTCCTCAGTTTCTCTTGATGTTTAGTGACAGTATCAGATTCATCATCAAGATCCTTATTAGATACATTCTTCTTCTTAGTCTTCTCCAAAAATTTGTGTATTCTAACCTGATTACCCCAAAGGATTATAAAAATAAGCTCTTCCACACATTCCAGGTGGCAAATTAATTGAATGTTCTAATCGGTACAGAACCACTTAGAAAAATATGCATGATGAATAATATAAGAACTTCCAAAAGTAAGTCTAGCACTGACACTTCATGCACAAACATGGGTGGATACATAGTTGATGGTTATTGTAGGCCAAGAGAACAGACTAAAGGGAAACAAGGAATATTGGTTGGAACATGCTTAAAAACTCATGAATGTTACAAAGAAATGTAATAAATACTTCGTCAATAGATAGATATGTGCAGAAGAGAACATTATAGTGAGGAGAATCTTACTTTTCTCTTTTCCTGAATTTTGTGTTTTATGAGAAAAAGAATTAAACCGGAGGGATGACAGACCCGTTTCTTTTCACATTCTTCACTGAATGTCGGAAGAAATAGAAGTGAAATCAGCTGTATCAGTTTTACTTATATCCGAAAGTGGGAAGAATTGAAGTGAAAAGTTAAAGTAAAGAAACATTAAACAACTCCTTTTATCCCAAACTCATTGGGGGTAGTCAAAGTAAAGAAACACTAACTAAAAAAATGTAACAAAAAATTCATTAAATAAAATTTCTTAATCATGATATTGGCCGTATCTGTGTATGGATCTTGGAAATATAAAGGATAGAAAGACAATGTGAACTTGCAAATTTTTTTTCTTTTCATATTATTCTCAAGAAATTAGAAACAAAGTCCCACTCTGTTTTCTCTAAAGTCGGCAAGAGAGAAACAAAACCACCCCTTGCTTACACTCCCTTAGAGTGAAGTTACATTTAGATAAGGATTAAAATACAAGGATTTGGGGTTTCAATTCAAAAAATAGATGGATTACTGGAGTGGATGACACTCCACAGACTAAATGAGAGTAGCTTAGAGTAGAGAAGGCAGACATTTATTTTACTAGGAACCATATGAATATGAAAATAAATCCTCCTTGACTTGTACTATCAATGACCAAATCCACCCATTAATGGCTCCATCGTGCATCTTTTTTTTAACTCCAAATTTAAGTCATAAACTTTATATCTAAGCTACATTCCAGAAACAAAATGGACCAAAATCCATTCACTGCAAACACCTGATTCAAATGCAAATTAAAACTTCTAAAGTTACAGCCAATTCATGTGGCTAGTCAAATATCAGAAAACTCAACTTATGCAACCTCAAAATTGTACCTCACTTAAAAGATAAGTTTTTAGAGTGTATTACTGACCATATGGGCATCGGAAATGAAGATCAAAGTGCTAAGAAAGCTTCTACTAGTACTAAGTTGGCAGAAAAATCGACTTACTAATGCAGGTGTAAGATGTGTTAAAGAGTGAAAAGGGGTTGGACAATACCAGATGCATGGGAAAAGATTAAGTGAAGCATGGAATATTGCTGCAGCAGACAAAGCCACAACAGCTAAAATTGCACAATTTATATGCAACAGAGATTGATAATTTTGGGGAGTCGTCTTCGAGCAACCTTAGTGCATGATAATGAGTTATGGAAAGGGAAACAATACTAACAAAAGAATTGAACTTTCAGTATAGAACATATGAAATGTTTGCCTGGATGAATTTCAGATGCTATATAAAGTTTTAATTTACAACATACAAACTGGAGATAGTAGGAAATAAGCTTCTTTTGAGTTTTGTCGAATGAGCAAACAAAATAGACCCTCAATTGAGAAACAACAAATAATTTTCCCAACAATTTCTATGCATACATAACAAATAGTTACTGACTAGTTACAAGAGCAAAGCATGGATCATACAAACTTAGCCCAAGTATCAAATACGCATGCTTTGTCTCTAAGAGCATAATATATCATTGCAAACGGTGAATGTTACTAAAACATTTCCACTCAATTAAATGTAACTCAACTATAAAAAAGGAGATGAATATAAATGAGAACTTCTTAAACTGCCCACCTCCTGCTCAATAGCTTCACCTATCTGACAAGCAGCGTGCACCACTCTACAACAGCCATTGCCTCCCCCAGTCATCAACAAGCCCATCAGCTTATGCATTGTTATAACTGCCATCATATCAGCCGGCAATTGATCAAAATAGGGAGCATGAGATACCTGATTCTTCCCTTCCATACACAACTCTTGCTCAGAAACAATCGCATTTTTAAATGGCTCAAACCAACCAAGAAACAATGACTTCATATAAGGCAAATTGGGTGCCAATTTGTGCTCACACATATCCTCTAAAAGCTCCTGATACTCCCTAGCTGCCTCCTCCCAAGCCTCTGTCTCCATTTTTATCTGTCTTTTCCTTAGCATAGCGTACTTTCCTTGCCCGATTCCCCCAACTAGTTTTGGGGGCACCTTATTCTCTTTCTTCATTTCCTGCAATAATTCTTGTACTTCATCATCATCATCATCATCATCATCATCATCATCTTCTGTACAAACAACTGCCTGTGCAACACTAGCACAACCTTTATAAGACCCTGAAAAAGTAAATGATTTATTCCAAAAGCCGAAATTGGAATTGCCTAATTTTATCTGAGAATGCAATCCACCAATCCGTACAAAATCTCGTTCTGGGTGAAAATAATTTATATGGTTTTGGGCCTCACTAGGTCCAACATTTTCTACAAAGGTCGAATCTTGTGAAAATAATAAAGAGCTAGAAGAAGGTAAGATAGAATAGGAATCGGAGGAAAATTTCAACTTCTTTAAAGAAGATTTATTGCAAAAACTTCTCCACATCTTGCAATGGATTAATTTACGCAAAGAAAACGGAGAATGGACATCAAAGTATGGGAAATTTACGGGGAGCCGGGGAGGCGTGAATTGAGAAACGAGAAATCTCGAGTATGATGTGAGGGAATTAAAGGGTGTCGCCGTCTTAAACCCTCCTCCTTAAACCTATGTGTCCTCGCTGCCTATGAAGGGAGTAAACAGTAGTAGTATGTATCTCTTTGAGGTTTCGCAGAACCTGGCCCGTTAAGGACAGGCTTGCTAGCTGCCTTCAGTTTCGGGTCGGATTTACTTCCAACATTTTTATTTTATTTCAAAATCTGGCACTATGTGCTACTTGTTTGTTTTAATTACTTTTATTATTGTTTAAAAAATATATATTCATTGTGTCTTCATCTTTATTAGTAATGATCAAATATTTTATGTATATATATATATAATTAATATCAATAAAAGTAACTTTACTATTAAATATTTTTGTAATTGATAGAACACATCAAGTGGTAACTGTTGATTTCATTTATATTTTTAAATGTATATAAATTGAGGGAAATCAAAAAAATGAAAATAAATCATGTTATTTTCCATTAATTTTGAGAAGATTATGTTTAGTGGCATAAAATGCATACAATTGTTAAATTAAAATCTATGTTCCCTGTGGGAATGAAAATAAGGTGTTTCTTTGAGCTTCTTCACATTACAAGTAATCAAGTATAGTATTATTTGAGCTAATAAAAAGTTCCCTTGTTTCATTTCGAACGAGCTAATATGTAGTAGCATTAACTTGTATTGTTTAATTTAACGTTCTTCATATAACAAAGCAGATGTAAATAAAAATTCAACACCAAGAATACACTTGTTCAAAACTACTGCACCTCAGCAAAAACGTTTCTTTCCCTCTAAAATCTTGATACCAGATGTGAGAAAAAATAATTCTATAAACTATCAAGCACTCCAGGGATCAGTCTCTGTTCTCACTTCTGATGGCTCCACAACTTCAGTTTCAGGGGCTTCGATAGAGCTTGCATCTGATTCGGTAGTAGAATTCTCTTCTGTTTCACCATCATCCAATCTGCCCCACCTTCCTCCAAGGGCTACGGCCATCATCTCATATATCTTGTTTCCCAGTTCGGCTGGGCTATCAGGCTGCATGTGTAACAAAGAAGAAGAAGAAGAAGAAGAAGAAGAAACACATTGTAAGCCCCTAATTGCACAACTGAATTGATGCATGCAACAAGAAATGGGAAAGTTATGTTTGCATCCTTACGGAGAATCCGCTGGAGATTAATGCTGTATCGTATAACAGGTCAACAGCTCTGGTGGCTTCAGTGCTATCAGGTGAATTCTTACATGCAGCCTGCAAAAGATATAGGCGCACACACCTTAGTAAGTCGTAAGGAATACACAGAGACTGTTTTTGACTTAATATCAACATTGAACGGCAAACTCTGAACGAGAGTGCATCTTGTCTTTTAATGGATGGAAAAGTGTAAAGTTCAAGACAATCAAGCAAGTATATAATCACACTAAGCAACTGACCGCCGACCCAAAATCATTCTATAAGATATTTTTGATCTAATGTGCTCTCCTTTCAAACCAGCGTATCTCAAACAGGAAGTCCTAGTATATAGAAATGTGAATATAACCTGGTAAGAGACAGAAAATGGGGGATTTTTTCTTCTTCTTTTTTTGGTTTTTTCTTTTCTTTTTTTTTTTTTTTTTTTTTTTTGGGTGGGGGGTGTTTACCTAAGCTAGGCACCACCCTTAAATTGCCTTCATACTAATAAAAGTATAATTTTGTTCGGCTTTTCTAATTTCTGCACTACAAAAATGTATTATAGAGCTCAAGGTTTCAGTGTTTTCAACCTCCAAGAAACTGCATAAATTATTAAGTTTGCTATATATATTCGCAATGTTTTTCCAGTCCATTTTAATTTATCATACATTAAGTTTCCAGTCAAACCAAACTCTTTATTCATCCAAGTTCGTAGTTAAATCATATAACTAACATCTACACTATATACTTGCATTTTTTTATTTGGAAAAAAAGTCCAACTGAAATCTACCAACTCGGATCTCCTCAGAAAACTTACATTCAGGTCCTTGATGATTGAATGATCAGGATTAATCTCGAGTATTCTTCTTCCCCTCATGAACTCCAAGCTTGAAGTGTCTCCAAGAGTCTGTGCTCTCATCAACCTATAAAAGAAAACAAAGCTTACTGGAAAACCTCCAACGGAAATTAGATCACTGCATAAGGCTGCATTAATAATTTACAAGCAATACGAAGACTTAAGAGTTAAGACGCTAACAGACCTCTCCATATTAGCAGACCACCCAAACTTGCCAGAAACAAGGACACAGGGGGAAGAGCTTAGGCGGTTTGAGACTTGGACTTTTGCCACTTTATCACCAAGCTGTTGCTTTATCCAGTCACAAAGAAGGTTGTACTCCTGCTTAGTTTCCCTTTCTTTGACCTCATCCTCATCACCTGTCATAATATCCAATGGTTGTAAGGAAAAGATGCATTTTGAGAGCACCATGAATAATCAAAGTAAGCAGCAGTGCTCTTTGCCAGACTGCCACTAACTGAAGTATTATAGTTACAACTAACCAAGCTCCAAATCTTCCTTGCTGATATCAACAAATTTCTTTTCTTTATATGTTTGAAGATTCTGGATGGCAACTTCATCTATAGGCTCCACTAGATATAGTACCTGTGAATCGGTAATACAGAATACAGACTGTAAAATGTATTTACATATACAATCAATTCATAGGCATGTACATATGAATTGTACTAAGCAATCACCCTTGAAACCAAAAGTCCAACACAACTATGTCAACATTGACTTTTATCATCTAGTGTAACCTTACTCTAGAGAAGTGCATACGTACCTCGATGTCCTTTTGGACCAACTTCTCCAAGAAAGGAGCAGTCTTGGCACTTTTCAGGCTGTCTGTTGCCAAATAATAGATGGCTTTCTGGTTCTCACCCATGTTCTCAACATAATCATCTAAACTTATCAAATCCTCTTCGCTTTTAGAAGAATAAAATCGGAGTAGTGGTGTTATCCGCTTGTGATTTCCAGAATCTTCAATACATCCCAGCTTAACAAATTTACCAAAGTTCTCCCAGAATTTTTTGTAATCCTGAAATCATTTGGTTAACTTCCCAGTTCTAAAAATTTAACCGGTAGAGGGCAAAGGTAGCATATGCTTTACAAAACTGACCTCTTTATTCTCACTGTCAGCCAGATCTTGCATCATGTCAAATGTTTTTCTGACAAGTCTCTTTCTCATTATCCTTACCTGAATTTAAAGAAGACAAAAACAAAAACCCAATAATATAAACCTAACCACCTTGATTTGCAAAGTTTATTCAGAAGTCAGAAAATAATTATTTTTGTACTGCAAATTTCCACACAGAAAACAATAGAAAGGAAAAACCAAAGTTTGGCCTTACAATTCGGCTTTCCTGAAGGATTTCTCGTGAAACATTAAGAGGAAGGTCATTTGAATCCACCACACCCTTCACAAAACTCAAGTATCTTGGAAACTGCACAATCAAACATGAGATTTGGTAAATTCCGATGGATAAATTGAAGTCTAACTCATGCAAGCTTTTTTAACTCATGCAAGCTTCATCTTGCAGAGCCACAATTAACGGGCTTTTTTATATCCTACTCTGTAACTGAACCTTAATAATGCTGTGGTTCTTAAGTTATTATAGTAACACTTACCAGCTCACCATCAAAATCATCTGATATAAATACACGCTTCACATAGAGACGTATATTTTTTGTTTTGGGATTTGTGATGTCTTCATTGTTCATGGGTGCCATTCCAGGAATATACAGAACACTTCTAAACTCCACCTCACCCTACACAAGTTACAAAAACAGTAATTTATTGAAAACCATTCAAATATCGCCTGGCAATCAATCCAAAATACACAAAAAATACCTCTGTTGTAAAGTGAGTGTATGTTAGTGGATCCAACAATTCATTAAAGGTCTTTTTGTAAAATTCCTGATATTGATCTTTCTCAACCTCCTTTGGGTTTCTCATCTACAAGCCGACACATATAAAATAAAACAAGAATAAGCAAAGTAATTCAGAATCAGCACGCAACTCAATTTAGAGTAAGAAAGGTCAAAATGGAATACCACAGACTTTTCCTGCTGTATATATCTTAAACTCAGCAACTCACCCATATTGGTTTTGTTTCATTGGCCAATTCCCAGTCCCAGTACTTCTCAGTTTTAGTCTTCTTGATTTTTTTCTTCTCTTCCTGGGAAGCAGAAGCACATAATTGAATGCCATTTAAAATGAGAATACAAAATTCAAGTAACATAGGAATCCATTATTACCTCTGGTTTTGCTTCCTCACCCTCTTTTGGTTCTTCCTCCTCTTCTACCTGCAATAATTTTCAAGAGCAACAAACAAGCAAGGCTCAACTCTAGTATCTGAGCAAAGAAAGGGAAAAGTTCAAATTGCCATCCTAACGCATTTACAATCAATTTTTCAAGATAGAGCACTAAAGCAGAGAGCACAACTGGCAAGATTTTACCAATATAAGCCAATAAACATAAGAAATTTAAACCAGCATTGCTCAAATACAAAGCAGCTCTACAAACATAATATAACTAAGATGCAATATAAGTTTCTATGTAACTTAAGATAGGCAATGCATGCACCATGCACGCGCACATAACTGACAAATTGAATGCAAATGTTTGTGTTTATGACAACAGAAGAACCCTCACCTCAACAGTCCTCGATTTTTCTTGCCATGTGTAGATGGGAAAGGAAACAAACTGTGAATAGTTCTTCACCAAATTCTGGATCCTAGTAGGCTCTGAGAATTCATACTTGTCATCAGGCTGCAAGAAGACAGTGTCAGTGTTAGTTGTTATCGGTCTTCAGGAAAAGAAAATATGAAACGGTTCCAAAAACTCCCACTTAGATAAAGCTAAGGAATTTCAGTGTCTCTCAAAGCTCCATATTGCTTTTAAAGAAAGAAAGGTACTTCTCAAATTTATTGCTTCCTAGTTAAATAAATTAGTATTAATTACAGCTTCCACATTGTACTTAACCTCAAACACCATGGTGTTGATATGTCCTATACCTACACAGTTATTGTTGACTCAGCTGTATTTCCAATTGAAAAAGAAAAGAAAGACTCACAAGGCAAACAAAAATACAGTACCTTCAAATAAAGTGTAATTTGTGTTCCACGGCGTAGGATCTTTTCAGGATCATTTTCTTCCCTAATTACATAAGAGCTACTTTCAGCTGCTGCTTCCCAAATGTATTGCTTATCTGATCTTGGGCTCTTTGTGGAGACTACTACCTAATCAATGAAATATTAAAGTACTTGCAATTAGTACTCAACTGAGGAAAACCATATTTTACTTCTCAATTAACCATAACTTATACTGGAAGGCTATGATTTCACCTTTTCAGCAAACAAAAAGCATGAGAATAAAACCCAACACCAAATTGACCGATTAAAGCATTGTCTGCTCCAAGATCCTTGTTTTCCTATAACAAGGAATGGGTCTTAAAGTTATTTCAATGCCATTAATCAACTAATTAAAGTCTCCTCAACAATAGGGTACCTTAAGAGCATTCAAGAATTTTGAAGTACCACTCTGAGCAATAGTTCCCAGACAGTCAATGAGCTCCTCTTTGGTCATTCCTATACCAGTGTCTCTGCGAACAATAGAAAGCCAATTAACACAACCACTTGCATCTATCAAAGAAGTATGTAGCAAAGCCAACAAGTTAGCTTACGTAATAGTGACGGTCCCGTTGTCTGGATCAGTTTTAATACGGATTTCTAGCTCACCAGCATCTCCAAGTAAAGAAGGCTCAGTAACACTTAAGAATCTCAACTTATCAAGAGCATCACTTGCATTACTGAAACAAAAGAAGACAGCAACTCAACAAATATTTCCGAGGGAAATTTGCCACTATCTGAACCAAAAAATTTCTTAAAAAATATGCCTAAACAGAAACAACCAAATGCACATGGACTGTACATTTGAAATAACTTTGGAAAGAACAAGGTGGCACCTGTTTTGTACATCAACAGCCACAATAACAAAAGGTAATATGCATTACATAGAACATATCAAAATTGCTTACTAAATAACTAGCAAAATCAACACCAATGGCATCATCAAAAAACAATAAACTAACGGATAATTACTAATATTCTCACCTCACAAGCTCCCTAAGAAAAATTTCCTTGTGGCTGTATAGACTATGAACTATCAAATCTAGCAGGCGAGTGACCTGCAAACAGAGTTGAAAGTCTTCAATCAGGATTCACCAGAAAGATCCCCTATAAGTCAGTAACATACAATTGTACAGGAATAGAGAGCACTGAATAATTGAGCAAATAAATGTAGCTTTCAAAACACACTCTAGCCAAAGAAAACTAACCCAGCTCAATTTAGAACCCAAAATCTTAAATTTTTCAAATATTTAATCTTTATTGCTTCTCAGTAAAAACACTGTCCTATTCCATCAGCCAATCAATTCAGGAGCCGATAATTATGTAACAAATGGTTAAAAAAAACATTCAAAAACAACTTAACCAACCTCGAGAAAAGAAAACCAGTAAGCCCAACATAAAAAGCACGGAAAAGTAGTTAACGCATTTTCGTGTCCCAATTGAAAACACCCATGATACAATCTCCCAAATTTCTTTCATTCTATTATTCTAAGAATTCTTATCAACCAAACAGATTAAAAACCAATTTTTCCACTAAACCTCCAAATTATAGAATTATATAAAGAAAATAAACCCACCTCAGCTTGGTACTCGTGGGTCTCACCGTCAGAAGTCTCAGCAGCTTCTTTCTCAGCAACGGCAGCCTCACACCGCACAACGACTCGATTCTCTCTCCTCTCCACCTTCCACTTCAACCCTGTGCAAGAAAAGTTATTTCTGAACCCGTTTTGTGGTAAGAAAGCACTTCTCAAATTCAACGCCTTAGTATTGGTCCCATTTTTGGCTGAAAATGAAGGAAGTGAAGCAACAGAAGCAGATGTAATGCTTCGACTAAGAACAGGCGCCATTAATTTAAACCCTACAAAGAAAATCCCAAAAGCACTTTTGATATGATACTTTAGAATTTGGTTTAGGTGAGAGGCGAAGATGAGATAACGTGTTTAAAAACCCTTGTGAAATGGGGGAGGGTTTAAGGTGAAGGAGAGAGAGAGGGTTCTAGAAAGAGCAATACAATGGGGGTAGGGTGTGACGTTTGTTTGGAAGTTTTCGGGTGGAATTATAAGGTCGAGATGCTGCCATTTCAGCAACTAACATTATCTTCATATTTTGCATTTTCCTTATTTTCTTTTTTTCTAATAAGAATTTATAAAATTTAGAGAATTAAATTAAATATATATATATAATATAAAAAATAAAATAAAAATATAATTAAATCTATAAGAGTAAAAGAAGAAGAAAAATGTGACATAATTATTAATAATAGAGTTATTATTAATTCGAATTTAATAGGCCTAGAAAAACTGACAAAGTACATGTCTTATAAGAATTCTTTCGGGGTCTGATTGATCTGACATTTATTATTTCGCTCGAGCCAATTTTTGCAATACTTTTACTAATCGAAGTGCTCTTTCTAACAACACCCCCTCAAGCTCAAGCTCAAGCTCAAGCTCAAGCTCTAGTTGTAATAATACAGTCAAAACAGTGGCCTAAAGAAAAGGAAAAACCTTGAAATTGACATAAGATCCAGCATCCTCGATCTAAAAGGAAATAGAACAAAAATCATGGCATGATCTTGTTTTCTTTCATGCGGCTCAAAAATCAAATATTCTACGGAAGAAAAGAAACAAGTGAAAGCTTGAAACTAGTTGGTAGTTAAGGTAGGTGGTGATCATTAGGAAAATGAAAATAGAAGGACAACTACATTATGATTATATATGATTATGTTTTTTCCCATACAATTTGTTTGGTCAAACCATAAAAGAGCCATATGTTAATTTTTATTGCGTCCGTGGTTTCACTTGATTTACTAATCATTAATTATTTATTTACTTTACTTTGGTTAAAGGTGAAATTGAATATATTGGAAGTCATTTTAAGGAATTAGAATCCTCACCATTTCAAATGAATTGGAAAGTCTCCCAAATTTAAAATGTGTTGGAATGAATTGGAAGCCATTTTAATTGTTGTTTCTAAAGACTATTTACATGCATGACAAACCAAAGCTTACTCGAAATCATAAGAAATTGGAGAAAGAGGAAACACAAAAAGAATACATTTGGCTTTGAGCAGCAGTCTCGGAAGAAAAGCTGGATATGCGATTCATTAGGCACAAGACATGACATTGTTATGTAACTTGTTCAAACTGCCTATAAGCACCAAGGAAATTCGGATACGAACAGCCAACTAGATTGGTATATGATCAGCACGTACACCAGGCAATCATCAGCCAACGAATTGAAAATTAAAACTAAAACGAAAACGAAAGCTGACAGTTTGTGCATGGATCAGTCCTCTGTAACCATCTGCTTCAGACAATCGACATTGCACAGCGCTACCGATCTCATCATATCTCCTAAACTGCCATCATTCAGTACTAAATGTTAGGAACATAGAACACCAATATTCAAAAAATACCCAAGTGCAACTATGGCGCCTTGAAGGGTTTAAAAAACAAAGATTTAATAATATAATTATCTAACCGGTCAATGCTGTTCCTCTCTCTCTCGGATTGATCAGTGCTATTTCTTGCTTTCCCAGAATAATAATCCGCGCTCTTTCTTGATTTCTCCCTCTTGTCTGCACTAGCTCTCGGTTTCTCTCTGCTGTCAATGCTTAGCCTCAAAATCTCTCTGTGCCCAATGCTAGGCCTAGAGTACTTCTCTATGCAGCTAATGCTAAGCCTGGACTTCTCAATTTGATCCATATTCTTTGGTTGAGTGATTATACTTCTCTCCAGTCCACTACTTTGACATGGCAGCTTCTCAATGGCTGATTTAAATTTCTT
Source organism: Panax ginseng (assembly GCA_020205605.1). Lineage (NCBI taxonomy): Eukaryota > Viridiplantae > Streptophyta > Magnoliopsida > Apiales > Araliaceae > Panax > Panax ginseng. The sequence continues at coordinate 137,725,091 of CM035135.1, read as the reverse complement.
GAGATGCCTAAAGAACTCTGGGAAGACCTGTAAGTTGCAGTGATTCCCTCTTGTAAGCCACAAAGGCTCATACTTTTCCTTACAAAGCTCCCAAAGGCGCTTACCGTGGGATATATCCACAACTTCATCTTCTGTTCCCTGTCAAACACAAGTTAATAAGCTCTTTATTCCATTTTATTTTATGGAATGTAACTGGCACAACAAATCAAAGGATAAGAGGAATCACATGGATTACAAGAATAGGACAGTGGATATACTGAATTTTATCAACATTCTGCAAAAGAAAAACATGGACGATCTTAAATAAATAATTAAATAAAAAGTTCCAAATCTTAAGAAATTCTGTTCACTTGTCAAGTGGGGAATGAAAAAACCTTGTATATGTCAAGCCAAAGTGTTCGCTTCATACGGTACATGACTCGAAGGCCTGAAAGTATTGCACTCTGAAGTATTACAGCCCTCAACCCAGGCAACCGCATAGCCAACTCCATAGTTGGTCCACTTCCAATTGATTGACCATACAATATAATGTCCTCATCTTTCGCTCCATATGTCTCCTTAAGGCATTCATATGCAGCCTCTATGTCAGCATATGTGTTCTGCTCACTAGGCTAATTGACATGAAATAATTGTATCAGCAATATAAGCAGAGATCAGCCAGTTAGTTAAAATTCTAAGTATTCCACACAAAAATTAAATGAGGAAAAAGAAAGAGCAAAAACTTCAATCTTAGTACTATAAAAGATGAGAGAGGCGGAGAAGCAAACAAGCTAAAGATGGACTGTAAGCTAACAGTAACCACAAATAAACATTGAAAAAAATTAATAAGCACATAAGATAAGATGGCTTAAATTAAAACACCAACTTGAATTTCTATACTAATTTAATTTGATAGATCGGCAGTTTCGTGTTAGAAAATGTTTTCTATAGAAGGGATGGCACACCTCTCCAGTAGATTGTCCATAACCAGCATAATCATATCTGTAAATCAAGAACAAGCATTCAAATTTATACCCAAAAACTGTACCGATGTCATATACATTAATTTCATAAGCACACTATTGTTTTTATGCAACATATGTAATATGGACTACTGACCCCATGACATTGACACAAAGTTGATCACATAGTTCAGTTAAGAATTTAAACATCTGGCCTATGTCGGCAGCGTTTCCATGCGAGTAAAGCACTGTCAATGTTGCTGATGCATTCTTCACATACACCGCAGTTATGGAATGGCCCCTCTTGGTTTGTAGCTTGGATACTTCAGCCTTTTCGCCCTGAGGAACACCAATAAGTCTAAGTTTTCCAGTTTGTTCATCGACATCTATGTTATATGATGATTTTGGAGGGAAGAATGCAAGTTTGGCCGCTATGGATGATGTTGTAGCTCCCATTCGGAAATCAGAAGCCTTCAAGTTGTGATTTTTCAACTGATTTTATGGCCTCACTTACTTTAGGATACAAAAAACAGAAAATGAAAAACAAGAAGTTGGCACACTAATAAGTACACAGCTATTCAGGCTAAAGAAAACATCCATGAATAGGATTATGGATGTTTACATACATATGATACATCGGACTACATGGATGTGGTTGTCACAACTCGTCCTAGATGGGATTACAGGGATGTTAAATTGACAGCCACAATTAGACTACGTAAATTCCTTGTTCGCATACACACACATATATAATTTGTGCATGTATATATATATATATATATATATATATATATATATATATATATATATATATAAGTGCGTCGGGTAAAGGGATCCTTATTTTCTTAAAATGAGAGACTTTTTTTTTTTTTTTTTTTTTTTAAAACAACTAAAAAAAGTTTAATATTTTATGGGCGAAATTTTTTCATAATCTGATGTTTTGGGTGTGATTTGAGTGCATTATAACAAAGCACATATATATCTGATCTGGATCGTATCACCACTTTTTGGTATAGGTATTCAAAACACGCCTAAAAACATCAGATTATGAAAAATTTCAGCCCATAAAATATTAAACTTTTTTTTAGTTGTTTTAAAAAAAAAAAAAAACAAAAAACAAAAGTCTCTCATTTTAATAAAATAAGGATCCCTTTACTGATCATTTCACATATATATATATATATATATATATATATATATATATATATATACATAACTAAAATTAAATTATCGACCAAACAAATTAATTGCTCAAGAACCTTCAAATAAAAAGGAGAAAAAGAAAGGTGTTGGTGGTATAAGCGAAGTTTATGTGATGAAAAATGAGCAAGGGCCCTTAAGAAAGCAAAAGGGATATGATGCTCCCGTGGGAGGAGGATGAATGATTGAAGTGTGGGTCTAAAATAGTAAAGGAGCGGAAACATTTCATAATCACACGTTTACTGCGTACCTTTATTAATTGCTAGCCAGATACTTCATCTTAATTGTTATATGTACTTGTCCAGTTTTCAAATTAGTTGATTTTCCCACCAATGACACTTGACTTGACCCTCTCTCATCAAATTTTAACCCCCAGCAGAGCATCAGGCCCTCGTGCCAGAGACAAGTCTAGTGGCTTTCCGTTTCATCAATTTTATTAGTAGTTACTCGTGAGTATATATCTGGCTTATATATGCGAGCTCTGGGCTGGCCTGGCCAGTGGCTACCATAATCTCGTTGGGAGCCATCATATTAACATGCATGTTTGCTTGCCAATGCCGTCAACTTTATAGTTGTAAATTTAAGAAAAAAAGGTTATAGTACTCTTGAATAAAATAAAAATTGCACTGGTAAATAAATAAAAGAGAAAATTTTACAATACGAAAACAAAAGGAACCGTGGTAATAATCTTGTTGGATCATTTTGATTAGCTCTGTCGAAAACTAGCTAGAGTTAGAGCCAAATATATACATATATAAGGCCCATAACTGATGGGATGTATGTATGTATGTATATATATATATATGTATATCCATTTGCAAACAAACCTCAGATGAGCTCTACCAAAACATGACTCAAGAACACATATCACCAATACATAAAAGTAGCAAATTAACCAGAAGCTTATCTGAATCAAAAAGGACATTGGTCAATGGTCATCTCTAGCAATTTGAGCTACGTACGTACTATTTCACTAGTGCCTGAATTAAAAACACTATAATTACCATGTTATATTATATATGGTTGTTGGTGTCTCTTGTACGTATAATTTGGGTATATTGACCTTAATTAAGATCCAGCGTAGAAAGTTCATTATTTTAAAGACCACGTGTTTTTTCTTGTTGATCAGTTTCTTTGTTGCATGGTCTGTGGGAAGATATATAAGGCCAACGTACAACTAATTTGGATATAGGCTGTATAGCCCATTGAATGTAGTTTATCTAGCTATGAATTGATCCCCTCTCCTCTCGTCTTTACTGGGGAACATAAAAACAAATACTATGAGCTTGCTCTGCATTAATTCTATAATGTGCAACTGCAAATCCACGTAAGTATATAACAAAAGAGATAACCGAGGAAAAAGCAATACAAGAAAAATAAGTATTCTAGCTCTTCTGACACTAGTTATTTGAGATTGATTAAGTTTAAAAATTTATATACTTTTGTTGTTACTTTTTAAAATAACAATTTTTCTACTTTGTAATATCTTTTAAGTAGCTAGCGTACGATAATAACTATTAATTGCATTAATCAAAGTACACATTAATTTTTATTTTAGAGTTTTACAAATTGACTACATACAAAAATTAAATATTAATTAAAACGATCAAAACTCTCTCTATTTGTGGAAGGGATCGGAGCTAGTAATAAATAACAATATACTAGTAATTAATTTCCTCCGTCGATGCTAGCTATAATGTTCGTGCATAGTCTCGTATCCATCAAAACTCAAAAGTAGTAGTATGAAACACAAACTCAGAATTTAGCTTATAAGCGAGTAAGCTACAACCACAAGTTAGGGTTTGGTTTCTCTTTATATATATAGGAATTAGGATCCTCTCTTTTGTTGGGATGAACTCGATCGCCTGGTATATATATAAGCAAAGCAAACAGTTTTGCTCCCTTATTTGATTTTTTGCGTTCGAGCCAGTATCTATTCTTTGAATGCACCAGGCAGGCTGATGTTCATGTACCTTTAAAATAAAAAATTCAATCTCAATTAACGTGTAAAATGGGTTGAGAATTAATACATACCTCTATCGTAATTGAAACTAAAAAAAAAAAAAGAAACTCACTTCAACTCTCTCTCCCTCCCTCTCAGATACACATATCATCAATATATATATATATATATGCAGAAACCTTACATGCATGTTACCATAAATCATCTTCTACTAATATGTATGTATATATGTACGTGCATAGGGAACTGAATAATTTTAGCCCCCAAAATATATTTTAATTATATATAAAAAACACAGAGAAATTAAACCGAATTGATCTCGGCAAGCTAAGCAAAAGCTCTTCTCGTTGAATGCGTGGCAGCAGACAGGGCACACAACACCCTGTAATATATATATACTACGATTAACCCGTGACTCCGGCAGTACTACGAATACTCGTATTTAATACTTAAAATGAATTTAAATAAAAAATATGAGTTGATAATATAAAAAGAATATATATTTGATAAAAATTAGAAAATTTCGTAATTATTTATTATAAATATGAAAATTTCTAATCAAGATAGACATCCCACCCAAAAAGTAAAGAAGTCAAGAATTTTACCACAAATTATATCTATATGCTCATAAAAAAAATGAATTTGTCAAGAAAACAACTAAAGCCAATATCCACATTGACTCAACAATAAAATTGACCTAGGCCAGTTAGCTACATTTATTAAATTTGAAACAATCTCAGTGTCAATGACCTTCAAAATTTCTTTAAGCACATTTAAAAGCACTCCTCCATACCTAACTATATGCTATTGATTCCTTTCATTTAATTTGCAATTTTAGATGGAACATGGATTAATTAGTAAAATTAATTTATGCACAATCAATCATGCAAATGTATTTGTATTCGTTGAATACCATCATTTGATACATTAACAGATAAAAACATTGTAATAAAGAAATAGCATATATATATATATATATATATATATATATATATATATATATATGTATGGAGTATCTTCCTTTCCACGCAAATATACATGCATCTCTAATCCCCTATTTATTTCAATGCCAATATTTTAAGAATTAGAGACATAAATTATTCTACAAATATTTTATAAACTGCTGATGTGGTATACTCCACCTCACCATATTGTGTGGGGCTAAAGACTACATTGAAATAATTTGTTGATCAATATGCTGAGATAGAGTATATCACATCAACAATTTATAAAATGTTTATAAAATAATTTGTGTCTCTAACATTAGTCTTATTTTAATTCAAGCTACCTTATTTAATTTGAACATGTTCTCTCTCCCCCTCCCGCGCACACATGCAGGTTCTTTTTTACTCATAGATCTGTATTTTTTGAGATAATTATTTGTTAATGCCAGGATCTTACCGCCACGTCCCAATCACGTAAGACGTCCACGATCCCGCACGACAAGAAACACGATAAACACCACCAAGCGGCGGCGGTTCCCGTCGGGGATAGCTTCGGCGTGAGAATTAGTATATGTTCACAAGGTTAACAATGGAGGAATGATCGCCTCAGTATGCAGAGAGATATAATAAATCTCGGTTGTGTGTATGTGAGAGAATATGAAAATCAAAATGTATGAGAACGCATACCTCTGCAGGCGATGGCTTCGCTTGCTTTAGGTTATACTATCTTTGCTTGGATTATTGTGCGGGATCTTACGCCACGTCCCAATCACGTAAGACGCCCTGATCCTGCACAGTAAACACGATAAACACCACAAGCTTCAGCAATGGCGGTTCCGTCGGGGATAGCTTCGAGCGTGAGAATTAGTATATGTTCCTGAGGTTAACAATGGAGGAAACGACGTCTAAGTGTATACAGAGATATAATAAATCTCGGTTGTGTGTATGTGAGAGAATATGAAAATCAAAATGTATGAGAACGCACTCTACAGGCGATGGCTTCCTTCTTAAGTTATACTATCTTTGCTTGGATTATTGTGCCACCCACTACTACCACCGACACCCTACGATCGATGGGCTCTGCTGAAGCGTATAAGGTTTATCTCGCTGCTTTTTGGCCTTTGTTTTTCTCTGGCCGCCATTATGATCCCATCCATATTAATGCATAAAGCAGAGCCTTGGTCAACCGTCATGCTTTTTCATCATCACAAGTCAAAGTAATGAGATATTAAAATATCTAATGGGTCGATCCTTTCGGAATAAGGCCTACCTTAAAGATTAAAAGCGGATATAATATGGTGGTGGCCCGGTGACTTTAGCGGATTAAAAATAAAGGCTCAATGTACCTTACCAAAGATAGGAAATATCACGACCCAACATTGCCCCCTAGTTTTTTGTTAAACAGAATGTTTAGTAGAAAACTATGAATGGCCCAAGATAATTTACTAAAGGTCCATAGTGAGAGATAATTGAAGTGTACCCAGTTGTTGTTCACGAAATGAAAGGAGAAGAGAACGGAGGCCCAAATCAGAAAAAGCCCTATTTAATAGATACATGGACGGAGCAGGACCCCTTCCCATTCAAATTCCAAATCATTACTAACATTTAATGGTGGCCTTGAACAATGTGGCAAATCACAAGATAAAAGGTAACTTTACCAATTTTGACAGTTTTACCTGCCCATTTGAAATTCGAGCGCCTTCTGAACTCTCTAACTTTCTGAACTTTCTCTTTTCTTCTGCAACTTGTCAACAATGGCTTCCCAAAATTCTGAACAAGGTTCTCCCATACTAGTAATAACCGATCATCGTTGTTCGCCAAACCCTACCGCTCACGAAGAAACTTCTACCTCGAATCCAAAGAGGGCGAAACCGATGTTAATCCTCTCCCAAAACTCCCAAAACCCCTCCGAGTACTACAGAGAGAACCGAAGCGCTTCTCGCATGCCAATACTCCTCTATCGTGTATGCGAATTTGAGTTTGAGAGGATTTGATCCGGTACCACATTAGGATACCCACGCGATTAGGGCTCCCAGATCCGGTGAGAAGATGTATCAACGGCGGAAGGTTGGATGATCGTTCTGTGACTCTGTTGGAGAAGGGGTTCGCTTTCCTTTGCATATCTTCATAGTAACCTTCTTTGGGGTTTATGGGGGTGGGGTTTAGCCCAACTAGTACCAAACTCATACATCCACATCTTGGCCTTCGTGGCCTACATCGCAATTGGGCGTGGAGCCCTCCTGGACTTCTTCTTCACAAGTATACAAAATAGTACAATCTAGGAGAAGGGTTCAAGGCCATTAAGAAGCATTCTAGAAGTCGTGAGAGAAGTCGAGAGAGGCGTTCATTTGGTGAACACGCCTTGAGCAACAGGGGTGGCATGAAAAGTGGTTCTACGTCAAAGGCCCCAAATCTCTTCCCTACCGAATCGGGCCAGGGCCTTGGCGAGAAGATCTCTGGCGACTTTGGAGACATTTCAAGAAAGAAATATAAATGATGGAACTTTTGATAATTTCCCCAAGGAGGGTGGAAGTATGGACTCTCTCAAGCAAGCATGGTTATATGACCATAAATGTAAATGTCGGTCTATTTTATATGTATCTGAATTTTTTGAAAATGCTTTTATAATGTGGATTCTAAACACGAGTTGTATTGGTTATCACGATTATCTTTGATCAAACCGAGCTCTTTAGAGATAAAAGAGTTCGAAGATTTTTTGTCCGGAAGGTCTTCGTAAGCTGTTGAAACTCTGGCGACAGAAGCTACTCCCGAAGTCGAACCGATTTTGAGATACATACAGATGAGTTTAGGCCGGCGAACCGAAGTCGATGAGGTTCCAATTTCGGACAAAACCCTTCGTCCTCGTCAGAAGAGGAGGGCAATCGTAAAGCCAAGATCAACAACCTTTCCAATCCTTTCGAAACCACCCGAAGTCGAACCATCTACCACATCCATACCTCGACGAGAAGCTTACTCGATCGTCCCGATCGAAGAAGCATCCTTCGAACCAAAAATTGAAAGCAAAAAATAACACCTCGGCCAAGAAGAGCTTAGGGTGCCCCAATCTTGATCGTTCCTCATTTCGTGCCCCTGTAGAATCTGATTTCGAAGAGGGTGATCGGGATGATGCTTATGCAAACTCTGTCGAAAAGAAAACACACTCGACAGCGACCATCCGAAGCTCTCAGATCTGCAGCTCCTTTCCAAGAATCCAGCCCAAACAAATCTCCATCTCCCGAAACTGTGTACGCTGAACCTGAACCTACTCCTCCTGAGCAACCAGTTCCTTCCCCGGAAAGGTCGAGACCCTCGCCTGAACGACCCGGTCCTTCAGGTCAGGGTTATCATGCCGAGGCCATGGGGTCTCCGACTCTGTGGCCTAGATTCAATGCTAACTTTCCCTTCGACCTTTTCGGGGCCTTCGTAAGGAACGCTGACGATCATCGGTTCAGTGATCACACAGACGGGAATCTGCTCGATGAAGGGATGAGCTATCTGGCTAAGGTAAATAAGCATTTCTTTATTTCCTATATCTCTGTTCTTGCTTGGATATTTGGGTATTGACTTGAAATCTTGTTTGAACATACGCAGCTAATGCAATCGTTTTCTTGAGCGTTTGCGTCCAAGGCACATAAATGGGGAAGCCGAGGAAGATTTCATGAGAGAAGAAATAAACATGCTGAGATCGACCTTGGCTCGAGAAAGAATCGATCACGAAGACGCTTCTTCAAACCATCAATGGCCTCAGTGAGACTTAGATCGAGCCAAGATGGACTCAAGACGTCGGCGACGATGAACTAAGGGCCCTGAGGATGGGGTGGCCCGATCAAAAGCTAGCCAACAAACTTTAAGCGATTCGAGCTACCTGGTCAAGAAAAACCTACTTCAAGGCCAAAAATGAGGATTTTTCTTCGACCAACCGGAGCTTAGCAATTCGACTTGGCGGACGCTCAATCGAAAGCCGGTGACGAAGAAGCGGAGACACAAGAACAAACGCCACAAACTTCGCTATAAAATAAAGGAGCTTGAGGAAGGGTCCTCTTCGATCAAGAGCCGAGAAAGCGATTCAAGCGAGAATCTGAGGATTGAGACGAACTTAACGTCGAAATCATGAAGGTCTATTCGGAAGGCTCTAAGACCGCCGAGAGAGAGCAAAGAAAAATTGTCTCACGCTTCAGTTGAATCCAACTTTGCTCAACTCAGAAGACGAAGGTGGTGCCCAGTGTTCTTCCCGCTTTCATTTCGACTTATATAAAAATTTGTCATTTAAACTTTTTATGTTTTTGGGATCATTTTGAAATTTTATATATGGAGGTTGTCAATGTTCCTATATTGGTGTATTTAGTTCATGAATGAATAGATCGAATGAATGTTTTAGTTTTCTGATGAATCTGCAATTTTCTTAATTGTGAACTATGTTTCGGTTAGTTTCTTGTCAATAATTCAATATCGGTAAAATAAAACTAAGCAATTGAATCGGATTAAGACATATAATAGTTAATGTGTGAGGCGAAGTGAATTGAATTTCATGGATGTAATTTAACTTAAGCGAGCAGAAAGGATTTGAACTCAACACTTAAATAAAATAAAGTAACACATACTCATCTTGTTCGAAGTGTGAGATCGGTCATTTGTTTACCACTCGGGGGGGTGGAACAATCATATAAGGACCAATATATAAGGATCAAGATATAAGGATCAAGATATAAGGACCAAGATATAAGGACCAATTGTGACCATTGACTTTACCACCTGGTAAAATCAATATAGGATCCTTCGTCTACCACTCGGGGTAGAACGACAAATGAAATTCGCCATCGAATGGCCGGTGAGTCCTACCATACCTCCTTACACCATAGTGACCATAGGACAAATAGGACCAGGATCAATAGTGACCATTGATTTACCACCCTGGTAAAATCAATATAGGATCTTCGTCTACCACTAGGGGTAGAACGACAAATGGGCTGCCATCGAATGACCAGCGAGTCCTACCATACCTCCTTACACCATAGTGACCATAGGACAAATAGGACCATGATCAATAGTGACCATTGATTTACCACCCTGGTAAAATCAATATAGGACCTTCGTCTACCACTAGGGATAGAACGACAAATGGGCTGCCATCGAATGGCCAGCGAGTCCTACCATACCTCCTTACACTATAGTGACCATAGGACAAATAGGACCAGGATCAATAGTGAAAAGTGACTTTTTATTGATAATGAACAATAATATACAGACTTCCGATGAATTAACTTGATCTTTATTGAAAGTATTTAAAACCGCCCGGCGTGCAAGTGTTTTTGATTTGGAACCATCTAACGCCTTTAACCGATAAGTGCCGGTTTTGATACTTGATCTTCCATACGGCCCTTCCAGTTTGGTATTAACTTTCCGTGTTACGAGGTGTAGAAGCGGCTTCTCCGAGGGACTAAGTCTCCTACTTCAATCTGCAAGCTTGACTCCTTTGTTATAATGTTTAGCTACTCTTCGTTGATAAGCAACCCGGTTTAAGTAGAGCCACCTCTCTGACTTCTTCTAGCAGATCCAAATTGGCCTTCAGTCCTTCGTCATTGTATATTTCTTTGTATTGATTGACCCGAAGACTTGAGATCCGATTTTGACGAGGACTAAGACATCGCATACCATAGGCCGATCGAAAAGGTGAATCCCCGATGGTAGTCCTTGGTGTAGTCCGGTAAGCCCACAACATTGAGCGACTCCTACCGCCATCTTCCTTTAGCTTCATCTAATCAAGGCTTGATCCCGATTCGGTCACGTCTGTTGGTCACCTCAACTTGGCAATTTGATTGTGGATGAGCCACCAAGTCTTCTTATCTTTGAATCCAACTCTTTTAAAATGCTTCAAATTTTGATCCACAATTGTCGTCCGATATCAATACTCTAGGGATCCCGGCTTAAACACTACGGACTCTTTTATGAACTTCAAACATTCTTGCTCTATTATTAACAAAGTGGCCGCTTTCCACCCACTTAGTTATGTAATCAATGGCAACTATGACAAAGCTAACGACCTTTAGCTTTAGGCAAGCGGACCCAATATATCTACCCCAGACGGTGAAGGGTATAGGAGATAAATCGAGTATAAACTCTTCCGGTGGGCGATAATGAGATCGGACTATTGAGTTGGCACTTTTCACATTTCTTGACATACTCTGTAGCTTCCTTGAAAATTGTAGGCCAATAGTATCCTTGTCGAAGTACTTTGTAAGCCAAAGATTTAGCGACCATATGATCACCGCAAATACCGTGAACTTCCCGAAAAGCATATTCGCTTTCGGATGGGACCGAGCACTTTAGTAATGGTGAAGAAAAGGCCAATCGATAAAGATCCCCATCAATAAGAACGAAGTTAAGCGCTCTTGTATTTGATCTTCTTTGCTAACATCGATCAGAAGGAAGGACGCCATCCGCCAAATACTCGATATAGGGTCATCCGGTAGTTAGATCGCTTCGATACACATCAACGCTTCATCATGAACACTCTAATTTGTTGCAGAACTTCCAAGTAAATCGATCCGTTAAAACATCTCGCATCCGTAGTAGCCAATTTCGACAATGCATCGGCGATAGAATTGTCATTACGCTCTATGCTACGAAATTAAATGACGAAGCGAAATCTTGAAGTCGGTCCTTTAACTCCATTAGATACTTGATCATCCGAAGTTCCACGAGCTTCATAATCTCCGACGACGGTGCTTGACGACCAATTGAGAGTCCTTTGTAAATGATAAGCTTCGGACCTCTAGACTCTTTGCCAATCGAACACACTGCAAGATCGCTTCATACTAAAACGCCGTTATTCGTCGCTTTAAATCCGAATCTGATGGCCTGTTGAACTTTGAATCCGTCCGGACTTGTCAAGATAATTCCTACCCCACTAACAGTTAGGGTAGAGGAACCGTCTGCATATAGAGTCCAAACATTCTGATCTTGTTGAAGAAGCGCAATCGCTTTCGATCGGACGATTAAACTACGGTAACTTCGGCATCTGGCGGTGAGCGAACATTCTACCATGAAATCGCCAAAGCTTGACCTTTGATAGCGGTTCGGGGATAGTATTCGATGAAAAATTGGGACAACTCCATAGTCCATACCGCTTAGTCTTCCGAAACTTCGGCTTGCCCATCACCTTCTTCAATGGTCGATCGTGTAGGCGACCGAGAGCCGAGCCTTGAAAATATTAGAAGCTTTCTACTAGCAATTATTAAAGCAAAGACAAATTTCTCAATATTTGGATATCTCGGTTTGAAAGATCTCGCGGGACGTGGATCGACATAATAGACCGGATCTTTCGCTTTCCACCGACCTACGAACCGATCTTGCTCCAACCGCTAAAAACTTGCTGCAAAAGTGCTGGATATAAGCTCTCTCACTTTGGGCGGGCTTCACCAATAAAGGAGCCAAGAAAGATATGCCTTTATGCCTTGGAAGGCGTCTTCACACTCTGAAGTCCACTGGAATGTCTTCGCATTATTTGGACCTTTCAATGTATCAAAGAAAGGAAGGCACCTCTCTGCAGATCTGGCGACGAACCTCCTCAAAGTCGCAATCCTCGCGATCGGACATTGGACATATTTGAACAGTCGAGAGTCTTCATATCAAGAATGGCCTGAATCTTCTCCGGATTGGCCTCGATACCCCTGTGACTGACAAGATAACCCAAAAACTTTCCTGCACCGAGGCCAAAAGTGCACTTGGCCGGATTAAGTCTCAGTTGATGATAACGGACAGTCTGAAAGCACTCTTCTAGATCGTCCAAATGATTCTGAACCTGAATGTTCTTCACGATCATGTCATCGACGTATACCTCCATGTTCCTTCCCAGCTGCCTATCGAAGATGAAGTTCATCATTCTTTGGTAAGTGGCTCCAGCGTTTATAAGGCCAAAAGTCATCTTCTTGTAGGCGTACTGCCGAGCGGTGTGTAATAAACATGATCTTTGGGATGTCCTCTTTCGCATGGATATTTGGTGATAACATGAAAAAGCATCCATAAAGCTTAGTAATGTATACCCCGAAGTGGCATCGATAAGCTGATCAATATGGGGCAGAGGATAAAAGTCCTTCGGACAAGCTTTATTGAGGTCGGTGTAGTCGATGCAAACCCGCCATTTTCCATTCTCGCTCGCACCAACACCACATTCGCCATCCACTTGGGATAATCAATTTCATAGATGAAGTCGGCACCAACAAACTTTCTTTATTTTCTCATCAATGATTTTACGTCATTTCGAAAGCAAAGATCCGCCTTTTTCCGCCGGCGGCTTCTTCGAGGATCTACATTCAGTGTGTTTCACCTATCTTAAAATTAACTCGTGCATGTCCTTCCGGTTCCCATGCAAAAATATCCGCATAATGACGTAAGAGCTCTATAAGGTTTGTCAGAAGAGGTTACGGTAGACCGAACCGATCTTCATGGTCTTGCTTCGAACTTCCGATAATCAACTCGACCTCCTCCATCCCAATCGGCTGTGAATCACCATCGGTTCGGAACTACTTTTTCGGTAAAGGGCTCAATCTCAATTGCCATCGCCGCTTTTTTCTTTAATTGACCCCCACTCGAGGGATAATATGAGATTCCGGTAGAAGATCGTCGGGCTTGATCCAAGTCCCCCGCCACCTCTCCTACCCCATGAGCCGTGAGGAACTTGACTTTGAAATGAGGAATGGAGGTCACAGCTTGGAGAGCAGCTAAGGTAGGTCTTCCGAGTATAGCGTTGTAAGCTGAATCAACGTGCACAACATAGAATTTACATACTATTTCGACCTGCTGGGGTGCTGTGCCGAAGATAACCGAGAGTTCAATAGTGCCTGCAACTTTGACCGGATCGTTGCTGAAGCCGTATAAAGGAGCTTCTTGCCCGACCTCCATTTTTTGTCCATCAAGGTGCATCCTCTGATAGGCATGGGCGTACAGAATATCCACTGAAGATCCATTATCTATCATCATGCGCTTCATGTCCACCGTGCCCACTTGCGCTGTGATCACCAAGGCCCCCTCATGTGGCTCGATGAGCTCCGAAGGATAGTCGGCGTCAGTAAATGATATGACAGTCCCGGGGAATGATCTATCCACCTTCAAGGGAGCATCTGTCATAGTCATGACCGAATCCAAGTAAGCCCTTCTCTTCCTTCCTATCAACTTCCCTGCAGATCCACCGGTTATCACATCGATGACATGCCTTGGCGGCGGCACTGGGGCCATTTCAACCGTCTGAACAGTACGGTTAATATTCTGCTGATCACTCAAGGCCACATACTGCACCAACAAGCCATCCTTAATCTTTCTCTCCACAAAATCTTTCAAATTGCAACACTCGTTAGTGTCGTGGCCAGCGACCTGATGATAGCCAAAATACTTACGAGAGTTACCCTGCCCGGTTCGGTAGTTATCACGGGGTGGCTTGAAGAAAGGTTGATTTCTGATTTGGTCCAGAATTATAGATCTATCAGTGTTTAGTTTGGTGTAGACCTTATTCACCTTCGGGGCCGGAACAGAGGGATGACTGCTTCCTTGCCACCAGGAATTATTATATTTTTTCGAACTGCCCTCTGTCCGATCATTATACCCCCCCTGTTCTCCTCTGTTCAACTTCGGCCTTGAGAGCTCGACTCTTTCACCGATCCAGAAGGAGGATGCTTCAGTTATTCATAGCTTCTTCCACGATATAGCCTTACGCTTGTTAAAGGCTTGGCCAAGCTATTCGGATGGTTGAACATCAACTTCTTCACCAACTTTTTGGACTTTACAGATCCAATCCATTTCGGAACAAACCTACTGACACTGGAGATCATTAAGATCGGACACACCACCGATCGCTTCTACGAACCTCTTTACATATTGGCCCAAAGATTCATTTGGTAAACCTATCGGATCTGTGCCAAAGAACCCGTTGGCTTTCCCCTCCTCCGGTTACTCCCGAAACGGGCATGAAATTTATCACAGAGCTCGGTCCAAGAGGATATCGAATTTGATGGCAAAGTTCTTATCCACTGTCTTGCATCTTTTCTCAGTGTTGTCACAAAAGTGTGGCACTTGGCAGCATCAGTGAAATCATAATAGTCCATCAGCCGGTCGAACGTCTGGCTATGGTCATAAGGATCCCCGGTACCATCATAACTTTCCATGCGAGGCAGTTTTTTAGTGATATCCGCCTTCTCCTTGAGAATTTCTAAGGAAAAAGGGGATGTCTTCTCTTTCCGGGTGTCTTTCAAATTCTTGAACTTGACCGATTTGCTTTCTGAGCTCCTTCACCTCATTCACCAAGAAATCAACGCCTTCGGGTTGTGGGGGGATCTCTTTCTCACGAACAACATTCTGTCTATGAAAGGACCGACCTTCTCATGCCGATCCTACTGCCCTGGTGGGACTTCTTGATCTACTCCGGTGCACAACTCTGTCTTTATGGTGAGAATGATCATGTTGATAGTCCCTTATCCTAACTTCGGGTACGATCTCCCCCGACCTGCTCCTTTGTCTATCATCGTCTCGATGCTGAGAGGCAACGACCATTATTGCCTTCTTCGAGGCCACAGGAGTTCTGCTCCTCGATCTCCTCCTACTGCGAGAACGATCCCTAGAAACATGTGCAGAATGCTTCGGCTCCTTACCCTCTCGCCGTGGCACCTCCTTATGCCCACTTCGACCTTCGGATCGATCATGATTAGATGCTTCGTCCCGCAATTCCGCCACCCGAAGCATCTGTTCGGCTATATCTTATCTTTGTTTTAACAGGACCTCCATGGCTCTATCTGCTTCGTCCGCCATCCTTGCCAACTTGGCGGCTCTACCTTCTCGACCACTTCTACGATAAGTCTTGGTGGTGAGCCTTCCTTTGCCCTCGACCATGATCTCTCCTCATCCGCATCTGAAAACCAATCTTCGTGCGCCCCACCATGAATTTTTTGGACGGAGATCTCCGAACTATGCTTAGAAGCCGTCTTCTCGTGAGCACTTTTAGAAGGGCCCAGACGATCCTTCATCAAACACGAGGCAATGACGAAGCTAATGACCATCATCGCGCTTCTTACGGCGTACCATCCCTACTCCTCACCATCTTAGAAGTATGTTTAAATGATTTGTGATTGAAAATTTAATGACACTAGAACTCAAACCCCCTCCTTCTAAAGCGCCAATGTTAACTTGGGATCTTTCGCCACGCCCCAATCACGTAAGACGTCCCGATCCTCGCACGAAGAAACACGATAAACACCACAAGCTTGGCTCGATTCTAGCTCGGTGGGGATAATTTCAAAGCGTGAGAATTAGTATATGTTCACAAGGTTAACAATGGAGGAATGTCTTTCGTCTAAAGTGTCTAGAGAGATATAATAAATCTTTTTGTGTGTATGTGAGAGAATATGAAAATCAAAATGTATGAGAACGCACTTCAGGCGATGGCTTCCTTCTTTCACAGTTATACTATCTTTGCTTGGATTATTGTGCACCCACTACTACCCGACACCCCTCCGATCTCGATGAGCTCTGCCCGTGTATAAGGTTTATCTCTATCGCTTTTTAACATTGTTTTTTCACGTACCATTTATGATCCCATCCACATTAATGCATGGCGGGAGCCTCGTCAACCGTCATGCTTTTTCATCATCACAAGTCAAAGTAACAGATATTAAAATATCTAATGGGTTAATCCACTGGACCGACCCGGCCTTAAAGATTAAAACAGATATAATATGGTGACTTGGCCCAATGACTTTAACGGATTAAAAATAAAGGTCCAATGTACCCGACTCAAAGATAGGAAATATCACGACCCAACATTGTTCATATTTATTTCTCATTTTTCAAAAAAAAAAAAATTAGTGACTTAATTTATCCCATTATCTGATCTAAACATTATTTTGATTTGTTTATAAAATGACACAATATCTTAACCTTACATCAATTTCACTACCATGCAGGCCATAATTACTACATTAAATTAATACTCATGCACATGAACTAAATATATAGGATAAACATAAATAAAACAAATACTACTCCTAAAGTTTATAAGTATATTTTTACAAATGAAATAAAATGTCCAAGGTTAACTCTTGAGCGGGCAAAAGGTGGAAAGAAAATGTCTTTTGGTTACAAAGCTAATCAAAGTCCATTTCACCTTTACACCAATAAATATTACTCGCTTAGTCCTTCAACGGATGAGTAAATTATATTTTTTACACGGATGAGTATTTTTTAAAAAAAAAAATATTTTTAGTGACCTCATAAAATTACATAGAGTGATGAGTATTTTTTTTTTCTTCATATTATTGAATCTCAATAAATAACATAATTACATTTCACTTTATAAACTTTAGCTCATCTTTTTGGGATAAAAAAATCGTATGTTTAAGGAATAGCTCGGATGTAATAAATCTTATTCATATGGGTATTGTAGAGCACTATTTTGAAATTCGGACTTAACCAATCGGTTCAACCGGTTGAATCGAGAACCGATTCTATGTCTGGTTCAGTTTAATCCGGTTGAAGCAATTTGGTCAAAATCCGAATTGAACCGGTTGATCCGAAAAAACCGATTAAGTTAGCCAAATGAAGCGGTTTTTAAATATTTTTTGTATCAATTTTTTTAATATTAAAATTAACCACTTTTAGTAATATTATAACACAACTTTATTATGTTTTAGTTCATAAAAATAAAATTTTTAAAAATTTCAAAAAATACTAATAATATATATTTATATATTTATAACGTCAGTACGTCATCGATTAAATGATAATTTAACTGTCGGTTGAACTAATGACTCATCTATCCGATAATTTTTTTCAATAAAGATGACAAATCTAAATCTTATTGATATATAGTTTGATACCGCTATTGCTAGGGTTGAGTAAGGAACTATATTGACTTCGAAATCGCACTAAAAATCGCATAAATCGTAGCAATTAAAATTGCATTAATAGTTTCGGCGTATGTGACGGCTTTATATGGGTTGAGAAACTGAATTTACAGTTTCAAATTGGTTACTGGCCAAAATGACATGCATAAAAACGAAATCGCACCATACATCTTTTCAAATGTACTATTGTCTTTTAAAATTTAATTCACCCCACTAATAACCCACCAAATATGTACTATTAAGCCTGTTTTGACTTGCAAATTACTTTAGTCAAGTTATGGAGTTAATATGTTAATATAAACTTCTTTGTAACTTGTTTGTTCCATAATCATGCCATGAACTACTTTATAGTGAAGGTGAGAAAATTAGAATCATTATTAACTAATTATTTATATTTAAAATTTTTATATGTAAACATATGATAATTTATCAATTTCTATTACAAAATATTATAAATAAGATTGTGTATGTTATTAAAATGATATTTAATATTATGTGATGTTAAATTATTAATTTAAATTAAATAAATTTTATTATTTCAATTGATTTTAAAATCAAAACCAAAACTGCACCGCACACATCAATCATAAATAATTTTATATGCGAATTTGAATTTATCAAATTATATTTAAACGATTTCTTGTGAAATTTAAACTTCAAATCATTATATGCTGCCCCCTAGCTGTTGCAGTAGTAGACTAGTGTAAATACCAAGATCATAACCATAAGTCAAGAGTCAAGTAAACAAGTAGGGCATGTATGAATGAGTGTAATGTTATGTGACTTCACTTTCCATTGCCTCATCATGTACGTATGTGTGTTTGTGTATGTATTGTATCATGACTCATCATGAGGTATAGCTTATGGCAACTTCCCAGTACCAACTGTAGCCAAGTTGATGACACTCCTGTATCATGTATCTCCATGCCTATATATCTGTACAAACAAACCCCCTTTTACTCAAATTAATACAAAAACCCATGTCCAGTTCCTCCGGTAAAGGCGCCCATGTTCTAGTATTTCCATACCCGGCACAAGGCCACATGTTACCCATTCTTGACTTGACGCATCAATTAGCCCTCCATGGCCTTACCATAACCATCTTGGTCACGCCCAAGAACCTCCCAATTCTTAACCCACTTCTCTCGGCCCACCCATCCTCCTCTATCCAAACCCTCCTCTTTCCCTTCCCACACCAACCCTCTCTCCCTGAGACTGAGAACATCAAAGACATTGGAAATTCCGGAAATGTCCTCATTATCAATGCACTATCCCAGCTTTCTGGCCCCATCATCCACTGGTTTAACACCCACCCTTCTCCCCCTGTTGCCCTACTCTCTGATTTCTTCCTCGGCTGGACCCACCACCTGGCCCACCAAATTGGAATCCCGAGAATTTGCTTTTACTCCTCGGGAGCTTTTTTAACCTCCATTCTTGCGTGTTTGTGGGATGATGATATCGACACACTTGTCTCTTTGGCCGTGCTTGATTTTCCTGATTTACCTCATGCACCCAGTTTTCCGAAGGAATATCTTCCTACCGTCTTCCTCACCTACAGGAAATCAAATCCAGTGTGGGAGTTGGTTAAGGATGGGATGATTGCAAATAGTGCGAGTTGGGGGTTGTTAACGCCAGGATCTTTCTCCACGCCCCAATCACGTAAGGCGTTACGATCCTAGCGAAAATACATGACAACACTAAAAAAGCTTGGACATTTGGGGGCCGTCGGGGATAGCTCCGGCGTGAGAGTCGATCTGAGCGATCATGAGGTTAACAATGGAGGAATAAATATCTAGTGACTTGAGAAGCAATAATTTATGAGTTACCTTTCACGTGTGTCATATCTTTGCTTTATATCCCCAAAGTCCGGTTTGTCTCAGATATAACTGACTTTTCTAGCCCATATGTTTTCGGTGACTAAGGCTGTCCAATCCTCATTCGTCTGATACGAGAGATGCGATCAAAGTTCTATCCCCAATCTACACCCACAAAAAGTTTCAAGTGGAACCATACTCATCTAGTAATTTACCATTTTGATCCGGGGACAAATAGGCGAGAATAATCATAACCTCAGGGGGAGGCCCATTAAGTCTAAAATTGATATAAGGAAAGGATCGTGCTACCAACATCGCTTCAGGTCTTTTTATTAAAGGAGGTTTAATGAAAGAGTATAAGTGGAATCGGTCCGAATAAAAGGAATTATAATGAAATCAACAAAGGCCCAAGATCTGACTTACCGAGGCCTATCTCGGTGAACATCAAATAACAAAGATAAATTAAGATCGAAAGTCGATTGAAGAACCCGCTTCCGGTAGGACATACAACAACAAATATTTCACCGCCTCCCGAACGACTCGGACTTCGCCACAAAAACCATTTTCTTACATGAATATATGCTCTGAAGTCATGGCGATACACCGATGATCATCGGTTCGACAATAATTCCATCATGGAACCGATGGGTGAAGGAGTGAAATACCGGACTAAAGGAAGTTGAGATTCGACCATCAATCGAATCGATCGATTAATATTAGTCATCTATGAGTAAAGTAACATCGCATCTCGGTACCTCCGTCTCAAATATAAAAAAGTCAAGAAGATACTCAAGAGAATGCCAAGAGATAACGCCATCCTAAGAAGTGCGTGTTGGCAAAAGAAAAAACAATCTTGATATTGCTCTCTTCAACAATGAATGCCTTCGGAAGGATATCGACAAGATCAAAGAAGAATCGAAAATGACCAAGGCCACTCATCGGGTCATCAACGATACAAATGTCGATCTGTCGAGTTTAAAGGATCAAAGCATCGGCACATCGTCGGAAGCTCGAGGAAGAGCTCAAAGAGCTTGGCCCTTAAGAATTTGAGTCGCCAATCGACAAGAAGAATTTCGTAGGGATATCCAGCGAGAATCTGAGAAAATCCGTCGGTGACCAATAAGATCGTCCATATGTATGCGAAAGGATATGAAATCTGGCGAAGTAAAAGCGCAAAAAAGCTCGGGCCAAGGTAGATCCATCTCTTCAGACTCTTTAAATGGTGGCGATGACAAGGAAGAAGCTCGAAGATGACCTCTCCTTATCTCTAGTTGTAGAACTTTACGTCATTCTTAGAAGTGTGAGATCGGTCATATGTGAAGTGAATTCTACCGATCCTCTCTTGTACCATCAAGATCTTGCTCACCACTCGAGGGGTAAACAAGTATATAAGGACCAAGATATAAGATCAAGATATAAGGACCTTTGTCACCACTCGGGTCCGACAAAGTCTAAGAATGACACTTACTTACCACGAAGGGCCCGACAAAGTCAAAAAGATGACATTCGCCTACCACGAAAGGCCTGACGAAGTCAAAAGGATCACTAGAGAAGAGGCTACCATCGAATGGTCGTGAGTCCTCCGAACCTCTATCAAAACCAAAAGATGACATTCTTTACCACGAAGGGCTGACGAAGTCTAAGTGGCGACAATTGCCTACCCGAAGGAACCGACAATGCCAAAGTGGCGACAATTGCCTACCTCGAAGGGCACGACAATGCCAAAGTGACCACCGGTAGAAGAGGCTACCATCGAATGGTCGTTGAGTCCTCCCGAACCTCTATCAAAACCAAAAGATGACATTCGCTACCACGAAGGGCTGACAATACCAAAGTGACGACAATTGCCTACCCCAAGGAATTCCGACAATGCCAAAGTGGCGACAATTGCCTACCCGAAAGGCCCGACAATGCCAAAGTGACCACACCAGAAGAAAGGCTACCATCGAATGGTCGTGAGTCCTCCGAACCTCCTAACTCGAGGTGGCATTTCTCGTGTACTGTCGAATATGGATGAGCTACGGAAGTTCTTATGAATGTTTTAAACTTGATCCCACGAAGTGGCGTTTGTTAACTGATCCCTAAGCAATGGACCCGATCGACTACCCCTAGGCAAAGAAGAGGTATAGGAGATAAAATCGAAATATAGCCTTTTGGTGGCTGATGTGGGATCGAACCATTTGGCTGACAAATATCCACATGAACCCTCCAAACAACATTTGCAGCTTCGGACGGCGTCCGAAATTCCTCAATAGTGGGAGATGGGTCCAAAGTAGAATACCCGAAGTCTTTCTGTGCTGAATCCCCAGTTCTTTCAAGAATATCGCCGCCAAAGTGCTTTGTAGGTCAACACCTTCGGGCCAAATAATTGTCACGAATATCTTTGTGAACTTCCCGAAGAACACACCCTGCTTCGGATGGAACCAAATATTTAAGTAATGATGACGAAAAAGGTCATTCGATAAAGATTCTCATCAATGAGAATAAAATGGACACTCTTGTACTTGGTCTTTCTTTCAAGATCTCGATTCAGAAGAAATGGCGCCATCGTCGTCAAATTTATAAGCATCTGTAGTGGCCGACGATAATGCTGCCCATGGTGGAATTGTTATTGTGATCGACTCCTTAATAGCCTCTTTATCTTAATGTCCGAAATAGAATATCCATCGTATGCAATGTCCACGAGCTCTGCTTATCTTTGAAATCTTGCCAGCGGCTTTATCGGACTCCTCATTGCTTTCCATACGGAGTTGCGCAACTTTAGAGGATTTCTCCGAAGACAAGTGCCAGGTGGCGGTGTGCCCTTAATGGACTTTCGGAGTGTGATTTTGGATCTACTTGGTGAAACTTTACATCATTTGTGGTGAGCCTTCGTCTGCTGCGACCATAATCCCAAAGACCGATAAGGCGGAATACCCTTCTCATCAATCAATCAGGAAAATGGTCATTGGGTCTTCATCTACTCTGCATTCGACCATAATCCCGAAGACCGATAGTAAGGCGAATACCTTCTCGGTCAATCAATCGGGGAAAATGGTTGTTGGTCTTCATCTACTCTGCTTCAGACCATAATCCCAAGACCGATAGGACATAATACCCTTCCGGTCAATCAATCGGGAAAATGGTTGTTGGGTCTGCTTCGATCCAGGAAGGTCTCGAGACATGTCTTTAAAGTGTAGACTTCTTTTCTAACTTGATCGACGGTGTCGGTCGACCACTTGATTATAGATTCTAAGCGGTATGCTTCTACCATTTTTCCACCATGGTCGATATTCTCAAAAGAAAAATCAATCTTCTTCCAAAGATCATCCCGGGCTCGAGCGAGAACCCTCGAAACTCGCTTGGAAGCGATACCGGCGATGAAAGCATTCTTTGAAGGACCCAATCAATCCTTCGCAGATACTCATTGTGTGAAGCGAAGTCATAGCCATCGGGTATCCTTTAGAGGTAATTGTTCTACTCTTCTTCACCATGGATTAGGCGTGAGAAGCGCCTACAATTTGTGATTGAAAACTTCAAGAACACTAGAACACGACCCTCTTCTGGCGCTTGATGTTTACGCTGGGATCTTTCTCCACGTCCCAATCACGTAAGGCGTCCCCGATCTGCAGAGATAAGAAACGATCAACACCAAAAAGCTCGGCTGGGGACGGTGGGGGATAGCTCGGCGTGAGAGTCGAAGATAAAGCGATCACAAGGTTAACAATGGAGGAATAAATATCTAGTGACTTGAGAGCAATAATTTATGAGTTACCTTTCACCGTGTGTCATCCTTGCTTTATATCCCCAAAGTCGGTTTGTCTCTGTATGAATCGACTTTTCAGGCCCACTGACTTTTCGACCGACTAAGCCTGTCAATCCTCATTAAATGCAATGCGAGATGACGGTCAAAGTTCTATCCCTAATCTACACCCCACAAAAGTTCAAGTGGAACCATACTATCTAGTAATTTATTCCCATCGTGATTCGGACAAATAGCAAGAATAATCATAACCCCAGGGAGGAGCCCATTAAATCTAGCCCAATAAAAAAAAGGATCATGGCCCAACAGGGGTGTGTTTTCAATACCTTTGATGCCATAGAGGGCGAGTATTTGGAATACTCGAGAAAGAAAATGGGACACGAGCGTGTTTTTGCGGTTGGGCCGCTTAGTTTGTTGGATGGGCCGGATCATACCACTAGGGGCAGCACCAGCAGGTCTTCGGGAAGTGATAATATTTTGGCATGGCTTGACGACGTGTGGCCTGATGGGTCTGTTCTTTATGTGTGTTTTGGGAGTCAAAAGTTGCTAAAAAGGGCACAAATGGAAGCCCTGTCTAATGCACTTGAACAATGTGGTATAAAATTCATTGGGTCCTTTACATAAGTATACAACAAATAGAAAGTAATTACAAGAAAAAGAAGGGAAACATAAATGGAATGAGAGAAAATCGTGGGAGAGATGGGGAGAAAATTGTGGGAAAGATGATTGAGAATTAAAACACATCCCATAATTAAAGGAATCATAAATATGTACTAATAATGAAAATAAAATTTTAAAGATATTAATTATGTAAATATTTAATGAGGGCACTTTTCTTATAATTATATTTTTAAATGTACTATAAAATGTAATTGTTCCAAATTCATTTGGGTGGTCAAATCGCCAACGGCCCAACAAGTGGCTGATGGGTACGGGTTTGTCTCGGACGAATTTGAGAAACGGGTCTCAGGTAAAGGGTTGATAATTAAAGAATGGGCCCCGCAAGTGTCTATACTCAACCATCGGGCCGTAGGTGGGTTTCTAAGCCATTGTGGATGGAACTCGGTTTGGAAGCTATTGTTTCTGGGGTGACGATATTGGGCTGGCCCATGGAGGCAGACCAATTTGTGAATGCTAAACTGTTGGTGGATTACATGGGTGTTGCTATACGAGTTTGTGAGGGCCCAGATATTGTGCCCAACTCGTTTGAGTTGGCTCAAAAAGTTGCTGAGTCAATGAATGCGAAGATAACTGAGAAGGTGAGAGCAAAGAAGCTGAAAGTTAAGGCATTGGAAGGTGTGAAGCATTGTGGGAGCTCTTCAAGGGATTTAGATGGGCTTGTAAAGGAGTTGGCTCAACTTCAACTCAAAAATGTTTGATAGACATAAAGATAGCAGCTACGTCATGTAATTGTAATTGGAAGTGGAGCCCCAGCCCAACTAGAAAGTAGTATATTTGTTTTTGAAAATTTTAATTTTAATTGTAGATTATAAAACAAAATTGAAATATAAATATATAAAATAAATTCTAAAATTTTAATATGATTACGTGTTGTTAATCAATTTCATTAACAAAGCCAAAATTTCTTAAAGCTATTTTTTTTAATAGATAATAAATAATGTTAGAATTTGTATAATTAGAAAATTGATATTTTTTATATTTCTTTCACATGAGCACAGCCGCACAGAGCATACTGTGGGTGAACCTCAATCACGTTAAAATATAATTTTCTCTTAAATTATGCGTAGGAGAACATCAAGAAAAAAGGGTAAGCAAAATGCTAAAAGCATAGAAATTGGAGTCCAAATACAGTGAAATCTGAGTCTGGACTTTCGGATCGCCCGTAAGAAAGAAGGAAGGAGACACCCATCGTCGCAACTTTCAGTTAAATTAGCTGGCCGTGTCAAGTCCATAACCGGTACCCTTCCCCTTAATCTTCTTATTCATATTATTTTACTACAGGAATTTTCTTTTGTTCCAAGAAATGTTGTGATTCCTCTTGTCAATTCTCTTAATTAGGCTGCTAGGTTTTACGAGGGTTATATGTACAGCTATAAGGATGCTATCATCAATCTCGTCAATCATTGTTGCTTTCTGAAACCACTTGTTCTGAACTTTTATGAATTGATAAAATTTGGGGCATTTATTCTTGACCGAACTCCAAGCACAAGTGATGGAAGCAGGTTGCTTAGTGAAGAAGCGCGGTCTAAATGTTCATTTTAAGTTACTTAATCTTTAGTGTATTATGTATACTGTCATATAATTTATTGTAGCTGACTATCTGGTTTTATTAGTATTTGTAGGGGATTTTATTGCTCCTATTCTCTGGAATTAAAATTTGGGATTACCAAAAAACAAATATCACACCGGAATTACATGCACTGTTAGTTCTGAGGCATCTTCTGAAGTTATTTGACCACGGTCTATAGGCCAGAGTAGAAATATAAGGATGCTTTTATTATATTTTCATGCATTGTACTAGAAGAAATTCTGTTTTTTTCACTGTTGAGCTTGACTACTTAATTGGTCATAATCCGGCCTTGTTTCGGAACGTTAGAATGTTGTATATGAATTCCTACTGATCTACTGATTCGCACCTTTGATCCTTTAAAATGGTTGCTTGAAATATAAATGTAGTTGTATTGCTGCATACTAAGTAGAAATATCTTTTGTATCAAAGAATGTGTTTTACTTTGGGACCTCACGTTTCTTGTCAATGCCACATATAAATGTATATGGTTTTCAACGATAATCATCAAGAGATTAGTTTTATGATGTCTTCATGATACCATACTAGATATGTTTTCTCAAGGACGAGTTTAGTTTTGGTTCAAAGAGCTAGAAAGAAAAGTGTCGGTAAATAGCATGTTGTCTCAGTAAAGTTTTATGTTAACCTTATGTTCTAAATGTAGCTGCACCCTTGAAGGCTTGAACTAATGAACTCTGCATGGGTGGACATTTTTTTTTGGCATATCAGAAGTACGTAATCCTTCATCGTTGCTCTTCTTAAATTTACACCATCCTTTCCTATTTGTCAGATATGGAGTGGGTGCTAATTAAACTTGCCCACTTGTGTATATATACATATATATATGAACCTAGCTTTATCGCACGCATAGCGTGTGAGAAATATTTTTTGACAACTAAAGAATAATAAAAATTATGAGTGTGCATTTTACATTTTATTAAAAAAGAATAATTAGTAATTAATGTCATAACAATTTATATAAGCAAAAAATAAAAAAAGGCAAATGAACAAAAAATTCTTGCCTTTTAGTTCCCAAGAAACAGAAGTTACAATTTACTGTTAGAAAGAAACTCGAAATGAGCATATTGACTCTGTTGTGTGTGCATCCTCCATGAAATGGGAATTCAAAGATTTGAAGTAGAAGAATGGTTTAAGAATAGTTTTGATGAATAGTGGACAGCAGGAAGAAAGAAACTGCAGATCGTGGGAAAATTACAACAAATACTTAAGTGAACGTGGGATAGGAGTAGTTTCATCCGAAGAAGTTTTGTTCAAAGAGGGAGTTTTATTATGACTCATATTGAAAGACTTGTGTAAATACTATTCTGCCCCCAATCTTTTACAAATTTTAAGCGGATAAGTGGATGATTATGTAGGTAAATTTAGTTAGGCTTTAGGAGTTTTTTGGTATGCAAAAAGCTTCACTTTTTGGTGTTTACACTAAAAATAATTGCCCCAATTTGTTCCCACTTTATTAGATAGCATAAGTTATGTCTTTTTGCTATCTTCTTATGAGGAAATGGAGTAGTTTAGCACCTAATAATTCTTCAGGTGTGAACCGGCTCTACATAGGAATTATTTTTTGATAGGTACACATATCAGGAAGTTAATGGCCCTAAATCCTAATCCATGGTTGATGGCCCCAGTGGACTTGCAAATTGTGTCAGTGAAAGAGACCTTTCATGATTAGTTGTCTTTCTATCTCTAATTCTGATTCTCTGCCCCTTCCCAATTTCTCTATTTCCATTGCAGCAAAGTTTTAGTCGATCTGACTCAATTCTCGCCCTGTGCGTCTGTGCCTTGTGGACTGTAGGAGATGCTGTCACTGATAATTAATTGCTTAAATGAGAATTCATCAAAAACCAAGCTCAGACCTACATTGACTAGCACAACTTGTCGTTTGACCATGATGTTATTGAGCTCAACATAGATGTCATACTGTTGTCCTCCATGCATCTCCAGCTGTGTCCTGTCACCTATGACATGAATACCTTAGAGTAATTAATAAAAAGCCTATAAAACAATTGTTGGTAGAGATTTTGTTTTATGTTTTTGATGCATTTGCTTAATTGATTTGTATGATAATAGTTTGTTTGTTAGGATGTTGCAACATATTCACAATTATGTTTATGGCTCAATTAAATTGACAGGGTTCTCCAATTGGATTCCTAGATCAGCTTGAAGCAACGTAATGGTAATGGTACAAATGACACGTATTTGTATGTTATTTGCAGGGTGTACTACTTGGATTAAGGAGAGAGGTGGAAGATGTGCTAACTGATATTCCTCCTCCTTCAAGGTTCTTCTTGGAAGATCTCAACAATTTCGCTCCATCTCCAACTCCTCTTCCATCTCCCTTCATATTGTTCTCTACCTCTAATCCTAAGAAACCACTCTGTCCCTCTCTTCTAATTATTGCGCTGTCCTCTTCATCTCTTCACTTGTTACACCATCTGTCTTCCAAAGTCCTAATTGGAACTTTAGTCCTCCCTGAAATTCCCTTCACCGGAAATTCAGTAGAACCCTCTCTTGTAGACAAATCCTGCAACATTTATACCCTAAATGTTGCTGATAAGCAAATTATTGCGGTGTCTGTCCAATATGTTGTTGCTACAGAGAGATCTCACGCAGTTGCAAAGTTGCTGATTGGTGAACAGATAATTCCGGAGAGGGTTTTAATCTTGGATTCTGTTCAGTGCCGCAACTTCCGTGGTAGGCTCCCTCCAGATGATACCTTTGCCTTGAAGTTGGAGACATCATCGGAAAGAAAAGAGATGGTTGATGTCCCTAAAGAATCTCCACTGTTGAAAGGTTTAAACTACTTCCCATCAGGAAGTGTGGTAGACGGCTTGGGTGCTGCTCTATTGGGACGATGCGAAATGAAGAAGGTGAAGGGAACTCTGTGTGTTTCATGGCCTGAATCTGGCGGTTCAGTCACCTCACTAATTAGGTATCTACTGCTCAAGCACGTCTTACCTGGGCTGGAACAGGAACAGGAACATAGTATTGGTAATGATGAATACTTGAGGTCTGGTGCCTTTGATTCTGAATTGTATACCTGATTAAATCTGCTTTTGTTCTTGAGAAATGACACCATTAAACACCTTTTCATTTAGTTTCTATATCTCCCTCCTTTTTCCCATCTTTCATGGTGGTAGGGGAGATCTGGAATTGTGAAAGTATCAAGTATGTGACTTGTGAGCAAAGAGACGTCTGCTATTTTTTTTTTAAAGTTTTTAAATATGGATAAGAAGTTTTTGAATGTGGGTAATGCTAAAAGGATGCGAGTTGATGATATTATTACCAAGATCGCAGGGGAAATATTTGTTCACATTAGTTTTATGCTTTTTCTGGATTGTTTCCGGCTTCACCATCGGCTCTTTCACCATTCAAGTGACCACACCACACCACACCACACCACACGACTTCTTTCTAAAAAACCACCCTTTCTCTCTATTTTCTTCACCAAATTATTAATTTGTTGACTTAAAAGTGAGCAAAATATAAGTGGAGTATTTATCTAAGCATAATTAGGCTAATAGTAGTAGAATGTATACGGACATCTCTTGTTAATAGTAGAATGTATTTAAACAATTAAATACCCGACAGCACAGGACAGGACCTAATTGCCTCTGTGTTAACCATATTCACTGACCTAATTGGAATTGGATTAAATATGGTCATTCAAAAAATTAACTTAATTTTTAATTTTTATTTTTTTTAAAAATAGAGAATGAAAATTTAAAGAAAACATAATTTTTTGATATTTTATTTCAAATTCGATTGGCAGGCCTAAGCGAGCGATGGCAGCACATTTCTTCTTTGTTTGAAAAGTTAAAACAAAATAAGGATAGAAAAGAAAATGAGTAGCAATCAATCACGATTCACGGATTTCTTCTTTTCACTCCACTCCTGACTCGACTCCTGTGCTGTCAAGTCATAATAATAATAATAATAATAATAATAATAATAATATATAAATATAGTAAAAGAAGAAACAAATAAGTTGGTGAGTTTTAGTTTAAGTTATTCCTAATTATTTTTTCGATTTTCCTCTGAAAACTATTTCCCCAATTCCTTTTCTTGTCGTGGAGTTTGTCTCGTACGACCAAGGCCAGGAATCGACTATACAAGAAGAAGAAGAAGAAGAAGAAGAAGAAGAAGAAGAAGAAGAAGAAGAAGGATACAAGAAGATTCACCTCTACCTTCTGGTACTTCTACATCTTTCATTTATTAATTAATTTCTTTCTACTACTAACATTTTCTGTGTTGATCGATGTGCCGTGATCTGATTGCTCCTCAAGTGGGTGGGGGTTACCCTCCATTTTACTATAATTACATTGGGTTACCCTCCAATTTGAAAAAAAGTAATCATCTTTGCAGTTAATATTATTGAGGGTATCCGAAATTACGTTGAAAAATTATCTAAATAAATTATTACATTGACGTTTCTGGAATGCCGTTAAATTTTCTGACTGCTGACCCAGAATCTGTTTCAAGCTTGAATCTTTACTCTTTACTACCTCTCATCAACTGACTTTTGTTTCAGTTCTTCACTTGGCTGGATGTTGGTGATTATAGATGTATAATATGTTGTGCTGTATTTTAATTTTCATCATGTGGCTGGCTTGGATGATGGATTAATTTACACTGTATGTAGGATTTTCTATGTATATTAATGGATAACTTCTCTGGAGAAGATACTATTAGTGATCTGCCTCAAAGCATTATTGAAACCATCCTCACGAAGCTGCCAATAAGGGATGCTGTAAGAACTAGCATCTTGTCTAGCAAATGGAGATACAAATGGTCTGCCCTCACACAACTTGTATTCGATGACAACTGCGCGAGTTTCTCTAATGACAGAACAATTACTGAAAACAAACTTGTTAAATTTATCACTCGATTTCTTTTTCTTCATGAGGGCCCTATCCATAAGTTTACACTATCTACTTCATACTTGCAAAGTTCTCCTGATATAGATCAATGGCTACTTTTCCTATCAAGGAAAGATATTAAGGAATTGGTTCTTGAAGTAGGAGAAGGGGAGTGGTTTAGGGTACCTTCTTGTCTTTTTTCTTGTATGAAACTGGCTAGCTTGGAACTTGTTCGATGTGAGCTGGACCCTCCTCCAGAATTTAAAGGATTTTTATGTTTGAAGTTCCTTAACCTACAACAAGTTTTGGTTGCTCCTGAAGTTGTTGAAAACCTTATTTCAGGTTGCCCTCTTCTTGAGAGTTTAACTTTGTCATATTTCGACAGTTTAGCTCTGACTGTCCGTGCTCCAAATCTAAAGTACCTTATTCTGGAAGGTGAATTCAAAGACATATGTCTTGAGTATACCCCACTTCTGACTTCTATATCTGTTGCTATGTATATGACTGATGATAAGGCCGAACACTTCGAGCAAAGTTCTGGTTGCAACTTTGACAAGTTTCTTGGTGGCGTACCATGTCTGGAGAGGCTCATTGGGCATATCTACTTTACAAAGGCAAGATGTTTACTATTTCTATTTGGCTTTATAAAATAGGTTGGGAAAACATATTCTGGTGTTGTTTTTTTTCTAACCTTTGTTTTTTAAGTTTGTATGAAACTAGTTAGAGACTTTTGTTTAGTTTTTTTACTGAGGATCCGTTCTTGTTATTTACAGTACACTCACTTTTTTTTCTGGTTTTTTTTATGGCTCAGTACTTGAGTATAGGTAGTGACCTTGGGAAATTTCCTATTACGTATGCCTATCTAAAGGTTATTGAACTGTATCAAGTAAGCTTTGAAGACATGAAAGAAATACTGGTGGTTCTTCGCTTGATTTTGAACTCACCTAATCTACAGGAACTTCAAATATCGGTGAGTTACTTGTTGATGCTATCGGTAAGTTGTGGCGTGCACTTGTTCGCCATTACATACTTTTGGTTTTTTCATATTTTTTTTATCCTTAAATTATCTTGCATCCCTTCTGATTGCATAGGGTTCATCAAACACGTCAGCTCCATTAGAAGCTCTGGATTTAGATTTTTGGGAGAATGACTGCCCCAATGATTGCACATTTGAACGACTTAAAACAGTAAAGGTATCAGATATGTCTGGTGTGCCACATGAGATGGAATTTCTCAGATTTGTACTTGCAAATTCTCCAGTGCTTGAGCTGATGAGCATTTTACCCGGTGTATATGTTTCATGTGGAAGAATGAATATGTTGATTGACTTGCTGCGGTTTCGACGAGCTTCTGCACAAGCTGAAATTATATTCATTCAAAATCAAATATAAATTGTTGTTCTTGGGTATTTTCTATCTCATGCCTTCCTTTTCCCCATTTTCTTCTGGCTGTTCTATTCTTCCAGCTGTCTGAGCAATTGTGGAACAAATTTATTCATTACAATCATCATTTTTTTTTGCAAAATAAAGGTAGTCCACAAGAGTTCTGGCTGCATTACAATATTAGTGGTTCCCCTTTTCTACCCATATATTGTTATATTGTCCAGTGAAGATAATTAATATTTTCTTACCTTTAATTTTGTTGCATTAGTTTCAACTAGAGCACTTAGATGGTTATTTTTCTCACACAGTTGGTAAAAGTTACCAGCGAATTTGGTCCGTTTGTTTATCTTCTGGTCTGGTCAGCCCTGATTCCCAAATGAACACAAATCAAGCCAGAAGAGCCTGCTCAGATGTAAATCGTCCCGAACCCCATAAAATGAAGAGCTTTTTTACTGTTGATTTTGAAGGAGCCTTCGGTATATGGCAAGCAGAAGGCAGATTTGAGCAGTAGTTTTCGTTTGACAAACATTAGCCAAGTGAAACATAAATTACAAAAATACGATGAATATATAATATTCATAGCAAGGATCATCAAAGTAGCTCTATACATATGATTCTAATTTTTTTTTACATAGGAAGCAAGTATAGTAACATGGACAACAAATTATGTCATTCCAATTTTCAGGAACATTATTCTTACAAGCTCAACACTCAAGGTGGAGTAAATTTCTGCACTCAACAGGGACAAAAGGTCAGGTTTAATATTTGATTTTTAAAGTCATAAATTAGCACCACTTTAGGAGCGCTTTGAAATATTCTTTGGGAGCGCTTTGCAATGATGCAACTACACAATCCCCCCATTTCTCACAATTCCTTGACATCACATCCTGCTATGGTTCTATTAGCTTCAGGACGTTCTTCCTTGATATCACCTGGGTCCTGAGAGCTCCATTGCTTGAACAAGCAATGAAGAGTCATCAGTAAGATCGGAATATCGCTCTGAAGAGGAGAATTCATTGGCTCTGCACCTAGTTGCCTCTGCTCTCTGAGAAGCTTCCCATTTCTCTGCTAGTCCGTCTCCTTCGAGCATCCGAACCACTTCTGACATTTTTGGTCTATAACCTGGTAGATATTGGGTACACAACAGAGCTACTTGTACTATTTCCTCAAGCTCAATCCTGTCATAATTGTTCTTCAGGTCCTTGTCCACTAGCATATCTAGCTTCTTCTCCTGATGAATTTTCTTAACCTGCAATTCAACCCACAAGTAGTATATAAATCAGCAGTCCCTTGAAATTTCTAACTTGTCGTGAAAACTATTTTATTTTTTTTGTCTCACCCAGTCAAGCATAACTCCTTTCTGGTTTGCTGCTTTTCCAAATTCAAGAGCTCTTTGGCCAGTGATTAATTCTAGTAAAAGAATTCCAAACCCAAAAACGTCAGTTTTCTCTGAGGACTGTCCAGTTGAAAGATACTCGGGAGCTATATGCCCCACTGTGCCCCTAACTGCAGTTGTGACATGTGAGTCCCGGTGGTCTAAAAGCTTTGCCAATCCAAAATCTCCTACCACAGCCTCGCAGTAATCATCAAGCAATATATTTGCAGCCTTCACATCCCTATGAATTATCTTTGGATCACACTGCTCGTGCAGGTAAAGTAAACCCCTTCCGGCTCCCAAGGCTATTCGTTTCCTCGTGCCCCAATCCAAGGCAGGCTTGGCTGCAAAAAGGAGACAATAATGAATAGATGTAAGCCAAATTCATACTACTGCACAACTAAAATAGCAGCCAACATGATTTTCTTTTACCTTTGAGACGCAAGGCAACACTGCCGTTGGACATGTAGGGATACACCAAAAGCCTCTCTGTTGTAGTCATACAGAAGCCGTAGAGCCGGAGGAGATTCCGATGAACTGCTAAGCTAATCATCTCAACTTCAGTCTGGAATTGAATCTCCCCTCCAATTGCATTTCCATCTTTAAGTCTTTTTACAGCTACAATGGTTCCATCTTGGAGATGCCCTTTGTAGACAATTCCAAAGCCACCTTTACCAAGTATGTTCTTGCTGCTGAAGTTGTGCGTTGCCACCTGAAGCTCTCTAAATTGGAATCTTCTCAAGTTTCCTAGGCATACTTCTTCGCGATGTTGTTCTGAAATTTTGATGAGAAAATAATTGTTCTGAATACTAGATGGATGAGATTATGTATATATCAATTATTTCACATTTCAACAGTTTTTCAACTTATATTTTTGTTTGCACTAACCATTAATGTCGAAAAATATTTGCTGGTTCCGTCTTTGCCTCCACCAAAGAAGGATACCAAACCAAATTATAAGTAGGCAGATGCACCCAAGGCTTGACACAAAGGCTAAGGCAATCTTGTGACTTTTGGTTCTTCCAGAAGTTTGAGAGTCTAAAAAAGCACAAGTTAGCTAAAATAATGGTTGAATAGGCTCTCTTCGTCTCTCTCTCTCTCTCTCTCTATATATATATATATATATATATATATATATAATCATAAAAGACAGTCTCCACTAAGCCTTCCTACCTATATTCAAATCAGTACAAAGGCAAGTATATATTTGGAGGGAACTTAGAACTTTAAACTAAATTAACTTGAACTTGTGAATAGGGCATAGTTCCGGTGCTTACTTTGTTGATTATTGAAGGAGAGAGACAGTGGCAAAGGTGTTGTTCCATTGCAGTCTTGCTCTTTCCCGGTTGCACATATCATTGGGTTTCCCAAAATGCTGTTTAAAAGAGAATGGAAATGAAAGAATTATTAGACTTTCATCTCTCTGATATAAAAGAAAATAATAAACTGGAAAATTCTCAAGTCTTACTTGAATGTTTTAGCAGTAAATCTCGGTACAGGACCACTCAAATTATTGGATGACAAGTCCCTAGAACATGAAAAATAAATCCACACAAAAACAAAACCATTATAAGATGCAGATCTTTGAAGAGAAACTGTAGTATTCATAAAAGTCAACCAGACTTACAAAAATGTAAGTTGGGTCATGTTAGCCATTGATAAAGGAATTGCTCCAGAGAGACTGTTATTATTTAGCCGCCTTTTCCAATTCAAATAAACCATCATTAGATTTAGACTTGAAGAAAATTGCACAAAAAGTGAAAATACTATACAGAATCAACATGTGTTTGTAATTAAATACTTATTTTAGTACTTACAAATATTGGAGGCTTCCCAGATTGGCCAAAGAAGAGGGAATTTCACCGGTAAAGAGGTTGTCAGAGAGATCAAGTGTCTGAAGTTTAGAAAGCCCCCCAAGTTCAGATGGAAGAGTCCCTGATATGTTGTTATTTTGTAAGAGCCTGCAATATTTATTACACCCCATACATAATTAATATCACCATATATAGCACTTGCTAGCCCAAACATTTGAAACTTCTGTTCTGTTCTGCTCATACTTACACTGACTGGAGATTTGTCAAGTTACCGATACTTGGTGAAAGAAACCCAGATAAATTTTGGCTTGGAGTTCCTCTGCAATAATTTAACCAAAGTGTCTTAATTTTATGTATAACAAACATATTGTTAAGTTGGCCGTGTAAAAGATTAATTTTCAGCGAATGAATTTTTTTTCCTTTCTAAAAAAGAACTTACAGTCCAATAACTAGATTATCAAGCGAACAAGTAACCATTGTCCAGCTACATGGATCGGCCGCATCGAAGTCCCACTTTGCCAAAACACCATGAGGATCCTTCAAACCAGCTCTTATAGACATCAAAGCTTGCACTGCAAATAAAGATTTTATTAAATCATTGATAAATTATATTATAATAAAAATCAATTGAAAAAAAAATGAATGAATTACCTTCAGGGTTGACACCTTTAGCTGTGAGCAACGAACTTGTAGAAACCCATAAGCGGAAGAAAACCACACAACAGAAAGCAGCTTGCTGTGTTGTTGTTCCCATGCTCTGTTCTTGGTGATTTAGCTATATGAAGGATTCAAGAAAAGACCAAATCTTTAACTGGGATTCTTGGGTATTATGTAATACAAACTCACATGTCTATAGTACTTTCTCTCTCCTCATTGCAAGAACTGACTGCAATGCACTGCACACTTCAGAGCTGCTGTCCGGCCCAAGAAAAAAACCAGAGGATTTGGTGATAAAGTGAGAAAATGCTAACAACATGCCTTCCACTTTTCTCACTAAAGTAGAGGGGAAAAGAATAAATATATAAAAGCAAAAAACAAATTAACCCAATCTAAATAAAATTTCAAAAGTAAATTCCTTCAATCATGCATTTGTTTAGAGATGCGTGTCATTAGAATTTTCTGCTTTATTTTCATTATATAAAGTGTAAAGCATCTGAATTGCTAACTGTTAAGCACTGTAATGATGCTTATTATATATACTGAGTGAGATTATCAAAAAATTCTTCTTCGTGGGTCACTGCTTGGGATTG
Source organism: Panax ginseng (assembly GCA_020205605.1). Classification (NCBI taxonomy): domain Eukaryota; kingdom Viridiplantae; phylum Streptophyta; class Magnoliopsida; order Apiales; family Araliaceae; genus Panax; species Panax ginseng. The sequence continues at coordinate 137,688,654 of CM035135.1, read as the reverse complement.
CTAGTCAGAATCCAACATTCCTTTAAATTGTAGTATTCAATGAATTCTTGTAAAATAGTTATGAAATTGTTATTGATATTTTCGTAACACTTTGTAATACTATTCTTATATGTGGGACCTATTTTTATTCAAAATGATGAACCCCACATACCAAATGAAAAATATATGCAAAAATTTCACTTCCCTTCTCATAATAACATAAACTTTTCTTATACTAGTGTTAAAAAGGTTATTCGATCTTCCCTATTTTATCTTCTTCTAAACTAACAAGGGATTTGATCCAAGTACAACTTGAACGATCCTATTATAATTACTAACAAATAAAGGGTTAAATCAATTTTTCTCTACCGAACTCGACCCAATTTACAATTTGTATCATTGAATTCATTTTTTTGATTCACTAAATTGATTTTTTTTTTTCAAAACGTTAACAAAATCATTAAAAAAAAATTGATTTTTAACAAAAAATACACATGTGTGCCACGAATGAGAAAGAAAACTCATGTGGTCACTGGTTGGTTGAAGAGAGAGAAAGTGTGTTGACTCACCTTCATCTTCTTCATATAAAAAATCTCAAATATTTTCATATCATCATATTTACCTCTAATTCAAATACACAACTTAACAAGATTTTTCTTTTCATTTTCTAAATTTTGATTTCAAATGTTGGGTTAATGAAGAAATTTGAAAACTCATCTTAAATTTGGTCATCACAATGGACAGATCTAAAATCTATTATTTCAAGTGGCGAATGATGTGTTCGGTTTGTTAGAAACATGCAATAGAAAATTCGTCAACATCTCCATCCTCATCTCCTCGTCTCTTTCTCGAAACCAACATTAATCTCTCTCATTTTAGTCAGTGTGGTTCGGATTTTTTATTTCACTTACTGATCTGAGTTTATTTCTAGATCTAATTTTTTCTTTTGAATTTTTTGTTGGGAAAATTGTTTTTACATTAACAAGTTATAAATGATTGTTATTTTAAAGGGTGAAAAGTTAGAGAGAGAAGAAAAAAATTTAATATTTACAATGAAGAAATTGAAATTATTTAAGATAATAATGTATTGGAGGATATTTAGATTCATGGGTTATTGGGTATTAATAAAGAAATTGAAGACTGAACATATATGGTGGGACAACTTAATCATGATTAATCAGAACTGTGTACCAATTAGAATTACTTTTATGGTATATTAATTTGATTTATATTTTGTTTAACTATTTATTATAGAATTAAGTATAATTTAATTTAATTAATTATACAGCTCAACTTCTATCTCTTTGTAAGTATATCGTGCACGTGACATATAAATTTGTAGTTAATATTTTAACAGAGTAGATAATTTTTCAAATTTTTATAGAAAAATTGCAAATCGTTGACTGGAAAATAAAATTAATTCAATGATATAAATATAAATTAGGGTTTAGTTAAATAGAAAAAAAATAATTTAACCCAACAATTAAGTTATTGGAATAGAGAAGTACTGTGGCCCATGATATGGTTAAAGTTTAACTAAATTTATAATAAATCTAGTATTCAAACAAATACAATGGAGTCTCCACTCCCTCTCACTATGCAGGTTTTTTTAACAATGTTACTATCATATAAAAAAGAATTACGTAATATTTACATACGTGTATACTGTAGACCCTCGCCTGATATCTGAGTCCCGTAGTATGCACTCCCTCCCAAATGCAGAGTTTTTTCAACAATGCTACTATCAGATAAAAAATGTTACATAATACTTACATACAGACATATATATATTGTGGCATACCGACATATGTGCCACATAATATACATATGTGTGTATGAAAGATTATATATTACCAATTTATGTGATAATAATATTATTTGAATTTTAGTTATGATAAAAAAGTGAGAATGACGAGGGTGGAGAGATTGATGGTGTAATTTGATTGAATCATATTCCCCCACCCCCTATTATTAATGTAAATTATATGGGATAAAATAAAAAATTTATAAAATTGAAAGACTAAATAAAATAAAAATTAGTATGTTAGAAGTTGAAATACAGTTTAAAATTAATAAAAAATCTTCAAAATTTTGCTAACTTAACACCAAGCTGGTCCGCCTCCGACTTTATCATTAATTGCCATCTGATCAACATCGGATGGTGCAAGGTTGAATTATGATTGTGGAGGATTAAAGTAGAAAAGCGGGGTCCACTCACAGCTAAAGCAGAGCAATAATGCAAGTACAGTGTGTTTTATAGTATGGGACACAGGTATACTCGTGCATGCACTCGTAAACACCATCATGTCCGTTGACCTGTTCCATCAGACAGTCTTTCAAATTTGTTTCATCATCTTCATCATGAAAATGTTAAAAGTAGATGATCAGATGGTTCTGCTCTTCATCACATAAACTAATTACCAATGTAAGAAACCAAATAATTACTCAACTATTTATCGTTTATTTGATTTTGAAAAATAGGTTTGAAAATATTTATTGTTAAAAATATTATCTTCATCGTGACAATAACAACTGGTAAAGTCAAAGATAATTTCGACAACAAATAAACATGAGGATACAAATTAGCCTTATTATTCTTGATCAACTTTTGAGCAAGTTCGTCAATCACTTCTACATTAAAAAATTATCAAACAAAAAAAGAGTCTTAATTAGCTACCTCTTAAATTCAATACATTAAATAAATTGAATTGGGTTTAATTGCAAGTTTTCAACCAACAACAAATTCAAACAAATTACAAAATTTAAATTATCAAATAAAAAATCTTAATTTTATGACCTTCTAAATCTCATATATGCGCAAGGGGTAGAGACTGCAATGGAATGAGAAGAGGAGACGAGATCGCGACTGAGAAGAGGAAAAGTTGCTGACCGAGAAGAGGAAAAAGATTATAATGAAATTTTTTCTTTTGCCCCACAAAATTTAACTTTTTTATTAATATGTCCTCTTGAGTTTATTAACTTATAAATTCTAGATGCCCACTTAAATTTATCTATATATATAAAAAGTGACCCTTGTACTCCATCCGTCCATGTCCGTAGTAGAGTTGGTTGGTAAAATGCATTCTATTCGACCCGATCCAAATTTTAATATGGTTTCATGTTTATAAAAAATAGTCTAGTCTAGTCTAGTCTAGTTGATTAATGAAGTGCATACCGATATTTTAATATGATTGAAACATGTTTGATGAGGTGTTATAGCAAAATATGGAGAAACGTAAGGTAGAAAAAAAGAATAGATAAGTATTATAATGGTGAAGAAAGAGCCAAAACATGAGTAGAAGAAGTGTCCCTTGTCGATCACACGTAGGTCCGAGCAAGGGGCCATAAGGAAGTAGTAGTACAGTTGGTGGGATTCTCATAACCATGAAAAAGAAATTGGTCCCTTAATTTCCCTGTCCATTCAACCATTACAAATATTCTACTTTTCCTGTTAACCTTATAATTGTACTACTTGATTAACAAAATTAACTTAACACCAATCAATTAATAAAGTTGCCCACCACCATTTCCTCTTCTCTCTCTCACACACACAATACGACTGTGACATAGTGAGAGTATAAAACTAGGTCTAGGAGGAGCCAAAAGAGAGTCAAAGTAGTAGTAGTGGGATTGGACACACGGACCATGCATAATAATTAATCCTAATGAAGATATGCAATTAGTGGGTGACACCCAAATGAGTAGGGAATTATTATGGTTTCTTTTACCGGATCCGATTAGCATGAAGTTTTATTTTGGTAAGTTGGTTAATTTGCTAATAGAATGCTGACACACATAGAGTCTCGCCTACGTGTCAACACTCTATGACCAATTTATCCCAAAATAAACTTCATACTAACCACTTCCCTTTTACCACATGAATAATCACTTGGAATATGGAGATTGGGAAGAATTGAGAAGAGCAAGAGCTTGATACTAGGCTCTGTTTTACAAAAATAATCTATATTGAAGTTTGATGGTAGTTAATTTGTAAAATTTTAAAATTTGTTATAATTTTGTATCTAATAATAATTTATAATATTAATTATTTCATTAAATAAATCCACATCGATTTGAAATTTTAAAATTTGTAGATTAACTAGGAAAAAATTCAAGTAAGACTTTTTTTTTTTGAAAAAAAAATCTGACGTAGGGAATATCTCTGTAGGTCTGTTTCAACAATTTGAACCAACCCCAAACCAATATGGTATTTGTCTTATTTATTTATTAAGAAATACAAAAGAAACAAAATTATAAAGCATCCAAAATACCCCCCCAAACAAGCATCTCGGTCCACTTTGTTTGAAATATTTCCCCCACTGGCACCTGGCCACCCACCATTAGCTTTATTAATCTCTTCCTCCTCACGGATATTGATTCTCTCACCCCAAAATCTAGGCCTATTTGCCATAACATTCATTATTCTAGTTGTTCATTCAAAGGAGTAAAACTTTACATGCATGGAATATATATATATATATATATATATATATATATATATATATATATATCTCCTATTAATTTTCGAAAACACGAGAAAGGTCAATGATATTCTACCCTACCCCATCCCCCCCAAAAAAAAAAAAAAAAAAAAAAAAAAAAAGAGAGAGAGAGAGAGAGAAGAAGAAATTAAAGAAACCAGGCGGCCATGGCTAAAGGCTAAAGCAATAAAACCATGCATGCACTATTGAACATTTATGCTAAAAGCCTTGATCCTAGTCAATCTTTTACGGCTGCCGGAGAATTGTTTTGTTAGTGACAATTGGTATCTATAATTAATATTTACTAATATATATAACGACTATAAAATATATTAATTAAGCTTTATGTATTGGCAATTAAGAATCGAATATATGAAGAGTTGGCCTTTAATTAAAGCTTAGGATGCTTCCTCACTCACAACCTTTTACTTTTTCTTTAGTTGTTTTCATATATAAAAATATGGTCCTAAAATTCCAATTTCCAAAAAGCCGGCAGCATATAAAAAGTGAGAAAAAGATGGAAAAATGACCTCACAAAATTTTCTAATAGAGAGAGTTGAATGTAATTCACTCATATCTGTTATTGAATGAATCAACCAAAATATATACAGCAAAAGATACAAACTGACTACCTAGTCTCAAGCCTAACCAAGTGAAAACAGAAAGTTGGAAAAACATAATTACAACCAATAGATCAACAACTGGAGAGAGACCAAGTCTTCTCTGAAGCACGTGACTATTGTTATGAACCCTACCCTTGAATATATAGAAGAGAGAACCCTCACATATGGATTGATCAATTTTAAATTCATGGTAACCACACATATAATGTAGATAAGGTATAGGTACTCGAGTCTATCCCATTGATCTTTCTTTGGCTTATATTAGAGGGGAGATATATCTTAAAACTTGTTAAGCCTTTTCAATTAAACCTCTTCTTTTCCTAGCTGGTGAAATTAACATTAAAATAAAAATTCATTTTAATCTAATCAATATTCTGACACAACCAAAGATGGAATAGAAAATAGAAATAATCACATGAATTGAATATATGTAACTTGGCAATAATAATATGAATTGAATATATGTAATTTGACAATAACAGGAATTCACAAAATTAAATAAATTGATTATATGCAGTCACAATATTTATAAAATATGAGTAATAAAAGTTAGCCCTAAAACACATGAAACATCATTTAAATACTAAACTATAAGATAGAAATCCGACCTATGCAAAAAAAAAAAAATTAAAATACGAAATAGTCGAAATAAACACAAAACTGAAAAACTTCAAACAGGACAAAAATAGTGTTAATTGTTTTTGAACTTGAATTTTCTTTTTTTTTCCCTATTCGAACTGTGTCATATTCATAAATAATATTTATTTAATTAATTACCAATAATTTTATATAACGTTTTGGAAGATTAGCAAAAAAAAAGTAGACACATCAAAATCAGGGCGGTCGGTCCCCGACAAAGATATGTAATTAACAGAAAAAGGTGGTAAATTAAACAGACTTGAAAATACTACTAAATTTTAACAATAAAATTAATTGCCACATAATCTTGGATCTACTACTACTACCATTGATGGAAAACAAATCACTACTACTTAATTTGTCAGCTGTACGTTGTCACAATGCATCATGATTTTGATTCAGAGAATTCTTAGATGGTTGGCATCCACTTTATGACGGTGTGTAGTGTCAAAACAAAATGCTAACATGACTCAACATCTATCTATTCTCTAATTAGATATTACAACTAATTAATAGTCAATTATACAATAAGCTTTAATTAAATTAGTATTAATCTCATTACATGTCCAGTGAATTTCAGCTATATATCTACTAAAGAGAGCTTTTCAACCCAACCCAACCCAACCTCTATATATACATACAACTCTCTATATATATATCCTCTTTTTATTCAAACCATTTCACTTGAGCAAAACGTAAACAAGATTAGCACATGCAACTCTCTCTCTCTCTCTCTCTATATATATATATATATATCCTCTTTTTATTATACACACATACATTTAGCATTTCACTTGAGCAAAACGTAAACAAGATTAGCACCAAAAATCATAGTTATGCAAATAAAATTCAATGTATTAAAGCATCCGACTCCACACTCAACATGTTGAAGTGCACCATATGAACCTGAATTAATAATATATCACTTCAAGATCCTTGAAAAACTTAAAACATTATATATAAAAAAAATCAAGAACAAACACCAAGGTTTTAGTTTAGAATTATTAAAAATTCCATCCATAAGGTTTCTGTTGCAACACCAAATTCAAGATTGCAACTCTAGAATAATAGATATCTTCCGAGAGAATTCAAATGTAAGCAATAGAATGGTAACCTGCCACCTACCATACAACGGCTAATTTATTCAATGTAGAAAAAGCATATCCTAGGGGTAGGGGTAGGGGTAGGGGTAGGGGTAGGGGTAGGGGAAGAAAACACAGATGTTATTAATAATCCTCTTCTTCTTTCGAGTAGTAGTAGCAGCATTTCAGAACAGATCTAGGAGATCCACAGCTCTCGGTCTTCACAAACTTCTGGTAAACAATGGAACCACCCATGCCAAGCTCTTCACAACTCCTCTCTTCCAAATGATATCCATTCAGATCCATCATGCTCATCTTTTCAAGTAATTTGGACGGAACATCAGCATGCAAAGCAATAGAGAAATCTCTTGGCTGGAAACACATCAGCACCCTCCTGACAAGCTGATTCATGTTCATTGCCTTTGGATCATATCCAACAGCTTCAAAACTTGCATAACTGAAACCATCTTCAGGTGTAATATGAACTGTAGAAATTGCACTTCCTTCAATAGCATTCATTGAATAACCACACGGATCAAACTCGAAATCACAAATCTCAGAATCTGGAAGAATCTTTCTTATACCAGAACTATCAGTCATCAGAGCTGCTGAAGTTGAATTGCTTTTGTAAAATACAGATGCCATCGCCCTGTCTAAAGAAGTCATGCACATCTCCATTGTATACACAGGATCAAAAGAGTGAATAGACGCAGCACATGCAGAGTATACAAGCCACTTCTGCTGTTTGTCAAAACTTCCCATGACGTAAGCCTTGCTGCCTGAACCAATCTTCCCAAAATAGCTATCGAGGACTGCAACTTCCTCTGAGAAATTCCGATGAGGGTACAACTGAGCTCCAGGGAATATGAAACTCCCACGACTATACCTCACATCGTACCGTGAGGGCAATGGAACCAGCCAACTTCAGGATGGGTGGGATCGACTTGAGCAGTTTTGTTGTCCCACAAGTTTTGATAATGATCTTGTAAGCATAAACAAAGAGACTCGACTCAGAGAGAACATAAGAGTCGACATGCTCATTTGACAGAGATGCAACTATAGTACACTCGGCAGGTTCTAGTATCTCGTCCAACTGGGCTTTGGATAGAATGCGCAGCCCAATCCCTTCAGGATCAGCAAATACGTTTGGCTCAAAAAACGAGATTTCAAGCCTCTTTTCATATCCCTCAAAACCAATAGCAGAAACTTCGAACGCCATATCTTCCAAAGATATATTTTACAGCCAAAGAGAGCAAACAAGAAATTGGTCGAGAAAAGAAGAAAAGGATAGAAGGGTAACCAACTCAAAAATAAAAACAAAGCACCTAATTACTACCCCACGTCAGCTGACGTGATCAAGAGACCAATTTAGGGAATATCAGGATGGTTTGCGAGCACACTGCACATATAAAAACGGAAGAAAGCACAGCATAAAAAAAATTTGCCTAACAAAAAATCTCATTATTAGCCCAAATAGCAACAATAACATGCGTAATAGTACAGCCATCCAGAAACTTACGTTGGAGTATGCAGCAGATCTGAATTTCTTGGTTCCACCGTTAGGTCGAATGTCCTCAATGCTGTATCCGAGGGGTGAATCGTGAAACAGAGACTTACTACTACTACTAGACTTCTTCCCACCTTTTGTCTCCATTAGATCATTCAGTTTGCCTGACAAAAAAGAAAAGAAAAATCAGCTCTAAATATGAGAATTAATCACAACAGTTTCATCAAACAAAAACAAAATAAGGAAATCAAATGAATAAAATGAAAATCAAAAGGAAAAATAGGAATGAAACAGAGCATATAAAACCACAAATATCTACAAAGTATAACAGCAACAATGATATTAGCTATAATTCAACTACAATGCTTTTACACTAAAGCTTAAAATTAAGTATAAAGATGCAAAAGGTACCAACTTGGTAGGAGAAACTCAGCAAAACAAGGATGAAAAGAGAAATTATCTTTCCTGAACATCTAAAGATAAATTTGGGCACTAATTACAAACATTCAAGAACAATGATAATCTGTTCAACACTATTAACATAAGATTGTGTATTGAAATGTGCATCTTATAACCAATGTGTAATTAAAGATGAGCCAAATATACAACAAGAAGCCCATCCAAGACTAACTAAATTTTTATATTTAAAAACCCTTCTTCAAATCTAATTTTAAAGTTCCATTAATACCTATTTTTCTCCTCAATTCTTTAACAGTTTTAAAATTTATATTTAACAACAAAAAAAGAGAAGACAAAATAATATGATTATAGAAAGACAAAAATCAAAACCATTCTTTTATTAAGATAATTTAATATTCCAACAACCTAAGAATTGCAAACATGATTCAATTATCAATGCCCCCGGTACAGCTAAAAACAAAATCACAAAAAATATGACACAGACGGGACCGGATAGTAAAGAGTATGGATACTACAAATATAAGGTTATTAAACAAAACCCATTATATATGCATATAAAAAATTGATGTAATAAAATTAAAAAGACTTCCAACAAAAATAATCAACAAAGAGAATCAACAAAGTCCAAGAAACACAACTATTAGAAACTAACCCTAGAACTAGTAATTTAACAAAAAATTAAAGCAGAATTGGATACAAACAGTATTAAAATTAATGGTTGTATTGATAAACAATCACCTAGACATTACCTAGCCCAATCAAAACACTTCCTAAAACCAAAAATAAATGCAAAATTTCAAAGCAAAAAAGAAAAGAAAAACCAACAATATAAACAGAAAACTCAAAATATTCAAAAACTTCCAGAATGCATGATATCAAAACAAACATATCATAAGCCCCTAAACAAAAGAAAGATGGTGCTTACAATATCCAATTGAAATTCTTTAAGATCGCTCCTCCAACAATCACAATCTACCTCCAAAAGAATCTAGAAACAGACGGAAAAACAAACAAATTCAGAAATCTAGAAAGTGTTCAATTTTATACATATATGTATATACGATATAAGGTACTCACACTGAGAATTAATATAGAGAAAATTGCAGTCGAGAATAAAACCCTAGAAATGATTGTGGTGGCGCCCAAAATCAAATGAGAACTTTTTTGGTTTCTGTTTTACATGCAAATAAATGGGTATATCGTGAGCGGTGACTGGAGGACAACGGGAGTTATTATATGCCAAGGAATATGTATTGGCCCTGGTTTGACGATGATATTACGTGTTGTACCCCTGTTTTTTGTTTTTTACTTGGAAATTTTTTGAACTGGGCCTGGGATGGGTCAGCCGAAAAAGGAAGAATAAATAAAAGTAAAAAACGCTTCGCCCCGAAGCCCATAATATCGTTTTCATCAACAACACTAATTCGCGAAAAATCTGTCATTCCAATATATAAGTTATTTCCGTCCGTCATTCCAGTAGGGCGGGAGAGAAAAATCAGCCTTTTTATAAAGACTATTTGCACAACACTGCCATTAGGACTGGGTTATGCATGTTTAGTTTATATATAAATATATCACATATAAAGAAAACTACAAATTTCTGATCTCTGTCTCATTTCGATCGACTTCTTCACTCTACAGAGGTAAAACAATTTGTTGATTTTCATTTCGTTGTCTTGTTCATCCTGAATTGATATTGGATTATATGTTTTTTTAATATAGATATATTTATCACTGTATTTTGGTGAGGTAGGCTTAGAATTTATGTAATTGAAATTGATTTTACTGTACATCTTTTGCAGAGGGGTTTATTGAAATAGGAAAGTGAGAATGGGATATGTAGGGGTTCATGGTGTTGCTGCGCTGCATAGATACAAGTACAGTGGTGTAGATCACTCTTATCTCGCCAAATATGTCTTGCAGCCCTTTTGGGCTCACTTCGTTAATTTCTTCCCACTTTGGATGCCGTAAGTGCTTAGTAGATTAGATATTCATTTCATTAAATTTATTCCAAGGAGCAATTTCTTAATGTACACGATTGTTTGTCTATTAATATATGAAGATGCCAAAACATACTTCTGTTCAAAAGAAGAAAAGTGTCCCACAAATTTTGTTTCTAAAAAAGAGTCCAATTTGTTGACAGTAATATAATTTAACAGAATGTTGTCAAGTACATTATCCTACCATCAATGCTAATGTTGTTGACACTCCTAAATTAACCTCACTTTCACTTTCACTTTCACTTTCACTTCACAATTTATAATAATTAGCACAATAACAAGTAAGGATCGATCTCACAGAGAGTAAAGTTATTTTAGAATTATTCTACTATTTCAACAGAAAATAAAGATGGGGTTTTTGAAAATTATTTTCAAACTAAGAGAACAAGAATTCATGATGAAATTAACCAAATATGTAAAAACTTCAGTTCTGTAGTTCAGTTTCACCAAGTACAGCAATCAATTAATCAAGTTATTATTATTTTTCCTTCAATGAACCTATTAGCCCTAGATAACAATAAGCTCTGCTATTCAAAATTCTCCTTAGATTTTCACTGTATGAAATAAGCTCGATTTGTTTAACTTGTTTTCTGATAATCTTAGCAATAAACAAAAACTTGTCCACAATTATTATTACCAAGTTGCTACTTATGATGAAGACAGATATCAATTACACGTAATACCAATCTTAACCTAGCAGATAATAATGATCGAACTAATTCAATTTGCCATATTAAATTAATTAGATCAATTAGCATGCAATCAATGAAAACAGATTATCAGAAGAAATTTCACACAAGAAGGAATAAATAATAATACTCAATTAATCAATTACTTGTAACAAGGATTCACCTCCCTTTAGAACTGAATGAAAAGAACTAGCCTGGACATGCTCTTGAATCGCACTCCAATAGATGATAGTTGATAATTGAATGAATAAAACCCTGACTATCATCCTCTATTTATAGTGCTAGACAAAGTCCTAAATCCTAGGGGAATTAGAAATCCAAATGCAAAAAGAAATTACAAATCATAACTAGTTTTCATAAAGAAATAGAATTTAATTTGGAAATAAATCTTAGTCTAAAAGAAATTCTAATTATAGTAGAATTGTAAAAACTAATCTTCTAGAATCCAAAATTTAGATTTAAAATTGGAATTAAATCCCACAATTGTCATGCGCTTAAAACTCCTTGCCTCGTGAATCCAAATCCATTTATGATACTAATTGTTGAATCCTTGATTTGCTAGGAATCCTGTAAACCTCCTCCAATTTATTTCCAAATTCACGGAACCCCTTCAATTGTACCTAAAATAAAAATATAAAAATAATAAGTATATTTATACACAAAATAAATATAAAAGATTAAGCATTAAGGAATAAAGATATAACATATTTCATACTCATCAAACACTCATAAATTTAGGGGTAAATATGGAACAAAAACATATTCTAAAGTTTGCTAAATTTTGTAAATTGGAATTTTTGTGTGGAAAAGAGTAATATAGTGTTCATGTTGGGTTTATTTGTTTGTTGATTTAGGAGCCAACCACGATTCAGAATTAGTATGACATGCTTATCTGCCTCATATCATATGGTTGCTAAAGTTTTTTTTTTTGGTTGTAAGGTTGTGGTCTTTTAGTTTATTTGCAGATTAGTGATTCCGAATGGGTTGCAGCTCATGGATCACCTATATACATGGAAAATAATAAATAAATAACTGTATAAATCAGTTATGCCCCCTACCTAACAGTTCAATATACATTCACCACCCAACCCGATTACCTGAACTATTGGATCAATTTAGAACTCACCAAAGTAGCACTGCTTTGTGTTTTTCCAGTACCTGCCCTGGGCTAAAGCCCAAGGTGCCCGGGCTTTAGGCCCAAAATTTTTCAGGGCTCCCTCTTCCTTTTATTACTTAAATGGAATACTTAAATATTAAAGTAAATAATCGATCTGTAATATTCTACATATACTGATTATTGTAATATTCTACATATTTAAAGCATATAATTTGTACAAAACAATTTAATTATTATGTACCTGGGGGTTCATCATCAGATTCAGTTTTTTGGGTTTTTTTAATTGTTTGGGAGTAGTGTTAGACTCTTAATAAAGGAGGCCCTATTTGGTAATTACTTTTTTGACTTAGTGATAATGTGATATTTAAATGATGCTTTGGAAATATTGAAATAGTTGGTTATTATATTTGATATTCTTTCGTATTGATGCTCATTTGTTCAGGAAAAGTTCTTCCTTTTTTTATGCATATCTTAATAGCAATTCGCAAAAGGCCCATTTTTTTGTTGTCCGCTTCAGGCCCTTCAAAACTCAGGGCCGGTCCTGTGTTTTTCATTACCCTGATTATCTGTGTGTAGTTTGTACTATTTCAGACTTCAGAGGTAAGGGGGGCCTTTGATTGTGGTCTTATCTATGTACAAAAGTTGAAGCTTCATACCATAGTTGTCATGGTGCCAAAGGCGGGACGCGACGGTAGTTGACCGCCGGGATGCCTAAGCTATAAGGCGCCCGCCATAGTGTCCGTATAGCGACAAGTGGTTAACAATGTACAATTTATACATTATTTATTTTATTTCAAAAGTATATTGCACAATAAAATTTTATATATATTAAAACTCAAAACATAATAATTAACACTATGAAAAAGTATCCACTCTCTACTCTGTTTCTAGTCATAACTCAAGCAAAGTCATCAACTATGAAGTTATTTTCGTCTCCCTAACAGGTATTACTCTCATTCAAAGGAGTATGATGGGTGAAGTTAAGGTCATGAGTTGAGTTATTTGGGTAATTGGAAAAAACCATGGGTTATGATGAGTCAAGATAAAAAATGACTTATTCACTTAACTTGGGTCCGCTACCAACGCGTGTCCAAGGCGTTGTTTTGTCCTATTCGATTTTAATAGGGAAACTTACTTGACATTATTGAAACAGTAATGTGTAACAGCGGCCTTCTCATTGAGCTGCTGACACCAGCTTGGGTGCTATGTGTTAAGTTTTAGTTGTTATAGTTTTTTAATAAGGAAATAAGATAGAAAGATGAAGATGAGTGTGTGTGACGTCATACGTGTCAAGTTAAGGACATTTGTTCAATTATTTTCGGCACTTACTTACCCCAGTATACTTATTGGCGTCTTTATTTCTGTTACCTGTTATTTTCGGCTTATGGTTTATCATAATAGGTACAAATGTTTTTTTCTCTGTTCTTTTTCCCACTCCAAGTAACTAACTGCGGCAGTCTTTTTGTTTGCGCATTCTGGATGCTTTCGCAGGCCCAATATGGTAGGCCTTCTATTTCATGCATCTTTAGCCATTCATGATTTGTAAACTTGATGATGTCTGTTTTCCTTTCTGGTTTACTTAGGTCATGGTTACCCCTTTTTACAGATTACACTCACAGGATTCATGTTCTTGGTCATATCTGCTTTGCTTGGCTATGTGAGTGATCGTTTTTCTTTTTCGTTATATATCTAATTTACTTTTCATTTTGTCCTCACTCAACTATTTTTGTTATTGTCCTTGTTCTTTTATCTAAAACAAAGTGCTGAGAAAGTAGTGCTAGATAGTGATGGCATAATACCTGGCATTTGTTCTTGGAGTTATGTCTGACTAGTTTATTATGTTGCAATACCCACAAATAGCATCAAGACAAGATAGTATAGTATATACTAGGTATATAAAGTGACAAATTCTTTCTACTCATAAATTCAAATGCGCAGAAGTGGAAGGAATTATTTAGGACTCTAAAGAAGGTCAATAAGACTAAAAATCCCTAAAGGAAAAAAAGTGAAAGAGACGTATCATCACTCTTCTGCATCAATCAAACAATATAAAGCTCTATGTCCTCCAAATCCATCGTTTTTAAACTGCAGCAAAGAGAGAACGTGACATTCATTCCCCCCTCACGCTGCTCCTGCAACCAGTAACAAACCTTTCCCCATGGCTTGGCTCGACATAAGCACAGTGATATAAAGTTTGACCACAGGGCAAGAATTCAGTAACCACTTTTATGAAGAAGTTACGTATTGCTGACACTTCCCTCTTGTACTCCAAGCACCAATAGGCCAAGAAGAAGTCACCCCCTAAATGAAAATTCAGAATAGCCTCCTATTAGATTAGCTTCTGAAGTTGGTGTCCAAATAATAAATCTATTCGCCCAGGAAATTTAGTTCCTTCTTGTTGGACTTCTGCGACTGGTATAATTTAAGAATTTGTGTTTTCCAAAAATAAGTTCAGAACATAATTTTTTTCAAACAATGAGTGCGCTGAATCCCTTCTAATCATAGAGGACCAACAAAATATAGGAACGTAAACTACTCCTGTAGTATTTATTTTTCATGAAGAGATTAGAGGATCTCTATTTTACCAATCTTTTGTACTATCCATTTGGTTCCTTTAAGGATGTGGTGGTGTATATTTTACTTAATGCAATAATTGGAAGCAACTAAGGTTTTAATATTGTCTCAATGTCCTCTATCTTGGTATGGCAGCAGTCGAAAACATAGGGTGAAAGCTTCATATATATGTGAAGCACAGCATGCAAAAGATTGTGATAAAATTATGAATTTGCTTGCTGTCAATCAGCTACTCTTGTTTCCTGGTTGCCTATCTTCTGAAATATTATTATCTCTGAAGATTTTCTTTTTAATGATGCACTGGAAAATCTATCCAACTAATTCATTTTGTATGTTTGATTAAACGTTTCTTTAAATTGTATTTTTTACTTTTAGGCAATTTGTCTAGTCGTTCAATTTTTTTTTAGAATTATTACCCCGGACCCTGAGTTTTTATCATATGAGGCTGTGCTTCCAGATATATTCACCTCACTTGGATTCGCCTCCACCCAGATGGGTTCATTTTGCTCACGGATTACTTCTCTTCCTGTATCAGGTTTGCTTAACCCTTTGAAAAGCGGTGTTTCAATAACTTATCAAAAAAGAAAAAAAAAACAGTGTTTCAATATGTCCTTCATGTACATATGGTGTTGCATTTTATGTCTTTAGGTTTAGTTTACCAGGATACTAGGTAGATTATTTCATTGGGTCTCTTGAGCCTTAATTTTAGGTTGCCCTCTTTTATAAAGGGGATGATTCGGTTTCAACTGCTGACATCTGTACCAGTTGGTTCGTGGACAAGTTTCTTTTGATAAGTTAGTATCATGGACAAGTATAAATAATGATTAACTGTTACAATGAAAATTAAACTGCAATTAAGTCTAGGCCATTCATACATTGAAAAAAGCTTCTTGAATAGGTTAGAGAGTTTGTGAAATATTTTTTTAGTTCTCTTTTGTTTTACTCGAAGAAAAAATAATCTCATCTTACATTTCTTAAACAACACTATCTTAGAATTTACTTTGTTGCAATAAGATGGAGAATGTATTCCTTTCAGTAATTATGGTTTAACCTTGTCCAACGCATTTTTAGACTTTTGACGCCGTTGATGGTAAGCAAGCAAGACGGACAAATTCATCTAGTCCATTGGGGGAGCTTTTTGACCATGGTGATTTTATTTTCATGTGCTGTTTTACAATTCCCTTGCTTTGTCTCTCTCTGTCCGTCTTTTTTGTTTCCTTTCCTCCTTAACTTTTCCTGACGTTTACAAATTGCAGGATGTGACGCACTTGCCTGTGCGGTATGTATCTATTTATTTATTTTTTTTGTTTTGTGGCCGCTACTTGTATACTTCCATCATATTCTGTTAATAAATTTTCAGCTCGAGGCCTTGGCCTTTGGGAGCACTGCTATGTGTGGAAAAAATACTTTCTGGTTTTGGGTTATATCAGCCGTTCCGTTTTATGGTGCAACATGGGAGCAGTAAGTGTTCCAATAATTCTAGTTTCATTCATTTTAACATTTGAAGTTACGCTTTGCTATGATCAACAAATAATTTTGGAAATGGGGATCAGTGATGGAATGTTGTTTTTGCTGCACCTTCTCCTTGTCTGAAGAAACTTCGAGGGACAATTGATCTTCTCAGTTGCTAGTTCTTCACTTGGTCCTTACTTGGTTTGGGTTAATTGAGTAATTAAATCAAAGCATAGACAACTATGTAATTTTTCTATGTGCATTACATGGTCTTAAAAGTTCTACTAGATTAGAAAAATGTGTGAAGAGGTGATTTTAGATGCTTGAAGGCTACATTATTGCACAACAAATTGAATAAATCAAAGCAGATCCTGGAATTCTTAGTCTATGAATTGTTGACTTGATATGGAATGAAAGTAAAGACATTAAATTTGGGGATTTAACATACGACCTTGAAGTTCAGGTGAATTTTAGAAATGTAGTAGGAAAGCTTTCCCGCTTGAGACCTATCCTTTCCTCCTTTTCTATTTCATTTTATTAATTATATTCTCTGTACTTCTCTAGCCCATCTGGAATAAATTCTAGAAACCTTTTCTTTGTTGCTTACTTGTTTAGTGTATCTTCTCTTCTTTTTCTAGTATGCAACTAGGACTTTCAAGATTTTCTTTAGTAAGGACTAAGGACTTGTAAGATTTGAGAATGTTCTAGCACTTGATAATTATTACCTTTTTTCTGCCACTGCTAATTGTGGATCCTGTTTATTCTTCAAAAGGTTCTTTTCGTCTCCACTTGTTTTCTATTATGTGAAATTAGATCAGTGCTTACTAGAAATATATCTTCTTCTACTCTTCATCTGATTTTCAAGTTATTTTATTTTTTGTCGTTGAAGAAGGCAATTTGTCATTTATTCCTATGGTTTAATTGACAGTGTGTAATTCTGGCCAACTCATTAAGCGTCTTCTGTTCTGCAGCTATTTCACCAATACTCTTATCCTTCCGGTAGTTAATGGACCTACAGAGGGTCTTGCACTGATATATTTCAGTCATTTCTTTACAACTATAGTTGGTATGCCCACTTGCCAGCATATTCATAGTCATAGATATTTAGGGAATTACATCTAGATTTCACACCATGTGTTTTTAACATCATTTCCATTTCTCTTTCAGGGGCAGAGTGGTGGGCCCAACATTTTGGAAAATCTTTGCCCTTTCTGAATTGGGTTCCAATTATTAGCGGTAAGACGTACCTTCATTTGAACATGTCAAAGTTATAGGTTAACTGTACTTTCATTTGAAGGTGGTAAAAAGATGGTATGAGATGGTCAATGGGATAATCTTTTTATCTTCTCTAGGAAGAACAAAGTTTAAGATGGTGCTAATATGACTGAAACCTTTTTTTTTTTGTTATATGATTGCAATGAACATGGAAGCACTAGTATCCAACATAAGAAACTACTGTCTAGTATCCAAGACAGAACTCAAGTAGTTTCTTATGTTGTATATCTGGTATTCGGTGCAAGTTTGATAGTAGATAGTAGTATCCTATGTGTTATCTAGTGTTCATTGCAAGTACCATCTAATATCCAGGACTTTACTTGTAAAAATAAAATAACGAATTTTCTTATTTTCCGTGGCTTCAGTATTTGGATTTGACCCCCCACCCCTTTTTTGCCAAAAGGAGGAAAGCCAAGTTGTATTTGCCCTTGCTGCATTTTTTTAGTCAATGAAGTAGCAGTTCATACTTGTTGGTTACCTTTGTGTTATCTTTTCACCTTTGCATCATTTAACTTTCATCTTGTCCTGCGTAGTTATTTTTTAAGGCTCACTTATTATTGTTATTTTACCGTTAATAATACTTTATGATCTCTGTAAACATTTGACTTGATATCATCATTTTATGCTTCTTGGTTTTATTTGTATTTGTCAACTTCAGAAATCCCGACATATGGAGCTATACTGTTTTTAATGATAGCTTTTGCTGTTATACCAACAGTGTCATTCAAGTAAGTATTCTTTCATATATTATAAATTTTAAAGCAAATACTCATACTTATTTTTTGCCTTTGTACGTTGGTACTTTGGATGCTCTATATTTTTGTTTTTTTTGTGTTTTTTGTGGACCATTAAGCTTGTTAGTATCTGACATATTAGGTCTATAGTCCAGTAGAAAGTATGTATTGTCTGTAACAGTGGCTTCTATATTAGGACTTGTAACTACACACGACAGTGGCTTCTATAGTAGGACTGCATTTTGTATAAACTTAAAAGATAATATATTCTTTCCTGAACTAACATCTATATTTGTGAACTGTTGTCATGCAACAATCAGCTTTCACTTGCTTTAAATGGTGTTATGCTCTATGCAGCGTTTACAATGTTTATAAGGTTGTCCATGCAAGAAAAGGAAGCATGCTACTGGCCTTGGCGATGGTATGCTTGTTCCCTAGTAACTAATGTCTTATCTCTCAAGTGTTTAATAGATGTTATGAATCTGTTTCTTATCAGCTTTGCCCATTTTGCGTGCTTGTGGGGGGAGTCCTGTTGTGGTAAGCCTCCACATGCCATTTACCTTTTCCACCACAGCTAATGTGGATCCTTTCTTCTATATATATATACATGCTTATATTTTTTGAAAAGGATCTTCTCTTGTGCAGGGATTATTTGTCTCTATTTAATATAATGGTGAACTATCCACATATGGTTGTGTTGGGAACTGGACTTGCTTTTGGTTTCCTTGTGGTAAGATATGTTCATAGACCAAATCCTTGGAGCTTGCCATAATACATATATATACATATATACGTACGTACGTACGTATATGTGTGTGTGTGTGTGTGTATTTTCAGCAATTAAACAATGTTATATATTTATCAGTTCTGTCAATGGGGCTGAACTCTAAGTTCTATTGTAGGCTAGTTGTTAATGTTAGCTTCAGAAATTTTGTAAACCACAAACAAAGCATATATATAGTTTAGTTGTCATAATGCTTTTCTTGGCAGGGAAGGATGATTCTGGCTCACTTGTGTGATGAACCCAAGGGATTGAAAACTAATATGTGCATGGTATGTTCTACTCTGAGTACGAAGTATATTTGAATGTCTAAGTTTCTAATATCCATTGTGGACTCGACATTATATTTGTAAACCTTTTGAGCTTGCTGTACTTGAAAAAAGTAGTTAGGTAAAAGCTTAATACCTTTGACCATTTATTCTTCTCATTGGCATTATAACCACCATCAATCCATTTATTCTGTAGTGATCATATCACTTCTAATTTATATACTTTTGGTCTATATAGTTTGTAATCACTTTTCTCTTAATAAGCTATAATAATGATAAGTTTGGCGTCAGGTTTATCCACTTTACATGTCATCTACACAACCTGCATATGCTGATCAACACAATTCCCCTCTGCCTACATGATATAGACCTGAATCTTATTGTGCATCTGTATTTTGGGGCAGTTGTCTCATTTGACTTTTGCATTACACGGTCTTAAAAGTAACTACGGTTTGTTTGTGGTTTACAAAATTTGGGGAAGAAATGCTGCATTTTGCTAGATTAGGTGTTTCATCAGCGAGTGTTGTTAGATTTGTTGTATGGTTAATTCTCAGTTTCATGACGTGTACTAATTTGAGTTGAAAATTTGTTTTTTAGACCTTTTTCTTTACCATCTCCACTTCTTCTATCTTTGCAGATACCTAACATTTCTATACTTATCTAACAAATCTGTTATTGAGATGATAGACCATGTTCCTTTCATTTTCCATTGAAATGTGAACAACATTCTCTGCTGTTATTATGTTTACAGCTGATATTTTGATATGAAAATTTTCAGTCTCTATTATATCTCCCATTTGCCATTGCAAATACGCTCACTGCCAGACTGAATAATGGGTATGTTTCCTTTTATTCTAATTGAGAATTCATAGAACAAAGAAAAAGGCATAATTGTAATTACGTCCATATTGCGATACATTATACTCCTTTCACTCTCAAATCAAAATTATTTCAGAATTCCTTTAGTTGAAGAGAACTGGGTTCTTCTCGGTTACTGTTTATACACAGGTACGACTTCTTTTCCCTTGCTTCGTTAACTTGAAGTTTACAATATCCAGTTTCTAGTAATCCTTGTTTGTCAGTATCCCTCTTTAAGAAATCTCTGAAACCATTTTTTTTGCCTTGGAGAAAAAGATGTCCATCCATTTGATACTTTATGGTCTTCCTATTTCCTTAAAATTTTCAATTAATGGACTGTAACTAACTTGGAGTCCATCATTTGGTATTTTATGTTTTGTGGCTGACAATCTTTACGGCTGAATGTAGCGGCACTCTATCTGCATTTTGCCACATCAGTCATTCATGAAATAACAACCGCCCTTGGAATCTACTGTTTCAGGTAAGCAATGTACTGTTTTACCATGCAGAATTAAAAAGGAATTATTGTTGCATGGCCTACTTCAAAAAGATTTTCTGTTGAGTATTTTGTTGGGTTGGGCGTATCAGATTTGTTTTACACTCTGCCCTTGCTGATACTATTGGATTTATGCACAGAACCATCGGTTCAATTTCTAATGTTGCATTTCTCACTTTAAGATGATTTCTGACTTCTAAACAAACAAATTCACTTTATTTTTTCAGCTATCTATGTGAATTCAAATAGGAATTATACAAATCAGGAAATGGTACAGAAACTGAAAACATTGGCATGCATACTTGGCCAGTCAACATCAACATTTTAATAAAAATAAAATAGAAGATCTTCTCTCCCCTCTGTTCTTTTTCCCTTTTCCTCTCCTATGCCGTCCACTACCAACCACATCTGGACAATCTTACCTCCTTGAGGACCTACATTCCAACCTTCTGTCTCCACTGTTTCTCCATCACAGTTATACCCACCACCAATCTGAACCATTTTCTCCATCCTATCATTTAATGCTAACTTATGGCACCTTGATGCAGAACAATGAGTAAGAAGATGAAAGAATAGAAGAGATTGTTTGTGTAACCACACAAGGATCACTAGCCCACAGACTAGGATTTTCTACTTCCTTCACCAGAAGTGACGATTTCCTCGAGCTATAAGCACAAAGCAAACATATATTTTATTTAACTCTTAATTAATTTCTGGGATTATTATACTTGTATAGAAAATCATGACTCAGATCTAGACACCTACTAATCCAGAGTAAATCTAGAATTACATCACCGAGATCTTAAGCCCGATTAATTCTAATTACAGAAGTAATCAACCATAATTAATAAAAAAAAATCAATTTTCTTTGTGCAATCCTCATCACTTGTCCTCACCACCACAACAACCACCAGTATCAAACAAAGACCTTGTGGCCGCCACAATCAAGCTAAGTAAATAGATAAAATTACAGTGAAAACAGAGTATCAATATCTGATTTCTGACTCTGCATGTCTGGAACAATTAAGTAGAAGTTAAAACATCAAGTGGAATTAATTTGGTTCAATAAATGATATCTCAATGCTTTTTTGGAGAAGTATGAATATTTTTGGTTAGGTTATGGATCGAATAAATGAAATTCCTTCTTCTCGTGCATATAATATAAAATTTCAGATTTGTTTGTAGATGAAATGAATCAATCTGATGCTGTACAATAAGTTTGTAAAGGTTTCACGAGTCTTCGGATATGCTTGTGTTGTGTTTGGTGTACACACTATGTGGTTGTTTGGTATTTGTCCTGGCAGTGGTTGGTGGTTCAGAGTTTCTAGGGCTAGGTGGTGGGTCCAGGGATAGGATGATAAACTGGTTGTAGTACGCAAGATTTCTTTCAATTTTCTGGTTCTGAAGGTCTAATTCACAGCTTACACTTAACGAAGTGGCAGTATACATTGTAATAGCCACGTCATGATGTTAGAATTATGTTCTCTCTTTTCCATAGCTACTAGCAATTTATATATACATAGTATATATATTAATGGATTATAACCATGTGCTTGTACGTTAAAATGTGTAAGTGCAGTTAACTATAATAGACTTGTTCTGGGCTGTTGAGGTACAAAAAGAAAGATGCTTCTCTAAAAAACAAATCTTCCTTGAGACTATTCATTTCAAAGCCATCTTACAATTGTTTTCAACTTTTTATATTGGTTTATAAATTCTATTTGTTTTACAAATGACAGGATTACAAGAAAAGAGGCTTGAGATGTGTTTGTTCTCTATTTTAGGTACGTCAATTTTTAGGTTAACGTGCTGAGCTTTACCTTAGTTAACTTTGTAGTCTTGAGTAATTGCTTTTTTAATAAAATATATCATCATTTTTGTTTCCCTTTAGTCTCAGCTTAGCTAGCAGATTGGAAATGATTGTGCTGTGATGAAGTCTTACAGGCAAGTGTATGTTTGGTTGAACATTAATCTTATTGGATACGGTAAGATTCTCAGTCCAACAACTTTGCTGTTTGTAGTATAATTCATTATACTTGTAATGTGTGGCAGGTCGTTAGCAAGTACTCCATATTTATATGAGAAGAAATTCTATAGTATTGCGTCTCTTTGTATGCTCTCCTTATGTGTTTGTATTTTTTTTTTATTATTTGTTTAATTTTTGTTGGAGTTGAGGGAGTGATAAAGGAGAAGAAATAGAAGAGGAATTAATGGTGCTACTAAAGTTTATGTCCACTTTCCCTCTTCCACAAGCAGGGTGAAACTGTGAAAAGCAGTTGTGATAATGACCCTTTTTACTTTTTTACTATGACCAACTGGTGATTTTGGGTGAACCGAACCAATGTATTCACGAGTACTGTTATTTTACATGGTTCACTTGGTACTGGTTTCGCTTACGAAAACTCCTTCATGACTTGTTATTAATTCATTTAATTAAACCAACCTTCAAGACAAAGGGAGGAAGAGCGAGATGAAAACAATGAGCTCACACACAATTAGTGATATGCTATCATTTATATAAATATTGATGAATTACTGGCTGCCAGGACTCCCTGTGAGACTTCCATATCAAAGTCTTGGTCCTCTCTCATTCTCCTCCCTTAACAATCAAAATTGATTAGTGGACCAGAAATATGTTGGTTATGTGTTGAATGTGAGTAGAGGACAACCCATATTTCTTGGATTCCCAAGGGATGAGATATTGATAAAGCTGATGATGTTTTCCAGAAAGTTTGTTTATGATTCCCCAGATAAATGGTTGATTATTGAACAAATTCATTGGAAATTTTAAAATGAGGAGGAATGTCTCCATGGACTAGTTTCAGCACAGGAGAATGTCTGCTCAAGGATAAAGATGTTTTCTACATAACCCCCCAAATTCAACGGACTGAGGGTACCCAGGGAGGGAGGGTAAACAAATATACTAATTTGGTCTCACTGTTGGCCTATGTAATATATATGCATCAGCGGCAACAAAATAACATGCTAGCAGACATTTACAATGGTAGAAGATCTTGAGAATACAAGGCCAAAGTTTGCCAACATAATATATTATTACATCAGAAGGGAGACAATTAGGCTACATGTATAGTATAGTATATACACCTTTTTCCATGAGAAAATTTCAAACTCCAATTTTTGCTTGATAGGAGGATCGCGGATTAACCAGACGCATGTGCAAGGTCTTAACTAATTTTTTTTGACCCTCTCTTTTTCCTTTTCCTCCATAGTAATCCAATTTCAACCCTATTTATATAGCTTAGGACCAATAGTTAATTGATGCCATGAGCTATGAAGTTCAAGTTCGGCCTGAAAGCTTTAGAAAGATGGCCGAGTAAAAGGTATTTTCGTCGTCTATGACAATGACAATTGACAACATAAATACTACGTAGTGAGTGCCGTTACATGAATTGTAGGTCCATTACAAAGCACTCGACATCTATTTTACATAAACAAACGAGACACAAGATCACTCTTGAATTCTAATGACCTGCCTCGACAAAGGAAAATGGGGCTCAACAGATTCGTTGACACACACACACAGACAGATTGATTGATTGATTGATTGATACATACAGAAATATAAAGATATTCCATACACTAGTGTAGAGGTGTAGGTAGACTTGTTGTAGTGCACGAATGACTCAAGTGGACTACAACAATGCTACTATCACATAAAAAATAATTACATAATATTCACATACGCACACATGTATATTGTGGAACATGTGGGACCCGCAGTATGAATGTGTGTGTATGTGAGCATTAAATGACCTTTTTTATATGATAGGTGAAGTATCATTATATTTCAAACAACCTGCCTGTACGTACACGTACGTGTTGTTGGTTCACTCCTTCACTCAATTTCCATCACCACTGTTTCTTCCAAACTCACTCCTGTTTGATCTATCCTTTTATTCTTGCTATATCAACATCTTGGAGATCTCCGAATCCAAATTCTTAGCTTCTCCTCTACCCACAATATGTCTCAAACCATTTGACACAACATTTCATTTCTTGTCCAACAAAAACAGGCCTCTTTAGTTATCAATTGTATATTATATTTCTTCCATATCACACTTCCAATTGCCCGTTCTTCTTATAATTCAATCTCTCATCAAATTTTAGTTTTTTTTTTATTAATATTTTTCTTGAACAATATTGCTCTGGAACTAGCTACAGAGAATAACTCATGGACAAGAGACGCAAAGCTGTGGAAGAATGTAATGGCAACAACTACTACTCAGATTACAGTTATTCTTCATTTGATCTTCCCTGTAAAAAACACCCATCTTCTTCTTGTGTTGGAATCTGTGCTTATTGCCTCAATGAAAGATTAATGAAGCTTGTGTGCTCAGATTGTGGAGAGCAACGTCTCTCTTCTTGTTCCTTCTCTGATATTTCCTCACATCGCAATTCATGCAGTACTATAGAGGTGGTAAGTGTTGGAAGAGTCTCATTCTTGATAGAGAATGAGAAATATGATCACCCACAACTAAACTCACATTCAAAGCCCAAAAGGGGAGAAAAAGAGAAATCGGATGAAGTTATTGTGCTCAAAAGGAGCAGCAGCAGCTGTATTGGAATTAAGAAGAGTGATGGATTTTGGAGAATTGGAAAACTCTTTAGGTAAAAAAAGAAAAGAAACACAGAGTTGTGGATTTGATGAGAAAAGTGATATGATCATGAGAGTAGTAGTGAATTAACCTTTTCAAGTGCTAAAATCTCCGATGTTAATGAGGCAGACCCAAGAAAAAGTGGATTTAGCAGAGGAGTAATGGATGCTGAAAATGTTGTGGATTTGAAGGAATTGGACACTGGTGCCTCAATTGTTCCAAAGAAAGAAAGTGATTTTAGTGGCATTGGCATGGATGGGTTTGGCTTTATTGATTTGAAGCTTGATTTATCATCAGATTCAAAAACAGAGTACTCTATTCTGAATAAGAGTGAGATACCAATCTGAGTTTCAGAGCACTATGAATGTGGAGGAAATTATGGCAGTCTGAAAGAAGATAGGGTGTTTGGCCATGGGGGATCATGTAGAATTACATTACAGTAAATGAAAAGGGGATCAAAAAAGGAAGCAAAGGGCACAAGCCATCAGCATCATGGTTGGAGAAGTGCAAGTAAGAAGGATGAAAATAATCTCTTCAAGCTTTGAATTTGATGCACCAACGGTATAATTTAAGTAGTTGGGAAATTTTATTTGTAGTTTAGAGCTTTGAAAAGAATGCTTACTTGTTAGGGGGGAGGAGTAAATAGAAACTATTAGTATTTATTATAGCCTCTTACTTCTTCCTCTTTTATGTTGTAGTTCCATCTTGTAAATCCTTGAAAAATTATGTTCATTTTGACAAGTTCATTATATCAAAAACTCTTAAGTGTATTTTCATTTTACGTATAAAAATACAAATAGGTAAAATTCAAATACATTCATGTTCAATTTTCATATATTCACCTAGAAGAACTCTCATTATATATAAATTTCTATTTTCTTTTATACTCTTGCAACCCAGGCCTAAGCATCATTGATTTACTCGATGGTCTTTTTGTTTTAAAATGAAAGTACATTTTAAATGTTTATATTTTATTTTTTAAGGGCTGTTTAATATAGCCTACCACTAATTTGCAAAAAATATATAATAATCCCCTTTTATTTGGAGAGTAATTGTGATTCTACACCTACAATAACGAGACAAAGAAATGTTGGGAAAAGACTAAAGATAGGGGTAGTACTGGCCAAAGGCAACACTAAAATGAAAATAAAAAAAGACAACATTAAAATAAAGATGAAATACGAAAAACATACATGATAATGTCTCCTATGGAACAAAAATGGTCTGTTAAATACTACTCCTTTCGTGATGTTTTAGATAATTTTATTTTTTTGAAATTATTTGTTATTTTATATAATTTAAGAGAATTAATTATATTTTTTTTAAAATTATCCTTTATGAAAAAATATTACAGATAAAAGAGAAAATATAAAATAAGTATTGTAATTATAAAAATTTATAGACAATTAATATTATATTTAATGTTATATAATTATTTTGTATAATTTTAAAATATTATATATTATGAGAAGTAGGGACCAGGGAGTAACTATTTTTGTTTCGCAAAAACAAAAAACAAAAAAAGAAAGATTGTTTGGTACTTTCTTAATTCAAATAGCAATCTAACTTGAAACGATATCGAAGCATGTAAAATCCAATCAACTTATAGAAATAACACGTCCTGTCCTGTCCTGTCATGTCTTCTCTTTAGTGGATGATCAGGATAACGTTCGGATTCAAACCAGGTGTGCCGTGTGCACGTATGTATGTATGTATGTAAATAACTACTCCATATATATTTATTTTTATAACGACGACTTTGCTTGTAATAATACAGCACGCCGTAATTATTAATGAAAGTGGAATATTATTCAGGTGGTTTGGCTGTCCAATCAAATTGCAACTCCTCTCCTTTTGTTTTCTGGAGTGAAGCTGAAGGATTTTATATTTGTATTTATACATAACTATACGTACTCTTGAATGTACACAGTTTATAAAATTAAATAATTTTACAATCAAAGAGTAGATATTTTACTATTTGAGAATTTACTTTTCATAATATATAATAAAATAATAATTTTACTATCAGTTAGTAACTATTCTACAATCGTAGACTACATATATTTAAAATTTACAGTAACTCTATTTTTTTTCCTATGAATTATATATATATATATATATGAAGCTTAGACAACTATACTAATTAAATAATAACAAATGTTGATATTAAAAATTATCATGTTATGAATATTATAATAATTTTGTTACAATATATAAGCTTAAATATTAAAAATGCCTAGCGAATTATGCTGCTGGTGCACGGTTTGGCTGTAGTCCAATCGAATTGCAAGTCTTTAACCTAAATTATTATTTTTTTGAGTGAGTTAAGGAAGTTCATATATGGACTATATATATATATATATATATATATATATATATATATATATATATATATATATATATATGATGTTTAATTAAAGCCTTAAACAACTTTACTAATTTACTAAAAAACACTTGCAGATATTAAAATTAGCTAGGCTATGCACGCAGTTATGATAGGTTTAGACATATATATATATATATATATATATATATATATATATATATATATATATATATATAACTAATTTTTATAATATATAATTTGGTCACATTAATAAGGTTAAGTATTAAAATCATTAACGAATTATGTATAAATATTTACGCAGAGCTTGATATTATTAATTCTAGAATTAAAGGTGTGTTTTTTTTTTTTTTCTTTCTAGACATGTTGGAGCTGAGTTACATATGTAAACTTACAACTTAAAATTAAGAAACCGATTAATATTACGTGTTCATGATGAAATTTAATTATCTAGCTAGCTAGCGCAGTCCCCAGGAAGTTCGTTCACTAGAACGAATAGAAGAGAAGTTGAAACATAGCAGATGCACACCAACCTCGTCAGAATTAGGCGACGGTGTTGGAGGAGGAGGAGAAGCTGCCACGGAACAACGGGACAATGGACATGTGGAATGCCTATAGCCAAACCACTTATCTAAGCAAACTCCATGAAAAAAATGATTACACCTTATAAGCTCTTTAACTTCATCGCCTTGTTTGATCTTGCAAAGACACACTGCACATTCTACACCTCCTCCGCAATCCTCCGATCCTTGTTTCCGTTCGTATCGGCAGAGCTTTATGCCCATTTCTTCACCACTGGCAGGATGACAACTGCTGCTGCTGCTGCTGTTTCTGTAGAAGTAGTGTTGTTGTTGAGTGATGAAGAAATTTCTTACAATTAAAAAGGGCCGGGATAAAAGATTATGGCGGATGCACATAACCGATATCCAGACAAGGAAGAGGAAGAGGACTTGTGTTGCCACTAAACTCATGTTTCTTTGTTTGTTTGTTAATTTGGGATTATTATTCAACATATATATATATATATATATATATATATATATATATATATTATACGCAGGGATCTTCACATCACGCCTCAATCACGTAAGACGTCCCGATCTCGTGACAAAGAAACACGATAAACACCACAAGCTTGACGGCTGTTCCATCGGAGGATAGCTCAGGCGTGAGAGTCAGTATACGTGTTCACAAGGTTAACAATGGAGGATGTAATGTCTAGTGTATTGAGAGAGATAATAATTCTCAGTTATGTGTATATGATTATGAATGTGAATGTTAACGTACCTGTTTGTGAAGACCTCCTCACATGATATACTACTGAGGACTGGTTTCCGTACAATGACCCTCCTGACACCTGTTAATCCCATCCCTTTGTCCATCACCGCCAAATTGTCAATCCTTATTAATGCCATGTAAGATATCGATCATCATATCTTTGTCATCATCACGGCCAAAGATGTAGATATTTAAATATCGATGGGTCGACCCACCGATTTGATCCGATATTGAAGGACTTAACAAAGATAATAAAGTGACTAGGCCCAATAATGTCAACACCCAATAAGTGAAGACCCAATGGACTAATTGAATATGTAGGCCCAATCCATTCTATTAATAGAGAAATATCACGACCGACATTGCCCTAGTTTTTAT
The DNA here is from genome assembly GCA_020205605.1 of Panax ginseng. Lineage (NCBI taxonomy): Eukaryota > Viridiplantae > Streptophyta > Magnoliopsida > Apiales > Araliaceae > Panax > Panax ginseng. The sequence continues at coordinate 137,659,062 of CM035135.1, read as the reverse complement.
TATTAACGGGGAGGTTTAATAGAAACTATAAATGGCATGGTTCAGGGAAAAGGAATTATAATAAGACCAATAAAGGCCCAAAAAATACGGCCATCAAGCCCATCGGTGAACATCAAATAAGAACATAAATTAAGATCGAAAGTCCAATTGAAGAGCCTGTTCCAGACGAACATACAACAACAAATATTTCACCACCTCTCGAACAACCCAGACCTTCGCCACAAAAACCATTCTCTTACGAATTCTGGAAAGTCGTGGCGACACCGATGATCATCGGTTCGACAATAATTCCATCATGGAACTGATGGATGAAAGAGTGAAATACCAGACTAAAGGAAGTTGAGATTTGACCATCAATCTGAACTGATCGATTAATATTGGTCACCTGCAAGTAAACACTGTCTTCGGACACCTCCGTCCCAAAATAGAAAGAATCCGAAGCCGAAGCCGAAGAAGACGCCGAAGAGGATTCCACCCGAAGGGATAACGCCATCCGGAAGTCTATGTTGGTGAAAGAAAGAATCAATCTTGATATTGCTCCCTTCAACTATGAACGCCTTCGGAAGGATATCGACAAGATTTAAAGAAGAACTAAAAACGACCAAGGCCACTCATCGGGTCATCTCAATGACGAAGAAGAATGAAGATCTGACCGAGTCTAATCAGAGCCTGGCGAAGCAAAATAACAATATCCACACTAAAGAAGCAAGATATATGGCACTTCGTCAAAAGCTTGAAGAGGAATTCAAAGAGCTTCGGGCCCTTAGAGATTTGGGTCCGCCACTGACCGAAGACTTTCGTAAGGAGATCCGGCAGAAATACAAAAAATCCATGAAATTTCAAAACAATAAGATCGTTCATATGTATGCCAAAGGATATGAAATCTGGCCAAGTAAAGACAAAGAAAAGTTCGGGCCAAGGTGGATCCATCTCTTCTAGACTCTTTAGATGGTGACGATGACCAGGAAGAAGCCTGAAGATGACCTCTCCTTATCTTTAGCTGTAGAACTTTTTGTAAAAATTCTAACTTTATGTGAACAGTTAATATTTAACGAAATATCAACTTCATGCCTTATTACTTCTGTGTGAACATTTCTTGTCAATAATTCAGTATCAATTAATCTGTATGAACTTAACTTAGGACATGAACTAGATAAGGCGTATAACAGTTAATTTATGAAATGAAGTGAACTGAATTTAATGAACAGTATTGAATGAACTGAACTCAACACTTGAACAAAATAAAGTAATGTATACTTATCGTTTCCGAAGTGTGAGATCGGTCATGCGTGAGGTGAATCGGTGATCCTCCTCTTGCGACCATCAAAATCTTGCTTACCACAAGGGGTAGAACAAGTATATAAGGACATTTGTTTACCACTCGGGGTGAAACAATTATATAAGGACCAAGATATAAGAACCAAGATATAAGGACCAAGATATAAGGATCAAGATATAAGGATCAAGATATAAGGACCAAGATATAAGGATCAATTGTGACCATTGACTTACCACCCTTGGTAAAATCAATATAGGAACATAGGATTTGTGTACCACGCTGGGCAATAAATAAATGGGCTACCATCGAATGGCCAGCGAGTCCTACCATACCTCCTTACACCATTGTGAACTTAGGACAAATAGGAACAGGATCAATTGTGACCATTGACTTACCACCCTTGGTAAAATTAATATAGGAACATAGGATTTGTCTACCACGCTGGGCAACAAATAAATGGGCTACCATCAAATGGCCAGCGAGTCCTACCATACCTCCTTACACCATTGCGAACTTAGGACAAATAGGAACATGATCAATTGTAAAAAAGTGAATGTGGATGAGCCACCGAAGTCTTTCTGTGCTGAATCCCCAGTTCTTTCAAGAATATCGCTGCCGAAGTGCTTTGTAGGTCAACAACTTCGGGCCAAATAATCGTCACAAATGTCTTTGTGAACTTTCCGAAGAACATACTCTGCTTCGGATGGAGCCAAATGTTTGAGCAATGATGACGAAAAAGGTCTTTCGATAAAGATTCTCATCAATGAGAGCAAAATTGACACTCTTGTATTTGGACTACTTTTCCAGCATCTGATCCGAGGGAAAGACGTCGTCTGCCATCAAAGTTATAAGCATCTATAGTGGTCAACTTCGATAATGCATCAGCAATGGAATTATTATTGTGATCGACCCTCGATAGTCTGTCAGACGATGTCCAAATGTAATATCCATCTGCATGCAATGTCCACGAGCTCTCGCTTCACAAAATCTTGAACGGCTTTGTCGGACTCCTCACCGCTTTCCATCCGAGTCGCAACTTTAGATGGATTTCCCCGAAGACAAGTGCTCACAGGGCGGTGTTCCCTCAATGGACTCTCTGGAGTGTGATTTACGGATCTACTTGGTGAAACTTTCATCACTATGGTGAGGATACTCTGGCGTAATGCCTTATTTGTGATTCGAGGTGCATACTCCCGGATCGGCTTTCGCGTTTGCTGCGACCAAAATCCCAAAACCGATAGGCGTAATACTCTTCTTCGATCAATCAGGAAAATGATTGTCGGGTCTTCATCTACTTTGCTTCGACCATAATCCCGAAGACCAATAGGGCGGAATACCCTCTTCGGTCAATCAAGAAAATGGCTGTTGGGTCTTTATCCACTCTGCTTCGGCCATATTCCTGAAGACCAAAAGGGCGGAATACCCTTCTTCAGTCAATCAGAAAAATGGTTGTTGGGTCTTCATCTACTCTGCTTCGGCCATATTCCTGAAGACCAATAGGGCGGAATACCCTCTTCGGTCAATCAAGAAAATGGTTGTTGGGTCTTCATCTGCTCTGTTTCGACCATCATCTTCATCAGCCTAACCACTTCGGTGCCGAGTTCTAAGCGGGGTGCCTTTTACTTGCCTTCGGCCATGATCATGCTCTTTGTCAGCAGCAAAGACCAACCATCTTCGGGCTTCGTCGTGAGCTCTCGAACGAGAACCCCCTGATTTGTGCCATAACTTCCGATGTAGAACAACTGGAAAAATTGTGATTGATAACTCAAGAACACTAGAAAACGCCCTCCTTCTAACGCCAATGTTAACGCCAGGATCTTCTGCCACGTCCCAATCACGTAAGATGCCCTGATCCTGCACAGTAAACACGATAAACACCAAAAGCTCGAGACTACCGTTCCGGCTGGGGATAGCTTCAGCGTGAGAGTCGATATACGTGTTCACAAGGTTAACAATGGAGGATGTAATGTCTAGTGTATTGAGAGAGATAATAATTCTCAGTTGTGTGTATATGATTATGAATGTGAATGTTAACGTACCTGTTTGTGAAGACCTCCTTGCTATGATATACTACAGGACCTGGTTTCCCGTGCCAATGACCCTCATGACACCTGTTAATCCCATCCCCTTTGTCCACCGCTGGCCAACTGTCCAATCCTTATTAATGCCATGTAAGATATCAGTCAGTCATATCTTTGTCATCATCACCGGTCAAAGATGTAGATATTTAAATATCTGATGGGTCGACCCACTGATTTGGTCTGATATTAGAAGGACTTAACAAAGATAATAAAGTGACTAGGCCCAATAATGTCAACACCCAATAGTGAAGACCCAATGGACTAATTGAATATGTAGGCCCAATCCATTCTATTGATAGAGAAATATCACGACCGACATTGCCCTTCTAGTTTTTTATTAAGCAGGAGGTTTAATAGAAACTATAAATGGCATGGTTCAGACAAAAGGAATTATAATAAGACCAATAAAAGGCCCAAAATACGGCCACCGGAAGCCCATCCGGTGAACATCAAATAGCAACATAAATTAAGATCGAAAGTCCAATTGAAGAGCCTGTTCCAGCCGAACATACAACAACAAATATTTCACCACCTCTCGAACAACCCAGACCTTCGCCACAAAAACCATTCTTACGAATCTAGGTCTGAAGTCGAAGGCGTGGCGACACCGATGATCATCGGTTCGGCAATAATTCCATCATGGAACTGATGGATGAAAGAGTGAAATACCATACTAAAGGAAGTTGAGATTTGACCATCAATCTGAACTGATCGATTAATATTGGTCACCTGCAAGTAAACACTGTCTTCGGACACCTCCGTCCCAAAATAGAAAGAATCCGAAGCCGAAGCCGAAGAAGACGCCGAAGAGGATTCCACCCGAAGGGATAACGCCATCCGGAAGTCTGTGTTGGTGAAAGAAAGAATCAATCTTGATATTGCTCCCTTCAACTATGAACGCCTTTGGAAGGATATCGACAAGATTTAAAGAAGAACTAAAAACGACCAAGGCCACTCATCGGGTCATCTCAATGACGAAGAAGAATGAAGATCTGACCGAGTCTAATCAGAGCCTGGCGAAGCAAAATAACAATATCCACACTAAAGAAGCAAGATATATGGCACTTCGTCAAAAGCTTGAAGAGGAATTCAAAGAGCTTCGGGCCCTTAGAGATTTGGGTCCGCCACTGACCGAAGACTTTCGTAAGGAGATCCAGGCAGAATACAAAAAATCCGCCGAGCTGAAACAATAAGATCGTTCATATGTATGCCAAAGGATATGAAATCTGCCGAAGTAAAGACAAGAAAAAGTTCGGGCCAAGGTGGATCCATCTCTTCTAGACTCTTTAGATGGTGACGATGACCAGGAAGAAGCCTGAAGATGACCTCTCCTTATCTTTAGCTGTAGAACTTTTTGTAAAAATTCTAACTTTATGTGAACAGTTAATATTTAACGAAATATCAACTTCATGCCTTATTACTTCATGTGAACATTTCTTGTCAATAATTCAAAGATCAATTAATCTGTATGAACTTAACTTAGGACATGAACTAGATAAAGCGATATAATGCTTAATTTATGAAATGAAGTGAAATGAATTTAATGAACAAAGATTGAATGAATGAACTCAACACTTGAACAAAATAAAGTAATGTATACTTATCGCTTCCGAAGTGTGAGATCGGCCATGCGTGAGGTGAATTTAATTTGATCCTCCTCAGCACCATCAAAATCTTGCTTACCACTCGGGGTAGAACAAGTATATAAGGACATTTGTTTACCACTCGTGGTGAAACAATTATATAAGGACCAAGATATAAGGACCAAGATATAAGGATCAAGATATAAGGACCAAGATATGAGGATCAATTGTGACCATTGACTTACCACCCTTGGTAAAATCAATATAGGAACATAGGATTTGTCTACCATATTTGGGCAACAAATAAATGGGCTACCATCGAATGGCCGTGAGTCCTACCATACCTCCTTACACCATTGTGAACTTAGGACAAATAGAGCAGGATCAATTGTGACCATTGACTTACCAACCTTGGTAAAATTAATATAGGAACATAGGATTTGTCTACCACGCTGGGCAACAAATAAATGGGCTACCATCGAATGGCCAGCGAGTCCTACCATACCTCCTTACACCATTGCGAACTTAGGACAAATAGGAACATGATCAATTGTGAAAAAGTGAATGTGGATGAGCCACCGAAGTCTTTATGTGCTGAATCCCCAGTTCTTTCAAGAATATCGCTGCCGAAGTGCTTTGTAGGTCAACAACTTCGGGCCAAATAATCGCCACAAATGTCTTTGTGAACTTCCAAGAACATACCGCCTTCGGATGGAGCCAAATGTTTGAGCAATGATGACGAAAAAGGTCTTTCGATAAAGATTCTCATCAATGAGAGCAAAATTGACACTCTTGTATTTGGACTACTTTGCCAGGATCTGATCCGAGGGAAAAACGCCGTCTGCCATCAAAGTTATAAGCATCTATAGTGGTCAACTTCGATAATGCATCAGCAATGGAATTATTATTGTGATCGACCCTCGATAGTCATTGTCAGATCGATGTAAAACAGAATATCCATCTGCATGCAATGTCCACGAAAGCTCGCCTCATGAAATCATCAGAACGGCTTTGTCGGACTCTCACCGCTTTCCATCCGAGTCGCAACTTTAGATGGATTTCGAAGACAAGTGCCCATTGTGGTGTGCCCTCAATGGACTCTCGGGAGTGTGATTTACGGATCTACTTTGGTGAAACTTTCACACATCTGGTGGTGAGGATACTCAAGGCGAATGCCTTATTTTGTCTCGAGGTGCATACTCCCTGGATCGCTTTTCTTCGTCTGCTGCGACCATAATCCCGAAAACCGATAGTAAGTAATACTCTTCTTCGATCAATCGGAAAATGATTGTCGGGTCTTCATCTACTCGCTTGATTATAATTCAAGACCAATAGGGGAATACCCTCTTGATCAATCAAGAAAATGGTCATTGGGTCTTCATCTACTCGCTTGGCCATATTCACGAAGACCAATAGAGGCGGAATAACCTTCTTGATCAATCAAGAAAATGGCACCTCTTTGGCCAATCAAGAAAATGGTCATTGGTCTTCATCTACTCTGCTTCGGCCATATTCCTGAAGACCAATAGGGCGGAATAACCTCTTCGGTCAATCAAGAAAATGGTCATTGGGTCTTCATCTACTCGCTTCGACCATCATCTTCATCACCGACCACTTTCGGTTCGAAGTTCTAAAGTGGTGCCTTTTACTTGCCTTGGCCATGATCATGCTCTTTGTCGCCAAAGACAAAGACCAACCATCTTCGGGCTTCGTCGTGGGCTCTCGAACGAGAACCCCCTGATTTGTGCCATAACTTCCGATGTAGAACAACTGGAAATATTGTGATTGATAACTCAAGAACACTAGAAAACGCCCTCCTTCTAGCGCCAATGTTAACGCCATGATCTTCTGCCACGTCCCAATCACGTAAGACGCCCTGATCCTGCACAGTAAACACGATAAACACCACAAGCTTCGAATTTACGTTCACGGGGATAACTCAGGCGAGAAAGTCGATATCACGTGTTCACAAGGTTAACAATGGAGGATGTAATGTCTAGTGTATTGAGAGATAATAATTTCGATTATGTGTATATGATTATGAATGTGAATGTTAACGTACACATTTTGTGAAGACCTCCTGCTATATGATATACTATGGGACACGGTTTCCGTGCAATGACCCTCCCGACACTGTTAATCCCATCCCTCTCGTCATCATTGGCCAATCCGATCAATCCTTATTAATGCCATGTAAGATATCGATCTACCATATCTTTGTCATCATCACAGGTCAAAGATGTAGATATTTAAATATATGATGATGGTCTAATTTGATTTTGTCCGATATTAGAAGGACTTAACAAAGATAATAAAGTATTAGGCCCAATAATATCAACACCCCCAATAGTGAAGACCCAATAGAGCGAATATGTAGGCGTAATCCATTCTACTAATAGGAAAAATATTACGATCCAATATATATATATATATATATATATATATATATATATATATATATATATATATAGAGAGAGAGAGAGAGAGAGAGAGAGAGAGAATGATTGAGGGTAGTAACCGATATATATGTGTAGCTAAATTCTTTAATTATTACATACAGATTAATTCATTGATACATCTTAATTACGAAATAATCAACTTCCAGTACTATACTCTTAAATATTTCTATAATATTCTTTTTGTAAATGAATAGTAATTCCTGTTTTCCAATTTTAATTAGGGATATACTTATAAAAATATGTGTGAGGGGGCACACATTTATTGACTCTATATATATTTTTTTCTCATTTTGCCTCGTGTGTGCTTGGAGATTTATGTCTCCCGGTGAATAAATCAAAACTTGTACTCTCTCCGTCCCTAATTATTTGACGTTTTAAAATTTTTTATTTATTTTTAATTATTTGACATTTGTTCAAATCTAAGAGAATTAATGATAATTTTTCTAAAATTACCCCTCATTAAACTCTTTCTCTCTTCTTATTATAACAAAACTCTACTTATTCCAATAAAAGATTTAAGGGCATTATAGACAATTAAGTACTATATTTAATGATTTTCAATCATTATTTTAATTTTTATGTCCATCTCTAAAACGTTAAATAATTAGGGACGGATGAAGTACCATCAAACAAAGAGTATCCTATCTGTTTTGTCTACTGGCAGTGCTATTGGTAATTAATGAATAGTGTTAGTTATCAGATATTGGTGGAGGAGAGTATTGGGGTGGGTGCACAGACATAATGGTTTTTATATTATCCGGTTATTATAGAATTAATTTTATGTTAAGTTGGTCAATTGACCAATACAGTGCTGACACACAGAGAGAGATCACCTCATGTCTGTGTGTCGACAATGTATTATTCAATTGACCAAAATTAACTTCATGTTAATCACTCTCGTTTTAACACAGAGAGAGATCACCTGTTCGTTTGAGCATGCACAAATGTTCTCAAAATATGAAACGACATGGACCATCATGGAGCGCCTCGGGTGTGGGAATTAGTGAACAGAACAGAGAGATAAGTAATCAATTCTAGTTTAGCTTTCAAGTGTAAAAAATATCTAATATCTCTTTTGATCTCTATTTATAACTTCACACATTTTGTCCTACTTAAAGTGTCCCATCAAAGTATGGGCACAATAGACTTTACAAACAACGTCCTCACGTGATTTTTACACATGTCGAGATACGACTATGTGGGACCGTTTAGATTGGACAGACTCTTCAAACTTTCTAGACACTTTTCGTCCGAGCCATTTAAGCCCTCCTACCACAATTGCGCTGTGTATTGTACATATTCGCATGATCAAGATTAATTAGAATTCAAAAATTATTCATCTCCCAACGTCCCTGCTTTCTTTGATTATCGATATGATCCCATACACAAATATTCAAATATTTATTGTAACACAATTGATGATTTACGAGCTCCCGTTTTTCGTTAAATTCGATCAACTACCAGTTGTTCAAGAGACTAGGACGATCAGACATTTGAATCAAGTGAAACTCTTCAGAACCAACATCAAATGCAACTATCCTATGTACGTTAGTCGTAATTCTTATAACGAGAAAAAATAAATAAGTTTTTATAATGACCGCGTGTGCAAATTTTATTAATTATTTTCAACATAGAAATAATACTTAAGATTACCTTAAATTCAATTGTGTATAAAAACCAACGTCTATATTTATAGCTACAAAGAATCGCCATCTTGTAATTATTTTCTTGATTTGATGGAAAATTTCAAATATATGTTATAAAAATGCCTAAATGAGTTGGGCTGGTGAGATCACTTACAGGAGAAAGTCATGGTTGGCTGACATAACATGTTCTATAGAATAGCTTTCTAATAGCCATTTTGGTTGGGCATAGCCCACATTTTTGGATCGGGTTTCGAGCGTATGTAACCCAACGTCCAAATTCAGCCATATTTTACATGGCAGTTATAGACAAGGGTGGATGGTAGCATAGGGTAGCTACTTATGCTAGATTTTTTTTATAAGTATAGAGATATGGGTAAAAATAAAATTTAATAAATTTAAAGAGATAAATTTATAAAAAAGTTAAATTTAGAGTTTGAAAAAAATATTAAACTATTACTACTACTCTTTTAAAAAAAATTAACCACAAATTTTCGCTCTATTATCAACTTTAATGTATTCAGTTGATAATGTGTAATCTTTATTCCATTATCTATTTCTTATAGATTTTAAAATAAATTTTAAGCAATATATTATTCTTAGCCTTTTGCAAAAAAATTAAAAAAAATTATCTAGTCACAGTTACGTTTCTAATTAATCTTTTAATCTTAAAATTGTCAAACAAATGAAATCATCTTTTGATCAAAATTTAAAAATGATGATTCAAAACTAATTACACTCTCCGCTTCACAAAAATAGTATCATTTGACAAATTTTAAAAAATAGTCAACCTTTTATTGATAATAAAATAAAATGACATAATATTTTCAAGTTTGTCATCGAAATTTCTTTATTTGTATCAATACTTCAAAATAACAAAAATACGTCTTTATATTTATAATTTTATAAATGACACTATTTATGTCAAATTAATGTAGTATAATTCTACATTTTAGAAGTATATTATATATACTCTTTTTTTATATATAAAGAAAATTATTTAGTCCTTTAATTTGCTTCAACTAGAAGAAATGTGTAAAAAGTATGACCAAAAAGGAAATAAAGAGAGAGGTTTAAATGTTGTTGTATTCAATTACTAATACGTCTTTTTCCAAAGTTTAATATCGGTAATGAACATATATATATATATATATAGAGCAAGGATCAAGAGCATTCTCTTTAAATAATATTTTTTCTTAAATAATACTCCTGTATTAAAATTACGTTGTTTTGGAGTGTTTTAAAAAACAAGTATATATATATATATATATATATATATAGTAAAGTGATTATATTGCTAAAAGTTCAAGTATTCGATACTATTTGAAAATTTCAATTGTATATGAACCCTCCCAGGATATTAGAATACGTACATAACATAGCTTGTTAATATTCAAACTTTTTGACTATATTTTTTTATGATATTTTAAAACTATATTTATTTAATTTTGAAAATAAAAATCTTTCTAATTGATAAATGTTATCATGTCTTTCGATAGTACTATATATTTATTTCACCAAATTTATATATACATATATATAATTAAAAGAAGGGAGTTATAAAATTTTAGTAAAAGATAAATTTATTGCTAAGTAACAACTACTTACTCATTTTGTTCAAAATATAATTAGAGAAAACTATTTAAAATACAAAATTAAGAATAAATAATTAATTTCTCTTGAAAAATGAAACTTACTTATATATATATATATATATATATATATATATATATATATATATATATGTGATTATTTGGAACGACTCGACTAGTCAGTCTAACACAAAAAGGTATACATTTTATTTTATTCAATACTATAAAGTTTTTAATTAACATCAGGGGTGTATAATACTTATAAATCAAGGAAGTGAGCGTCTAACATAGACTAGACCCGATTTAATTTAATTGACTAAACAAACCGGAGGGAGGCGCCAAGAGAAAAGTCCAAAAACCGCACTACAACTTCAAAATTACAATTACAATTAATATGGATGGGCTCATTAACTGCATGGATATACGCACCTACCTACGTGGAGTACTTAATTTATTTTATTTTTGTCTTTTAATAATATAAGTTTTTAAATGAGTATTAATTAATTATTTAGTTTTTAATATTATTTTAAATATTAAATATAATTTTAATTTTTCATTATTTTATATTCAATAAATAATATTTTATTTTTCAATATAAGAATAATATAGATAATTAATATTATATTTAATATTTATAATTATTTTTTAATATTTATACACTACTCTAAAAAGATTTATATTAAGTGGAGTAATAATTTATTTTTCCGAGCAATTGACTCTGTTTTTTAATACTTGTAATCTTTAACACAATCAAGAATCTTCAACTCCAAAATGTTTCCATATAAGTCAAAACTCTTTAATTTAAGCCAAAACAATAAAATTCATAAACCACACTTTTGAGCCTCCCTCTTACAGAGTAACATTATGTTTGTTTGTAAATATTACACTTAAAATATAATTATTAATTTTAAGTGTTTTGTTTATTTTTAAATTTGAGTTTGAGATTATTGGTCATTGAATTATAAAATAACTTAAAATGAGAGATTATTTAGTATTATATTCTACCTAATATTATAATCTCTTATCATTTGAGATTAAATTTTTTTAGACAAAAGTAACCTACTAATAATAACCATTACAAGCTGAATTTGGGCATGGCTAAAATGTCATCTTGCAAGTTGGGATCCTACTGACATTGACATTTCTTTTTGGATTTGTAGTTTTTATGAAAAATACTACTAGTAGTTTATAAGAATTAGTTATCCCTTTTAAAAAAATAAAAAAATTCACATCATTTTAATCAGGTTTGACTTAGATGGTAGATGGTGACTATTATTAGATTAATTTTAAAAAAATGAAAATAATTTACATTTTGAGACTTCCAGATAAAGAGATAGGAATACTTCAAATTAATATTATTTAACTTAATTTGTGTATCTTATCATATTTATCTATATTTAAATTAACTAGAATATAATATTTTTATTATTAGCGGTAAGAGTATGATAGTCTAAATTGTAAATTTTTATCCAAACCTTTAATTAATCTTATAAAAAACAAACATAACATGTGATTATTTTAAGTTATTTCATGAATAATCTCATAAAAAACAAACATGTAACTAGGATTATAATTTTGCAAAAAAACATTGACTTAGGAAATACAATTATTTTAAGCTTTGATGACCCTTTAAAAATATAATTATTCAAAAACATTTTTCTAATTGTACAACCACATATTATTTTGACTTTCTCATTAAAATACTTTTATCAAAACTTCAATATTTAAAATTACTTCATCTTATCTAAACACATGATCACACATCTACGTGATACAACACTTGATACATTTGATCAATAAATGCTAAAATTATGCTAGAGAGAGAGAGAGAGAGAGAGAGAGATCATTTAATTTACCATCATATGTAATAAACTTTTTGATATCTGAGCACTATATATTAACTTAAATAAATTAAGTATAAAAATATCAATTTTAATTTATAAAATACCCTACCCCCTCATTATCCTATTTTACGAGGTTGTATGTATGATTATAATTTTTTTTAAAATTAAATTTACAAAAATATAAGATTGTTAGCCATTTTTTATGTTAAAAATATTGGATGGAATATAACCAAATTGAACCACGTTTTAAAGTCAGAAAGAAAGCAGCTATTTAAATCAATTGCAAAATTTTTGCAAGTCGGAAAGAAAGCTATTCCATTTAAATCAATTGCAAAATTTGTGTTTGATTTTGTGCGCCGACAGTTGGCATAGCTGTTACGTTGCGTAGTTTGGCCGAGTCTTTTAGTTGTGTTGTAAATATTATTACTCGAGTAATTACCCGGGTTGCTAGCTTGATTTGACGTTAGATGCAAGCAAAATAATTCAACCGCTATATTTATATACATATAATCAGGATGAAAGTGATGTTCATGTAAAAATCTACTAACAAATTCTTATTTTGTTCAAGTTCAAACAAAAAGTTCCATTCTTTAGATTCGAGACCCCAGTAACCGTGTTTGGGAGTTGAGCTTCCGAGGCTGAAGAAGCTTCCTTGATGAAAGACTGGGTCTGAACCAGCAAATGCTAAGTTTAAGGGAGAGTGAGAAAGGTAACGATTTCTGGGACTTTCTTAATTGGGTTATCTTCTTTGTCGGTCTTGATGATCTGGTTTTGCTGCATTTTGCATTTGGGAATTTTATTAGCTTTTGAATGAGTTAAGAGTCAGCTGAAACCAAACCAGGGTTTTGACAAGTTATTCTATCATTTGGATACCTGGGTTTGTATTGAAATCGTCATTGGTGATCTGGGTTTTTCCACACACTGAAACTGTGAAAAGGGCTAACGTGTTTTCATTTGATAAGTAATTAGTGATCTGGTTTTTGCTCAAAACTTTGTTTGATGATCAGCCTTGATACTGATATGGGTTTTGTAATTTGAGTTTGAGGCTGAGGATGAATTGTGAATTTGTTTGATGAAGTCCAGTGATACATAAAGGATTTTTTTTTATTTGATTGGAAGAATTCCCTGTTCTGCTTCAGATTTAATGTTCCTCAATGTTGGAAATTTTGGCCTTAATCATACAGCAATTGATGAACTTGGGAATTGAATTGATTAATTTACACATATGGGTTGAGTGTTAGATGAATTCATTTTTGTGAAGGGAAGCTTTATTTGTCTCAGAGATATCTACGACTACCACTTGGGATTTTGCAAAGAAACCCTGGGAATCTTTGAGATAGTTTTAGCGGAAGCTTGCGAATTGTGGTGATGTTGCAGTGCAAATTCATGATTTTTTGAGCATCAGGGTGTACTGATTAGATGGCAACGTCCCCATCTCCAAATTCTTCACCCTCTGCAGACCCACCAGTGTCCACCGCTGCTCCACTGCCTCAGCCACTGTCTCCTCCGCCAGCACCTCCAACAACTTCTCAGCCTAATGCAAATTCCCCCACAGCAACTCCTCCAACATCCCCATCTCAATCCCCCCCTTTCACCAATTCGACAGCCCCTCCTCCAGTCCCATTAACATCCCCACCACCACAACCCCCTATAGCTTCACCTCCTTCTCCTACGAATTTGCCTCCTCCTCCTCAAGCTGATGTCCCACCTCCATCCTCTAATTCTCCACCACCTTCACCAAATCTTCCAGCTAGTCCACCTACATCTGCATCTACACCACCAGTAAATCCACCTCCACCTACACCACCTGCAAGTCCACCTAAATCCATATCGCCACCACCAGCAAATCTACCTACACCTATACCTACACCACCAGCAAGTCTACCTACACCTATACCTACACCACCAGCAAGTCCACCCACACCACCCTCAGAACCACCAAAGAATTCAGCACCACCTCCACCAAAACCACCAGATAATACACCACCCCCACCTTCCCAGCCTCCAGAAAATCCGCCACCACCACCATCATCGAAACCACCAAAGATTTCACCCCCACCATCAGACTCTAATCCACCAAAAAATTCACCTCCACCACCAGAGGCAGAACCTCCTAAAATTTCACCTCCGCCGCCCCCAACTCCTAATATTACCCCTTCACCTCCAGCGTCTCCACCATCCTCAAATTCTCCTCCCAAATTGTCCCCACCATCACCACAAAAACAAGTGTCCCCTCCACCTCTTTCACTTGTCCCCCCATCATCCCCTTCTCCTCCTTCGCCTTCTCAAGTTCCAATACCGCCATCAGATAACCTGCCTACCAACAAGTCTAACACACCCTTGAACTCTAGTTCCACAGAAAATGGTGGCATTGGTACTGGAGGAACAGTAGCCATTGTTTTGGTATTAGGTCTCGTACTGCTTTGTCTGATTGGAACAATTGTCTGGTGTGTAAGAAAGCGAAAGAGGAAGTTTGCTGGATTTAATGGCGGCCATATTATACCAACTTCGCAAAGCTCTTCACCGAAATCAGGTAATTCTTTTTGACTAATCATTTCCTTCATTCAGCATTGCTTCAACCTTTGATTAGAGTTAATATAGTTGGGACGCATATGTTCTTCTAGAGAACTTAATGAGCTTGCACTGGAAAAATAATTTTAATATTTCTGAAACTACGAATAGTTCTATATCTTATTCAAAGTCTTGGACATGTTGCAAATGATGTACCTCAGATATTTGTGTACTTGAGGTTTATCAAATAAATTTAAGCCAGTTTGTAATGTGTCCAGATTCAGCCTTACTAAAGGTGCAGACATCAGGAGCCTGGAATGGTACTGGCAGTGGTTTTGTATATTCACCAACAGAGCCTGGTGGATTGGGTAATTCAAGGTCGTGGTTTACTTATGAAGAACTTGTGGATGCTACAAATGAGTTTTCAGTGCAGAATCTACTAGGTGAAGGTGGATTTGGTTCTGTTTACAAAGGCTGCCTAGCAGATGGAAGAGAGATAGCAGTAAAGCAGCTAAAGATTGGAGGGGGACAGGGGGAACGAGAATTTAAAGCTGAAGTTGAGATAATTAGTCGTGTACACCACCGCCATTTGGTTTCGTTAGTCGGTTACTGCATTTCTGAAAATCAAAGACTGCTTGTCTATGATTATGTCCCCAACAACAATCTTTACTTCCATCTTCACGGTAATTTTAGTTTACTTTTAAATATAAGAATAAATGCGGTATTGGGTGACTAATGTGGTTTGTTACTCCTTTCCTTTGTAGGGGAAGGTAGGCCAGTAATGGAATGGGAAACACGTGTTAAGGTTGCTGTTGGTTCAGCTCGTGGAATAGCCTATCTCCATGAAGATTGTAATTTGATATTCCTTTTTTGATTCTTGATTTATATAATGTTAACCTTTGCATAAGCATCTTTTGAAAAGTGATCAGGGGAACTTTTCTGCTTATTATCGTATTCCTCAGTAAAATGTACCACTTCTGGTCTTTCATATAGGGTATCAGCCATCAACTTTTGGGCACACATCGTTATTCCTTTACATAATACAATATGACAAAACTATCTTATTAATGTGGGAAACAACACTTGTCATAAAATTTAAAAGAGGATTAAAAATTAATGAAATTCTCCCCATCATGCTAACTATATAAAAGATCTATTTTGCAACAGTCGAAGGATTCCAGTATTGCTGTTTCACTTTCAGTGTCATTACTAGGAGTTTTAAGAAGAGCTGCCTCTGATTTAAGATTCTCTTCTCGTGTGCTGAAAGCATATGGTTATAATGCATATTGTTACCTTGATTGGTTAATGAACATTTATCTTAAAAAAATTTGAATGACTAGTGTCAAAGTACCGGAGTTATATCTAAATAGCCATCTGACAGTTACTTTATCACCAACTTTTCCACTACTGCAGTCTTTAACAATTGCTGATGACATATTCGTTTATTATGTTTGTTTAGTCTTTAATTTCTTTTGATTTGTATTACAGGTCATCCTCGCATTATTCACAGAGATATTAAGTCATCAAATATTCTTTTAGATAATAGCTTTGAAGCACGGGTATGCTAAATTTACACGAATTTCATTTTGCTAATTCTTTTGACAGTTTCAAAATTTTCTAATTTTATTTTTCTCCCTTTATCTACAGGTTTCTGATTTTGGGCTTGCTAAACTAGCTCTGGATGCAAATACACATATAACAACACGTGTTATGGGAACCTTTGGGTATGTTATCCATCTATGACTGTTCTTGATAACCTAATACGAAGTTAAACTGGAAGAACAAACAGTAGATGTTTTGCCAAAGCAGACATTTTTAACTGTGTTTATTTAAAATCAATTTTGTTTCAGTTACATGGCTCCTGAATATGCAGCAAGTGGCAAGTTGACTGAGAAATCTGATGTATACTCTTTCGGTGTTGTGCTCCTAGAGCTTATTACCGGACGCAAGCCTGTGGATGCATCTCAACCCTTGGGAGATGAAAGTTTAGTTGAGTGGGTAAGGTTTCTTGAATGCAAATTCCATGCTTCTACTCCAGCGAACCTTAACCATAATTTTCCATTTGTGCCAGTACGATATTTTTCTTGCTTCATGCTCGACCTTGTGGTACTTGTTCATTGTTGATACAGAAGGGTCAAACCATTATTGCATGCCTTTTGTTATAATTCTAGATATAGACTATAGAGAGTTACTATCATGCTTGGGAATTAACACTACTTCTAGGATAGGTAAACAGGGGATGCGTTAAGAGTTAACCTTAATGATTCCCATGACCCCATACCTCCAACTTTCAGCCTCAGAACAATTATTCTTGAACTTTGCCACAGTTTACTTGAGATTCATGAATTCAGAAATTATTAGCCAAGGTATTCGTAGACAGAGTATTAAATTCATGGTTTACACATTTTTATTATAGTACTTTATGGTAACTTGCATGCTCACTTTTGCAGGACATATAGATAATTTGTTAAGCATGATCTAATTCCAGAATTCTATTAGGTTTCACATATTATGATAACATTCTCATTACCTTATTTTTGTGATAATTTGCTCATTGGCTTGAAGTGCTGAATTACTGATCTTTCCTGTTTTTTTCTTATAATTTTGTATCGTAATTAATTTGTGAACCATATCGTCACTGACATAATCTGTAGAAGATTGGGTTCTTTTTAATTGGAAGAAGTAATTTTCACCAATAAGATGATTATACTTTCAGGCTGAAGTCATTATCTTTTTATGAATAAGATCTTTTGTTTCCACCTTTTCCTTACTAAGAAACTTAATCATACTTTTAGGCTCGGCCTTTACTTAGTCATGCACTTGAGACTGAGGATTTTAAAGCGTTGGCAGATCCGAGGCTTGAAAGTAATTATGTTGACGGTGAAATGTTTAGACTTATAGAAGCTGCTGCAGCTTGTGTGCGGCATTCAGCTGCCAAGAGACCACAAATGGGGCAGGTACTATTTATGTGTCAGCTATTAATTTCTTATTTTCAATAAATATTTATTAGGATATGGAGTATGAGAGTTCTTATCACGTTACTGTATGCTTATCAGGTTGTGAGAGCATTTGACAATATGACCAACTCAGATCTAACCAACGGGATGAGAGTTGGTGAAAGTCAAATAGTTAACTCTGCACAACAATCTGCAGAAATTAGACTGTTTCAAAGGATGGCATTTGGTGGTCAAAATTACAGTACAGATTTTTTTAGTCAAAGCAGCGTGGAATAGTTGAGAAAATATAATTGGGAAAGATCAATTCTTTATAACAAGGAGTAACTCGGAAAATATAATTGGGAAAGATCAATTCTTTATAACAAGAAAATATAATTAAGAGATTCGCCAAAGCAGGCTGAAAATGCTGTTATTTTAAATGTGAATGTAACTCGGCCTAGAGGTATGACTTGCCTTGGTCTCGGGACCAGACAAGATCAGATGTAGAGACTGAAATTCAAGCCCTAAATTAGATTTTATTCAATTTATTTGTAAATTTTCCCCTTAAATAGTTTACATAACAAGGAGTTGTCAGCGGCAACTATGAGTTATCTGATTGATCCTCTATTGAATGTTCAGCATTGCCCGAGTCATTTAGTGTGTTGAAAATAATCTTCCGTCCTATATTTTCCTTGTTCTGTATGAAATACCCTTGTTTGTAATCTCTGGAGTACCAGAAAGAGGGTCTGCCCCATGAAAATTTTCAACCCATGTTGGCCCGTGTACGTCTGAGAGAGAGATCATTGATTCATTGTGATACATGAATATGGACCTTAGATCTGAAAATTAATGAAATCTAAAAAGAGACGGTTAAGTTGATGACAGTGGGCAGGCAGCAACACTTATGGCTGGTGTCTGGTGTATATTAATTTGTAGAGTCTTCATGGTTGTGACGCTCTGACCGTTGAATTGGCCGTCTTAGTCTCTAGTTATCCTGTCCATATATCTTGTGGCACAAAACTTGTCCACTCTAGCTAAACACAAACTTTAGTAAGAAAGGTCCATATATATACACACATGTATATATTTATAGCTAGGTAACATTTTTAAATTTGTCCCATATTAGTAGGTATTTACCCATTGGGCATGTGTTGGTCTCAAGTACTCTCCAAGACAAAAGACAATCCATACAACAATTTACATGCATCTCTTAGTAATTTTCCTAATAATAGGTCCCCTATAGAGAGAGAGAGAGAGAGAGAGAGAGAGAAGATTATTCAATCAAAAAAGCACAACCCCACATATATTTCTTTGACAAACCAACAAGACCCCATTTTCTTTTACCTCCCGGTCATCTCCTCCTCCGGTCATCATCATGATGGCTAAGCTTGAATCTAACCAGCTTCAACAGCTGAGAGAAATCTTCACGCGGTTCGACATGGATTCCGACGGCAGCCTGACCCAGCTTGAGCTCGCGGCCCTCCTCCGCTCCCTTGGGCTCAAGCCCAAGGGTGATCAAATCCATGCTTTACTAGCCAACATGGACGCCAATGGAAATGGTTTAATTGAATTTGATGAATTGGTTGAAGCCATCTTGCCCGACATGGATGAGGAGGTCTTGATCAGCCAGGATCAACTCATGGAGGTTTTTCGGTCATTCGATCGCGACGGGAATGGTTATATCACCGCAGCCGAACTGGCTGGCCAAATGGCCAAAATGGGACATCCCTTAACATACGCTGAGCTATCGGAGCTGATGAAGGAGGCAGACGTAAATGGTGATGGTGTTATTAGTTTCAATGAATTTACGTCCATTATGGGAAAATCGGCTGCTGACTTTCTCGGCGTTGCCGTGTCTTAGCTAGCTAGCCCGGTGGTGCCGTGGTACCTTATGCATGGTTTGTTTGTAAGTTTTATTTTGGGGGAAGAGCATAGAGAGGAAATGTCGACACTTGTTTTTAATTTGTTAATCCTATGATTTTAAAAAGAAATTGTTAACTTTCACTCCCTCCAAAATAAAACTCAAACACACTAAATGTTTGATGGATCGTGTTATTTCATCGGATGCTAATATTGTTATATAATCTTTGTTGTTAAGGATGTTTTACTTGAAACTGATATATAGTCCCATTTATTGGATTCTTGATATTTCTTTTTAATATAATTGTCGTGTGTTAAGGATCATATATATTAATTGGACATTATTGTATGACGACTGATGAAGGAAAACTGGACAAAAATAGGTTTATAGAATACCATGAAAATGTTGTGAGATTAATCAAAGTTGAGATTTTTTCGATTTTGGTTTCGGGTTTACAAATAAAATTTACAAGCCTTTGGGGCCTCCACCCAACAAGCCAAAATAATGTACAGCAAAATAATGCTTCTGGAGAGATCCCGGGTACTCATAAAAACGTTGAGCTAGATATACACCCTCCATTCAATCATGTACAAGGGGCAAAGCTTCGATCCACATTCCTTAAGGAGTAATATAAAAATGGACAACAGATGTTATCTCTGATGATGAACGCTACCACTTAAGGGATTAGTTCTTGCTAATGAACGTGCTGTAAAACCTACGGTTGTATGCCTTATTGATTTCTGTCTCACCATATTGCAGAATTCAGGGTCATGCCCTTCATGCCTTAGCAACTGTATTATCCCGTGGTACATCGGAAAGAACCTTGTCCGAATAGTCTTGTATGAAAAGTAAGGGGTCAGGGCTGCGATAACGACACCAAGTGTGACCAGCCAGTAAAACGGGGATGGGGCGAGGGCCTCAACGAAGACTTTATAAGCATTGGTTGAAAAGCTGGATGGCATGGCTCCATATATCACGAGGAAAAGATACCAGAAACAAATTTCACCCCAGATGAATATGTGCTGGATTAAGGTAAAGTAACTGACCATAAGGGCCATTTGGCAGTTAACCACCCAAACAACACATGTATACATTGTAGGCCCTAATATATCTCTCCCAGCAGTTTTCCCGTCCTTCTTGAAGGCTTGGGGATCTATTGCTTCTGTGCAGAGGAAGAAGATAATAATAGAGCTGCAAAGCCCATTGAGCATCCACCCAATTATTCGTCGCCACCTGAAGAGGACATTTTGCACACCCTCTTGGTACAGTAAAGGAAACTGTGCCACATAAAATGGGAAAAGAATAAGAAACAATTATATCAAGCTTGGACAGGGAAACAATAAAACATAGTGTTTTATAATAGAAAAGGTAAAGCTCAAAGTCGAGGGTCTATTAATTTCCGGTAAGTGATTCAAGAGTTTCTGTTCCTATAACTTGTAAAGAGGTACTTTACAATTCTTGTAGCTATTCTTCAAATAGTAATCTAACAAATATGGTGATACTTGCCATTTATCTACAAAAATATACATTTGTATATCAATTTTCTTAAAACTTTTTTTAACAGTTTCTAGAGACATTTGCACTAATTAAATAAGTCAACTGGATTCAGCTAGATTCAACATACATTTTGTACTAGATGAAAATCATACCTTGAGACACAATTTTGCAGATACATCCTGGTCAAAAACTCCCATAGCAACTACTGGAAGTGATGTGAAGAATACATTGTAAAGGGACAAATACCAATCATTGTATGCTGGTTGCCCAGAGAATGAAGTATATGCCTCGTAGAAGAAGAGTGTGAAACAAAATGTGACATTTTTATAGAAGAAGTAGCATATCTGTGAAAAGAAGAAAATTAGTCAACTGAGAACCAGATTTTTATACCAAGATTTGCCACAATTAGTTAAAATCGTTTCTTTTTATCTATCATAAGCTGATTGACATTATGAGTACTTGATTTTTATACCAATATTTGTGACAATTTTGATGTTGACATTTCAATTCAGTCTCAACAATGATGCAAACAACATTAAAATGAACAAATTAAAACCATACATTATAAGATTATATTGTAATATGGTAGTCCTTACCATTGATGAGATCCTTCTGTAACACCAATGCCCGTGCACCAGCAGTAAGCGCTCCAAAAATCTAAACTGAGCTATGGAAATATCACTTGACATCACTGCCTGATGGTTGTACAAAATATAAAGGGTCAAGAAGAAATCAAATGAAACATAACCAATTACAATAATCAAATGTAGCTATTAGTTCAGTACCTGCATTCCTTCAACACCACTAATTCCGACCCCAATATCAGCTTCTTGAAGCATTCCCACATCATTCGCTCCATCACCAACTGCTAGTGTTGTCTTTCCAGTTTCAATTTTGACAAGTCTGGTAACCTGCGTTTCATGTGCCAATTTTTAAAACCACGACTTCAAGCACAGAAGTAAACTTGGTCTTGAAAAAGGTGCAACATGGAAGAATATATTCCTTGGGAGGCATAGAGCGGTGTGGGTGAGGGGACTGAACAACTCACCAGTGCTTTCTGTTTCGGTGATGAACGACAGCAAATAACAGATGCACATCCAACTGCAAGTTCTAAAAACATTTTCTTCATGTCGTCTTTCAGAGCATATACAAGTGATTTACCATCAATGATCAAAGCAAATGCCTCAGAGCTTGATGAGGTTAGAAGAGCCTTCCCTTCTCTTATCTGTTGCAGAACACTGTTCTTCGAGGCCTAAAAATAGATCACCATTTTCAATCAACATCACACATTCTATAATATTACATTGGCTAATATATGATACTTGTGAAACATTAGGAATTTCAGAAAATTAAGATGGACCAAATATGATACAAGGATCTTAAAGATAACTAGAAATATGCTTCAGGGTATACAACTTATTGTTGAAAAAGCCATCAGGGAGAGAATGAGTGAGAGAAAGAGAGAGATACAAGGGGGTAAATTTTTGAGTTGAACTAGTCGAGCAATATATGTTGCAAGCTTCATGCCTCAGTATGTTCTTCTTAAGAACATTACAAGTCTATAAGAGTCTTGATTGGCAACTCCCGCATTCAAATTTGTCATTAAAATATTAATTCACCATCAACAAGAAATTTCTAACTTTCTCACTGCAACACAAATCAGATATGGATATTACCTTAATGATGGCATCCTTATCTCCCACTTTCTCCAATTTTTTTATTTCCGATGTCTCCAAGTTTATTATTATCTGCTTCATTCCTTGTCTAAGTAAACTGCAAGCGAATCTGAAGAATTTATATTTTAAATATCAGCCAGGATTAGACAAGTAAACTTCATGTCACAAAAGTTAAGCCAGAATTTATACCATAGTTTCATACCCTATATTAATTGCAGTCTCCATCTTATCTCCAGTCAAAACCCATATTTTTATTCCTGCTTGGGCAAGCTTGTCAATACATTCAGGTACCTGCCAAGCACAAGAGAATATAAATCAATCCCAAACCCCACTTATGTAAAAAGGTTGAGTATTTTGGTGGCTTTTCTTCATAAGAAGCTTTTCAACCCACCCCTTGTTGGAGTTTGTCCTCGACAGCTGTTGCGCCGAGAAGAATCAAGTCTTTCTCAACCAGCTCTGTGACTTCATCAATCATTGTCTCTCGATCTGCGCTAACAGAATTCTTTGCCTCTTTGATTTTTTCATCAAACTCTTTGTATTCCTTGTCATTGATTTCACGATAAGCGAGTATCAATGTTCTTAAACCTGCATCAGCATACTCATTCACATGTTCCTTGGTTTCATCTTCAAATTCCCTTCCATTTTTCGCAAGCCTTTCAAACATGACACTACATGAAACCAAAAATAAAGAATTAGGAAACAATATCAAGATGGTAAGGTCATCAATTAAAAGGTCATTAGTATTGGTGCTTATGAGGTCTTGGGCTAATAAAAGCAACAAACTTAACTAACCTGTCAGCACCTTTACAGAGTAATAATAGTTTTCCCTCCTCGTTTCTTACAATAACAGACATCCGCTTTCTTGAACTATTAAACTCTAAAACATTCAAAAGGTCATATACCCTGCAAAAGGAAAGTACAGTTACATATATAAATCAAATTGTTAATTATTTTGAAACGACCAAAAAACTAGCATTACACATACAGTTAGTTAGACATGCTTGATCATGTGTAGCATTAGTACCCCGTAAAACATATTGTACCATAGTCACCATGTAATGCACGTTCTGATCTTAACCTTCCTTACATGTATAATCACCGACGATACGGATATCAGGCGGTGTTAAAATCTACCAGGGCTTTTTTAGAGCTTCTGGAGGTTATTTAAAATTTGACATGAGAGTGTTGGGAGGGTGTAAACTTTGCGAAGACCCCTAGTTCATTTTGGTGAAGACTCAAGGAAACGGACTAAAGGTTAGTAAAAGCAAACAAAAAATGCAAGGAAACTTTCGTCAGTGCTGATGAAAGAGGACACCAATGCTCTTGTTGCCTCTTTTTCTTTTTCCTATTAATCATGTTTATGTAAAGTTTCAACTGTGTACTCTGTATCCAACTGATGTTCCTTTTCAGATGTTGATTATAAAAGGATATACACTAATCCGTCCTGATGGTACACTTGCATGCAAGTGGAAGCCAAATAATATGTAGAGTATAATATTTGTTAATGGAAACACTTCATAAAAAATTCTTGATTCACAAACATTAATAGTTACTCACCTTTCAACTTTCTTGTGGGACACAGGATCAAACTCGATCAATGTGACGCTTGTTTGCGTCCTTTTATAAAACTCAAAACCAAGTTCTCTTGCTGCAATGACAAATGCTGCTTCATCTGGTGACTCAGCTTCATATGAGATCTTCTCGGTGACTTCGTCCAGATCAGGAATAGCTGTGTGACATATGGCTAATAAATGCAAGAATTTCTGTATTACTCCTGATTGGGCTTCATTAACCCAGTTCCCATTCATGATCCTTTCATCTTTAAAATTGAATCCTTTGATGTGTGATGCTGTATCAATATTAGCAGAATCCTCGCCATTTAGCAATAATGGAGATCCATTTCTTTTGGCCATAGCCTTCTCAACTTCAGTGACACCATGACCATAAGCTGTCCCTGCCACAGAGCATTTGATGAATTCCATTGAATTGCAAGTCAATGTGCCTGTTTTGTCAGACAGTATTGTGTCAATTTGTCCAAGTTCCTCATTTAAATTTGAGGTACGGGCATGAGCTGGTTTGTCAGTTTCCTCATAGTACATATGAATATCTTGATTGATGAAGATGCTCTGAAGAACTTTGACAATTTCTATTGACACATACAAGGAGATTGGGATCAAGTAATTATACAGCATCAGGGCAGTCAGGAAGTGATAAATTGCGGCCGCTGGAGATCTTTCGGGATCAAAGAATATTTCAGCGTTGTCAGGTCTTAGATACCACCTTTCTCATACGGGTTCGTGGAGATCATCTTTTGTTCTAATCCCAAAGATGATTGATCCAACAAAAGACATCAGGAATAAAGGCCTTGAATAAAATGTATATAATTTTATCCATTTTCTTCTCGATTTTGCTTCTCTTTGAAGGGGGGTCAGTAGAGTTTTGAACAACCTTTGTGTCATGACCAGTGAAGATAACAGCCCCGTAAATGTAGTCTGTATTCCGAAGTTTAGAGTCTCTGAGGAGAATTTGCTGTGGAGAAAGGGGATGTTGTTCCGCTTCAAACTCCATATTTCCAACAAAAGAGTACAAATTTGCATTTGGATCTTCACAAGGGCCTTAAAATCTTGAAAGGTTGTGTCCTCTTGAAAGGACAAACTTACCTCCAATGCTTGCTTTAGTTTTAAATTTGTTTCTCCATCAAGGTTCATGGTCTCAACATAGCAGATTGCATCCTCATAACTTGATGAAAGCAAGAGAAGGTCGGCTGGAAAGAAATCATCCTTCTCCACCTTCACTATATCGCCTACTCTCACATTTTTCCACTCAGTATGGTCAAATACTCCATTTCCTTGATGTACTTTGACCTTTCTGCTGTTCACCTCATCATCCTGAAAAAATTCCATACACGTAAGTATAGTGCCGAGTTGAAATCTTGCTAGAAAAACAGAAACAGACAAACTGTCAGCATTCTTTTTTAATCAGAACACTCAAAACAAATAGTTTCAGGCAGGCAACAGTATCAAAGCTATAATTGTGCTGAAAATGAAAATAACACTAGAAAGTTCAAGCGAGTCCAAGTCCAACATAAACACTAGTTGCAAAATCCCTGATGTGGAATGATAATTTAACACCTTTCCAAATTTTGAACTGATTGTAGTAATCAGATTGAACCTAAAGAAAGGAACTACACATCCTATAGAATTGGAAAATGGCAGAGTTAACTTTCCTTATATCTATACTATCGCGAAATAAACAAAAACAACATTTTAGGCTGGTCTTTGCAGAGAATTTAATGAAGTTCCTTAAATTTTCCTATATTTAATTACATAGTATCATTTTTAAAGCACGATTAAATTAAACAACATTTTGTGCTGTAAACCTAACACAGTTTAATTTGTGTCTTTTGCGCTGTCAATCTACCATAGAATTACACACGTTCTATTATGACCTTATAAGAATTTATTCATGCATTCAGAGCAGAAACTTTACTCAAAGAAACTTTCTTTGAATCTGGTACACTCATTTGTTTTCTGCTAACAATCAACATCCATCAATTTTTCCCAAACAATTCTCAAGTTATCAATCTTACAAAACGAAAGTAGAAAACATCTCTATAACTTAAGCATAAATAATTAGCAATTCGGTAAGAATAGTAACTTTTGGTTAATTTAGGCCATGAACCAGTCCAAATTAGTTATATATATGTTAAAAAGGAAGGCATCATTGAATGGGGATATGATTGATACCTGCTGTTTCCGCCGCCAGTCTTCAATACCTTCTTTCAACATGGTCGCCCCAACCACGATAATCAGAGGTATAATAGCACTTACAGCAGAATAAGGAGCCAATGGTGTGAAGGCCAAGATGCCAACAACAAGGAAGAAAAAATTGGCAACCCTCCTGAACTGTTCAAACAAGGACTTGGGCAAGAAAGTTGCAACGGTATACTTTGTAGACTTAACATAATTGTCTGCATAGTTACTAACCGCAGCCTCAAAGCAACCTGGGTCATTGCAATAAACTAGCCTTGAAAATCCAGGCCCCCCAATTTGGGAATGATCATCCTTCAAACTTTTCTTCCCACAAGTGAATGAGTAGATCTTGCTCAAATTTATCTTTCTCCTTCTACCATCTCTCATTCTCTCTCCAAATAAATTCCCTCAAACTAACCCAAGTCACTAATTAATTCACCAACAAGATAAAAGTTTGTTCCTTTCACTGATAAATGCAGTTCCTCTCTAAGGTAAATTAGACTGAACAAAAACCGAGAAGATTACCAAACCCCAAAATATAAAAAATAAAATAAAAGAATTGACACACCCACCAAATAATAAAATAAATAAATATATCCAAAAAAAATAGAGACCAGAACAGAACCCTAGAAGGGATTTCGAGCCGAACGCTCAAAGTCCCAGTAATTTAAAATGGAAGAAAATAAAACCCAGAAAAGTAATTCACAAAATAGAGGTTGAAGAAGAACTTCACCACAGGAGTCCTGAAGGAAGAGAATCCAGGGAGATATGCCCAAAACACCTAGTCGCAGACAACAAGAAGGGAACAGACAGAGAGATTCAGACAAAACCAAATGTTACACAACCCACGAATATCCAGCTTATAAAATTGTTTAATCTCAAAAAGCTAAAACCTTTTTTTGTTTATCAAACAAACAGAGAGACCCAAGAAATTAAAGAGAGCTAAACAAAATTTATGATTATGGCCAATCAATTTGGTATATATATATATATGGACGATATATACAAAAGAAATGTGGAAAAGATTATGCGAGTATTTGATTTTTTCCTAGGCACAAAACCATTGACCATAGACCTGGATGATAGATCTCTCTTTAACGTACGTACGACTTCAACAATATTGGAGTTGGAACTGTGGAATGGTTTACGCGCATTGGCACGCATGAAATGAAACAAAACTAAATCTTGATGGGAGAGTTTTAGCTAAGTAACAATCATGAAGAAAATAATAAGAGCAATTTTGCGGGAAATTTTCAGGAATGTAGCAAAGTCAGTCTTCTCTTCGCTGTAAGAAGTTTCAATAAACTGACAGAAAAACAATGTTTATTTCTGTGTGTTTCAGTACGTGTATTGTGGGGAGAAAGGAGAAAGATACATTTTTTCGATATTTTTATATGAAGTTTGCCATTTTTAAAATTTATAATAATAATATAAAATATTATTTTTTGTTATAAATTTATCAGTTTTCAACGTATATATATTACCAACTCATTTTTAAAAAAAAAGACTTATTAGTATTAAAAAACGAGCTTTTAATAGTAATAATATAATATTATCAAATTTATCATTATGATTTTATTGTTATATTACACTATTCAATTAACAAATTAATTTTTTTAAAGTATGTATGGGTAAAAAACATATCATTAATATTTAAAAATTCTATAATAAAATTTATGAGACATAAGGAGTATATATACATGGAATTGTTAAATTCAAAATACTTTTTGTTATTTTCATAATAAAAATATCGCTGTAGATATATTACGACGATAAAAATTATTGCTATAAGTTTTATTTTGACGATAAAAATTATTCCTATATATATTGTGTGTAAAATTTAAGACATTCAATAATTATGTGACAATTCAGAGTTCTTCATAAATAAATATTAAGGTTAGCAAATTCAATCAAATTTATGTTATGATAGTGGAGTAGCATTTAGTAAGCGTAATTATCAGCATATATAATCAAAACTACTGCTACTACTACATATTAGTCTCAATCTTATACTTAATTTAAGAAAAAACATTAACAATCATATCTATATCCAAGTTTTAAGTAAATGCATAAGCATATATATATATTTCAACTACGTTAATGTTTTCTCGTATGTATATTACAACTAACTAAATTAATTTAATTTTGGAAGAATGAGAAAGTGAATTAATTTCAGGTGAATAAGTAAAGAATATTTTGAAGAAACGTGATTACTAGCTATTTCTAATAGAAACTCATGAGAAAAGTAAACAAAGAATTTTTATTTTTATTTTTTTGTTCTGGAAGAACATTAAAAAATGGGAAACATACATTTAGTCTTGGAAATTACTCTAAAATTTTATTGCTTCTAGAAGTTTTTGGTCAATGAGTATAAATTTCTGTGTATTCTTTTTACAATGCCAAAATGAAATTAATTGCTAATTTATAACTTTCCTATATGTATGTATACGTATGTATATTAAACATAATGAAACTCAAAACATAGTAATTATATTATATGCTTAATTATTTCCTACATTTTCTGACTTCTGAGCAAGTAAAGTTGTGTATATAAAAGCCTCTCTTTTTAATGTTATAAAAATGATTAATATCAGAATATGTGAAAAATATATATATATATATATATATATATATATATATAATGTAATAAGAAGTTAAAATAAGGAAAAAGACATAAATAGACGTACGAAACAATTTAACTTTTTAAAAGTTAATATTGATCTTATGCACATTCATAAAGACAATCCATTCAATACTCACTCCATAAATTACTTAAAATTTAAATTAAAATAAAAATTATTTTACATTATAATATAATTGATAAATTATACTCTTTCTTTTATAAATTATAATATTATTATTAATTTGATGTTTTGATTGTTAGAACTTTTAAATTTAAATTTTATTATTTAAGGAATCAATATAAGTAATTTATTGGGTATATATTGAAAAAATTAAATTTTTATTTTACAAAATGACCCAATAGCACAGCAGAGTAAGAATAAATATAAAAAAACTATTATCAATGCTCTAAGTGGGCAGGGTAATTCTCAACCTTCTTTTATTAGCTAGATGATCATTTCTAATATTTAATTTTAAAGTAAAACTTTAACTTTAATATTAAAAAAAACCCAACGCCATTACAAGGGTGTCTCGGAGAAATTTAGAGAGGGGTCATCAACTCATCAGCACACCTACCTTGATCTAAAAACAAATCATTTGAATTAACATCATAAAATTTGTCATGTTTCATTATTCTTTTTAAGAACGTTCTTCAATCTGATATCATTCATTCATACAGTATTTTTAATGTTTTTGGATCACATAAGAATTCAAAAATATTTGTAATTGTAAAAACCTATTATTTAGTTATATTAGAGTTGACCGAATTAAATCCTTAAAAATTTATTCAACTTTTTATTGAACTTTAAAAATTTATTGAATTTTGAGAATACTATATTATATTACTTGTGTAAATTTTATAGGAAGGGCCCCGAGAGCGAGCACAACACTATGTATGGTTGGTGGGTCAAGCTCAAATATTAGTAATCTCTATATATGCCCCAGAGACGAGTGGGTACAATACAATCTCCGTCCGTGTCAAGGAAGGTGTACAATTTGATCCTAATTAACTTCATTTAGAATTATTATTTTAAAATATTAATTTGATTATCAACATTTTCTTTCCCATTAAATAACGGCCCATTTTAACATGGATGATTTTGTTTATTTGAAACACCTAAGCTAACATCATTTAATAAAAATCATTGAATTTTTGTTTTTTACTTTTTTTAAAACTACAATATCATTTAGTATTAGTCTAGAATTTAGATCGATATATTATATTATGAGTTTATATATTTGTAGAGATTGAGTTAGTATGAAGTTTATTTTTAGATAAATTGGTCAACTGATCAATAAAATACTAACACACATAAAATTTCATCTGCATGTCACTCTGTAAATCAATCGACTAATTTATCCAAAAATAAACTTGATACTAACCATGTCTCACTTCGACCATGGTTGGGTGCTTCAATAATTCATCCATCCATCTTATAAAAACTAAAGAACAACTTGCTGCATGGGGCATGGGGCATGGGGCATGGGGACACGGAGGCGGGTGGAAAAAGAAGTTAGAAAGCTGCCTGCCAATAGATTCAAAATTGTGACATTCTTCTACCAATCAAAACTAAGAAACCATTTACATATTAAAATTAAGTAAGTAACAAACGGAAACTAGCAAGCAAGCCCACATCCACCCAGAAATCACTTATGTTATTACTTTTCTATTTCATTAGCCATGAATTGTGTTTAAGATCAATGAATAATAAGGATTAATTACACCAATTTACCATTTTTTTTTTCATTTCAGGCCCAATTGCATTTTCTTAATTTCGATCCCAAATGATTCGACCCATCTAAAATACTAGGCTTAAATATCTTACTACATTAAAAAAAGAAGAAAAATTATTGGGCTGACAAAGAGGACATACCGCTCAGCCCATTCTTACGCTATATTGGGCAGGCCCGGAAGGGGATTAATGTAAGAGAAATATTTCCTAAAAATAGTTGCTTTTTCTTCTTCTTCATTTTAGTACTAGTTAGTTCTATTTTCTAACCAAAAAAGAAAAAAATAAATAAAAATAAAATCTTCAATCTCTCACTTCAGCAATCCGATCTGCGACACCAACCCAGATGGATTTCATCAGAGTTTCAGCTACACTAATCCAATAAACCCTCCAAAACCCACTTTTCTTATCGAGGTAAGACTCTCCCTCCCTCACTCTAACGCAAGAAGAAATGCACAACAATTACTATGTTAGTTCAACTGTATCACTTAGGTGTAGAGGGTCTCTTTCATTTTCATTTAATGATTACCCTTGCTTCTTGGATGATAGATGTGTTGATAGGAGCCCCGTTTTATTCCCACCTTCAGCCTGTTGTGCTTGCTCTGATAATAATTTTTCATATAGAGGGCCCATAAACCCTATCTTTTTATGTGGGTGGAGGCAATCTACCTTAATTCAGTGGTCATCTGGTAGGAGGTTAATCTTGGATGGTGTAAATCAGTGTTATTCTCGGCTGCCGGTTTGTGATGCCAATAGGAAATGTATTTATGGAAAATCTTACACTTTTAAGGAGACGAGTATTATTGGAAGAAGAGGGAAATGGAGAAAAAATGGAAGATATGGATGCAATGTGGATGATGCTGAGATTATACTTGGCTTGTTGACTGAGGAAGAGGGTGAGGAGTGTTTTGGTGTTAGACAGAGAATCGGTGATAGAGATAGAAATGTTTGGAGGGTGCAGTTGGAGAAGAGAGAGAAGAATAGTGGTGATTCTTCTTTTAAGAGTAAAAAGAAAGCTGTGGAATCATGTGCTTTGGAGAGTACTTCGAAGCGTGAGTATGAATATGTCAAATTTCAGTCTACTGAGGAGGATAGTAGACTGAATGAAGATAGTATGGAAATATTTTCAAGAGGTGAGAGTTGTAGGGCGAGAAGTGAAGGTTTGAGCTGTCCATCTTATCATTCGTTCTCTTTTTCGGGTAAATTTGGGAGTGATAGCAAAATTCAGGCCAAGCGTGATGGATTCACGGGAGATTCATCAAATGGGTATGAGAGGGATCATAGAGAAAGTAGATATGATGGGGAAGTCTCAGAGGAGGTTGATAGGCACAGGAGTTATGTTGAGGAACAAGGGGTTGTCTTGAGAAATGAAAATACTGTGAAAGGGTTGCATGCAACATCAAGTGGCATTGACTATGATTTGAGAAAAAGGTCAGAGAAGAAGCTTAATGAAGAATTGACTGAACAAACTGAGTCTTGGAAGGAATCATCAGAAAAGCACTCAAGATTATCAGATGTCCGTGCAAGTGGTTATGCAAAATCTTCTAGCTCCCACAAGCAATATGATGATAGAAAAGAAAAGTCAAGTTTGGCTGTGAATATTGATGAGGCAATGAGGCAGCAACATAGACAAGCAGTTCAACGAATCAGTGGACAATCTGAATCAAGGTTAAAGTATAAACAATTCACAGAGATGACAGAGATCCATGACAGTGCTGTTGAAACAACTTCCAGCTCCCAAAAGCAGTACAGAGGCAGGGAAGAAAACATACTTGGATCTTCGATTTTCGTTCAGGAAACAGCAAGGGAAAGGCTTAAAACTGATGGCCTTGTTACTAGAGAAGAAAAACATAGGAGGAATTCCCAGCAACTTGCTAAATCATTAGAAATTCGAGAAATTGATAATAGTGAGACCTCCATTTCACATAGACTGTCTGACACCAGAATGAAGAACCAGGAAGGTGATGCAACTATGGTTCCGAGGTTGGTTGATGATTCAGTAGAGCAACACTACCAAGCAGGTCATGGGGTCAACATGCAAATGAGCTCAAGAGGAGAATTTCAACAACTTATGGGAATATCAAATACCCAAAACATTAATAATCAGAACACATTCATTTCACAGAGGAAATCTGAGGTGATGAATTTTCACGAGGACATATCAGAAGAGGCACCTATTTCACACTCATCATTAAAACTAGACTCCCAATCTATGGTGCATCAAGTTGGGGTGAATAAGGAGAATAAGGCAATCTCAAATGCGACAGTTAGAGCTCAACTGCGTGTTGACCCAATCAGTGGGCTTGGAACATATGATTTTCGTAGTGAAGGTATAGAGAGTGGCTCTAGTGCGTTACATGTGCCTACATTAGAGGGTTCTCCAACTTTGCAGCATGAAATCTATGGCGCAACTGGGAGTGAGACTCATGGGGGTTCTGTAAATTCTTTCTCCCATGAAGATGCAATCGATCCGGCTGCTAAATTACAAAAATCCTCCATGCATTTTGTTGGTGAGTTTGTTGAGAAGGTAAGGCATGAAGCTTCCACTTCTGAAGTCCAGAAGGAGATGAGAACATACAACACAAAGTTGGTGCATGAGGGTGACCCACATGAACAAAAAGGGCGTGGCCAATATAGTTCTGGAGATTCTGAAAAGAAGGATCATGACTCGAGGCGTTCTTCTCGGGGATCTGGAACGAAGGGTCCTCCTGATGAAATGTGGGATGTGACAGATCCATCTATCCAGGAATCTCTGAAGACAGAAATACCAGAGGCCACTTCTACAACTGGGAATGGAGCTGTTGAGGGAACTGGCAGGTCCTTGTGGAGTGTCATCTCAGATATAGTTCGACTGCGGTGGGCTTCACGTTCTGAATCCAATAATTCAAGGTCAGGTGGAAAGCAGTCACCAAATCAGTCTACAAGCAGTGAGGCATGGTTTTCTGGTCATGAACCAGATGAAAACAATGATGAGAATATGAAACAGGGAAGCGACATCATGCTACAAAAGTCCTCTTCTGTTGACCAGAAACAGCGTGGAGAGATTCTTGGTCAAAGTCAAGGAGAAGCGTCCAACTCGAAGAGATCAAAGGATAAAATAAAGCATGCAGATTTAGGTCCACCACCCCCTTCAAATATCGAGAGTGGCTCAGCACCCAAAGGCATTTTGTCGCCTGCCGTTGAAGAAGTTGGTGCAAAGCATTATGAAGGTACTTCTTCTGGCACTGTCATAGCAGAATCATTAACTCCATTGCCCACTATACGCATGAGAAGGTCTCATCCTATTGTACAAGAAATTTCAGAAGCTGGCAAAACTGATGCATCTTGCAGTGGTACAGTGGTTCCGATCGAGAAACCAGTTTCTAGTAGTTTGACTAAAGTATCAGGAGCTGGGGGTAAGATTGGAGAACTGAAGCAAATGAAACTTCAACGGAGCAAACAAGTACTGAAAGATAGATTTGATGAATGGGAAGATGCATACACATTTGAAACTGAGCAGCGAAAAAATGATGAAATGTTTATGAGGGAAGCACTGTTGGAAGCCAAAAAAGCTGCTGACATATGGGAGGTGCCTGTTGGGGCTGTACTGGTACAACATGGAAAAATAATTGCCCGTGGTTACAATCTGTAAGTTGTAGTGGATTATTTATTATTTTCTGTTTTGTTAGTTCAGTTGGATTCCTTTGCTTGGATTAATTGTATGTATCTCTATTTCAGAGTGGAAGAGTTACGGGACTCCACTGCCCATGCTGAGATGATTTGTATCCGGGAGGCTTCAAACATACTTCAATCGTGGAGGCTTTCGGTAATGTTTTGATTCATTTGAAAACTAGTTACAAGACTACTGAAAGTAACTGTATTTATTGTTTGACAAGTAATATTTTTAAAAATTCACCAAGGTAATTGTATTGTTAATGATTGATATTAGTGTTTAGCCCTTTGTTCACCTCAATGAAATTGCATTTGATTTCGTAATGCGTATGATTGTTCCCTGATAACCTAACATTCACATTGCCTCTTCTTCAGGAGACTACACTTTATGTAACACTTGAACCGTGTCCTATGTGTGCTGGAGCAATACTTCAAGCTAGAATTGACACCATTGTTTGGGGAGCTCCAAATAAGCTCCTAGGAGCTGATGGCAGCTGGATTAGGTATGCAATCAAATGATTCTTGTTATTTACAAATAATTTTTTTAAAACAAATCAAATTGGGTCATAACATTTGCTTAAAACAGGATTTCAAAGCACCCTTCTCCTTTTCTTGTATAAGCAAATGATCTAGAATTCATCTATATACTTTGAACAAGGATAGCTAGTCACGTATTTATAAGTTAAGTTATGAATTTATTTTCCATAATATCAAAAGATCTCGAGTTGGTTTGTTATATAGCCTGATGGCTGAACTGAACAAAAAATTCTTATATAAAAAAAGAGAATGAAACATAGGAGGTCAAAGAGTTTAAGATATGCTTCTATGCCTTCTCTGTTTGACTGTTGAAACATTTTTAGAACAAATTATTCTGAAACCGAGCTGCTTATTGCCACGATAAGAAGTATATAGTTTGGAAGCAATTGGTTTAGAGGTGCAAGTGAGGCTGTGTGGCTACTTTGAAGTGAAATTGAATCCTTTTGCTTTCTGCTGCGTTATGACTGACATTATCAAAACTAGTTTCTTGACCAAAACTTTCTTTAACTTCATACGATAACTTTTGTATTTAGTCTCGGTGATATTTCACTCTTTTCTGTTATTAAAACCACCTAATATTAACATGTAATTAACATTTGTAGGCTTTTCCCCAATGGGGGTGAAGGACAAAGTAGCTTGGAATCGACAGACAAGCCATCAGCTCCAGTTCACCCATTTCACCCAAATGTTAAAATTCGACGAGGGGTATTGACATCAGAATGTGCAGATGTTATGCAACAGTTCTTCCAACTAAGGAGAAGGAAGAAGGACAAGAAGCCAGACCCACCAACACCATCTTCATGTCTTCCTATTTCGAGCCATCCTTCCAAATTTCTCAACAAGATGCACGATGCCTTGAACATCATGTTCTGTTTGTAAATAGGTCATTGTAAGATTGTATTTATTTATTAGTTCTACCATCCACTGTATCAAGTTTAAGAGTATTCTTATGGATCCCTTTGTAACCATTCCACTAGTCTATAAAATCTAATGGCATAAGATTTCATATAAACTATTTAAATTTATCTGTCTGAATCAGAATCATAGTCGTCATTATTTAGGCATTGTGTCTGTGAGCTAATCTTGATTTTCATTCCAAGTGAATTTCATGGACGCGTATGAAAAGTTGTACCATGTTCTTCTTTTGTAATATGAACTTGTAAGAAAGGGGAGCTGCATTTATTCTGCATTAGCTATCAGTTGTTGGGTGTCTTAGTAATTTGCCAGAATAAAGCAAGGGTAGAGTAGGAAATGTCTTTAATTTCTGATTTATGGTCATGCTTTCAGCATGATGTAGCTTGTGCCATTAACATGCTCATCTGTTATTCATTTTCTGTTGGATTTCAGATTTGAGGTAAGAGTATTTATTTGAGATTTGTGATGTAAAGAGGTATGAATGAAATGAATATACTTTCTTCTTCCCCAATTAACTCTATTCCTTATCTATTTCTCTCCTAATTCTCCCTATCTATCTTCTTCTTCTCATTTTCGCATCCTCGAACTTCCTTTCATTTTACGATTCTTGAGTTTAGGAATTAAGCTGTTAAGGAGCTTCTTCCTTACAATTGGTATCAAAGCTACCGATTCTGCAGTTATGGCCACCAAAAATCAAAGACTAAGTAACTTGGAGACCGGGTTTGAGAGCATAGCAATAACATACAAAGAAATTGAGGATTGATTGCAGGAGTCCGTTACTACCATAGATCAAGGATAGATGTGAAGTTGGAGTCTGCTAATGAAAAGGTTGAATCACTCTTAGCTGCACAAAAGGAATCCAATATTCATTACAGAGAAGGTATTTCTGATGTCAACACTGGATCTATCTTAGGGCCTTATGATGGAAAATTCAAATCTGATGGTTTTGAAAGTATTTTTAAGACCATAAAATTTGAATTCCCAAAATTCGATGGTCAGAATCCTAGGGCTTGGATTAGAAGGTGTAATAAGTCGTTCTCACACCATATGGTTCTGAAGCTCGGAAGGTGTACTTGACAACCATAAATATGGAGGTGAAATGAGTTGTGGTATCTTTGGGTTTTGTCGGGAGGACCGGGGAGTTGAGTTGGGAAAAATTGACAGAGGAAGTCATTGCGAGATTGGTTCGAGGCTAATGAAAATCCTATTGGAGAATTGAAGAAGCTGCAACAAATGGGGATTTGTGGATGAATCTGAGAAGGAGATTTGAGGAGCTAAAGGGTGGGTCTAGCTAGAAATCCATCCCTCAATGAGGAGTTTTTATGGATTGTTTTATGGGTGGCTTGAAATTGGAAATCCAACTAGGGGTGCAGGAACTTAAACCTGGAAATTTAAAGGAAATGATAAGATTGGCTAGGGTGGAGGAGGCCAAGTTAGAAGCATGGCTTAAGAGGAGTAGGATGGTCAGCAAATCTGGGGGAAGTGCTGTTCAAAATATGGTGATACCGGCTTTCTCAAGCAAGCCAATGGAAAGGAACAGTGAGGAAGCTATCGGGGCTCTACCTATCAGAGGCCTTACCAGAGAACAAATCAATGAAAAAAGGAGATTGAGGTTGTGTTTTTCATGTGATGAGCCCTTTACTCCAGGGCATGTCTGCAAGAAACCCAAGTTGTTCATGATGCTGCCATCGGAAGGTATGGAGAAGGATCACCACGATTATGGGGATGAGAATAATGAGGAGGATTTAAATGGTGAATGTGAAGAAAGCGAGGAAGCCCCGAATAACACTGCATGTACCTTTATGCAGTCACGATCTTAATAATACCATTAGATTCTTTGGGTATGGCTCATGGAGAATTCTTAAGGATCTTTGGTGGATAGTGGGAGTACCAACAATTTCATGGATCCTCAAGTCGCTAAGAAGATTAGAGTTGTGATTAAGGATGCTAATCCTCTTAATGTTATTGTGGCAGATGGGTTTAAGGTTTCTAACTATCAAGCTTGCCCAAAGGTATCATAGTGCATGCGAGGAGAAGAGTTCGGATAGACTTTAGAGTTACGCCTTACAGGAGGTATAGATGCGATTTTAGGAGTCCAATGGCTTCGACTCTTTAATCCTGTTACTTTTGACTTTCATGAGTTACAGCTGACTTTAATGCATGAAGGAAGGACCATTGTGTTACAGGGGGAATCAGATCAGGTATCTCCTACCATTCAAATGATAGATTCTGGGGAGTTAAAGCATGTTCTAAATTCTGCAACCCATGGATATTTTGGATACCTTTTTGGGGCATGTCAAGGGGATAATGAGGACCAGTTAACACAGCAGGAGATCAGCAGTGGCTTACATGGGGACTCAAACCTCACAGAGGTTAAGGAGGATGAGCAGATAGAGAAGATTTTGCAGCAATTTGCTTTAGTATTCCAAGAACCTCAGGAGTTACCTCCATTCAGAACTCAAGATCATCACATCAAGCTCAAAGAAGGGAGTCAACCAATGAATATCAGGCCCTATAGATACCCCTATGTATAAAAAGAAGAGATTGAAAAAATTGTCAAAGAGATGCTAAGCAATGGTATCATTCGGGCAAGTAACAGTCCTTATGCCTTTCCTGTGTTATTGGTAAAAAAACATGATGGCACGTGGAGAATGTGTGTCGATTATAGGGCTTTAAGCGGTCTGTTGTTATTAAAGATAAGTTCCCAATTCTGCTTATAGATGAGCTTTAGATGAACTTCATGGGTCTGGCGGTTTTCTAAGTTGGACTTAAGGTCGGGGATATCACCAAATAAGGGTTAATCCTGTGACATTCCTAAAACAGCCTTTAGAACCCACTTTGGTCATTTTGAATTTTTGGTGATGCCTTTTGGGCTCACCAATGCACCTGCCACATTCTAGTCCCTAATGAATGATGTATTCCAGCCTTACTTAAGGAATTTTGTGTTGGTTTTTTTTTTTGATGATATCCTAATCTATAGCAAGACCTATAAGGAACATTTGAAGCAGTTAAAAATGGTACTCCAGTTGTTACAAAACCATTGTTTGTTTGCCAAAAAAAGTAAGTGTGAGTTTGGTACGCAGCAGATTCATTACTTGGGCCATGTCATTAATCCGGATGGGGTGTCTACAGACCAAGATAAGATTGAATGTATGTTAAAATGGCCTACTCCTACAACCATTAAAGGACTGAGAGGATTTCTGGGACTTACTGGGTATTAAAGGAGATTCATCAGAAATTATGGGGTCATGAGCAGACCACTTACAGATCTCTTGAAGAAAGGGAATTTTGGATGGAATGATCAAGCTGCACATGCTTTTCAGCAACTCAAGCAAGCTATGTCCCAGGCTCCTGTATTAGCTATGCCTAATTTTGAAGAACCTTTTGTGCTAGAAACAGATGCATCGTATGGGGGTATTGGGGCAGTCCTTATGCAACAGAACAGACCAATAGCCTTTCTCAGTAAGGCCATTCCCTCTAAACATCTAGGGTATTCTACTTATGAAAAAGAACTCATGGCAGTGGTGTTTGCAGCCAATAAATGGAGACATTACCTGTTAGGAAATAAAGTCCTAATCAAAACAGATCATCACAGCTTAAGGTATCTTCTGGATCAAAGGATAACAACCACTAACCAGCAGAAATGGATCACAAAACTTATGGGATTAGATTATGAAATTTCTTACAAGAAGGGGAAGGAAAATGTTGTTGCAGATAGTTTATCTAGAAAGATGGAATCTTTGAAGGGTTCATTCAAGAATCATTTGGTTTGCAAAGAGTTTCTACTACATCCTTAGAAGGCTGCTATATGTTAACTACAACAATTCCATCATGGATAGCTGAAATAGCTCAAACTTGGGAAAAAGATGATGGTTTAAGGGAGATCATCCTTCAATTACAACTCAAGGATGATGCTCTTCCAGGATATACTTTCCAACATGGCAGGCTTAAATTTTAAGGCAAAATAGTAGTGGGTCCAGATGATGATCTAAGAAGGAAATTTCTGACAGAATTCCACACTTCTCCTATTGGAGGACACTCTGGAATAAGAGGGACTTTTGAGAGGATTCACAGCTTCCTTTGGTGGCCAACACTCAGACATGATGTTACTACATTTGTTAGGGAGTGTGATGTGTGTCAACAACAGAAACATGAAACATTAGCTTCCCCCGGTCTGTTGCAGCCCCTACCCGTACCTGAGACACCATGGGCTGATATATCTATGGATTTCATTGAGGCACTCCCCATATCAGAAGGCAATACGGTGATATGGGTAGTGGTGGACAGATTAACTAAATATGGGCATTTTGTGGCACTCAAACACCCTTTTTCTGCTTCTCAGTTGGCCCAAGTTTTTATCTCACACATTTACAAACTACATGGTTTACCTGCTACCATAGTATCTGATAGAGATAGGGTGTTTGTTAGTTTGTTTTGGCAGTCACTTTTCAGGATAGTGGGGACTAAGTTACAGATGAGTACATCCTATCACCCTCAGTCCGATGGCCAAACTGAGAGGGTGAATCAAGTATTAGAATGTTATCTCGGTGCCTGGTTGGACAAAATCCACACAATTGGGTCTCTTGGCTTCCTCCTGGTGAAGCTTTGATACAATACCCATTTTCACTTTGGATTGAAGGCCACACCCTTTGAGATGCTATATGGATATAAACCCCACACCTAAATTTCCATCGGTTTGGGAAAGTCATGACCCTATTACCAAAAAGTTCACGTCGAAGATAGAGCCCAATTCTTTGAGGCCGATGAAGCGACATTTGGATGAAGCCCAAGCAAGGATAAAACACTATGCGAGATAAGCACGAGCAGAAAGAGTCTTTGTGCTCGGGATATGGTTTATCTTAAGGTTAGAACCATACTGATGACTTTCCTTATCGGGATTGAATCAAGGGAAATTCTTGCGCCCAATACTATGGTCCTTTTTTCGGTGGAAAGCAAAGTAGGGCGATAGCTTACAAATTGCGATTGCCAACTTATGCCAAAGTTCATCCAGTTTTTCATGTTTCCTTACTTAAGAAGAAGGTGGGCCAAGACAGACTACTTCTCCTTCTTTACCACCTTTGGACTCACTTGGACAATTTACGGTGGAACCGGTGGTACATTCTTGATGGAAGAATGGTGAAAAAAAAAAAAATGTGAGGGTGGAGGTATTGGTACAATGGACGAACACTTTACCCAGTGAAGCTTCTTGGGAAGACTGGGATGAATTGGTCAAGAAATTTCCTAATTTCAAACCTTGAGGACAAGGTTTATGTGAAGGGGGAGGGATTGTAAGAAAGGGGAGCTGCATTTATTCTGCATTAGCTATCAGTTGTTGGGTGTCTTAGTAATTTGCCAGAATAAAGCAAGGGTAGAGTAGGAAATGTCTTTAATTTCTGATTTATGGTCATGTTTTCAGCATGATGTAGCTTGTGCCATTCACATGCTCATCTGTTATTCATTTTCTGTTGGATTCGTAGCTGAGGTAAGAGTATTTAGCTGAGATTTGTGATGTAAAGAGGTGCGAATGA
This sequence comes from Panax ginseng, assembly GCA_020205605.1. Lineage (NCBI taxonomy): Eukaryota > Viridiplantae > Streptophyta > Magnoliopsida > Apiales > Araliaceae > Panax > Panax ginseng. The sequence continues at coordinate 137,617,365 of CM035135.1, read as the reverse complement.
AATGAATATACTTTCTTCTTCCCCAATTAACTCTATTCCTTATCTATTTCTCTCCTAATTCTCCCTATCTATCTTCTTCTTCTCATTTCTGTCTGAACTTCCTTTCATTTCTGAATACTGAGTTTGGGAATTAAACTGTTAAGGAGCTTCTTCCTTACAGAACTATGTCTGACCTGATTAGCTGCCAACTATAATATTTGTGCGCTGTTAATTTATAATTATGAGAAACCCATGCCTTGATACTTCTAGGGCCAACTCTGAATTACATGTTGAAGCAAGAAATGGCTTAAGCCAAGCATTTCTTAAACTATGATTCATCTAATTTTTGGTTGGAATTTTCAGTGTTTGGGTTGTTCTTCCAATTTCTAGATCTGATTGGGATGGCATACCAACATTTAGGTCTTCTGTTAAAATCAAAAGTTGAGGAAGTTGGATAGTGTTAGCATTACCTGGTACCAATTACCATAAATCTTTCACGAATGCTGGTCAATTAAGTCTCGAAACCCCATCATGATCATTAACTTTCCATTTATCGTCCACCTTTGCTGTTGTGTTGCCATTTCATTTGAAAAGTAGTACCCCTTTATTTTTCTTAATTTTCATTTTTGGTGATTAGATGTACCAATCACTGAAAACTACGTTTCTCCCTCAACATTTCACCAAACTCCTCTAGCTTCTACAACCCCCCCCCCCCCCCCCCTCCCTCTTTCTTCTATTTTTTTATAAACACAACTCTTCCAAGCAATTTCCCCATCAACAAATGGCTTCACCTTTATGGGTTCGAATATTTACCTGCCTTGCCCTTCTGCTAGCCATTGCTGATGCACAAGCGCCTTCTGCTTCACCTTCTACCACGCCAAATACAGTACCACCTCCATCTACCATACCAACTGCAGCGACACCACCACCCCCAGTAGTAGTATCAACTCCTCCTGCAACCACACCTGTATCATCACCATCACCTAAAATAACTCCGTCTTCAAGCCCAACTGTTTCACCCCCTCAAATCTCACCACCTGTCTCAACTCCATCCCAAGAACCAGCATTGCCACCACCACCACCGGTACTGCCACCTGCTTTACCTCCACCAAAGATATCCCCAGCACCAATCCAGCCGCCACCAGCACCTGCCCCAGCAAAGGCAACACCTGTGCCAGCCCCTGCTAAGGTAGCACCAGTACCGTCACCAACAAAGGCACCACCTGCACCAGCCCCAACACCAGTAGTCGAGTCCCCAACCCCACCACCAACATTAGTACCCTCACCTGCACCAGCTCCAGGCAAGCACAAGAAGAAGCACAAGCACAAGCACACGAGACATCATGCACCAGCACCAGCACCAGCACCAACTGTTAAGAGCCCTCCGGCGCCGCCTACAGTTGCAGATTCTGAGGAAACATCACCGGCACCATCACCAACTCTGGATTTGGTAATGTGACTGCTGATTTCCAGTTCTAACTTAACTGCTTTCTGATTGGACCATATTCTAGTGCATACGGAATATATAAATATTTTAAATTGCTATAGTCACTGATTTTCCTATTATTTGATCACAGAGTGGAGGAACAGCACTTCTGCAGCAAGCAGAGAGTCTTGGAATGTGGGTGAGTACTGCATTGGCCGCTGCCATTCTGCTGGCTTTTAAAAGGCTATAACTTCTGAAAGTCGGATATAATATGCTAGCTATGGGTTTAGAGCATACACAGATTATTTATTTTACCATGAGATCAATTCAATTGTTTTGAGGTAAAAAGAAGAATAAACAGAAGATAGTAATATTTTGTATACCAAATCTTGCATTGTCACAAATAATCAGGGTACACCTTTACAAACTATATTTGCACTGTCACAAATAAGATAGTAATTTGTTTTATATGAGAATGAACTCCAGGTATAATTTACCTGAATTATTAGATACAATAGATAATCATGTTCATTCAGGTAATCAATGCATACTTCAACCGTCTCATTTCATTGATTGTCAAAAAAAAAAAAAAAAGAATTAATGAGTTATTAACGCAAAAGGCAATCACTTTTACTGAAATTGTTGTACAAACTTTTGTATACAAGTATGAATGGATTATTTTCCTCGACTGAAGTAGGCTAACAATGACAGGGAAGTTGATGTATTATAGAATTTTGTTACATCGACTTGGTAAGTGACAATTAGGGTCTTTTTTGGTAAAAATAAAAATAAATAAAAATACTATTCTGTAAGCAACTGTTGCCAGTGGGCATCATTAATTAATCTTCTTCATCGACTTGATGAAAAGGAAGCGGTACTGTTTTAACTGCCCTGAATTTGCCAACATTATTTAGATGCTCATTCTCCAATCTGCAGGACCATTCAAACAAAATGTATATTAGGATTATTATTCTGTAAATATCCTCGAGACTTGGAAACCCTATTATACCTGTAAAAATTCCACTGTCCTCGCCTAATGACTTCAAGAGCTGCTAAAAATAGGCCCGTTATTCTGTAATCAATGCTGCCAAAATTGTAGTGAAGTACAGTTTGTAACCAAGCTAGCCTGAGTACAAGGTTCAATCCCTGAAAGAGGCACCATGTAATTTGTTGTTCATTCAACTAATCATTTTTGAGTTCCGCACAGCTTTATTCAACATTTATGTTAAACTCAGTGCAGCAATCAAACGTAGTGGAGAGGGGGGAAAAAAGAGAACAAATTAGACTGTTATACCATAGAGAAGAAGTAAATGAACTTTTGACGAAGCATTAATTCATTTCTTAACCAGGGGTTCTTGGAATGCTTCTGTAGTAAACCCCAATCTTTTACAAAGTCCCAGTACAATTGATACACAGTTGCAGCACTCGACATGACCACAACTAGACAAAGCCATCCGATGTTCCTTTCTTTCTCATACGCCACTTTTGCTCCTGCAGCCAACATTGCAGACACATATTTGCCAAGATTCACAAGGTGACTACTTTGTCCTTCATCAAACCACCTCCTAGCACACTACAATGCCCAATTCAAAAATATATTATCAGAATGTTTTCTTTGGGAAATATACCCGTTTTAAAGTTCAATATCACAAGCTTAACCTGCATAGCCCGCCAGTAATAAGGAAGGAATGACATTGCATAAGCAAGATCTCTGTATTTTTTAGTCCTCGTGCAATATAAATAGTCCTGACTTTTGTAACTTCCTGTAATATAGTAGCACGCAACATACTCGAGGTTTCTGAGCATCGGCACCTGTTTCACACACCGCGTTTTAAAATGATCAGTTCCATCACTAATTTCAAAAAAAAACAAAAAAACTTAGGCCTACAAAGTGCACTATAGTAGTGTGGGAGATTACCTGGCTACATAGTTGATCAGCCATGAAGAAGTCCAGCATGACAACCTGCAAATCCAACTACGAAATTAATCAGTAAATTATTTGATATCTATAATGTATTCACATACTGATATGTATGTTTATCTATAAAATACACAAATGAAATTAATGTTACCTTGTATAGAGGGGATAGAACAATATTCCGTAGTACACGAAGTAAGCGATAGCGGCTTGATTTGTAGACAATGTTGATGGGGCACACAAGCAGTAGAAGAGAAATCTGTATGCATTGAAAGAGGTAAGAACATTATCCAACACTGAATAATAAAGCTGTTTGATATTTTCGTTTGTCAAGATGTTGTAAACTCAAAAAATTACCAATAGCAGAAGACCAGGTATTATTTGGATTTGAGTATAGGAATAGCCCTTTGCCATAAGCGAGATATGAATGAACAAGACGCCAACTACAGCAGTCATTGACATGGTACAGATCAAGAACACATCTCTGTATTTAAGCTCTTTTGTAGTGGACAGTTCAAAGATGAAGCTGTAATTTATTCGGGTCTTCTTCCACAAGAAAATGTTGCATCCATACAAGAATAAGTGTAGAAATAACAGGCTGAACATGCTGCAAAATATTTCACATTTTTGTTCGTATTCATGGTTAGTAAAACATGCATGTAGCCAAAATTCTTAATTATTATGTAGTATTATATTTTGAAGGCGATATTAGTCGTATTGGAATGAGTGTCCTTGCCTAAGAACAGGGTAAACCGTTTCCATGTAGACTGCATCTGACTGAGGTCTGTACGTCCCTGCAATATGAGCCATAATGCCATAGCCAACGAAAAACGCCACGAAGCACCCGGTAAATAATCCTGTGAAAGGATGATTAAGTTTAATTATAAACAAAAATGAGTTCTAATATACTAGTCCAAAACATGGCCAACATGGGGCACTTTTTTTTGTTGTTTTGTTTTTGGGTTTGTGTGTGATTGTGTGGTGTGGGGGGGGGTTAGCGGTTTTAGCTAGTACCACCATAAGGAAGCTCTGTGTTTTGGTGTTAATGGTTTTTCTAAGGTTCAATTTATGACTTTCATCTTGGTTAAATTTAATATGACCTATCGCATGATAATGGCCTACCTCTCTTCTTTAACATCCACTTCTAAATTGTGGACCATTTTTTTGACCCTTGGATGCATAATGTAGAATCTGGTGGTCTAATGGACCCTGGATAATTAGTCCAATAATATTATGTCATATGGTTATAAGCATAGGAAATTGATAAATCTCCACTAAAGATATGGTGCAAAAAGAAACCAATTTTATAAGTTTATCTTTTATGTAAAGGAGAGATTAGACTATATGAAAACTGTTGTAAGATTTGTTAGTCAAATAGGATTAAATATTGCAAAATCTATCCAAGCAAATCAAGAGTGCTTGTGGAAAACAGCTACATTCATTTTGAAGAAACTTACCAATGAAAAATGTGACGGCATGCGATTCCTTACGTTGAGTTGGTTTAAGGTATTTCATGGCCTTCCTTTTATCATCTTCAGCAAAGTGTTTCACAAAAATTTCCTCAACTTCATCCGCTAACTTCAGAACCTGTAATTTGATGAAACTAATTTACAAGTCTAATCTAAATGTACTTCAAATGTAATGTTAGACAAGCATATCTCAACTTGATCCATGCAAATCTAAGGTCATTTAATTTCTTGTTTGGATATGTAATTTGAGGCTGTCCAAGAATAATCTGACGATGCCATGATGGGATACCCAGTACCCCACATCCAATCATCTTTCAATCAAAACATGCATCATGTAATTTTGTTCCACTAGTGGTGATTTATTTACCTTGTCTGAGCTGTTAAAGTAAGAGCTCTCAACCACTTTCAAATAAATGGGAAGAACTTGTTTGTTTGTGACCTGAGGAAATAAAAAACCCATCAAAGTTGAAAGATGATTTTTACCAATAGGGAAAAAGAAAAGAAAAGGAAGAAGTTGGCAACACTAAAAAAGTTATCATATTGCTTAGTGCTTACTTTGTCAAATTTCTTCAAAATCTTCACAAAAGCAAGCATGTTCAAATTCCTGAACACCGTGATTAAAACAGACCATGTAACCTTTCTCTTAAATAATGGGCACGAATTTATGTTCAAAAAAGTAATTGTGCTGATGAAAATTATACCTGTAAGTTTTGAGATAGCCTAGACCTTTATAGAGCTCAATGAAAGCACCTCTAATCATTTTTTCAGCATGGTGTAGCTTTGTTTTGTTGATCTTCACCTTTCTTCCTTCCATGCCACTCTTTTTGGAGGACTGCTTGATTAAATCATCCCAAAGTAAATACGAGAATGCACGAGTTGGATTTGTGAGAGGAATGTGTATTCTCAAGTTTTTTCCTTGGTAATTAAATATACGACCCGAGGGAGTTCTCAAATTTGAATCTGTCTTTTTCATTCTCATTGATTTTCCAGTCTCATCTAATTTTGGAGAGTCGCTGAATTGCAAATCATTCTGGTCAAATTGATCATCTGTTGCATTATCCTGCCCCTGTTCTTGCTCTGTTATGTTCCTTGGGGCCTCTTCATCTGTGGCCAAAAAGGAAAAACACATTTTACTGAAACGTTGACATGCTTAGCAAAAATGAACTCTTCCTAATATATATAGTACTGCATTAAGCAAATAAGAAAATATGGTGCATCGACAGAAATAATATATGTCATGGAAAAAGAATTAAGCTATGTACCACAAGAAATGGTGCCTGAAATGGAGTCATCTTCCTTGGATTCATGGGAAGAAACTCCATTTGCACGTTGTAATTTGAGCGCGTTTCTGAGCTCAAGGAGAATATCCATTTGTTTCCTCAACGACTCCCCTCTCTCAAGGAACTCTTTCTCTTTAGTTCTGAAAAACCGGTTCACTTTGTTAAGTTGAAGGTCCAAACATGCGAAAAACTCTACAGCTGCATCAGTATCATCAAACTGCTCTAGCAATTCAGTCTCGTACATGTCTCCTTTACTAGCCGATGATTCGAGTTTCTTGTGAACCTGATAATCAACACCATATATAAATAAATAAATTATAAGCCTCAGCACGTTAAAGGTCATATATATATATATATATATATATATATATATATATATATATATATATAATTAAAGCATGTACGTACGTAAACATAGTCGGTCAGAGGTAGGGATAAAGAAAGTACGTACTTGAATTATCCCATGCTCTCTATGTTGATTGCCAAATAAAGAGAGCTTTCTTATTGAGGAAAAGAGGGTGTTGCTTAAAGAGCTCTCATGCTGCTTGGTGGGTGCATTTTTGCGGTTTAGGAGATGGATTTTCTTGACATCTTTCTTGAGTTGCCAATAATCAACAAAGGCCTCTTTCCATTCAGGAACAAGCTGACCCTCAAATTGTTTGGAGAACTTCACCATCTCCACTCGATCTTAATTGTTTTACTAAATTTCTTAATTATATATAGCCAATAACAATTTGAATGATGGCACATTCTAATATACCCTCTGCATATATGTAACTATGCACCTTCCACTTGGAGTGGTAATGTATAGTGGTTGGATTCGCCGGAAAATGAAGGGAATGCCGCCGGATGTGACGACTGACTGACTTGTCGACCGTGCAACGCATATGCTCTCATGAAATCTAACAAAAGTTGGGAATTTAAAGTAAAAGAGGGGGGTGGGACCATGCCATAAATGAAATTATTTGTGAAGCATTCTTCAAAGGGCATGGCAATTGACATATAGAGTAGAGAACTAGCTGTAGCTAGCAATAGTCCCATCTTTTGAATTTTATAATTCTGTTCAGACAATTAAAAGACAGTTTTTCCATAATTTATTAGAAAGAGATATTGCTCATTTGTAACTGAGGCTTATGGCCAGGCCAGGTAATGTACAAAATCACAAAGCTTGGCTCTAATTAGACCAGCCTGATTTTCCACTAGTCTAGATTGAGGAAAATTAAGATCGAGTTTACAATAATTTTCCAGTCTTCCACCAAAACAAGATTTTTGTCTTTATATAACATAAAAGTAAATTATTAGAGAGAGAGAGAGAGTATCAGTTTTTTCCAATTGTATTAATTAATTAATTAATCCAGTAAATAAATAATCTGAATTGAAATTTATAACCATGCACCTTAGTTCTAGATTAATTTCATGGATCGGGTGGGTATGGTACTTGTACGTGGCTAGTTGTGCTAATTATAGAGGAGTAGCTAGCTAGCAAGGTTCTTAATAAGTTCGATTAGATTCCCTCAGGCTCAACCCCAACTTTGTATGTTTCAGCATACTCCCCTCCCTTGCCTACTTTCTATTCCCGGCCACCAACTTGTCAGCTTGCATGATACCCTCCGCCACAAGTACTGCATTAATCCAATTACTTCATCTGTTTCACTAAAAAGTCTTAAGTTTAATTATATATATAGTTATTCTTAAAAATATTAAGTGGTTAGTTTAATTATGATGATAAAATTAAGTAGTTTGTGTCAATTTTTTACTATTTAAAAAATAGTCGTTTTGTTATATAAATAATAAAAATAGAAAAAAAAAATTGGTAGAACATATATATATATATTGTACGAATATTTTTCTACGCAAGTACCATACCAAAACAATCGTGTAATTTTCTTTCTCCTTTCAAAAAGAGACGACACATTCTCTTGACAAGGATAGCAACATTAACAAAATTACATTCGTGGAGAACTGAAATAGCCTGCTCCCCCAGGTGGCTGACTCAAACATATATATATATATATATATATATATATATATATATATATATATATATATATATATATGTTATATTGGTCGGATCGAGTCAGATACTTTCATTTATAAGTCTTCATTTACTTTTAATGACGGTTTTGGCCATAATCGTCATACTATACTTTTTAGCGACGCTATATGTTGTCCGTCGCTAAAAAAGTATGGCGACAGTTATTATACCGAAACCGTGCATCTAAAAAAAAGTGTAAGACGCTAGAATAGATAAAACAGATGACGATCACTATCTTATATATATATATATGTGTATGTGTGCAGATGCTATCGCACTATCTGACACAACACAAATATATAAAGATCACTAATTCCCTAATTTATGAATTCTAAATTACATTAAAAAAATATTTTAACAGAAATTTTAAAGAAGCATTAATGATCACTTAGTTTCTCATATATACTATCCTTACGATATATATATATATATATATATATATATATATATATATATATATATATATATATATATATATATATGTGAAGTTTCTAAATGAACTTTAAAAAAAGGAAAAGATTTAACCGTCATCTTTGGTGTCTATGGCGATGGTTCGACCACGTCGCCAAAGACTACATATATTATATATGACGGATCGAACTGTCCGCCACCAAAGACGACGCTGCCTGCTTTTAGTCATTTTTTAAGGCCGCTTTAGAAAATGGACCATATATATATATATATATATATATATATATATATATATATATATATATATACTTTCTTTTCTAACGTTAATTAAAAAATAAAAGAGGTAGTTATAACAGCTCAAAGTCTGTATGCATGAAACCTCCACACACACACACACACAAAAAATAATGTAAATTTTAATTAATTTGGAACCCACTTTCTGGAATATCTGTGTTTTGCAGTTTCGAATCACGGCGAGTGAATTTTTTTTTATATTCAATTGAAATTTAACATTCTTATCAAAGATAAAAATAAATCCCAAAATCTTAGGCATCCAAACTTTATGAGTAGGTAGAATCGCCAAGAGATATTGTTTGGTACAATTCAAATATATTCTATGGACCAATTATGAGAAGCCATGTAATATAACATATGCATGTATATGGTCCGAGTAGGAAAGCATTAACCGTGTTTTGGTACTGCGCCCGTCCTTAGGCTAGCTACCCCAACATGACCCCCACCACCCTGATCCATTGCTCTCAAATATCATCAGCTAGCTATTTTATGTTGTGTATAATTAGCCATTGTTACGTACCCACATGCCTAGCCAGTTAATAATAAAGTGACCTAATTAAAGCTTTTTACATATATACAGTCGATGTGTTGTGTTCAACTTTTATCGGCAATAAAGCATTAATTTGAACTTAAACGACACCTACTTAATTGTTTACTTGAAGGTGATTAATTACATGTATTCGAATTTGTGATCTAAGCTAGCCATGAGTCCGGTGTACCACATGATTAGACAGTTTTCAACTTGGGGGAAAAAATGTGAGCTAGAAATTAACAGGTTCTTTAAAAATAGTATTTGAGGTAGTAATTAAAAAATATAAATTAATGTGATTCTTTTAATTTTTGAAGAAAATTTATATTATTATTAGTAGTACGTAGTTCTTTTTATGGCTTTCATAATGATATTATTTAAAATTAAATAAATTTATATCAATATTAAATTTAAAAATAATATATATATAGTTAACTTTTAAATTTAATATTGATCGATCTTATATATATATTGAAAGAGAGAGGGTATTTGCCTATTAAAAACTGAAAATTGAACAATATATATATACACAGACAAGGCATCACACATGCACTGAGCTGATTTCCACAATAAATTGTTTTGTAGTGGAGTTTGCATGGCAGCTATCAAGATTTGTACGCCAGTACTGTACGTACGTAGTCACTTTGGAAAAGAAAAGGTCAAAGGAAAGATAAAGGGGCCGGTACGTACGTAGTAATGGAGTGATCATATATGCATGGTGAATCAGTCTAGCTAGCTCTGATCGATCTCAGGCTTCTTCAATGAGAGCTAGCTAGCCTGATTCTTAATTAGTCATCGCACAAATGCATTTGAGGTGCCAATCTTCATTGACCTAGCTCTTAATTATCAAGAATATGATATAACCTAGCTAGCTAGCTAGTCACCTATGCATGCATGAAACCATATATGTAAAGTGAAAGTCTAGCTTAAGCTTCGCACAGAGTACTATAGGAAGGCTTGATTAATTCTAATTAAGCATATGATTCTTAGATTTTATTCCTTCCAATATATACTACTACTGTATTAATCAATAAATGCGAGTACTATATATCAAGTTATCAACTGATCAGAATATCCCTTTGTAAATGGATCAGGAACCCATCTTTTTATCTTTCACAATAATGACTGATCATATCGGGCATATATATATATATACTTCATCAAGTACTCTTAACAATTATTCTTATACTAACTATATTCTACCTATCTTTTAGGGTTCATGACTAGTGTAAAGCATTAAACCATCAGCACCATTCGGCCGTCCGCCATGGATTTTCTATAAGTATATGCCTTTATTAGGAATTTCGATAAGTTATCTGTTCCGTGTCTCATCTACCGTCTCATCTCATCCCAGTAAAGATTAATCTATTCTTGAAGCCATGTTAAATAATTAAGAACCACAATTCTAGCTATATATACTGTACTTGGGTGAAAGATGATGGTATATATGTATTGTAGATTGATTTAGTGCGACTTGTGGCACGTTGAACGAATTAATATATACGCCATGTCGTGTGAGTATTTGAATTTATTCCGGTATGGGATAATACTTTTGATCCTGTTTAATTAGTTCAAAATGCTCATCCATTTTCAGTACTAGCTAGACTGAAGAAAAGTATATATCCACGTACGTGTGAAGGATACTTATTTTAAAATTATTTAAAATTAAAATATAAGTTCTGATATTTATAAGTAAAAGCGTTCGACATCAATTTGACTTTTAAGTTAAAATCAAATGTAAAGATTATTAAAATAGACATTAATAAAAAGAGGGATAAAATAGACATTATATTTGGTCAAACTAACTTATAAGTCATTTTAAAATAAGTTACAAATACTTGTTAATTTTTTTTGATTTAAAAATTAATTTATAAGTAGAAAAATAAATCATTACCAAACAGAAGAATAATATATGACAAATGACTTATAAGTTCGTTTGACAAATTTATAATTCACCGACGAACATGCTCTAAATTCTGGAGATCTACAGGGAAGTAGATAAGACAAAAAACAATATGAATTGATTCCAAATGTTATAATTCACATTAATTTTGGTCAAAAAGTTTGCAGTATCATTTTGTTCTGGATATATCTTGATGATCGTGTAGGTAATATATAGACTATTTGATCGTCGCACACTTATGTTGAATTCCTATTACAGTAGGTACAGATGCACAACTGCCTGCTCGACTTAGAGCTAGTGAAGTAGATATATCCATGCCCATGGAAAATCTAATTCCTCAATTCGCTAGCTGAGCTAGAAATTAAGCTAAAAAGGAGTTAAGTAAATTGATTCACGATAGAATTCAAGAACCTAAACTATATATGACACATATTATATTCCACTTAATTAATTTTTATATGATCATATGTATGTTGCAAATAATATCATTTTCTCTTCAGAAATTAACTTGTGTATATAAGTATTGTTCAGACGATAGAAGGTAAAAGATAAAAGATATATAACGGGATAAATACATTTTTGATACCTGTATTGGGACCCGACTTACAAGTTGGTACCCAAAGTGAAAAAACTTACAAAATGATTATTGTACTCGAAAATCATTCAGATCTGGTGCTTATACTTTACAATTTTGAAATAATCGTTAAAATTGACTAACGTAGTAAGACGGAAAATTCGATGTGGCTTCCCTCGGTAGCGTGGATAATAATATGTATATGGCCTTAGACACATCGGTATTGAGGGAATAATACTTCTCACGTGACATAAGGGTTAGGGAGAAAGATTAAACGCAAGAGACAATACAGAGAGAGAAGAGCTTCAAAGTCGATCTCATCTAGAGATTCAGATATTCAAGCCTTACAGTCGATTCGGCCAGATTTATATATCCCCAAATTTGTTCGACAACAAAAAGTTAGCACTCAAACCTTTATTTTTGATTCTGTGTGTTCCATTTTAAGTAAGCACCCAAACCCTTATTTCGAGTGTTAAAAGATTTGTTCCGTGCCCTAGATTTTGAACTTAATCTTTGTTTATGCTTACTTTATGTGGTTAATGCCCACCTTGTTGGATGTTTGTGGTCGTTTTTTCCAAAATTTGTTCTCTTGGTGTTGAATTAATGATATGTGTTGAATCTACAAATAAGAACACCTCTTGTGCTCTTGTCTTTTCAGTATCCTTCATCATTCTTAGTCTATGTTATTTTTTTTTTTTTTACAAATGATGTGAGATATGATTTCATTAATTGTGCACTATGGTGGAGAGTTTGTCACTTTGAGCCCACGTAACCTTATGTAGGAGGGTTGAAAAAGGTTGTCCTAGTGATCCCGATTTCTTGTGCCAAGACTACACGTATAAATGAACAAATGGCTCATATGTTAAGGTACCATACTATCGCTACTACGGTTTTCTTTAAATATGGTGAAGGGTTTAGATTAATTCATGATGATGATTCGATTAGAGATTTAATTAAAGCTTACCGTAAAAGATATGACTGTAGAAGTTTTTGTGGATCATAAACTGACGAGGATCACCCCGATTATCTCGAAGAACCTTGATCTACTTAGTAAGCTCGAAGAAAATGAAAATGAGGAGAACAATGGGGTGAATCGAGGGAACAATGTTGTGGATGGTGACTTCACTAGTGATGAAAGTTACGAGGACTCGATCTTTGACTTTGGTGATGATGATGAACAATTAAGCGGTGATGAAGAGTACCAAAATGCAAGATCAAAATTTAAGGAGGTATACTAAACAAATGAAAGAGGTTGGAGATCCCGATGATCTTTGGTGGTATTGAGTTGCAAGAGGTGGGAGAAAAGGAGGTCGAAAATGAGACTAGTGTACAGACAAGTACACAGGAAGATGAGACTTATCTACACTCAGGTACACAGGACAATGTTCAAAGAACAACAGATCGCAAAATTCGATGATGATGGAAGAGATCTGGATGATCTTGATAAGGAGTGGTCACCTAGTGAATATGAAGATTCGGATCGGTTGAGGTCTATGGATGAAGAGAGTGAAGATCTTTGAAGAAGTAGATCAACCCGGATAAAGCTAAGTAGGAAAAAGAATGTGGAAAGAGTAATGATAACATTGACCCCCGACCGAGAGGAAAGATATTGACTTACGTGTTGGAATGATGTTTAGTGGACTTCATTGAATTAAGAGAGGCTATTAGAGGTTATTGTTTGGGAAAAGGAAAAGATGTAAGGTACCTTAGAAATACTGGGAAAAAGTTTCAGCTCAAGTGTAAAAATCCAAAATGTCATTGGAAGTTGTTTGTAAGCAGAATGGATGGCTCCTCCGAGACAACTGCAGTTAAGACATACCGGAAAAAACATACTTGAAGCAGGCTTTCAAAAGCGAGGAAGGATCGGTCAAATTCATATTTGAGTTTTATGGCAATGTAATTAGAAAAATCCTCGATTGGAAGTTAAAAGACATGCAAGATGAGATCAAGAGGAAGTTTAGGTTGGACATTACTTTTTGCAAATGTTCTAGGATTGAAGCGGGGCTTTAAGCAATGTATGGGATTTACTAGTGGAACACTATGAAAAAATTTGGGATTATGCCTTTGAATTGATCAAGTCAACAAGAACAATACAATTGATGTTCTTCCATTTTGAAGCAATCCTACGGATCGGCCTTTTGGCAGAGAGTTCTATGTATGTCTTCATGCTTTGAAAAGGGGTTGGCTTGAGGGATGTAGACCCATAATTGGCCTAGATGGATGTTTCCTTAAGACCGCTGTTGTTGGGGACAACCGATCTCGGTATTGTGGGTAGAGATGGGAACAATCAAATGTATCCTATTGCATGAGCTATTGTGGAGACTGAAAACACCAATAGTTGGAGATGGTTTCTAAAATTGTTGGTTGAAGACCTGGAGGGAGATGATGGGTGCAGGTGGGACGGTGGTCGTTGATAAACAAAAGGGTTGAAGTTTCTTATCGATGAACTTCTTCCTTTTTTCTTGAACATAGGAATTATTCAAGACACATATACATAAATATCGTAAAAAAGTTCTCATCCTTGGCATTAAGGAAGGCTTTTTGGGCAGCATCAATGTCAACATATGAAGCCGAGTTCAAGAGAAACATGAAAGAGGTGAATAGACTTAACAAGGATGCACATGATAAACTTCAAGAACTAAATCCTAAGGTATGGAGCAAGGCTTTTTTAAGATCATGTATGCAAATCAGATGTGGTGGAGAATAACATATCAGAATGCTTTAACGCTTGGATTGTGAAAGCAAGATGGATGAATTGTATTGATATGTTAGAAGAAATAAGGAGCCAAGTTATGATTAGACTCCACACTAAAAGGGATGCAATGAAGAAGTCAGGTGATAGTATATGTCCTAGGATCAGAAAAAAGCTTGATAAAGCTATTGATGAGTCTGGGAATTGTTCAGCTACATGGGGTGGGGGGAATCAGTTTCAGGTTAAGATGAGAGGAGACACATATGTTGTTAACATTGACCAGAAGACATGTACTTGCAGAAAGTGGGATTTGACAGGGATTCCATGTGCTTCATGCAATTTCAAAGAATATATTTAGGGAGGAAGAGCACAGAAACTTATCTTGCTTCATTAGTACAAGAAGGAAACATACCTAAAAGCCTACACACACATGTTAGAGGTTATAAGCGGTTTTTGGGGTGAAACAAGTTTTCGGAAGATGTTACCTCCTCCAATATGCAATAAAGTCAAGGAAGACCTAAGAATATGAGGAAGGAAAGAAGGATGGGAGAATCCAAAAATCCTACAAGGATAACAAGGAAGGAAGGAAAATGCATTGCTCAAAATGTAGCAGACATGGGGCATAATAAGGGTAAGCATGTCCCGCCATCGATGCCAAACAGATGAACTTCATCCAAGCAATGTAAGTATTATAGCATGTTACATTATTTTTACTTCCACGCTTTTGTTTACTGAGTTAAATATTATTGTTTCTCTTTGTCGCGAAGCAAGAAGCGGCGATTCAAGAGGAAAAGTCAGACCTTTGCATCGCTTTTTCCAAAAATAATTGTAACAATGACATGGTGCGATCAGTAATTCAAACAAGGTATTGTTATATCAATCAATTTAGATTATCTTGACACTTCTCAATCAATTCACTAAACTATAAGTGACATTTCTCTTTCTTTACTTCTCAACCAAAGTTGCAAGTTAAGAGGATAAAGACCCGCGCTAAAGTACCAGCAGGATATGGTGTTTATGTTAGTCCTGAGGGAGCTGTTATAGATAATATGAATGGACACAACTCTGGCTTAGTTTTTGTGAGTTAAAGCTTTTTTAAATTGCAAGTATTTCATTTACTTTTATTTGTCATTTTTCATATGTAACCATACTTGTGCTTGGTTATGTCAAATGCAGATGCCAACTCCAGGCGAAGTCATATATCAAGATGGATCAAGCAGAAATAATACACCTCCTGCTACAAGAATGTATAGAACCAAACTTACATAAAGCAACAATCCACCAACTTCAAGCACAATGGAAACAGTTAATCAGTCAAGTCAATTGGAGAACATGAGAGATTAAGTTGGAAGCCAGTAGGAACATGAGATATCAATGTTTAATTATTAAGAACTTTGTTTAATATTTAAGAACTTTGTTTAATATTTAAGATTTTTGGGCAACATCAAGTTTGGACAGTGTGTTTGGTTATGCTTGTGCTTGGTTATGTCAAATGCAGATGCCAATTGATATTGTTAATGGTAGTCAAGGGAAGACCTTTGTTATTTTCATTGGATATTGTTAATGGGAGCTGTAATAGACCTTTTTTATCTTGGATATTGTTAATGGTAGTCAAGGGAAGACCTTTATTATTTTCATTGGATATTGTTAATGGGAGATGTAATAGACCTTTTTTATCTTGGATATTATTAATGGTAGTCAAGGGAAGACCTTTGTTCTTTTCATTGGATATTGTTAATGGGAGCTGTAATAGACCTTTTTTTTATCTTGGATATTGTTAATGGTAGTTATTTTCATTGAAATGGTTGGATTGTCCCCACAAGTGTTTATACCATTCATTCATAATTAATTAATGCAGGCAGCCTTGTTCACTACTGAAACAATCCTAGCATATTTGCCACCACCCTCTGTTAAAGCCTCCTTAATTTGCAAAAAACAGAGCATTGAAATAGCAACAAACTAGAAAGATAAGAAACAGAGCATGCAATTCATTTATTAATTAAAACAGAACATCATTCATTCATTGAAACAACAACATCCTGCATTCATTAAAACACCAAACAACACCAAACATCAAAATCCATTGAAACACCACCAGAAATAAACCTTCAACCTAACTAATACATTAAAACATAGCATCATTCATTCAAATTCTAACCCCAACAACACCAGCCAACTAACATCCATGAGCAAATTAAAAAAAACCATAAACATTTTTCCTTTTGTTGAGCTTTGACAGTAATCTTCTTTAGCTTTTTAACCTCCTTCTCCAATGTCTTCTTCGAATCAAGTTACGCCAACTCTTTCGATCCTTGGTCTTCTCACTATTTTCATTCTTCAATTTAACCAACATCTCCGCTTCATCTTCAACTTTAATGTCAAATCTTCAATAACATCTTTGGCTCGTTCAGGAAATGGTGGATCTTACCATTTAAAAAACCGCGATAAGTTTCTCTCCGTCTATTACACAAAGAACACACCACCATTTCGATCAATGAATCATATGAAAAGAAATAAAAAAAACATCTTTCCAAAATCTTACCCGATAATTAATACACCCAATGAATCGCCTTCCTCGATGTTTTGTTCCATCTTTCTTTGCCTCCCACATTTGCACCATTGCTCTACAGTGACACCGACTTGGGAAGTCTGGTGTAATCCATTCATTTTTGTTGCATGAACTACAATCTTCTTCCCCGATTTCATTTACAATTCCACTCCAAGACGAGCTCATCCTTTCAATTAAACACTGAAAACCCGAAGAAGAAGAAGAAGAAGGAAGAATGAGAGAAGAAGAATGAGAGAAAAAGGAAGAATGAGAGAAGAACCCTAATTTTTTCCCCCCAAATATCGAGCTCTTTGTTTTTGCTGTTCGATCTCTTCGATTTTTGGTGAGCGAGAAAAGAAGGAAGAATGAGAAGAACCCTAAAAAAAATTTCCCCCAAATATCAAGCTTGGATCTCTTCGGTTTTTGCTGATCATCTTTTATAAATGGGAAACAGTCATTGCCATGTCATCCTTTGTATCTAACCTGTCAAATTTTCAAACGGAACATGGATGAAACCCTATTGTTTAACGGATTGCAACAATTTTCGAGTACAATAACTATTTTGTAAGTTTTTTCACTTTGGATACCCACTTGTAAGTCGGGTCCCAGTACAGGTACTAAAAATGTATTTATCCCGATATATAACACTAGTATTATTTATTTTTATTTTTTTGATTGGAACATAAATGTTTTTTGCAGAAAAACTAAATGAGAAGTTGAATATATATAGGAATAAATCAACTTTATAGGATGTTCCTTGCATTTTAAATTATTTATCCTAGAGTTTCACATGAAAGAGTCTTATTTGAAAAAAGAAATAAAAATATATTTCATAAAAAGTGACCTTTAATTGTGTGTGAAATAACGTACACAATTTTGCCATAATCAGGGACGAATCTGTTTAAAGGGCATCATAGACAATTGTCCTTTCTGATTTTTTTTTTATAGGTATAGAAGCAGTGATAGATATATAAGTTAATACATTCAAGGGACAGATTAATAGAAGAGTGAAACTTGGAGAGTTCAATTTAGTTGTTATAATCACTTAACTTCCATGTATCTAACTAATGGACCCTATATAATTTTTGGTATTTTGAGTATAAATTTTGTATGGTTTGTTTCTCTTATTTCAAGTTAAACTTATTTTAATTTATAAAAAGATACCAGAACTTTTGAAATTAATTCATGATTTTGTTTGAATATAGAAAATAAATTTAGTTTGAGACTTAATTTGAACATTTGGGAAATCATTCAAATTGAACCATGACAAGTAACCGAAATAAATTTCTAAATTGTATTTAATGTTTTTTATTTGAATTTTATTTTTTTAGTTTGGATTATGAATATTTATTACAATTTATAAATATTATTATGATTAGTTCAAGTTTTCTTTAGTTAACTTCAACAAAAAAAATTAATTAAAATTCGCTAATTTGAAAAAAAATTCTTCGATCCGCCCATTGACCGTAATTATCACAATTTCTTCAAGTTTAATAACAAAATTTTATTGGCTAACTAAACACTCTATGAGATGTCTTTTTAAGTTTTCTGTATGAGACCTTTAATTGTGTTTGTGTGTGAGATAGATATGGAGTATTTGGAGAGAAACAACCTCAATTCATCACATGTCATAAGTTATAGTATATATGTTAATTAATTAGATCGTGCATCATATCGATCCTGAATTAGTTTAACTGGTAAATTAATTAATTAAAGCCCATCAATCTTAGCAAGTTTTAGTAATTGTGTGGATCTCTTCCACGGGCGGACTAGCTAGCTAGTGCTCATTCAGACATTTCCATTGGGCATGAATTATTAAGTGAAAAGAAACAAAATAATTAAGATTAATATTGTGCTTTGTAACCTACCTTACATAGTTACACTTACATGTATTAATTAGTTGTGTTATCCGTAAACTACTCATGAAATATATGTTGTGTATGGAAGTAGTTAATATTAAGTTAACTTAGATCAATTGATCAATACATTGTCAATACGCAGGCAGAAAATAATTTTTCTCTGTGTCAGTATTGTATTGGTCAATTAACCAACTTATCATGAAGTTAACTTCATAATAACCGAATCTATGCATGTGCATGATATGTTAACTATATATATATATAATCATTAACCCATGCACTAATCATATCATATATATATATAGCCCGTCATCCATACTTTCTCAATTAAATCTTCCTATCCTGATCGATCGGATAATATTGTGATCGAGAGAGAGAGAGAGAGAGAGAGTTGTATACGTTAACTATGATATCAAATTCATGGACATCTAGTTGATATATATGAATGCATGCCTTACTTGTATAATTATATATCCTTTCCCAATTACTACCAACTTTCTAGTATCTATTTTGCATTGGTTTTTGTTTTACAAAACTTATACCGAAATACTATAGGCTATACCTACCCGTTCCTTCCCTGGCCTCTAAAGGAAGTAGTGCCTATGCTTATGAATCTGCTATATATAGTGCACTCTTATATGTAAAAACTGACCATATTATGTGCAACAATATGTTGGTCCATCGAATATATAGTACAAAGAAGTTATTCAATCTTTTAATTCTATTAATTACTCTCTTTTTGATTAAAGTCGCCATTTTAATTTGTCTAAGATAATATAAATAATTGTTCAAAAATATTATTTATTTTGATGAAAAAATAAATTTACTATTATATAAAATTATTCATATATATTTTAATAGACCACGTCATTTATTTTATATTACGTGAGCGATTTTATGTTATGGCAGACTTAGGGACATAGAAATATGAATTTCAGTTAATAATAACGACTCCAAGAAGAAAGCCTTATCACAATACCTGGCTCTGGTCCCACACACCTTGATACTTCCAATCCAATCAGACAAACCTCTCTCTCTCCCCCTCCTCCCCTGTAATTCAATTTTAGCTTCCTTTATCTTTCCCAATATTTCTCCTTTCCCTATTACCCAACAAACTGTAAAGCAATCCCCAAATTTCTCTCTCTTATAATTCCCAAAATGTTGTCACAAATTCTGCCTGTAACCAATCTCTCATCTTCATCTTCAACAATGCCACCAGCTTCATCAATCGCCGCCACCATGTTACTCAGATCAGAGGATAATGGCGATTTTCATATTCCCACAACTCGTGTATCAGTTTCATCTTTTCAGGATGATGATACTAGTACAATTGAAGTTAAGCCCTTTCTTCCTAGGGCGTCAAGTTACACCTCCACCACCACCACTACCACAAAAAGTTCTAAATTTTATTATCCGTGGCGGCGGCGATTCGTCAGTGAAAATTCTCTCTCTTCTCTCCCCGGACGTGGCGGCGGCCACGGCTACTCTTTCCGTCAAGATGTGGGCGAGGCCGCCTCCGATACCTATCGCTTTAGTCGCCTGAGCTGCAGTTTCTTGCGCTATCTTGGGTAAATTTCAAATCTTTGTTCTTTTTCAAGTATTTGTGTTGACATTTTTGGTGGTCCAGTGGAATAAATTCCTGAGCTGACATTATATATTGTTTGCTCTAGAAATTAAAACACCAGTTTTTTGTTTTGCTTTTGGTTTTAAAATTTATGAATTAGGTGGATTCCTTGGAGGGTTAGGTTGCATAAAGATACAGAAGAAGCTGTTTTTACCCATTTTTAAGTACGTGCGCAAAATATTCCTATGTTTGTCAGAAAGAAATTAAATCAGATTGTACCAATTGTACAACTTATATTTGTTGACGTGAAATGCTTATCAATATACCAATATCAATTGTCAAGCACAATCTTAGTGCGTTTAGCTGAGTTAGGTCTTCTTTGTTGAGATAGTTCTACTCAACTTCCATCCTTAATTTTACCTACTAGGTCGAGTCAACACCATCTGCTTATTATGCAATGCAGTAATGATATTATAGCTAGTTCTTCACCTGGCTCCTCAGTTTCCCTTTATTGCTACTGATCAAAACTCATTCCTCAATGGCTTCCCCTGTAGTCCCATCCATGACCTAGGGCACATCTTTGTTTATGTCATTTTGATTCTTGAAAAGCCTTGCTACTTGACTTCTAATGTGTAAACAATAAGAATATTCCACTGCCTACCAATGAAACAAAATGGGAAAAATGGCCTTAAGTTCATTTTCCATATTTAACTTTGGTGATATGTTTGCGTAATTTTTTAACTACATCGACAAATTATTTTATTTTTTAACTTTCTGATCTTTTATTTTCATTCAGTGTAGGCTATAGATGGATCATGAGATTTCTTTCCCTTGGCTGTTATTCTTTCCTACTTTTCCCAGGGTTTCTCCAAGGTTTGTAACATTCAGTGATCTGATTTCTGTAATACCAATTTTCATCATGCATCAACATGTGGCTACCGACTCTTCTGCCTCCATCCCTAGGTTTTGATTTTTAGTGTGTCGCCACAATATCAATTTTGTAGAGGTTATATTTCAATATTATAAAGTGGGAGAAAAAAATTGGCAGTTAATTTGGCGTAAAAGCTTTTTACTTTCTTATTTTACTGTAACTTTCTTTACAAAGGTCTTTTATTTACTTTTATCTCTCCTACTATCTCCCTCCCCTATCTTTTAGCATCCTATTTTCCCCCTTTTAACACACACGTAGTGTGTGCCATGTAGACTAGTACTAATACGGTCTAATGGAGAACTTTACTTTGTGGTGCATAACAATGTCTACTTGTCTATTGCAGTTGGGTACTACTATTTTTGCTCAAGTCAGATTCGCAGAGGTGTAGTCTATGGTGATCAACCACGAAATAAGTATGATTCCTTAACTGCTTCTTCTCTTGTACATTGAGATGTAATAAATTTGTATACCTTATTTACCTTCAGTTACTTCAGTGTATTAGTGGTTGACGGAAACATTATTGTGCAGGCTTGATTTGTATCTACCAAAAGATACAAATGGACCTAAGCCAGTTATTGCATTCGTAACTGGTGGTGCATGGATTATTGGGTGAGTAATCAAGTTGTTTGTTCCTGTATAGTGTATGTATAAGACTTCATTCTGCTTAAATAAATGGAAAGCTATGTTCTTAAGGACACAAAAAGTTAAAAAAAGAAAGAAAAAGTAATTGAGGTTAATAAGAATTATAGATATTATGGAAGTTGTTGCTTGAAGCAGGTAAGTTTTGGTTTTCATAAACCTTTGTGGCATGATATGTAAGGATAAAATGTTGGTCTTTCTAAGAATATTATTGGGGAGACTAAAAGGAAACAGAAAAAAAGAAATTAAAAAAAAGAAGAAGAAGAAATCACCGTACGTAATTCAAGGGTTTTCTAGTACAATCTTGTCAATATGACAGTCTATAGATTCTATGCTTGTATAGTTTTTTATATTTCCTTGTATATTTCTGAGTATCCCTTGTGTTAATGCAGTTATAAAGCTTGGGGTTCTCTTTTAGGACAACAGTTATCAGAAAGAGATATCATAGTAGCATGCATTGATTATAGGTAATTCCATTCACAATATCTGTAATCCTTAGATGTTGTTATGCTATATACTTTGTTCTAAACGAAATTCATTAAAGTCCAAATTATATATATGTATGTGTGCGGGCATGCGTGCATGATCCATTTCAAGTTTTCAGACTTTGAATCCTTTGCTTCTACTTGGGTTAATTGATATTTTGGTCATAATACTAAGGGTCTATTTTCATTTTGGTTACTTAAACTTTTTTTGATACAATCACATTATCTAACTAATAAAGATATTTCAAACTAGTGACTTTATAATTTTCCGTTCAAACAATAGACGGTAATGTTGATTTGGCTAACATTGGACAAGTGTCATGCGAGTCATTAAATAAATGGCCCAGTTTCAGATTTTAAAAAATTGAATAAAGTGCTTGTGTGGATAAAAAAAGAAAAAAACAAGAAAAAGAAGAAGAAAAGGAAAACAAAATTATTATTTTCTCTCTCCTGCTCACCAATTCCCCAAATTTTCCCCCCCTCACCTCCGCCTCTCTCTGTCTCTAACCTTCCATCACGCCATATTCTACTGGAATCACCCTTCATTACTAAAGATCACCATCATCATATTGTGGATATCAAAAATCAATTAATGAGCCAAACATTAAATTGGTCTTACCTGTTGATGAGCTGAGGGCAAATTAGGGTTAGGGTATTGGAGGAAGAATAGGAACATTGGCTTGGTATAGTGGCGGCAGAAAGAGAAACTGGGCCCCACGGCTGCAACAACTAGCTCGTGAGGTAGAGCTGATGGTTGTGTTGCTTGCAAACGGGTTGTTGCGGCGGATTTCACAGTAAATAGAGGTTAAACTCGCCACCATCTAGTGGCAATGATGAGATCTATGGTGACGGAGGCAGAAGAATTTGTGAGAGGATTGCTTGGGTCATTTGATATAAAGTGTCTGATGCACACTCATTGTGCGATGCTGTTCAAGATGAAGGCGGTGGTTACGGAGGAACATGGTTTTGACTGGTCGGTCTGGGAAGATGAAGATGCGTTATTTTTTTTTAATTCTTTTATTATTTTTTGAATAATGATGCTTTGGCTTTAATTCTTGTGTTTATTTAAGAATGTTTTATAGTTTTTATTTTTGATTTGTTGTATAAGCATTTAAAAATAATGAAAAAATTTGGTAGTTAATTATTCACCTGTATAGTTTTAATTATTTTTTAATATAAAAAGTTGACCCTGACGTCCACATCATTATAAACGTTAGCCACCTAAGTAACACCGTTAATTTTTTGGACGGAAATTATAAAGTCATTAGTTTTAAATATTTTTATTAGTTAGATAATGTGAATGTGACAAAAAAAAAATTCAGTAACCAAAATGAAAATTGATCCCTAGTACAATGACCAAAATATCAATTAACCCGCTTCTACTTGTATATAACCTCCATTAAATAATAGTCAATACTACAAAAAGAATGCTGCAACTTTTTATGATTACTGGTCCTGTAGTGCATTGGATGCTTTATTGATGTGAAATCAGTCCAAACAACATACATAAAACTGGAATGAAGATTTTTTCCAATTGGCCATTCAGTTTTTTTTTCCTTTTCTTATTTCTAAAACTCTAGCCTTGAAGGTAATTAAATTTATAACAGAAACCACATTATGGGTGTCTTAACACAAAGCAAGTACTCCAGGTTCAGTGGCCATATGATCTACTCCCTCGGTTCCCTATTAACTGACGTTATACGTCAATTTTTTTGTTTCCAAATATTTGACGTTATAGGATTTCCATGTAATCCTCTCTCTCCTTCCTATTGGAGTCCTAAAGAAAATTAAAGACTTGAAAATTCTCTCTCTTCTTCTTATTGGAGTCCTATGAAAAATTAAAGACTTAAGAATTCTCTCTCTCTTTCCTATTGGACTCCTTTATCTTTCTATGTATATCCGTGAAATTTTATCTCTCCTTCTTATTGGATGAATAGACAAATGAATTGGAGTAATTAAATTTCTTAATAGGTGTGTATTGACATATAATGTCAATTATTTCGGAACCGAGGGAGTAAATAACAACTATCGCCAGCACGTTATAGCTATCAATCAGCACCAATCTATTCAACAATCAGCCGTAGTAGCCTGACAAAGAAGTATATAAATATGTATGGATATCTCCTCAGACAACATGTTCCTGGTCTCCATCAACATCAAAGCTCTAGTTTGTTAGAAGCTGCCTGATGGTGCTCAGTTCATGTGCATAACTATGTGTTAAGTGGCTTCTGTAACCGCAATCTGATGGCTGACATCCGCATGCAGAAATTTTCCTCAGGGTACCATGAGTGATATGGTTAAAGATGCTTCTCAAGGAATCTCTTTTGTTTGCAATAACATAGCTGAATATGGAGGTGATCCTAACAGGTAGTAATACCATCTTTCCTTTTATTTATTTATTTTGTTTTTACTAAAAGTTATATCTTTGTTAAACATGCTGTTCTTTTGGCTTGCTATTTCTAGAATTTTTTTGATGGGACAGTCAGCTGGTGCACATATTGCTGCTTGTGCTCTCTTGGAACAGGCAATCAAAGAGACCGGTGAAGGAGAGAGCACTTCTTGGAGTGTCTCCCAAATAAAAGCTTATTTTGGTTTATCTGGAGGGTAAATATATACTCAACACTAGTGAATTATGTATAACCTTCGGTTACAGTGTTTCGTTGATATATCATGTGATCAAATCTATGCCTTCTCATTTTATCGGAACGGATCTGAACAACTAGGCGAGATCTGCAGAAGATTGCCAAAACGTGTTTACTTCTTGTTTCAGAATATCTATTAGAGTATTAGTTGTATTCTGCTAAGTGGTTGCAGTGCAATTGGTTTGAATTTTTTATGGTATATGATATGATATTCGGCATCAAGGTTATTTAACATAAGGTTCATTGTTGTTTTATCAGTTACTTCATCTGTAACTACTTTCAAATGCAATCAAACTGTAGTCTTATTATTTTTCTAATATGAAAGCTTTAATTGCCGTTATATATGGAGTAGTAGTTCTTTTCATGACAGAGGTTCATGACCAATTGTCTTGCGAGTTATATCCCTAAAAGTCCGCTTTCCACCCGTCATCTCTTATCCTATTTTTTCCCCACCTTCTCTTTTTTCTTTATTTTCATTCTCTTTTAGTTTTAAACTCATTCCTCTTGGATTTATTTGATTCTTCTACCCTCCTTATTTTAGAAAATTCAGTACAAATGACATCTTTTTTCCACAATTGAAACCCATTTAGTCTTGCTTCTTATGTTGTAATTAATGTTATTTGTAATTGCAACACTTTATTCCAGTTTTAGGATGTAACTATATCAGTATTGTCTTTTATCAATTCTAATTTTGTACTTTCAGCTGTAACTATGGTTCAATTAAAGCCAGTATTTGATTATCATGCCTACTTTTTCTCAGTATTGCTATTTTACTAAATTATAAGAATATCTGTAAACAGGTACAATTTGTTAAATCTGGTAGATCACTTTCATAATCGGGGTCTGTACCGTTCAATATTTTTAAGGTACATTCTTTATGGAATTCTCTAATTTTCTAGTTATGCATACATTAACTTGAGTATGCCTTATTCTCTGTGTATCATCACATACAACTTATGATATAATAAATATACAGCATAATGGAAGGGGAACAATCCTTACGACGGTTCTCTCCTGAAGTTATGGTACAAGATCCAAACATTAGAAGTGCAGTTTCTCTCCTGCCTCCTATTGTCCTTTTTCATGGTACTGCAGATTATTCCATTCCATCAGATGCCAGGTTTGAATATTCTTTAAAATAAAATAATTGATTGCACTATACCTTTTTCAAACTAAAATGAAGTTTCTGATACTTTTGACTACAAAGCACTTGTTAATCTAGCTACAATGGCATAAAAATATAAGTTCTGCATGGGGCCTTCCCACACATAATTTGTTGGGTTTCCTTGAAATAGAACTGTCAGCCGGTAAAAAGACGAAATAATTCTGCAGCTACCATTAGAATAGAGGAGTGAGCGCTGAAAATTTTAATCTAGGCCTCATAGTTAAGCACAGTGTGCCTTGGTTACAAATATTAAAATTTATTTTGGCCCTGCTCATGGAGTAATTAAGTAACAGGATTCAAGCCAACTCAACAAGACCAGATACCATTTCAAAACATAGAGCAGAAACAGAGTTGGGTTAAGCACAGTGTGTGTGTGTGTGTGTGTGTGTTTTTTTTTTTTGGGGGGGCGTGATTAGCATTTCTTGTAGGTTTCGAAATATTGACAATTACCGATCAAAAACTACATTGATCAGATTTTTGTTTTTAAAGTGACTTGATAAAACTCACGGTAACTTACTTGTGCATGACAAGTCATTTCTGTCCATTTTTTCGTAGTACACAACCACTTATCCATACTTTCTCGGACCAGACTATTATAGTTGCAACTCTACCAAAGTACCAAAGACATGTATCACAAAGATGAAAATCTTTTGAGGAAGTGGGAACCAATGTTTTCATTCTCCCTACATTAGGGTATGGATAATAAGATCCAAATTTGGAAGCTGTTCGAAATGTGAATTAAGCAGATCCCTTTCATGCTCCATCTTCATGGCTATAAATAATTAGATCCAGTTTTTAGATTGCTTTCCATGCTCCATCTTCGTGGCTATAAAGAAATTGATCCAATTTTCAGATGGCTTTTGAAGTGTGATAAAACATGGCTTTTGAACTGTGATAAAACGGATCCCTTTCATGCTCCATGTTCACGACTATAATGAATAAGACCCAACTCTCAGATGGATTTTAAACTGTGAATTATGTATGACTAAGATTAAGTCCTACGTATAAAACTAACTTTGGTATTGAGCGAAGTTAAGATGCACATATTCCTCTGGGGTTGATTTGGATGTGGGCATAAGGGTCTCATTTTCAATTAGGCCTGCTTTAGCTTCTTTAGGACAAAATATTCATGGGTTTGTTCTTATGTGCAGTAAAACTTTTGCAGAAACTCTTCTAAGAGTTGGAGTAAAAGCAAATTCAATTTTATATGAAGGAAAGACACACACAGATTTGTTTCTTCAGGTAAGGAATTGATAGCGCCATCTTTTAATTAATTTTGAACTCTTAAGACTATGTTTGTTTGCAAGTATCATTGGGGGAATTTGAATATATATAAATTTTGCTGGTTAGACTGTTGGTCCTTTAATGTAGTCTTGCTCTACATTTGACACTAAATTTGTACTATTAATACCTCCCTCCCCCTTTGTGGTGTTTGATATATATTCATCAAATATAGGAGCACTTGTCCTAATTAATAGTGCCATCTTGGTTAATTTTGGTTTTCAATTTTGTTTTCCCCTCCTCTTCTCGTTATTTTCCTGTTTTGTTAATTATAATATAATGATGTTTCACCCGGTTGCAGGATCCAATGAGGGGTGGTACGGATGAGTTGTTTGAAGATTTAGTTGGTTTAATTCATGATGGAGACCCGGAAGCCCTAGCCAAACA
Source organism: Panax ginseng (assembly GCA_020205605.1). Lineage (NCBI taxonomy): Eukaryota > Viridiplantae > Streptophyta > Magnoliopsida > Apiales > Araliaceae > Panax > Panax ginseng. The sequence goes on along the minus strand of CM035135.1, from coordinate 137,589,354 downwards.
TGCTGCCGCACCTCCCAGGAAACGTCTTGTGCCTGAATTCATGTTGAAGTTGGCTCGCAGTGTCAGCCCATTCTAACCCCTTACATAGCCAGCTTACATGTCTGACCAAATATTTAGCTATTGTTAATTTACTCATTAGCAGTTAATGTTTGATTGAACAAACGACATAACTGAGGTTTATCGTAATTGTGTAGAAAAATTAATGATACCAGATTCATGATGCAAATATGTAAATTTATTTCATCAGGCTAAGTAAGCCAAGCAAGCTAACTTACAAGGACGTACCAACTTCCATGTCACACTAATAAAATGAAAACAGAGTAATTAAAATATATATATATATATATATATATATATATATATATATATATATATATATATATATATATATATATATATCATCCTCTCTCTCAGAGAGTCGTGCATGCATGTCCCTCGATCAATGGTGTTACTACTTTGCTGCTGCTGCTGCTGCTGCTGATTTTCCACCCTTGGTAGACTAATAAAAAATCAATTCAAAGTGTTTTAAAACCAACAAGACACCAACCAATTAATAAGGAAATTGTTTTTGATGTATACGTACGTATTGCTCCATTTCTGTTCATGGATTTGGGTAGAATATAATCTAAACCTTTTGGATTCGCCACAATTTGTATTACGGTTGGTAGGTTTTAATAAAAATTTCGTCAGTTGGAGTATTTAAAAAAACATGCACACAGCACACATATGAGTATATATGTATTACTACTACCTTCTTCTTGAGTTCCTGAGTCTTTGGGGCAGCCTTCTTAGGGGCGGGCTTGGTGGAGGCCGTAGCTTTCGGAGCCGTGCTAGTTGTAGTCTTGGCAGGCTCATTCTTGGCCTGTTGAGATCCAACAGGTTTGTCGGCCTTCAATGATGCCATTATATATATAATATAATAATAATAATAATAATTATTATTATTATTATATAGTTCTTGAAGATAGGTGTAAATTTAGTAATTGATTGTTTGAGTCGAGTACAATTTAGCCAATACTATGGATCAGTCTATTTATACTGAATTAAATTCCATTAATTAAGGAATTAGAATCACAGCTTCACAAGCTGTAGGGCTGGTTGGTGGAGGCAGTTGATTAGAGATTGTAGAATATTAGAAAGAATATGTAGGCAGGCTATTCACGTACAGTAGTAACAGTATCATATTCTTTGCTTAGCATTCCGCCTTTCATAATATTATTGTTTGGTGGATATATGAATATATTTCATTCTACTTAAATCATCTCTCTCTCTCTCTCTCTCTCTCTCTCTCTCTCTCTCTCTCTCTCTCTATATATATATATATATATATATATATATATAGACATGCTCCAAATAAGAATTAGAATATTATTCTTTTAATTTCTCCTTTTTTTCCCTTTTGATATTAAGGAAAGTGGGGTGAGAAACACCTCACACACACCTCCTTTATAATAATAATTTTTTAAAAAAGTATAAAACATTATTTGTATTATTATATATAACATAGGAGGGAGTGTATTCAATTACACAAGAACTACATCGTTTTATATAACACCTCATGCAATTATATGCGGTGACGTCTCTCACCTTCCTTTTTGCCTAATAAAATTTAGTGTTTAATATTTAGTATTTTAAAAACACTCATCTAAAAACATTATACATAAGTTGTCTTAATTGTACAAACTTTAATTTTAAAGAAAAAAAAATCAACAAGCAAAGCTATATGCCGTGGAAGAAAAAAAAAGATTGGGATGATTTGCCAAATATTTGGTTTTATTCAATTAAAAAATACTCCACTTCTCAAAAGAAAAATGAATTACTTTTTTTATTTGAAATATTAAAGTTTGACATGACACTTGCATATAATTTTTTTCAAATGCTCTTTATCAAAATTGAATTAAATGTTAAATATTAGAATTATTATTAGGCAAATTAAAAATTATATATCAAAGTGCATGTATATATCCTATAAACTAACTAATAAATTATTATTTCTATTATTATTGTTTCTACTATTATACTTATATATACTACTATATTATATTATGATGAAATCTAAAGAATAAATAACAATGACCGTTAAGAACCTAGCTAACGGATTCCATTAAGTGGGTAGTTTTATACATCGAGCTCTTCATGTTTATATATGTAGAGTACGTTCAGGATAACATAGCAAATTAGGTACTCAACAAGCTAGCGCAATATGTATCTATATTCTTAAGATGTCCTCCTTATAATTAATTAATATCATTTAAAATTACTCTCATAATATCAACATATATACTTTCTGACAGGAAGAGCAAAAACTGCAAATCACACCGCAACACACGCGATGCAGTGCGGTTTTTAACAAAAAAACATTAAGAACCGCCCATTTGCGATTGCAGTCACGGTGACCTCCAAGAACCGCCTCGACCGCATATATATATATATATAGTCCGGATTTTAAACTCGTCCATTATCTAATATAGCTTGCTCACCTCTCTTTGGCGACGGACCGGACGACGTCGATTCGGTCCGTCGCTATAGGTTGGGTCCGTTGCTATATGTTGTCTGTGACGCCCCCAAAATAGGTATATATCACCTATTCTGAGTCATCAAATACATGGTATAAAATTCAGATACAAACTTAAATACAACACGAAATTTGTGAGTTTTAATACAATCATTGTCTTACAGACGAAGACACAAACTCAAAATAAGTCCTCAATACATTTATTATCACACTATTTCACGAATAGTGAGGGATCGCTAATACTATCATCGGACCGTCACTCCATTCCCGACTCGTTCAAATTTATATTCTCATTTTCTGAAGAGAACAGTGAAAAAAAGGGTGAGCTCAACTAGCCCAGTAAGAAATATTATGACTAAAATAATGCAGGATAAATTATTATTAGCATTCAACAATGTTAACCTGATAAAATACAATAGACATCAAGTTTAACTGCAGCGGAACAAGCAATCCATTAAAAGAGTCTAGTAGAGAATAAAGTCTACTATCTTTTATGATTTTAAAAGATTTTTCATTACTTTTTATCGCTGAGACTCAGCTTAATAAATAATCCACATCATCTCTGCACTACGGCCAAGGATATTTATTAAGGTCACGACCATATAAATTATCATTACCTTACGGGCCAAGGATATTCGATGTATTCATCAATGGTCAGTGATCATGCCAACAAGCGTCCATCAATGCACTACTGGACCAATGAGGACTTTTACCACATCATTTGTAACATTACGGTCATGATTACACCGAATAATCCCTAGTCATAATCATACCAAGTCCATCTATGCACAACAGGCCACATATGACTTTCAACAAAAATATAAACATGAGGATGATGACAATTGTAAGACCCCAAATAATTAATAAATAAAATTTAATTTCCTCTAATTATTATTTTGAAATAGTAAGGGTTGATTTGATTAATGTGGATAGTTATGGGTAAAATACGCAAGTATTTCAAAATAAGCAAATGGTTATAAAATATTCATTATTGTCGGGGAATATTCGTTTGGTCGTGGAATATTAAATGCTGTGTGGGAATATTAAATGCGACCAGTAGTGACCATGTGTGGACCCATAACTTAAAAAGCGATTGGAGGAAGAAAGCGACAAATATAAGTTGTTTAAAAATAAGGCGTAGTTATTCTGATTTACATTGTTGGAATACCGGTTGGTTAAAACACACGATGTCTGGCGTTGTTGACAAGAAGAGCGCAGTATTGCACCAATTATTGATTCTTACGTAAGAAGGCCTTTACTCAATAATTATTACGGTAATTCTTGTTCGATATTTTATTTTATTGATTCAATAATTCTTTGTGTTGATATTTTATATTCTTTGTTGTTTTGATAATTGTCATTTTCTACACGGTATTTTTCATTATCGAAGCTAATAATTTATATTATCCGAATAATATTATTGGATAACATTATTGGCAATGTCTAGAAAGTTCTATCTAAGGAGAGGTTTGGTCACCTAATTGCGCGCCAGTAAGGAGAAATTCTTATTGGAAAGCCCCCTCTTTCCTGGGAACTGCATGGTTGTCAATATTGTGATTTTGTAATATTATTTGTGAATAATTAATTATTGATTCATATGATGAGAAAAATATTGATTTTATGTGGATATAGATGGAGAAAATTTTTAATGTGACAATTGTTGAAAATTAAAATTTATCTTTTTTACGATAAAATAATTTATTTAAATATATTATTATATTTTTAATAATATAATAATGGTGATATTTTACAATGAATGTGTGATATATGAGTATATCTGAGAAGAAAGAGTATTTTTTTGTTGCAATAAATATTTAAAACATGTTAAACATGTCGGTAGACCCCATTTCTTGACTGAAATTTGATTATAGCCTGTAAAATCTCCCGTTTATGGATTTCGGTCAATTTCTGTTTGGAATTTGGAAAAACTTTCTTCTGAAAAGTTGTAGAGAATTGAATTTCCTATAAAAACTCGCGAGATTCGAATTTTCTGACAAAAGGACTATTTATTGTGAATTATTGAAGTTCCGGAGTTCTGAAATAATTGATTTTTAGAAGTTTTAATTGTTTAAAATAACAAAAACGATTTTGTGGTTGGTTGCTGGGCACATGTGTTGCAAAATATGCTGAAATTAGAATTTCCAAGTTTGCGTATGATTTATATAAATTTATTAATATTTTATTAAATTTTCTGCTTTGGTGTTCTAAGTATTTTCCTATAAATAGGGTCTTGGGTTAGAATTGAAAATCACACGTAAACCGAAATTTTCTCTCTATATTATCGGCGTATTCTTGTGAGTATTTTGAGTATACTTTGAGTATTGCTTTATCGGTGCAAGTTCGAGTTATAGCTTTATATCCAAGATTCTACAGTTAGAAATCTTTGTCTTTCCGAGGTAAGGGATATTTTTTTTTAAGTAATGATATTATTTCTTCAATATCATTATCTTTGAAATATTGATCTGAAGTTTTATCAAATTTGAAACTTTTGGTGTAAGATTCTTATTCACGTATACAACTTTATTCACGTATACGATCTTATTCACGAATCGACATTATTCATTTTAAAATAAAATTTTCCTTTTCGTCCAAAATATCTATTCTGGATACTAGCTTTGATTGTATCCATGTTTTGATCATTCTTTAATTTTACACCACTATGATTATTTTTGAGGTATTTTTGGACATGGATAAAACAAAGTACGAATCCTTAATCCTTAATCCTTGTCATTTTGTTTCACTGGATTCGTTTCTTTAAAAATATTTTCATCATCCTCGGTCTTAAATGATGATATTATTGAATATCTTTATTTTGTAGTAAAAGATGAATGATTTCGATAAATATCTTTGGCCCGTAGTGCTGCAAAGATGAGCAGTGTTTAGATGAACATGACTAACGGTGATGAATATCTTTGGCTGTAGTGCAAAGATGAATATTTGATTCGGATATATATTGATTGATGTTACGAGGATAAAAGATAGGCGATAAACTTTTAAATTCATACATAGAAGATAGTAGTTTGCATTCTCTACTTAACTCTTCTAATTAATTATTATTTCATTGCGAATATTGATTTAAAACTTGTTGTCTATTGTATTCTATTAAATTTTTCCTGTTGAAGACTAACGATAATTTGTTGTATATTATCTTAGTCATAATATTCTTCTTGGGCTAGTTGAGCTCACCTTTTTTCCTTTTGTTCCATTTTTCTTCTTAGGAGGCGAGAATGTAGCGAAAGTGCGAGTGGGTATGGAATGATGGTTATAGAGAGAGTTGTTTAGTAGTCCTCACCATTTTTGTAAAATAATGTATCAATAAATGTGATGAGGATTTATTTGGGTATAAATATTGTCTAGAAGATAATATTTGTATTCAAACTCACGCTTTTACTATTGTAATAATAAAGTTATAGTTGTTTTCGCACTACCATGTATTGACAACTCGAATGGGTGATGTATACCTATTTTGGGGGCGTCATGATTAGTATCGAGCTTAGGGATATGATCTCTGGCGGAGATCGGGGAATAGAACTAGGAGTGGAGAGGCAGTAAATCCTTCGCTAGTGTGTCCTACCTAAGCTTATTTGTTAGTTGGTCAAGTATATAGGGATATTATGTGATATATTGATTTGCTTAATTAACCCTTGTTTTATGACAAAGATTTGAGAATGTCGATTGAGAATATTAACAATGAAAATGGCACCAAGTGGAGACGCTTTGTACTCACCAACCAGAGGAGAAACGTATAACAGTGACAATGTTCCTCCATGAACAACACCACCGAGCCGAGATGATGAGCGAGGGGATGTTTAGAAGCTTTTTGCGTTCATGCAAAATCGACGAGGGAGACTCGTGTTCAAAATCTGAGGAGAAATGATAGCAATTCACGGGTTGTCACAATGCGCAAGTTCAAAGAGTTGGGACCACGGAATTTAAGGAAAGCCAGATCCGATCATGGCGGAAACATGGGTCAAGCAAATTACCAAGATATTCGATGTCTTGGGATGCACGAGGAACAGAAGGTTCCATTCGCCACCTTTATGTTCCGTGTGGCGGCAGATCACTTGGTGGAGTCTCGTGAAATGTACCCATCCAACCAAGACTCAAAGATGTCTTAGAGACATTTGAGAACTATTTAATGACAAATACTTTCTTGAAAGTGTTCGTTATATGAAGGAAGTGGAGTTCATCGATTAGAGCAAAACAACATGGCGGTGTCTCAAGACGACGCAAAGTTTGCAGAGTTATCCAGGTTTGCACCTTATTTGGTGGAGAATGAAGAACATTATGACGCGGATGTTTCTTAGAGGTTTGAAACCCGATACGTCAAGATCTCATTTCTCATAAATTTTATCTCTATTCGGATGTTGTAAATGAGGCTCAATTATTAGAGGCGAGATAACGAGTACACGGCCAACTTGAGGACCACAACGAGGATCATCTAGGAGATGGCAATCAACAAAACAACGATAACCGGCGGAGAAAAAAAAAGACGGACAAAAATGGTAACCACTACGATGGTAATCATGGCCATGAGAATAGAAGAAGCGAATCGGGAGGAGATTTTAAAAAGAGGAGATTCAACAACGACAATGTGAAAATGGCGCACCAAAGAAGAATCGGTTCCAAGGAGGAGCGACCACCGGTCGTATGCTCTAATCGCGAAAAGAGGGATATCACCAAAGCGCCCACAACAGTTCAAGGTATGCTATAATTGTGGAAAGGAAGGACATATCGCTCGGGATTGTATGGTAGCAAAACCTAGTTCAACGAGGACGGTGACTCAAAATATTGTCCCAAAAAAGTCAAAGTCAATGGTTCTTGGAAGAGCGTTTGTTGTGACTGGTCAAAATACGAGGAACCCAAATGAGGTGATCACGGGTAAGCTAATCATAAATTCTTGTGAAATTTATACTTTACTAGATACCGGTGCTACCCATTCATTTATCTCTCCTACTTGTGCTCAACGTTTAAATTTGACTCCGGAAAAATTAGACTTTTACCTATCTGTGGAAACTCTGTTAGGAGAAACTTTCATCACATCCACTGTTTATAAATCTTGTTTGATTCAAGTTGGCACCATCACCTTACCTATTGACCTTATCTCTTTAAAGATACTTGCTTTTGATGTGATTTTAGGGATTGATTGGTTAACTACTCATCATGCCAAAATTGATTGTTTTCGTAAGGTTGTTAGTTTTCATATTCCTAACCAACTTTGTTGTTGAATTCAAGCAACTAAACCATTAAAATCAATCAACATCATATCTAATCATAAAGTTATTCGTTTATTAAAAAACGGATGTCAAGCTTTCTTAGCCCATGTTATGGATTTGAATAAAGACACGTCAAATTTGAATAATATTCCTGTTGTTATTGACTTTTCTGACGTATTTCCTGAAGAACTTCCCGGTCTACCCCCAGAACGTGAAGTTGAATTCTTTATTGATCTTGAACCTGGTACAAAGCCCATTTCTAAAACCCCATATCGAATGGCTCCTATTGAACTTCAGGAGTTAAAGGTCCAACTACTGAGAATTGTTAGACATCGGTTTCATTCGTCCAAGTACATCTCCTTCGGGTGCTCTGTTTTATTAAGTAAAGAAGAAAAGGCGGGAGTACGCGACTTTTGTATTGACTATCGGGAATTGAACCATGTCACCATCAAGAATAGGTATCCTCTACCTCGTATTGATGACTTGTTTTTACCGATTGCAAGGGCACAATTTTTTCAAAGATCGATCTTCGATTTCTAGATATCATCGGTGAAGATTAGGCGAGGATATTCCAAAGACTGCCTTTAGAACTCGGTACGGGCATTATGAATTCCTAGTCATGTCTTTTGGATTGACTAATGCTCCTGCGACTTTCATGGATATGATGAACCGAGTATTCAAGACATCCTCATATATTCCAAAAGCCGTGAAGATCATGAGCACCATTTGAAGCTGGTACTCCAAAGGCTTCGTGAAAACAAGCTTTATGCCAAGTTAAAGAAATGCGAGTTCTGGCTTGAGGAAGTAGCATTCCTTGGGCACGTGGTGTCGAAACATGGAGTATCTGTTGATCCGACGAAGATTGAAGCAATACAAAGTTAGAGACAACCAAGTCGGTGACCGAAGTCACGACTTTACGGGCTTAAATTTGGTTATTATCGGAGATTAGGTGGAATGATTTTCTCGAATCGCTACTCCATTAACTTTCGGATGACTCGGAAAGATATAAAATTGTATGGGCGAGGAATGCTGGAGAAGAGTTTCCAAGAGCTTAAGAGGAGACTTATTTCGACACACGTGTTAACAATACCATCCGGTTCGGATGAATTTGTTATCTACAATGATGCTTCGGAAAAGGGTTAGGATGTGTTCTCATGCAGCGTGGGAAAGTCATAGCTTTATGCCTCGCGACAACTTAAAGAATATGAGAGGAATTATCCTACTCATGATCTAGAGTTAGCAGTGATCGTTTCGCCATGCTAAAAGATCCGGAGAGCACTTATCTATATGGGGAGAAAGTGGAGATATATTCGGATCATAAAAGCCTCAAATATTTCTTCACTCAAAAAGAACTCAACACGCGGCAGCAATGACGTTGGCTCGAGCTATTGAAAGACTATGACCACACTATTCAATACCATCCCGAAAAAGCGAATGTGGTAATGACGCGTTGAGTAGAAGATCATATCGCAGGAATGAGTGCGATGATGTCAAGTATATCGATAGAGCCAACTTTAATAGAAAAAGTTAAGGTTGTTTGCCAGCCAATCTTGAGCCGGATGATCGTGGGAAGAAGAAAGTACAAGAAGGTGTTATTCGAGCGAGAATTGATGAAGAAGGAATACTTGAGTCCACTCCGGACTTTTTGTGTCCCTAACGACTCGATTTGAAGTACAAGATTATGATGGAGGCACACAATACACCATTTGCAATCCATCACGAAGTACCAAAATGTATCGTGATCTTGACATACATTTTGGTGGAACAATATGAAGAGAGATTGCAAAGTTTATCTCAACGTGTTTAACTCATTAGCGTGTAAAGGCGAGCATCTAGTACTAAGAGGTCCGTTCAGAACCACTTGAGATTCGAAATGGAAGTGGGAACACATTACCATGGATTTCGTTACGGGTCTTCCTACGGTTTCTCAAGGCATCAATGCCATTTGGGTTATTGTTGATAGATTAACCAAGTCCGCTCATTTCTTGCCGATCGGAAGACTTATTCCTTGAACGTCTTGCTTTCAAATGTATGTAAATGAGATTGTGAGGATGCATGACATGCCAATATCCAAAGTTTTGGATCGTGACCCAAGATTCACTTCAAGATTTTGGGTTAGCTTGCAAAAAGCTATGGGCACTGATTTACGATTGATTGAAGATACCATCCTCAAAGCAGACGGACAATCGAGAGAGACTATTCAAACTCTTGAAGATTTATTAAGACTCGTGTCCTAAATTTCAAAGGCGGTTAGGATAAGTATTTACCATTGGTGGAATTCTCCTACAACAACGATTTATCGAGCAAGTATAGGTGTGGCTCCATTTGAAGCATTATATGGACGAAAGTGTCGCTCTCCAATATGTTGGGATGAGGTGGGTGAAGCAACATTGTTGGGACTCGAAAGTTAAGTACGTATTTATCACCGAAAAGATCCAAATGATTCGACAACGATATACAAAGCGGCACAAGATCGATAAAGAGTTATGCGGATCTTCATCGAAAGGACGTGAAATTTAGTATAGGGGATCATGTATTGTTCATGAGTTGCTCCATGGAAGGGAGTTACAAGATTTGGGAAGAGAGGAAAGCTCAATCCACGATTTATTGGTCCATTTCAAATTCTTGACCGAGTAGGAAATGTAGCCTATAGACTCGCGTTACCTCCGAGTATGTCTCGTGTTCATAATGTGTTTCACATATCGTGCTTCGTAAATATGTGAAAGACCGAACTACGTTATAGAGTTAGAACCGGACGAGATAATAGAAGACTTAACGCACGAAGAGGTACTGTCAAGATCTTGGATAGGAAGGAGCATGTCCCTACGACAAAGGTCATACCACAAGTTAAAGTTTTGTGGAGGAATCATGCTATTGAGGAAATGACACGGGAGTTGGAAAGCGAAATGAAAGCGAGGTATCCTCATATTTTGAAACACTGTGTACGTCACGTCAATTTCGAGGATGAAATTTCATAAGGAGGGAGGTTGTAAGACCCCAAATAATTAATAAATAAAATTTAATTTCCTCTAATTATTATTTTGAAATAGTAAGGTTGATTTGATTAATGTGGATAGTTATGAGTAAAATACGCAAGTATTTCAAAATAAGTAAATGGTTATAAAATATTCATTATTATTTGGGAATATTCGTTTGGTCGTGGAATATTCGATCTTTGTCGGGGAATATTCGCATTGACCCAGTATGACCATGTGGACCCCATAACGAAAAACGATTGGAGGAAGAAAAGCGACAAATATAAGTTGTTTAAAAATAACTTGGCGTGTAGTTGTTACCATTTTAACTCGTTGGAATACCCGGTGGTTAAAACACGAATGTCTGGCGTTGTTGCACAAGAAGACACGGTATTGCACCAATTATTGATTCTTACGTAAGAAGGCACTACTCAATAATTGTTACGATAATTATTATTCAAATATTTTATTTTATTGATTCAATAATTCTTTGTGTTGATATTTTATATTATCGTTATTTCAATAATTGTCACTACACGGTATTTTTCATTATCGAAGCAATAATTTATATTATCTGAATAATATTATTGGATAACATTATTGGCAATGTCTAGAAAGTTACATCTAAGGAGAGGTTTGGTCACCTAATCAATTGCTACCAAGTAAGAGAAATTCTTATTGGAAAGCCCCTCTTTCTTGTGAATCGCACTGGTTGTCAATATTGTGATTACGTAATATTATTTGTGAATAATTAATTATTGATTCATATGATGAGAAAAGTATTGATTTTATGTGGATATAGATGGAGAAAATTTTTAATGTGACAATTGTTGAAAATTAAATTTTATCTTTTTCTCGATAAAATAATTCATTTAAATATATTATTATATTTTTAATAATATAATAATGGTGATATTTTTATAATGAATGTGTGATATATTAGTATACGAGAAGAAAGAGTATTTTTTTGTTGCAATAAATGTTTAAAACATGTTAAACATGTAAAATTGTACCCCATTTCTCGATTTGAAATTTGATTATAGCTTGTAAAATCGCCTGCTTCTGGATTTTGGTCAATTTCATTTGGAATTTAGAAAAACTTTCTTCTGCAAAGTTGTAGAAAATTGAATTTCCTATAAAAACTCGCGAGATTCGAATTTTCTGACAAAAGAACTATTTATTGTGAATTATTGAAGTTCCGGAGTTCCGAAATAATTGATTTTTGAAAGGTTTAATTGTTTAAAATAACAAAAACGATTTTGTGGTTGGTTGGTGGGCACATGTGTTGCAAAATATGCTGAAATCAGAATTTCTAAGTTTGCGTATGATTTATATAAATTTATTAATATTTTATTAAATTTTCTGCTTTGGTGTTCTAATCATTTTCCTATAAATAGGGTGCTTAGGTTAGAATTGAAAATCACACCAGAAACTAAAATTTTCTCTCTCTATATTCTCGAGCGTATTCTTGTGAGTATTTTGAGTATACTTTGAGTATTGTTATACGGTGCAAGTTCAAGTTATAGCTTTATATCCGATTATTACAGTTAGAAATCTCTGTCTTTCCGAGGTAAGGGATATTTTTTTTCGTAATGATATTATTTCTTCAATATCATTATGCTGAAATATTGATCTGAAGTTTTTATCAAATTTTGAACTTTTGGTGTCAGAGTTACTATTCACGTATACGGCACTATTCACGTAGACGATACTATTCACGAATACGGCATTATTCATTTAAAAATAAAATTTTCCTTTTCGTCCAAAATATCTATTCTGGATACTAGCTTTGATTGTATCCATGTTTTGATCATTCTTTAATTTTACACCACTATAATTATTTTTGAGGTATTTTTGGACGTGGATAAAACAAAGTACAAATTCTTAATCGTTAATCCTTGTCATTTTGTTTCACTGGATTCGTTTCTTTAAAAATATTTTTCATCATCCTCAGTCTTAAATGATGATATTATTGAATATCTTTATTTTGTAGTCAAAAGATGAATGATTTCGATGAATATCTTTGGCCCGTAGTGCAAAGATAAACATGTATTTAGATGAACATGAATTAATGATGAATATCTTTGGCTGTAGTGCAAAGATGAATATTTGATTCGGATATATATTGATTGATGTTACGGGGATAAAAGATAGAGCGATGAACTTTTAAATTCATATATAGAAGATAGTAGTTTGCATTCTCTACTTAACTCTTCTAATGAATTATTATTTTCGCTGCGAATATTGATTTAAAACTTGTTGTCTATTGTATTCTATTAAATTTTTTCCTGTTGAAGACTAACGATAATTTGTTGTATATTATCTTAGTCATAATATTCTTTCTTGGGCTAGTTGAGCTCACCCTTTTCTTTCTTGTTCCATTTTTCTTCTCGGGAGGCGAGAATGTAAGCGAAGTCTGAGTGCAGGTATGGAATGATGGTTATAGAGAGAGTTGTTTAGTAGTCCTCACCATTTTTGTAAAATAATGTATCAATAAATGTGATGAGAATTTATTTGGGTATAGATATTGTCTAGAAGATAATATTTGTATTCAAACTCACAGTTTTACTATTGTAATAATTAAGTTGTAGTTGTTTCTGTACCATGTATTGACAACTCAGAATGGGTGATGTATACCTATTTTGGGGACGTCACAACAATGATATAAGAATTCAATAAAACAAGTTCAAGAATTAATTTATTCACGAACTAATAACGTCCAAATTGTCAACATGATACTTCTTTGTCAGAGAGTAAAATTCAAGAATGCTTGAAGAATATTTTCATGAAAAGATATTGGATGAAGCCGCAAATATCAAGGATATTCCACTAATTTCATGGAGTATGAAGTCAAAACTTTAACTAATCGAGTATAATAAAGAATGGAATAACAAAAGAAATTATCATGCATGCGGTGCCGCGACAGATAAAGTTATTCAATGAGAATAATAAATAATCGGAACAAAGTCAAAGAAATTTGCGACCAAGCGGGATGTTCCAAATGTAATAATAAAGAATGAAATAACAACAGAAATCACCATGCATCACGCAGATTGCATACAGACAAAGTTATTCCAATGTAATACTAAATAACGAAACCCGGTCCAACGGTAAAACGCACAAACAGGATATTCCAATGTAATAATAAAAAATGGAATAATGAAGAATTTCACCAAGTATAGGGTAGCTTGGCGTATCTGAGTTATTCCAATGAATAAAAAAATAGAATAATGAAGTTCTCTTCATGAATACAAAAAAAAATAATACCCCTTACCGTAAAAGAAGAGTATTGATTTGGTAGAAGCGGTGATATTTTGAAGAAAAACTCGCACTTTTTCTACTCAAAGCTTTCTAAAATTTGAAAGAAATATCATGGACGCCCCAAAATAGGTCCATTCCACCCAACCCATTACGAGTCGCCAAATACATGGTACGAAATAACTACAACTTCAATAATACAAATGTCGTGTGAAATACGACAATACACATCTTGTGAGTTTACATACGAGATATTGCCGCCTAGACAATATCCACACATGCAAATAAATCCTCATCATAATTATTGATACATTATTTTACAAAAATGGTGAGGACTACTAAACAACTCTCTCTAGAACCTTCATTCCATACCCAGACTCGATCCTGCTATGTTCTCACCTCACGAGAAGAAAATGGAACAACAAGGAGGAAAAGGGTGAGCTCAAACTAGCCCAGTAAAGAATATTATGACTAAGATAATATACAACAAATTATCGTTAGTCTTCAACAGGAAAAAATCTAATAGAATACAATAGACAACAAGTTTTAGATCAACAAATGCAGGGGAAACATCAATCCATTAGAAGAGTCACGTAGAGAAAGAATTCTCTGTCTTCTAAGGTTTAAAAGTCCATCATCAATATTTTATCCTCAGAATAACAATCAATATTCATCTTTGTACTACAGCCAAAGATATTCATCAAATATCACCATTAAGGACCGAGGATGATGAAAAATATTTTAAGAACGAATCCGGTGAGATAGAAGGACAAATATTAGGGATTCGTACAACAGTTTATCCAAGATCGATAATACTTCATAATAAACGATTTTGAAGCAGAACTCAAAAATAACGATCAAAACATGGATACAATCAAAGATAGTAGCCAAAATAGACATCTTGGACAAAAAGAAAATTTTTCATTTTTCGGTGAATAGTGCCGTATACGTGAATAGTAACCCCGACACAAAAAGATAGAAATTTCACAAAAAACATCTTCACGCTTCGTGAATAGTAACTCGTGAATAGTAACTCGTGAATAGTAACTCATGAATAGTAACCCCGACATGAAAAAGTTCCAAATTTGATAAAAAGTTCAACAAAGATTTTGGCATAATGATATTGAAGAAAATAATATCATTTGCGAAAGAAATAACATCCCTTACCTCAAAATAACCGTAATTTTATTTGAATTTCGATATAGGTCGATGTGAAACTTCATAGTATAACAACACTCAAAGTATACTCACAAGAATACGCTCGATACTATAGAGAGAGAAAACTTTGTTTCTGGTGTGATTTTCAATTCTAACTTAGCCCTCTATTTGTAGGAAAATCTTTTAGAAGCTTAAAAGGAGACTAAAATAATAAAATATTATTTTCTTTTTCTTATTCCACACCAACCTTCACCAACCAATTTTGAAAGCCATCACCATCTTTGAACAAAAATAGCAACACATGTGTATTCCACACCAACCAAAAAGTGGGTCCCACCCATAAATTAATAAAAATCATTTTATTCTCCAGAAACTTCAACAATTCATAAAAAATAGCTC